>CM062804.1:1299208734-1300408734 GCA_031772625.1 Pinus tabuliformis
AAGAAGATTCTGCGTGAAGTATGATTATATTGTAGATTTGTCAGCGTTAGTCTTTATAATTTTTTTACAGAGTAACAACAGAGGAAGGTGAGAAGATTTGCAACAGCCTAGAGCAAGGAGTGCTTAATTGGTTCCAAAAGAAAGAACCAGAGAGATGCCAAAAGACTAAGCTCAAAGGAGAAAATCTTGGTGAGGTATCATGTAGTAAGGGGGACTTGTTACTGCTGAGGTTTTTGTTGCAGATTACGAATGTTGTTACAATAAACTAAGAAAGCATATGACAAGGAAAATTAGAGGCACAGCGGAAGCAAAGGGGAAAGAAGAGGAGTCAGTTTTAGAATTTGATTGAGGTAAATATTTTCTTTTATTGAGTTTGAAGAATTAGTGAAAATGAACATGGAGAAACTTCCTAAAGGATCAAATAAATGTCAGATGAGTCATGAAGAGCGTGGGATAAGTCTTCCAGTGATGAGAGTAGAGTTGAATATACTACAGGAATGGTTTCAAGAGAAAGAGAATGAAGACTGAAGACATGGATGGAGAATAAGGAAACGGGTCAAGTGGAATCTATTGCAACAGAAATGGAATGCTCTATTGATGAACAAACTTGAACAAATACATATTTCTTTGTTGGAGGAGAGACTCATAGGAATTGAGTCCAAGCAAAGAGGATTTGCTGGAATCCATAAATCCCATGGTGGGAATTTGGTGCTTGAAGCATCAAAAGAGACCGAAAGGTCTAGTATTTTTAAAACTGATAGTTTGTCTGTGAATGCAAGTATGGTACTAAATAAGGAATTTGTTGCTATAGAGACAGCTAATGACCATTGTTATGATCAAGAAGTCTTTTGTGAACCTGAAGGAAATTGGGATGATTGTTTTTCATTCCATGAAGTTGAGTTTGCAGCTCAATTAGAGAAGGAAATAATAACTAAAGAGACAGAAGCCAAAGAAGTTGAGACCAGAGAAACTGTAACAAAAGGAGGAAAGGACACCATAGAGAACATCAACTGTGTTGATGTGATTAACAAAGAGGAATTACTCCTAGAGCATGGTGGAGAAAATTGCTTTACAGATATACAGAATTTGGTTGACAGTTCGAGTGATGATGATGGTGAACTTTCAGATTTAGTTCTTACTAATCTCAGCACAACAGAGTTACCTGGCAAAGCTATAGGTGCAAACAGTGAACTAGTTCGAGACTCGTTCAAAATTTGGAAACTAGGAAAATGGGTATTCAAGTTTCCACAAGCAGTTCATGAGTCTATATTTCCATAACAGAGGATGATGAGGTATGGAAAGTCGATAATCATTTTTAATAATTCTCTGAAGATATTATTATGTGAATTTAATGCCAGACTACATGGTGAAGTTATTCCTTTGAAGGACCATCAGCAAAACAGAGTTTGGAATCCTGGAGGTAGAAAGTCATTCAGACATGTAGTTGTCACATTACTATAGAAAAGTGACAGACCTCATAGACAAGAGTCTATGATTTTTTTTTCTACATCGGGAGTCTGATGCAAGAGCATCCTACTCAAAATATTATTGTTCATTTGGTTGATTTAGGGGGTGATGTTTTTAATTATTTTAAGAATCTTGTATAGATTGAGTGAGAAATCTATGTGTGAGGTTTTCAGTTGTGAAATATTCTCAACTATGTGAGAATATCAGGGATAATTGATATGTGTAGATATCGTAGAGATCTTTGGGATTACGAGATCCTTGAATAGGAATTAGTTGAGTAAATTATGGGAAAAATCATGGATTTAGTGTAATCCATAATTATGTAATTAATCTATAAATGTAAGTTTGCGACAATGTTAGAGAGTGTTAGAAAGTGTTAGACAGTGTTAGACAGTGTTAGAAAGTGTTAGAGAGAGCTAAGTAGTGGTGAGAATAGATCAAAGCACGAGATGTTCTGAATGTATATCTAAATACGGTTATGAATGAAAGGAGTTTTGTGTTCATAACTTGTTTTTGCGTGATCTTTTATTATTGATTTGATTTCATTGACCCTTTAAATCGTAGGCTGGATCCTCTATTAAATACAAGAAATTTTGTGTGAAATTAAAACCTTTAGTGGAGTTTAGTGTTTGAGGGACCCGTGGACAAAGGCTTTAATTTGTTGATTGCCAATTGAACACAGACAAAGAGTGAATGAACTGAAAAATCATCATTGATCACAGGATGGATCAATGATGATCTATCTGGGAGAAGATCAACGGTGTTCACTGGTGAATGTGCACACACTTTAACACAAGAAACAAACCCGATAACCTTATAAAATTGAGATAATTGATAAATCGATCATGACTGTTGAAGTGATCCAACGGTCATCGCGTGCCAACAAGAGCAGACGATAATTCTAAAATTGAACGTGGTAATTTATAGGACTGAGTTAATAGCTCAGTTAATCGTGACCATCTATTTGAAGGGGTTAGATCTGACGGTGATCACGTCGGAAGATGCACACAGTTTAATCCAGTTGTCGGACGTGATATTTTATGGACTATGATTTAATCTGGTTGAATTCCGGATCGATCATAGTCATTCATTATGAATAGAAGAGATTCGACGGATATCGCTTTGGAAGATGCGCGCTGGTTAGTATTTGATTCAGATGCGATAAGGTTTGAACTGAATTTTAATTTGTTTGGAATCCATGAAAGAGATTGGGGTCTGATAGTTTGGTAAACAGGGATTTTAATTATTTAAATTCCGTCTGTGATAGATAAATTAACCAAGTGTGTGGGCCCATAACCCAAAATTCCCGTATTGATTTCAGGATGCAGTTTTGCAGCATCAATGTTTATCCCAGCGAACCGGTTAACTTGGGTAAATTTGTGAGGAGGGTGTTACATCATTTTTCTCTTAAAGTACCCAGGTCACTCTCTTTAGGTAATTTTATCTACATCCTAGGCTCTAACTTTCCGAGCTATCATAACATGTGGCTCACTTGTACTTTTTTCTTCAGTTTACTATTGGATGCTCATCACTTCATTTTCTCTCGATCCTAGATCTCATCATCCCAACTATATTTTAGTGTGCATCCCCTTTTTCTTTTCGAGGCATTCCTGAACAACCACTATGTTAATGCAACTAGTTTGTAAGAAAATATGGAATGTGCAAAGGTAATGGATCATGGTTAGTTTATGTTTGATTCCCAATTCTCTTATGGTTTTCTTATTTTTTATGTATCGCTCGATTTCAACTATCACGTAAGAATCAAGTCTTCTCTCTATATTTATATGAACCTTTACATTGGTTGGGACTTTGGATTTGATTCCATACGATTTTCTAGATATGTTGGGGCTCATATAAAATCAATAGCAACAAGAGGAATAATTATTGTTTTAATTCATAATGAAGCACATTTTTTTCATTTTTATTTCTAAACATGAGCCATTATTTTCTAGCTTAATGTTCACTCTAGTTTAGATTTAATAAATTGGCCATTTTGGGAAAATGAAACCCTCATAGAATGCAACTTCTTCATACTTTTTATCTCAACCAAAAGTAGGATTTATTTCTTGTGAGAAAAATCAATATCTTTCAGGTAAACTTTAACGAAATTATTAAATGGTAAGCCTTACATGCTCATTTTCATTTTTTACCTTTTTCTTATGCTTTTTGTTTCAAATTTGGTTTTAGTGTTTGTTGATCTTAAGCTCTGGTTTTGTAGGTCTTCAAGGATTGCATTGAAAACTTTGCACCTTGCTTGCTCAGATTTGGAATTCACTCTCCTTGTTTTGTTTGCTTTTGAGTTTTGGAAAAACAGTTATGATGCTAATCAAATTGAAAATCAACTAAATCGGGGAGTCTTTGAACCTCTAGTTTGTTTCACAAGCCTTATTTTTATTATAAAATCATTAAGATGTTTCCATGTAGGCTTAGTTTCGAAACAAGAAAATTTTCAAGGGGAGAAACTTCTTATTTAGCTTCACTTTTTGTCATAACTACTATCTAGAGTTAGAATTTTTGTTTGAATAAAAGTCTAATCAATTACAACTTGCGAGACAACTGAAAAATATATCAACTTAAGAAAAACATATCTTCCTCCCGCATACTTATTCTTTTGTTGTGACATTCTTCATAAATTGTCTTTTTGAGGATTTCTTTTGATTTTGGCTTTTCATTCAACTTTTTGTTTTTGATTTGCATCTCCTTTATTCTTTTTGTAATTTTTGGAGTGTTGATTTCACCTTTGCTTCAGATTGGGTTTGGTGATATTACCAATATTTATATGGAAGACTTTTTCTTACCCAACATTGGTCGGCATGCATGATAAATTTTTACTCTGATAATTTTATGGGTTTTCATTAACCTGGAAGGAATATATTTATTGAATTATGAGTCCTCCTTCCTTAATTATTTTCCCATGGAGGAATATCATCTTTTCCAAGTGATAAAATTCATCTTTCCAAGGAAAGAACTGGCTTGATTCTAACTCAATGAATCCAACCCATCCCCCCACTTCACACAAAGAGCCTCTATATTGATAGTTGTAGGGTAAGATGAGGAAGTCAAACTTTTATGAGTATCACATCCATTGCATTTAAAACCTCTTGTACCACCCCACCCTCTTAACCCAATTGAAAAAAAGAAATTATGTAAATAATTTTTATCAAAAGGGTGATAAAAGAAGATTGAAAGTACATTTGTGTGGGAAACACAAGTAAACCCGTTGGGGCACTGAACAAGCTTGTTGGCAGTGGGGCTATGCTTGTATGGTACTAAGACAACTTCGTCGGAGCTATGGACGCTCGCTCGCAGGGAAGTGATGTCAAGTAAGGGAGATTATTTATATTGATGTATATATACTTTCTTTAAAACTTCCTATCTGTACCTCTTATGTCACTCAGAAGGTAAATTTAAAATTAATCATTTTCTTAAAATCTTGGATTCATGGTTTTAGACTCAGTTTGTTTCAAGTACTTATCATTTTAATACTTATATTGCTTGATCAATTAATGTGGTACCCATGGGAAATGTTTTAATATTTGAGGGATTGATAGAACCCATCATTTCATAAATTTGAGTTCATTATATTTGTAAACAAAGATAAGTGCTTCTTCTCTGTGTGTTGTCATTATTGTGGCAAAACAACAACCCCCCATTTTCACTTTATTATCTTAATAATAATAATGGGAACCCTCTATGTAAATTTTGGTCACTTCACCTCTTTCATGCTTTAATATTGTTCATTTTGCAGGTTATTTGTGGGATTTTCAGTTTTCTCGATTTTTTGCTTCAATTAATTCATTGAGCACAACTTCTCGTCAGCGTCCCAATGGCTCTGATTTTGTTGAGTTTGGACTTACGGTTTGCAAATGGCACTTACCACCTAGGCTTCAAAATGTACAGAATATATTTTAGTTTTATTTCGTAAATTTAGTTAGTTTTAAATTTGTAAATATTAGTATTTAATTAATTGATTTAATCTAGATTAATTAAGTTAATTGTAATTAGTTTTACTAATATATAAATATTAATTTTTAATTAAATATTATTTTATTAATTAACCACTCTACAAAACCATCATAGCCAAGACAATATAATAATTAAAACTATATAATATAACTTTGGCATTGTCTTAATTATAGATGAAATGGTCTTTTTCACGACATTTTTTCTGGTTAATTTTAATTGAAATCCAACAGATATTTTTAAAAACTTGAGTTTAAGTTGTTTAATCTGTAGAAATTTAGTGATCTGGGGGTTTTTCGGAGTACTGAATCTATTTATACATTCAAAAATACATTTTAAAGAATAAAAAAATCACTTTATTTCTTAAAATTGATTTGTCAAATTTGGTAAAAAAGTCTATTTCATCTATAAATTCGACTATACCTATAACTTAATATTATGTATATAACAAAAATTATTAAAAATAATAATAAATAAATAAATTTTAATACCCAAAACCTGAACAAAATATAATTCCAATTTATAAACTTGAAAGCTCTAGAGCTCCCAAGCTTCCCAATATAAGTGGCTATAGTTTTAGTTTTTTTCTTTTAAATATGATAATGAAGGAAAAGAGCTTAATATAAATGGTTATAATTTTGGTTTTCTTTTTCAAATATGGTAATGAAGGGAGGGTCTCACTCCCACATAGACCTCCCCTCTCCTCACTATGCTTGGCTCCATATTCCAATTCCCTCCGTGATCCCCTTCCTTTCGATCCCCTTCCTCTCTTTGCTCCTTATACATCTGAAGTCGTGGGTTCTCCCCTCCTATCCTTTCATCTCCCTCCTTATAATTCTCATTCCCTTCATTAAAAAACTCACGGACTCATTTATGAGACTCAAAAATCAGGATACAAAATAGCTGATTGGATTTGGCTCATTACCAAAGTGGAGAGAAGAGTAAATGTCTGGTACAACAGATATCTCACTAGGGCTGGGAGACTCACTCTTATTAAATCTGTACTTGAAGCAACGCCAGTGTATTGGATGTCACTGGCTTGGATACCGAGAGGGATTCTTTCCAGACTACAGAAAATTTGCTGCAGATTCTTATGGAAAGGGAACAGGCAAGGAAATCTCTTTGCCTGGGTAAATTGGGACTCCATCGCGAGACCAAAAAAATGGGGTGGCTGGGGGATAAAGAGACTGGATCTATTTGCAAATGCTCTAGCAGCCAAGCTGGGCTGGCAACTCCTCACTACAAACAGCCTCTGGACGAAGGTAGTCATGGAGAAATACATCGCACCAGAGAGTATATACAGTTGGGTATGCAGGGAACAAAGAGGAAGTGGTAGACAATCAATCATATGGAAAGCGGTCATAAACTCTCTACCCCTAATCCGAGAAGGCATCACCTGGAGAATCAGACAAGGAAGCTCTGTTCGAGTTGGTATTGATCCTTGGATCGGTTGTGGGAATATGCACAATCTTCCAGCACAGCTCCTAACCCACCTCAGGAATCGGGGAGTCACGCATATTTCTCATATTGCAGACCAGGAAAACTCCACTTTTCTCCAGCAGGCCTGGAGGACATACCGAGACCTTCACATTCCAAATCAGTGGAGACAGATATGGGAGAATTACACAGAGGCGCTCTCACAAGCACAGGTTAGAATCACAGAGGAAGAGGACGAAATTGTCTGGGCCCTAGCAAAAAGTGGTTCATACACCCCAAAAGAAGGATACCTACAGCTCATGCAGCCACTAAAACCAGACAATATGCTACAATGGTGGAAATCTATCTGGCATCTAAAAGCAGCCCCCAGAACACGCCTTCTCATGTGGACAATTCTCTTCAACAAGATACCTACAGGAGCAAACCTAAAAAAGCGGTCCTTCCATGGACCTTTCTGGTGCCATTTATGCAAAATGAACGACGAAGATACTGAACACCTCTTCCTCACATGTCCGGTTGTCAAAGAACAGTGGTCTCTTATTACTACAATGTCTCCCTCTATACAGCTATGGCAGGGTCACTCTATTAGTGATGCCTGGGAAAACTGGCAGGCTCGACACAAAGGAAAAGATAAGAATATCCCCCTCTTGATGTGCTGGTCCATCTGGACAGCAAGGAACAGAGCCATTTTTTACCAAAAGACTCCTCTCTGGCCTGTCATTATAGCACACCTCTTTGCGGACCTAGCTCTCATTCCTGAAGATCCTCCACCTGCCCCCCATAGGACCATCACCCCGGAGCTCATAGATAAATCCTATCCCTGGGCCTATTTTGATGGCTCAGCCCAAGAGACTGGCTGTGGGGGGGGAGCCCTACTCTACCTGAGAGAAAGCCACTACTACATGCTGCAAATTCACCTGGGAAGGGGCACAAACAATTTTGCTGAGCTTATCACTGCAAAACACCTCATCACTTTTGCACATGAAAAAGGCTGCACAAAACTACAATTGTTTGGAGATTCACAGATTGTCTGCAATTGGCTTACAAGGAAATCAACATGTTCTGTTTTCTCTTTGAGACACATTCTGGAAGAGGCACTCAGACTAACAGATGCTTTTGAAAAATTTGAATGTCGACATATCTACAGGGAGCGCAACACTCGGGCGGACTACCTATCCAAGCAAGCAGCGCAGAGGGAAGAAGCGGACTGGCTAATACAAGAAGACCTGGATGGAACCTTCTTTCAGCACTACCATCGACCCTTTGATGATCTTCAGGCACAAAGGGACACTCAGAACTGAAAGGGGTCCCATTATGCCCAACAGATGCTTTTTTTGTTTTTTCATTTACATGCTATTTAGATAGAACTGATAATATGGACAGCAAACTATATTTTTTTTGTGTCTCCTTAAATGGGAGGCAGAACTCACGGTTGCACAGCACAGCAAACACAGTTTATATGGTATCTCTATTTTCTGTTTTCTATTATAGACAGAAGCTTTTTGGACAGACACCTCTCCGGAACTCCCTGCGTGGACCAACAGTTCGGAGAGAGAATGGTTATATTCATATGATCATATCTCTGTATCTTTTTCAGTTTTTCTTTTTTTGGAACTCAGGACAGTCTCCTACAGAACTCTTTGAGAGACACACTGTCTCAGTATGAATATGCACAGCATCTACAAAATGTAATTTCAAATGACTAATAGAAATTACGACTTTTTCCATGGGAAAAGAGACTCAAAAATCAGCTATGAATTAAATATTGTTTATTTTTAATATTTTAATTAAATAATTTGTTTTTTAATATAATTTAATTAATTTATAATTTTGTTTTATTTTGATTGGTAAATATTAATAATTTTATTTTATAATTATTTAATTCAAATTATTTTTTATTAAAATAGTTTAAAATTAAAAATTGATTTAATAATTTGTATATATTAATAAAAATATTTAAAAAATTTCCAAACATATTTTTCAATGTATTAGTAGTTTTGATACAGTGATTTTGGAGGTTAATATCTTGAGTTCTATTTGGAATCCAAATGGCCATTGGAAAGATAAAACAATGAAGAACATTTTGGGAGTGGTTGCATGACCAATTTTGGTCATTTACTATGCTTAAAATTTAGCAGAAATTGGAGCTCTGAATTTGTAACAAGAAAAAAACAAATTTTATTAGTTTAGTTTTTAGAATTTGATTTGCGAAGAGTTTTGTTGTTGCAAATTCATTTGAAGAAAACATTCTTGGGACATATAAGTCTTTACAAGGATCAACTGAAAGCTCAATTTTGTTTTATTTTTATTTATTTAATTGCACTTCAGTTTGAGAGTTTGTTTTCCCAATTTCTGGCACTTTGATTTTTATGTGCAAAATAAAATTGATTTATTGGAATTTTGATTGGTTTTTGCAGGAGATTTGTTGGAAAGGATGAAGCTAAGAGATCTTGGAGTAATGAGATTGCACCCGCAAAGGAAGAAAATAGGAATGACAACTCCCAAAATAGATGGATCAGAAATGTCTTCAACAACTCTCCATTTTGGGATTCTTTTTGTAAGTTATAAATAATGTTTTGGAGAATGAGGAAAGGGTTCCTCTTAGCTGCAACTTAGAGACTCTAGGCACTTTTGTAAAGGGAAGTTGTTTGTAGATATGGAAGAAAACTTAGAACTTACAATTTTGGGGGTTTTCTTTTCAGAATTCAATCTTTGTTAATGGGGCAGAGCTTGCACTTTTGTAATTTTTCCTTCCATTAACAGAGTTGATCATTTTTAGGATATTGTTAGAGATCTGTTGGCAAATGAAGAAAAGGGATCTAGGTTTACCAATTTGTATTTAAATACTTTTATTTGTAATGCAAATTTCATTTTTTTATAGAAGATCTGCGTAAATTACTTCATCTTGTGCACTTTTGTTAAATATGGGTATTGTTGTCTTATAGATCTACTATGTGATGTATTAGACTCATGGATCTGTTGTTGATATTCGATTTACTCATGTGCTCAAATAAAATTTTCTGAGTAACTATTTACTCAAAAAAATTCTATTGAAAATTGATTTCACTGCCATTGGAATTAAGTAAACAATTTCCTAATTTTAATGGCTAATCATTCATTGCTTTAAATCTAAAAAAAAGCATGTTATGTGCTTGCTATATCAATTGTTAGAACTTCTTTTGTAGTATGATATTCATCATAAAAGAGACATGTTAAATCCTCATTCATTTAATTACATTTCTCTTAGTTGGGGTTAGATCTACATCTTCCTAATGGAGATAGATTTATTTTATGTCACTTGCATCTTAGAGTAGATTTGCATTTAGATTTTATCATTTCCATTTTAAAAGTCCTCTTACATAGGGGCAAACTCTAGTGTGACTTAGCTAAGACCTCCATTCAACTTTAGGATTGATTTCTTGCATGTGCACTCCAAGAGGGTTAATATGAGTTCTCTTTTCTTATTGATTGTCAATTAATAACATCACGAGTCAGTGAGGAGAGAGAGGGGGTAACTAGACCCGATAGAACTAGTTAGAGCCATCATTTAAATGGATAACAATATTACTTGGGACTCTCGCCAGATGGCCTTCCCAAATGTTGATGAGGTCATTTTTGGCCATCAACAAGGCAATGAATTTACATTTTGACTTTCCATGTGTTTCCATCTCATCTCTTCCTATAACATGGATGAGACCATTTCATCAAAACTTAAAGTAGTTACATTACTACCTCTAGCAACAACCAGACTATCCCACAAATCTAGTAAAGATGATAACAAATTGATACACTCATCTTTATCTGAAATATTAATATCAACAAATAATAGTTGACTTATCATACTATTGAAGGTGTCTAGCTGCTTTATCACCAAATCCCCATTGTCCATCCTCAATTTATACAAATTCTCTCGTAAGAATAATTTGTTCATTAACGACTTAGACTAATACATTGCCCCTAACTTGTTCCACAACGCCTTTGTTGTAGCCACTCATGAAACATTCAACAATACTAAATATAAGAAACAAAATTGTCTTGTGTTCTTTCATTCCAATCCAACTTGGTCTAGTCTACAATCGACATCCCCGTTTGTGCAATACCTAGATCCACATCAATTTGTTAATCTTTGTCCAACAACAGATCTTCCATAATGAGCTTCCAAAACTCAAAACTCTACCCATTGATTTTCTTGATCTCTATATTTGAATTCTTATCTATTCCATTCACCAAAAGAATCAATACCACATAACTTCCATTGTAACCAGGTTTTCCACAGACCCAAACCAAACCGCTTGGCGACAAAGTCACTGCCTTGAAGCAAAATTGTTCTGATACCAAATATAAGTTTTAAATCTATAAACTTAATTGCTACAAATATATCCTTGATGAAAGAAAATGGAAAAGATGGAAAGGCATGTTCACCCATTCATAGATATTTTACCCTATAAGTCCAAACCAGGGAAACTATAAATAATTTTCAATATATCATATCTTTACAGTGTTACAATACAATAAGAATATCCTATGACATCTATAAACCATCAACCCATTTACCTTAGATTAGAATACGACTTAAATTTCAAAACCATGGAATGAATCACCATGTACCACAAAATCACTCAAATAAAAAATCGTGTGCTAAAGTCATCAAAAGAAAATGCACAAATTACACCCAAAAAAACTGGGGGTGTTGCACCTTGTGCAACATACAATGCACCAGGATAGTTGTGCGAAGAATATAATACATACCCAACATATTTTTTCAAAAAGAAGTAGTTATTGATCCATAAAAATTCAATATGTACACTCCATTTTTTGTTTTATAACAACCACATTATCAATCAATGTCATCCATAATAATAATGTTTTCCTAATGGAAAAACATACCATTATTTGAAAACATGCTATGATATCATAACATCATCAAAGTGTTATCTTCACATAATATCATTAAAAGCATGTTTTTTTTTTGAGGTCTAACACTACTTTTACGAGCATTACATCAACCACTTTAATGTGTTTTCATTTCATCAAACACTTAGCGTGCAATCTCTACTACAATTATATTTTTGGAAGCCAGGTAAAAACATTGGGCTTTTCTTCAAACACTTTCCTCATAGCCTTAAGACCTTGGTGTTGTACATATTATTCAACAAATACTCATCCTTAACATGCCCTCTCAATCCATTATTATTAATAAAATACTACAATTATATTTTTGGAAGCCATGTAACAACATTGGGCTTTTCTTCAAACACTTTCCTCATATCCTTAAGACCTTGGTGTTGTGCATATTATTGAACAAATACTCATCCTTAGCATGCCCTCTCAATCCAATATTATCAAATGTTGCCCAAACACCACTAAGAAGTTCTCACTATACCAATAGTAATTCCATAAGAGTATAGAGTGAAACTCTATAAAAGTATCTTTGGAGACTTTTCCATACAAAATGTCATAATTTCATATTTTATAAGAAGTTAGCAAATGGGAAAATTTTAGGTTGCTTCTTTGACGTTTCAAATACTTTCCCATATACTATCTCTTCCGCAACCTTTAAAGAAAATAATAATCTCAACATTAACAAGCGTATAGTTAAGTAAAGTAATTATCATTATAGATACAATTTTATATCATTATTCTTTATAAATAACATTTAAGATTATCTTAAGTTTTATTTTCATGTTTTTCCATTTTCATAATTTTTCGTAACGGTGAAATTATAACTTTTCAAAAATAAGATTTTGTGTATTATATAAATTTGTGCGTTAAACGGTAATTAGTCTAAGTTCAACTTAATTACTAATTTGTATATTTATGTGTGAGGTAATATTTATGTATTTAATTGTTTGATGATATATCTGGTTTAAGAAAAACTTTTTGTAGTGGTTAGATCTCTTATTGTATAACTTGAATGGAAGAACCAGAGTTTTAGGATTTAACTAATTTTTTTAATGGAATTGTATAATTTGAATGTGATGCTTTAATGGATTTCATGCATTTATATGATTGTGAAACAATGTCTAGGTTATCCAATAATATCAAGCCATGTCATTATATTGTTGTGTATAATTTATTTCAATATTGTAAAGGATATAAGATAGGTATTATAGTAATTAGGTTTATGTTATTTTTATAAAAAATATATATTTTAAAGGATTAGTTTAATTAATAAATATTTATGTGTTAAGTTTATAATAAAGAAATGGATTCACACTAATCTTTTAAATAAAGACATTTTAATAAATCTTATGAATTTCTAAAATATAAAATGTTTAATGATATTTTTGCTAGAATATTTAAATTTTTATATTTTATAGAGTTTCTATAAAATAATAATATTTGTTTTAATTATTTTATTTTATAAATTTTATTTAATTATTTTTAGGAAAAATGGAAATTTATCAAAATGCAAAAATTTAGCTCTTACTCCAATGAGGTGTCAGGATCAAATCTCATTGGGGGTTGACATCCATCTGTACAATTATTCGTCAAAATCTTGTCTAGAGATTTTGGGAATGAAGGGGTAGGGCTATGAGGGTTGGCTAGGTATGGGATCCCCCTATTCTACTCAAGTGTGTGAGGGCATGTGAATTTTTTTTTCTTTTTGTGTTAGGGGAATCAGCAACTAGGATGGTATCATATTTGTGTAACACGAGGTCGATTCTGATTGCTACCATTATAGCCCCTCAGTGGGTCCTTGCCACCCCAGCACAAGGCCACACATTAGACATCTGGGGGATTTTAACATAGGACCTTGTACTCACAATTATTTTACATTTTCATAGGCTTGCCAAGTGAGCTCACTTGGGGGGGGCGACTATAATGGTGTGTGATATTATTTCCACAGGGAAAAATAATATTACAATTTGACCTGCTTCATTTTCTGGTGATTATGTAGTGTAGGTGAATTAAATTCAAATAAGTTGAGTTTTATTTTTTGTAAGCTAGATAGTATTATATAATATGTCACAAAATAAAGTATAAACTTGTTGACGGTGTTGGACCTGCCAACATTCAAGGGGATCTCCCTGGTAAGAAGTCCCAACTAGACCTCAGAGTGTTTGGAGTAGGAGTCCCAGCAGTGGGTGGTAATGTAGTGATCTGATTTAGAATATTAGTTTGTAATGCTAAGATCTTCCTCAAATTATAAACAAAATTCTTTCATTGTGCTTAAGGATTCATTAATTTTTGCAAGTAAAATGAAAAGTTTTTATGCCACATTTATGAGCAATTTAACATAAAACAGAAACTGAATAGAAGCATAAACATGTATAGAACATCATCAAAAACACATTACAAAAAACACATGATAAAGGAGTTCACCCCTCCTGGGCTACGTCTCCTTGGTCCAGCTTCCAATGGTTTGGGCTTCTCTATTATGCTCAAAAGTGTAAAAATATGTGTTTACAATGCTCAAATGCTTCTAAAACCTGCTCCAGTCAGTTCAAAATGCTCAAAAAAGGCTATCTAGCCTGTTTTTGTAACCAATTTGGTGTAAAATTGAAGGAGTTATGACTTCTCTAGTTTCCCCACTATTTGCTCCACAAATTTCCCCATTTCTAGCATGATTCTACAAATTAGCCCCAAAATCCGCTAACTATGCGAAAAATTTCGCCACGTGGCGGGCTATAATCTGTCGACCAAGTCTGATCGCAAATTGCAATCGGCAAGGACTGATGGGCTTAAGTTTTGTGTAGACGGCAAACAAGAATGTGATAGTGATGTGGTGGACCTGGCGGAATTATAAACTAGTATCTAAAGTCGCGTCGCATCCGAAACTTATCACTTAATCGCAATTCGGTAGAGTATCGAAGGTAATCATAATGCGGGACTTGTGTGCGATTACGATCTATGATCCATTGCATCGAAAGCTGGGTATGATGGGGGCCGATTACTATAACTGTCTTCCCTTTTCCGATCTACAATTGTGATCCATCACATCGCACCTCTGACCAATTTTTGAATGCCTTCCCACCTGCCTTTTACGAAGTACGATTGTGATTTATCACATCGCAACCCTTCCCTGCTCGGGAGCCGATTCTTTAACACGATCTGCCTTCGACCTGCGATTTGTGATATGCAGGGGCCAATGGCAGCCTGCCACTTGGTGCCTCCCTATTCGTTGATGGAACCTGCCACGTCATCCAATCCTGCCATGTAAGCAAGTTAAATATGAAATTTGACTTGCTATAATGTCTGCATACGAGTTCCGATTTGATTTATGTTCACATTGTTGCAATCATAATGACGAGCTCTTCGATTTGAAGCTAAGTTTAACAAAATTCTAACACTTTTATTTTTTAGCATAATTTTGAGCACCTAATCACTCCTCTCCACTAGAAGCCTTTTGGACCCCAAAAAGATCACTTTCAATTGTTCAACAAGTGAGGGTATAGTTCCCTCACCTTTCCAACCTCTATCCATTTCGATTTTGAAGGAATTTACCTCTGATCCCTACTCGAAGATAATCAATACTTCTCGTTTTTGTTGTCCTTGTTCTTTTTTCAAGTATAATGTATTGCTTAAGCAAATCAAGGAATTCCAGAGAAAATTATTCAATAAATGGAATTTGATTATTCTCTCCTTGATCTTCAATCAAAGGAGGCTCATACAACCTTAAATTCTCAACATTAACAACAACATAAATTTTCATATATGAAGGCAAATCCACATTGAAGGCATTATTACCAGTCTTTTCCAAAATTCTGAATGGACCATATCTAATTGGTTTTAGTTTTTTACTTTCTCCTTAGAGCCTCTCTTCGTTAATGTGAATCCAAACTTCATCTCCAACTTGGAACTTGTGATCTTGACGATGCTTGTCGTGCCTTTCTTTGTATTTTCCTTGGCTTTTCTCACGCTGTTCTTGAACCTTTTGGTGTACTAATTGTATTTGTTCAATGAACTTTCTTGCTTTGTCTATGTCGCTATGACCTTCAATAGAAACATATTTTCCAAAACTAAAATCCAAAGGAGATTTACGCAAGTATCCCATGCATGTCTCAAATGGAAAATTTTGAGTGGAAGAGTGCTTGGCTCAGTTGTAAGCATGTTGAATATAATGAAACTGTTCATCCCACAACTTAGGATGCTTGCTGCACTACCCATGTAGAAGATGTATCACTATTATATTCACCACTTATATTTGACCATCTATTTGTGGATGATAGGTTGTACTCTTTTTCAGTTTAGTGTCCATGAATCCCCACAATTTTGACCAAAAATTCCCCACAAAGCGAGAATCTCGATCACTAATAATGGATGTAAGCAATCCAAAATGCACCCAAACATTCTGAAAGAATAACTGAGCAGTTTGTTCAACTGTAACTTTCTTTTTACATGGCATAAAATACACATTTTTCTAAACCTATCCACAACTACATACAAATAATCGAGACCTCTTTTTGCAATGGAATACCTCCTACAAGATCCATAGAAACATTGTCCTATGGTCGTGAAGGAACTGGAAGTGGTGTGTACAATCCTAACTTCCTATTACTAGGCTTACTGATTGCACATAATGAACATCCCTTAATAAAACGAGACACACTTTCAAGCATACGAGGCCAATAACAATGCCTCTGTAGATGTGAAACCGTCCTACTTACACTGAAATGACCAGCAATAAGAGAAGTATGTGCCTCTCTTATGATGTTAACTCTTTCTTCCTACAAAATACAAAGCTTGCCAAGATGGTACAACAAGTTATCATGCAAATGATAATGCAATTCCTCTACTTGGTTACCTTGACTCAAGCTTGCATAAACATCTTCAAAGTCATTATCTACTGCATATTTCTCAATATAACTTTCATGTAAAACAGAATTATGCTTGAGTAAAGTAGTTGCACTAACAATCAATCTAGAAAGCATATCAACAACGTTATTGTAGATACCTTTCTTATACCTAATTACCAAGTGGAATTGTTGAAGAAAACCAAGCTATCAGAAGTGTCGTGACTGCTGCAATATTGATTGAGATTGCAAGCATGGCAATGGCTGATGATCAATGTGAATGAATGTTTCCTTACCCATCAAGTAGTGTTTCCATTTTTTCACACTTTAAGCCAATGCATACAATTCCTTGTCATATGTAGGATAGTTAATCACTGCACCATTAAAAGTTTCTGAATGAAAATAGATAGGCTTACCATGCTGCATGAGGACTACACCCATACTGTAGTCGCTAGAATCTGTATGAATCTCAAATGATTGTCTCAAGTATAGAAGTGTGAGTACGAGAGTTGTACTGATCTTTTCCTTCAACGCATCAAAGTCCTTTTGTTGTTTGCCTCCCCACTGAAAAACCATTTTCACGCTGGTCAATGCATGCAAAGGAGCTTCTATAAGAGAAAAACTAGCAATAAATTTCCTCCAATATTGGGCTGCTCTCAGAAAAATTCTTACCTCAGTAACTATCTTGGGCCTTGGCCAATTCGCAATGACATCAACCTTGGAGGGATCTATTTTTAACTCACTTCCTCCAACAATATGACCCAAGTAAACTAAAGAAGACTTTCCAAACTCGGACTTTGACATCTTAAGATACAACTGTTCTTTTTTTAAGACATCAAGCACTCTTCTTACATGTATGACATGTTCAAAACGGGATTTACTGAAAATTAAGATGTCATCTAAGTAGGCTATGACCAATTCATCAAGAAATGGCCTCAACACATCATTCATCACACACATGAATGTAGCAAGAGCATTACATGAACCAAACAGCATAACTAGCCATTCAAACAAACCCTGTTTTGTTTTGAATGTTGTCTTCCAAATCTCTCCTTCAACTATTCTAAATTGATGGTAGCCACTTCTTAAGTCTAGCTTAGTAAAATAGTTTTCATCTTTCAGTTGATCTAGTAAATCATCTATTCTGGCCAATGGTTTACCATAATTTTGTTTAATGTGTGAAAGTCCACACACATGTGCCATGCTCCATCCTTATTTGGCACCAGGACAATAGGTGAACCACAAGGCGAGCAGGATGGTCCAATGATCCCTTT
This sequence comes from Pinus tabuliformis, assembly GCA_031772625.1. Taxonomy (NCBI): domain Eukaryota; kingdom Viridiplantae; phylum Streptophyta; class Pinopsida; order Pinales; family Pinaceae; genus Pinus; species Pinus tabuliformis. The sequence continues at coordinate 1,299,226,613 of CM062804.1, forward strand.
ATTTAACAAATCTTGGATTTGCGTCTTAATTTATGTGCTTTCCATCACTGACATCCTGTACATGCCAATGTTAGGAAGACGAAAATATTGTTGCAATTATATCTCGTGTTGGATTCCTCTCTTGGGAGGTAATCCCTTTGGTTCCTAAAACATTTCATCATATTGGTTAACTATGTCAACCAATTCATATTTCAAATTTGAATCACAACCTTTAAAATCTTCATTATCAACATCATTTTGGGTTTGATCATGAGAAGCACAAAATTCTTGCTCGAATTCACCAGTCTTTTCATCTGCCCTGCATTAACAAGTGAAATATTTGTTTTCTCGTTGTGAACTCTCACGATATATTCTACTCCATTTTTGAATAAATGATATTTATTTTCATGTCGATGGAAGATATCTTTTTTGTCATAAAGGTATGGGCTGCCGAAAGCCATGCCACAGATATCTAACGACATAACGTTAAGATCCATTACATCTATGAAATTTGCAGTAATAGCGAATCTCAGTTTACATTTTCTAGTAACCTGCAACTGCACACTTTCATGTACCCATCCAAGTGGATACGGTTTATGATGTGGAACATCTTCCAGATTTAAACTCTAGAAAATGATTTCAAAGATAAGATCGGTTTGAGAGTCACTATCAAACAACGTATCAATCTTGTTATGTTTTGAGATCACCCTTATGTGAAACAGTTCTATTCTCCTGTTTTCATTTGGAGTTTCATTTTGCGATTCTGAAGAACTAGTGCTGGCAATGGATTATTTTCCTTTTAACCCCATGGTTGTGATTTTAGTTTCATCACCTGAATCAGATCCTAAATCCTGTTGAGTGGTTGCAGTTGTCTTCTATTTTGCCTTGTTGTTGTTTATTTTTGGTTTCATTTCGGGATAAAGCTTCCAATAGTGAGCTTCATCGCGACCCTCTCTAGAACAGTGTTTGCAAGTAATTTTCTCTCCTTATTTTTTAATAGACACGTTTTTCTTTGCCTTCCCTTTGAAAGCCTTTTATTTTCCTTTACTCTTAAATGGATTTTGACTACCTTCTTTTGGGGTGTTTTTCCCTCTTACCTCAAGATGAGTGGCTTGCACACACACATCATCTACATTATTGGGATTAAACATTAATATAGTATGCCTAAGGTAATTGTGTAAACCTCCTATGTACTTCAGAAAAGTGTCTTGTGACTGCAAATCTACACCTAACATCAAAGACCTTTTTCTAAATTCTTGGGTGTAATCTTGCACATTTTGACCTTTAAGTTGTCTAAAGTTCTGCCAATTCATGATGTCTTTCTGCATATAAGCTAGAGGGTATAATTTTCTTCTGATTGCAACAATGAAATCATTCCAAGAAATAGATATCTTATCGTGTTTTTTAATCTCCTCTTGGGTCTTTGATTCCCATCATACTAGTGCTGCACCCTCCATTCTCAAGGAAGCTAAATGAATCTTTATGTCATCCTCTTGAAGATTTTGAATCTTACAATAGACCTCCAACTGACGAATCCAATTATCAAGCTTCTCTGCATCCACTTCACCATTATACATAGGCAACTCGAATTTAACATCAAGTTTTAAAAAAGGTGATTTACCAGTTCCTTTTGAAGAATGATGATGAGTATGAGTAAGGGTTGTATTAGTGGAAGAGTTTGAAGATGCTTGTGAAGAAGAAGATGAAGAAGATGGTAGAGAGGGTGGAGATTTGTCTCCATTCCCATTACCTCCTACTGAAGAGCCTTCTCCTTTGGGAGGTTCGGAACTTTCTCCTTGCAATCTACTATTCCTCTCTTCATATAGGACCTTCACCATCTCTGCCATATGAAAGAAATCCTTTCTGAAGGTCTTCTCATCTTCTGTCATGTTTGTAGGTTATCCTTCATGAGACATGATCTCTAGAGTCTCAACTACAACTTGAGGCTTAACAGGTGTTGGAGATTGTGGCAACCTTTCTCTTCTTCCCCTTGACCCAACTTCAGGGCCTCCAACCAGCTTTCCTTCACCTCTTTTGAGTTTTAACCTTGTAAACATGACATAAATTTGAAAACAATTAAATCCTTCTTTCACAAATAAAACCTAGTGCTCCGATACCAAAATGATCTGATTTAGAATATTAGTTTGCAGTGCTAAGATCTTCCTCATATTATAAACAAAATAATTTCATTGTGCTTAAGGATTCATCAATTTTTGCAAGTAAAATGAAAAGTTTTTATCTTAATTTTATGAGCAATTTAACATAAATGGGAAACTAAACAACAACACAAACATGTACAGAACATCATCAAAAACACATTACAACAAGAACATGATAACGGAGTTCACCCCTCCTTGGCTACGTCTCCTTGGTCCAGCGTCCAAATGGCTTGGGCCTCTCTATTATGCTCAAAAGTGTAAAAACATGTGTTTACAATGCTCAAATGCTTCTAAAACCTACTCCAATCAGTTCCGAATCCTCAAAAAATGGCTATCTAGACTCCTTTTGCAACCAATTTGGTGGAAACCTAGAGTTATGACTTCTCCTAGTTTCCCCACTATTCGCTTCGCAAATTGCCCCATTTCCAGCATTATCCTACAAATTAGCCCCAAAATCCGCTAACTGGGCAAATATTTCGTCGTGTAGCGGGCCATAAGCTGTTGGCCGATTCCTATTGCAAATTGCAATCGGAAAGGACCAGCAACCTTAAGTTTTGTGTACGTGGCAAGTGATATTGCGATAGCGATATGGCGGACCCGACGGAATCATAAACTGGTATCTAAAGTCGCATCACATCTGAAACTTATCGCTTAATCGGAATTCGATAGAGTATCGGCGGTAATCATAATGCAGGACTTGTGTGTGATTGCGATATGTGATCCATCGCATTGCAAGCTGGGGGCCAATTACTATAACTTTTTTCCTTTTTCCGATCTACGATTGCAATCCATCGCATCGCACCTCCGGCCAATTTCTGAATGCCTTCCTGCATGCCTTTTGTGAAGTGCAATTGTGATTTATCACATTGCAAACCTTCATTGCTCGGGAGCCAATTCTTTATCACGATATGCCTTAGACCTGCGATTTGCGATATGTAGGGGCCAAAGGTGACCTGCCACTTGGTGCCTCCTGATTCACTGATGGAACCTTCCACGTCATCCAATCCTGCCATGTAAACAATTCAAACCTAAACTTTGACTTGCTATAAATTCTACATACGAGCTCAAATTTGAGTGTCATTCACACCGTTGGAACCAAAATGATGAGCTCTTTAATCTAAAGCTAAGTTTAACAAAATTCTGACACTTTGATTTTTTAGCATAATTTTGAGCACCTATTCATGTAGTGCCTTGACCGCGGTAGCGCGTAGAGATAATTATGATGAACTTTGTCAGAAGCAAGTGTGTGACCTTGCAACGAGTCAAGTGAGATGCATGGGAGTTCGAAAACATGAAGGGGGAAAGGAAATGTGTCCCTTAGAAGCCTGTAATAGTATGCAACCTTAAATGAACATACAAGCGGAATGACATCACAAGCTGAAATGTAGAATAGTCCACAGAACAAAGTGAAGGTTAATCCAACAACACGCCTTCAACCAGATCCAGACAATCGCATACAAAGTATTTCATAATCAAATGCATAAGTTAAACAACATATATTGCTAAAGCAACCAAAATATTCCAACTACCATAACAAAATATGCATGAAAACGTGTTGGCTTAGTTATTATTATTATAAGTGAAACTTTCATCCATACAGACATCATTGATAGCCACTAGCCCCAGTAGTGGAACATTACAGTCAAGGACGCCTGCTCCTCCAAATAACTATATTTTCTCTACATTGTGGAGTAGCCAAGGCTCGTCACAATACTCCCAAGCCTTCTCTAAGCCTAGACAAAGCATTGGCTCCCAAAATCCCTTTCTATGAGTTATGAGGTTCTATTTATAACAAAGGGTGGGGTGACCCTTGACATTCCCCTTTGTAACTCTTTGACTACCGTCATGACTCTTTAACTTTTTTACAAATAACTCATTACATTACATAGTGATTGTTCGCATTCGACTAATTGACACTTGGAATTTCACTTAAAACATATTTGCAAATAATGTACATTTTCCACATATACCCATGTGAGACAAAATAGGCTAGAGACAGCCTAGCAAGACAAAACACTATGACTCAAAAGTTTGGGGAAACACAACTTTGGCAACCTCCACTTGACTATTCTGGGTGACGTATTGATACCAAGCTTGGTATTATGTTATGGTGTCCCCAAACTGTTTGATATCATCTTTCTGATAAAGACTCTTGCATCCATAACTTCTGGGTATATGGTCTTGGAACCTTTGTCCAACTCATCCTGAAGCATGTTCAGCATGTTCTTGACTACAGTAGGAAAACCAATGTACTTCTATATTTTTTTTGTGCTCAGCTCCAAGTCATCAATGGTGGCCTCTGGCCTTAGTTGCTCCATGTACCTATCAACCTCTAGCTGGACTTGGTTCTTCTCGTTAGCTTTGGTGAGGGAATTGATTGACAGGATCATGTGTGTTCTTACCATGACCTCCAGATTCATACAATCGTGCATATGAAGCCTGTATGTTGGTTACGAGCATGGCGAGATGCTCATAGTTCAGGATCAACATCTAGATCCGTGCTTTGTTAGCTTTGACTGCAGCTTCATCATCTTACTCAAGTAAAGTAGAGCTCCCTTGTACCTCATTTTTCATTCTTGCACTTGGGCGATAGCAGCATGTATGTCCTTGAGAGTGTGGACAACCTTTCTGCTCCACTGCCAAAAACCATATAGATGGACAACCACCTTATGCATGGTAAAAAATCCATCATATAGTTTTCTACATGGTGGCCTCAAGAGGTTATACTTCAACAAGTATTGTCTATGCCATTGTGGAACCTGTGCATTGTTCTGCCTTCTGTCTAGCCGCTTGTAAGTTCTTTTCCCTGTATTCATTCTCTACTAACAGGAACTTGACATTTGAGTTCGTGGATTCTGCATAATCCATAGTGGTGTCGACCAAGGCAACTGGATGCTTTCTGACATCTAACACTATCACCCTTTCCTTCATAAATGCAGGTGATGTAAGATCATCCAGGAAATGCTTTCACTGCACCTTTACGACATTTTGTTGCAACTCATTCAATGATAAATTGTACACATCCATCACCATATTATCATCAATGAGAACAACCTCTCCTTGCTCGTTCAAGACTGGTTCTGATATTGGAGGTGGTGGAGACTAAGGGGCCACCTCAAGTGCTCTCAACATGAGGTCGGTATCTTGGTCCTGTGGCTCTTGTCCAAACTCCAAATCTATTACTTCAACCATCTACTCAATCTGTTGAGCAAGCTCCTGATCCTGCATCTGCTCACCCTCTTCTTCATCTACTGGTTGTCCTGACTCCTCATCCTATATGGGCATATTTTTCTCTATCATCGCGCCTTGCCCTTTTTCTTGTTCCTATTTCTGCCTCTTGTTGTGTGCAGGAATTGCACTTAAGCAAACTCCTCAACACTTAATTGTCAAACCATGGGTTTCATAAACTTAGAGATGAAGCACAGGAAATGCCAAAAGTGGTATGAACTTTTCCTATTCCTAATCCTACTTCTTAAATGAAATGTTGTAGAATTAGACAAAAAACAATCTCAAAGACAATCGACACCAAAGCAATTATAGTGCTGGATTGTAAAAGAATAATTTGCGAGGAAATCAATTAAAGGAACTTTCACACAACTGGAAGCAATCATAAATGCTGAAATGAAATACTATGTTTATCTTCAATATAGATGGATAACAGTTTAACAAGTGGGCTCTTGCAAAGATCCGTTTCCCAATTGATCTTCCTTCTACACCAAGTAACCTGTTCTTGTACTGTTGCAATATCCTTGCACTAGTGCAGGTATAATACTTATGTGAAAAAAGTATATTTTACCTTCTTTACTGAAGACTTATGTCTTTATGGAGGTGCTCTAAGCCTCAAGGATTAGAGCACTCTGTTCCTGTGACAAGAGACCAGCTCTTGCACTGAGACAGAGCTTCCTTCACCAAATTTTCCAACTTAATTTCGAAAGAATTAAAAGACGTGTTGAAAATAATTGCAATTGCAAGCTAGATTCTAGGATAAATTACATGTGAAAAAGAATTCTTTAATTAACTGAACTTTGCAATGAAAGTAAACTTCATAAAGCAAAAACAATTCGAAATAATCAAGCGGCAGTCAAAGTAATTTTCATGCATCAACTAACTTTTGGCAATTCACTTATAACTTTTCTATTCCTTTTTCTCAAGTCATAAACTGCAAGTATAAAGTATGGTGTTTGTAATAATGTTCTTTCTTAATTCATGTAAATATCCTTTAGAAGTATAATTCTAATCATTGAGAATGATTACTTGAATTGACAATATGTTTGCTTGCAGGAATAAATGAAATTATAAGCAGGAAAAGGAACGTAACACTTGTTGTAAAGTAAAACCGGAGTGCAGGAAACTACATGCACTGGTACAAGAAGAATCTTCCTGCACAACCTGAGCGAAAGCAAATTAATACAAAATTTGCAAGAAAAGAATTGCAGGAAGGAAATTGCAAGAAAGTAATTTGCAGGAAATAAATTGCAAGAAAGAAATAAACTTAATTAAACTTCCAAACCACGGATCCATTCACGCTTGACTATGAAATGACTTTAACTCAGAACTCTGAAATAAACATAAGAGCAAGCAAAGCCATGCAACTGCAAATGAAGAAATGTTCACAGAGACTTCTTAAATGGCGAAAGCACAAGGGTAAATGAGCTGGGTTGGCTGGGCCCTAGCCAACCAACTCATTTCCAATTTAGGAAATGAAATGATTCAGCACTTAATCATGCATGAAATAGAAATTAAACACAGTGTGAAGAAAATATGGCAAGTTCCTTGTATTAACTTGATCGACAAATATACATGATAATCCGAGTCCAACTGAGAACCGAGGGCGATACAAAATTACAAAGTAAATGAAATTACAATTCAGATATTGCTAGCTTGGCTCTACCTATGGTATACATTATATACAGTCTCTCGGCCTTAGCCATATTTTGCTAATTACAGTGATTTCCTATTCAATCCTTTTGGACGAACAAACTAACAAACAATATTGCAAAACCGGCTGATAGTTATAATAAGGCACGAACTTTGTTGGTTGTAGACCATATTCTGGGCAAGAATACCTTACTTTATGCCACAATTTCGATCCTCAAGTAGTCCATAACCGAACTAGGAGTCGTGGATCAAAAACGTCCGTGTGGAATATCATGAAGATTACGAAGCAACTCGCTGGCGGTGCAAGAATCTGCTTGCACTCATAACGCTGAATAATGATTAACACTTAGTTCTTCAATTACTTTCAGGAAATTTAAACATAAGTTACAAGAGATACTAACAAGTATGAAATCTATGTAAAGTAATTAATAAAGCACTTAATAAATCTTAATTATGAAATATGAAGTATATGTAGGAATAGATGATTATCTTGGACTAGTGTAGGAATGAGATGGTTAAATAGAGATAAAACAGAGGTTAAGTTTTATGGGACACCAACATCCTCCCATCCCTAAGTTGTTGTGTGTCCTCACACAACATTTTACCTTCTGCAAAAAATATTCAAAAATGGGTGGCCATCTCTCAATCTTGTACTTCAATACTTATCCCTTATTTCACTACCTTTGGCTTTTTACCTTGGGCTCCTTTCAACTAATTAGTCACCTTCTTGAGGTATTTGTAGCACTTGGAAGCCTGATACTTCCATACTTTCACTTGTTGTTTCTGCTTCTTGACTTCTGCGAGCAGCTCTACCTCGCCTTACTTTTGCCAATTTTGCTCCTTCATGACCTAGTTCAAAGCTTCTAGGTCATGAACTTGCTACTCTTATTCCACTATTCGATTGTTGAGGTAGAGGGTAGAGGGCTCCGTGATCAAATCCTCTGGTTTAAATACCTTCTCTACAACAGACTCCAAGTAATTCCTATCATTGTTGAGATTAAGGTCGTCCAACGTTTGCATTATGGCATCACCAAAAGTTTCTGCGCCCGGGGTTTCCTTATCATCGAGGGTTTTGATGCCCTCCACAGCCTTTGTGTCAAGGGTTTCAGTGCCTTACACACTTAACTCCACAGGGTTTTTAATGCCCTATCCTTCCAATTCTTCAGGGGATTCAGTACCCTATTCATTTAAACCAGCAGGGGCTTCAGTATCCTTTTCATAAAAAACATTTAGGGTTTCGATGTCTTGTTCATCGAAATTGTCGAGGGGCTCCATGCGTTGTGCCTCATCATCCTCGTGACCCTCTGCCTGAACTTCTTCTACACTCGATGTCATATTCTTCTTTCTTAATCTATGAACAAGGGTAGACAACAATATGTCATCTTCCTTTTCCACGCTCTCCTCGTTTACCATGGTGTGGGCCACTACATTTGCAAGCACTAAAAGGTTATGGTCTTTAGGCAAAACCTGAGGTGATTCATCAATCACAATCAGAGAGCTTAACCGATATTGATTCATCCCTTGGGAGACAATCTTCTTCCTTATCGAGGTTCTGATTTTTCTTTTCTTTGTCAAGGGCAGAGTGTCTTTAACAAACTTCTTTTCTGCTTGCACCGACATACTTTTACCCTTTTTCTTGGTAGGGGATGGTGTCTCTACCTTCCTTTTCTTGCTTGTACTTGTGCCAGCAGACTTCCCTACACTCCTCGCTCGAAACTCCTTCAAGAATGCCTTCCAGGTCACTCCCTTCTCTTCCAGCACTTTCTTGATGAGGATTGTGATAAGCCCATGATGATATAGCTTATATCCGACTTGGCTGGCATTCCCACTCTACACACCTTTCGCCATTTTCTCAAGACTTCGGAGCCGATAGTAAGGAAAATTAATAAGTTTCCCCGACTCAAAGTGAAACAACATTATCATGTGGTACATGGATGCTAATGTGTAACATCCATAGTATGTCACAAATTTATGCAGTATGTACAGGAGGTCTTGCCATTTTCCAAGCATGGTGCTCTGCAGAAGCCCATTCTTTCAATTAACTTTAAGCTTTTTATCACTCACAAACTGATGCCATCGTTTCTTTTCAAGCTGCTCCTTTTTGAACCACTGTTCCCCTGTAGTTGAAAAGTTTGTAGCTCGCACAATGGACTCCTTCGTGACTTCGAAATCTAATTAGCCGACCCTAGCTCAGCCTCCTTCAAATGTCTTTGCAAACTCCAACACCCCGGCCATGTCGAAGCCATTGAAATTCTACAAAAATGGAAGGAATCTGGATCCTTGCAATAGTGCAAGACTGTTCTGGTATTCCGCAGTCTGTTCTATCTCCTTCAAGGACGATGGCTCATTCCTTATGGGTGCCATGTTCAAATTTGCCACAATTCCCTGTCACAACCTCAAAAGGATTTTAGTGAGCGATACCAACAGTTGCTGAGAATTTTATGCTGGAGGTCCATCCATCCTTCGTATTTTCAGTCCCATCCAACTGATCATGTTTAATGATAAAAGAATGGCTCCTCGGTTCAGATGTAGATACGTATCATCCTACTACGAGTGAGCAATAATGATTGGATGTGGCAGAGGCTTATGTGGTGGTGGTGTAACGGTCATAATGATTGGGTTAGGAGGTAAGACAATGATGAACAAGTGATGGGAGATTGGTTCAAAGGGAGGTGAGTTATGAGTTTTCGGACAACCTGTACTATCCCATGGTCTACCTCATAATTCAATTAAGACATATTTCAGTACCCATTAAAAAATTAGATTTCAGAACCCAATATATCTTGTACTTTAAAAATTTTCCTAAGTCAGTAAATGATAAAACAAAGTATTAATTAAAATATATAATGCTATGATCTATCAGTGCAAGAATCACTCATGTACAGAGTAATAAAATTCCATAAACATTCTTCATAAGACGCTCTTGTACTGTGTGAAATTTGTTTTACACTTGCTTCCACAGTCGGTCGCACTCCTGCACTGATCCTGCTTGCACTGCATCGTGCTTGCATTGACTACTTGCAGCACATCGTGCTTGCACTGCGCATCTTGCACCAGGGATTTTACCAAAATAAAAATTCTGATAGAACACAATTCTGTAGCTGGAATTTTTTTTTTTGCCTCAATATACAAGGAAAGTTTTATTCGCCATCCTTTGGTGTTTCATGAGCATGCCTTCTGGATTGACTACATCAAATTTTACAATCAATTTACGAGGGAATAAAGAAGTGGGAAAGGGGTGATTTTCAGAATGGGAAGGAACATTACTGCATGGATTCCAAGAACAATATCACCAAGGGGGATAAACAAGAATGGGATGTGGAAAAAAATTCAAGGGAAATAGAGGGATTTTACGAGATCGGGTAAGGGTAGTTTTCTTTAGAAGAAAGAGGAAGGGAATTCATTGGGGATTTATAAAAAGAAAAATAGTGGCAATTACAAAACGGGAAAATAGAAGAAAGGCATAATTTTATCGCCAAGGTCTGCCTGCACTGGTGCCGGAAAAAGTAATTGTAGCGGGAATTAAGCGTTTACTTGGATAAAAATTTCCATGCTAGTTACCCCAAACTTGGGTAAGGGTTGGGTTCCTTGAACCTGCTTCTTCTTGGTGGTAGCAACATATCTAAAAATCAAGTAACATTCCCTTTTTATTGAAATTTTGATCTTCTTGCCAGCATGATGGTTTTCAGGTTGATCCTTCTACAATCATGTCAATCAACTTATTTTCATAATACAGGAAAAAAATAAATTGTCATTTTTTTTTCTAATGAGGAAAAGAAAGAATCAAATCTTTATTAGTTTGGTGTTACCACCTACCAACTCCTTTTCAGATTGTTGTTGGACTTGCTACATAAAATCTCCTTTAGTAAGGGGCTGAAAATATACCTTCAATCTATGCCCATTTACCAGGAACACAGAATTTCGTTCATCAATAGTTTTGATCTCTACCGCTCCATTTTCAAACACTTTGACCACCTCATAGAGTCCCATCCAATGTGTATGGAATTTCCCTTTAAAATATTTGAATCTAGAATCGTAAAGGAGCACCCAATCCCCTGGTTGGAATTGCTTCTTCTGGATAGACTTGTCATGCCACTTATTACGCTATTAGTGAACCAAGATGTTCTACTGAACAACATCCATATAAAATTCATCTAACTCATTCAACTGTAGAAGACGTTGCTATTGTGCTTCAGAGAGATCTAGCCCCAATTGGACTGTAGTCCTGAAAGTCTTGATCTGGAATTCTATTAGCAAGAGGACTTGTTTCTGGTACACCAGCTCATATGGTGTGTGTCTTGTGTTGTTCCTCCAAGTGGTTCGGTATGCCCACAATGCTTTTGGTAATTTTTCATCCCAATCCTTTTTGTGAATATTTACTATCTTTGTGAGGATGGACTCAATCACCTTGTTTGTGGACTCCACCTGACCATTTTCTTGTGGGTGATATGGTGTAGATTTCCTGTGCCGTATTTTGTACTGCTCCATCACACCCTGTACCAGATTAGAAATAAATTGTGGTCCATTGTCAGAAACAATTTCTCTAGGAACACCAAATCTAGTAAAGATTTCAGTAAAAAGAAAATCAACAACAACTCTTTTAGTAGCAAAAGAAACAACTTTAGCTTCTACCCATTTTGTAACGAAATCTGTACAAACCAAAATATGCTTTTTATTTAATGATGTTGGATTTATTGGTCCTATAAAATAAATGGCCCATTTTTCAAAAGGCTCAATCATAACCTGAGGACATAAATGAAATTAATTGGTTTGATTAGGTTGGCCAATTTGTTGATAGCTGTCACATTGCTTGACGTACTATTTGGCATCCTTAAACAAGGATGGACAAAAATATCTAGCTCGTAACACTTTGTATGCAGTCTACTTATCGATGAAGTGACCCCCGTAAGGTTCATCATGGGCAGATTTTAAAATATCAAACGCTTCTTTCTCTCTTACACATCTACAGATAATGAGATCTACTCCAGTGTAAAAGAGGTCTCCTTGAATCCAAGAGTATGCAGCACTTTTTTGTATGATATTCCGCTTTTCACGAGTGGATAAGTGAGAAGGTAATTTTCCAGTGACTAGATAGTTAGCTATGTCAGCAAACCATGGGGATTTTATTGACACAACAAACAGATGTTCGTCAGGAAAATCATAATCAACAGGAATTGCTTCACCAGGATTATTTAATCTTGAAAGATAATTTTCTACTACATTAGATTTTCCTGGTCTATCAATAACGGTAATATTAAATTCCTGTAACAATAATAACCACCTAGTCTTTCTACCACTAGTTAATGGTTTATTCATCAAATATCTTATTGCGGAATGGTTAGTGTGCACAAAGACTTCATATCCTATAATATAATGTCTGAATTTATTAATGGAAAAAATTACAGCTAAAAACTCTTTCTCAGTAATCATATAATTTAGTTCAGTAGGTGACAAGTTTTTACTAATGAAATAGATAGCATAAGATTGTTTGTCTTCTTCTTGTCCTAAAGCTGTGCCAATAGTAGTATCTGAGGCATCAGAGGAAATATGAAATGGCAGGGACCAGTTTGGTCCTCTCAAAACTAGTGCATGGATTAGTTTTTCCTTCAATGTCTCAAAGGACTGTTGGCAAGCTGTGGACCAAGAAAAATCACTATCTTTAGCCAAAAGTTGGAAAAGGGGGTAGCTATCCTTGAGAAATTCTCAATGAATCTCCTATAGTAACTCACATGTCCTAGAAATCCTCTCACTTCCCTTTGAGTTTTGGGTATAGCAAGACTCAAAATAATTTCTATTTTTGCAGGGTCAACCTAGATACCTTTGTCAAAAATAAGATGGCCAAGAACCACCCCTACCTTGCACATTAATCTGCATTTTTTATCACTCAAGGCGAGATGAGCTTCTTGGCAGCCAAGAAGCACTTTTTCTAGATTCTTGAGTGCTTCCTAAAATGAATCACCAAACACAGAAAAGTCATCCATATATATTTCCACACACTCAAGGTCAGCAAAAATGGCCAAGACTACCCTTTAAAAGGTAGTCGGGGCATTACACTGCCCAAAGGGAAGCACTCGGTAAGAAAATGTACCCTATGGACATGTAAAAGTGGTTTTTCCTTTATCCTCGGGTATAATCTGTATCTGGTTATACCCACTAAAGCCGTCTAAAAAAGAAAAGTACTTCTTACCAGTAAGGTATCAAGTACCTGATCGATGAAAGGAAGGGGGAAGTAATATTTGAGAGTGGCTTTGTTCAATTCTCTATAGTCAATACAAATGCACCATCTCCTGTCTTGTTTCAGGACTAAGGCCAATGGAGAGATCCAATGGCTTATTAGAAATAGGATAGATAAAATCATCATCTAAGAGTTTTTGCAAGTCTTCCTTTACAAGATCTCTTAGAGTTGGGTTCATTCACCTTTGGGGTTGTCGGAAAGGTCGCGATCCATCATGAATATAGATATGGTGGGTACAAGTTTCAGGAGGGATGCCTTTCATATCTTCATAGCCCCGTGCAAAGGCATCAAGATGGTTTCGCAACAAATTCACAAGCTGCTCTTGCTAGGAAGAATCCAAGTCTAAATTGATATGCAAGGATTTACTTGGACTAATCTCAATAAGAGTGGTATCAGGATCAAGAGTTATCAAAGGTGTCGCTAGAGATGGTGGCGAGGGAGGTAGAGAGTCATATTTTTCCTAAAAATCTAGACTAAAAATCTGACTCATTGACTCAAAATTGGGCATGGTGTCTAGATTTTTCAGGAAGTCTTGAATCTCACCCTCCAGCGAGAACTCATCATTCTAATGTATCAAGGAAACAGGCTGAGTCTCCTCATCACTATTGTATTCTAACCATAAAGTGTCTCAAAGCTCCTGAATGGATCTAGCGGGTGGATACAAGGTGACCTTCTTCTTGGAATCTCCATGGGAAATATACATGTCACCAGAACAGCATCCGATATAAGCGTCGACATAGAAAGACATGGTCATCCTAAGATCAAGGGATGTCCTCCCACAGGGTTCTTTCGCTAAAGCACAATGAATTCTGCGGGATATTCCAAAGATTCTAGAGAAACGACCACATCATCCAACACCCTTTCCAGCTTGATTTTAGATCTGTTTGCTAGTTCAAGCACAGTGGGAGTAGGATGAATATGGACCAATCCAAGTTGATCCATGGTTTGCTTGGTCATAACATTAATGGCTGCCCCTAGGTCTATAAGTACATCGGAGACAAGGACATCACCTATCTGAATAGAGACAATAGGGCTTCCAGGGTCGGTATATTTCTCCATGTGCATACACCCCGTCATTAACTCTACCACTCTACCAACAAATTTAATGGTTTAAGGTTCTAATCTTCTCCTTCCTAGCTTCTTGAGACAGAGTTCCCTAATGATTTTTGTGCAAACGGGGGTATCTTTAATAGCTTGGAGAAAATGTACCTTTATGAAAAGGTTTCTAAGCTAGAAGCCAAGCTAGACTCAGGAATGGGGTCTTTCTTCTCCACAACTAACCTCTCTAGATAGGGAGGTCGGTTGGAAGAATATAGAAAAGGCTCAGAAGGTATGAGGATAGGTTGGATGGTGTTATCTTTTTTATAATGGTCAAGAGTTTCCTCCTCACCTTTCTCGTTGATAATCACCATACGCTACTTTTGATTTTCTGAGGTTACTATCTTCCTCAATCTCAATTGGAGGTCATTGAATCCAACTGGAATGGATTGATATCTGGATGAGGAAAGCGGGTTCATAGAATGGATCATCTATACTGCTTTGTTATTGGTGTTGGATAAAGGTTGGGCAGGCAACTGAGAAGGTCAAAACTGTGGAGGTAAAGGCAATGGTGGCATTGGCTGACTCAGCTGAGGTAATGATGGTTGTGGCATCAGGTAAGGTGCACATGTAGGAGGGTATGATTGCATAGGTGCAGGATAAGAATGGTGTGAATGATATGAATGGTTTGGCCCTCTCCATCCTTGTTGCCAAGATTGGGAGGGTTGTCCATAATGATATTGGTTCCCATGCTGCCAATGTTGAGAGTGATTATTGTTAGGATAGGAATATGAATGTGCATTATAACCAAAAAATGCGGTGGAGGTTCAGGAGCCATACTTGCACTTACCTGAGGCCAGTTTCTTCATGCTCCCATAGCATGCAGTGATTCGGCTTCAAGTTTTCCTCCAAGTACAACTTTCATCCCAGGTATGGAAGGACATTTTTCCGTGGCATGGTTCTCTGTAAAAATTTCACATTTATTAGTTTCTTTAAAATCAAGAGGACATTCTCTCAAAAGATTCTTTCTTCTACATTTTGGACAAAAAATAGACAATGACTATTGTTCCTCTATAGGTTTTTGTTGAAACTTCAAAGAGTCTATTTGTTTACTAACAGTATTGATTATTTCAATTTTCATATTGTCCATTTTGTTTTCTACTCCAATAATCATAGCAGCAATAGATTTGGTTTTCTTATTTCTATTCTTAATTCCTTTACAAGATCTATATTGGTTCCTCGAGAATTTCTTGCAAAAGTCACAGATTTTTTAGCAATATCCCCTTGTCCTAACAGATTTATATTATTCCTAGCATCGTCAGTAAGCCCCCGTAAGAACAAGGTTCTAATAGTACTTAGATAAAATTTGTGCTTTGACCTTCGGAGGATGTACAGGAATCTCTCCAAGTAGTCCTCTAGTGTCTCATCATCATTTCGCACAATAGTGAATATTTCATCTTGAATCTCTCTAGTCTTACAATATTCCTGATATTTTGACAAGAACACTCTCTTCATTTGTTCCCAAGAAGATATAGTGTTTCCCCCTAGTCCCATGAACCAACGGAGTGCTGCGTCCTTGAGAGTTGTTGGAAACAGCTTTAACTTCTGGGAATCAGATGAATAATGATAACTTCTACAAAAAATATCAAACTCAAATAGGAAAGAATCTAGATCTTCATGTACCTTACTGTAGAAATGAGGAAGAGCTGATGGTGAAATATTTTTCATTTGTACTTGTGTATCAGGATCCACAATTGGGAATCCAAAGTGGATTGTTCCTCAGTTACCTAATTTTCACTAGTTCCTTGTGCATGGTCTTCCTAATCTTCCATTGTTGTTCTTCCACAAGAACCACTCTCAACAAGTTGAGAAGGATGACAATGGGTTCTAATAGTACCCTTCTTCCCCTTTGTGGGCAATGTCACGCCTAGACCACTGTTGCCAAAGCCCAAGTGGATTGTTCCTGCATGGTGAGTCTGGGTTTGTTTGGACTTTTTGCCTACAAAAGAAGGCCCAATATGAGATTTGGTTTCAGATTTATTAGTATTTTTTTGGCCCCTAGTGGGCTTCGGACCCCTACCTCTTTTAGGAATTCGTTTCATAAAATGAAAAAAAAAAAAATTCCAATAAAAATGTTGCAACTTAAAAAATAACTGGACACCTATAAATTCCTTCAAGCAAATAGAAGCACACTGCAAAAAAAAAATAGCATACTTACCCCTATTGCAAAATAACAGAAAATTCTTACCAATTCAAATTGCCTCCCCGGTAACGGTGCCAAAATGTTGGGTGTAGGAATTGCACTTAAGAAAACTTCTCAACACTTAATTATCAACCTAGGGGTTTCGTAAACTTAGAGATGAAGCACAGGAAATGCCAGAAGTGGTATGAAATTTTCCTATTCCTAATCCTACTTCTTAAATGAAATGTTGCAAAATCATACAGAAAACAATCTTAAAGGCAATCGACACCAAAGCAATTCTAGTGCTGGAATGTAAAAGAATAATTTGCGAGGAAATCAAGTAAAGGAACTTTCACACAACTGGAAGCAATCTTAAATGCTGAAATGAAATACTATGTTTATCTTCAGTATAGATGGCTAACAGTTTAACAAGTGGGCCCTTGCAAAGATCTGTTTCCCAATTGATCTTCCTTCTACACCAAGCAACCTATTCTTGTACTGTTGCAATCTGCTTGCACTAGTACAGGTATGGTACTAATGTGAAAAAGTATATTTTACCTTCTTTATTAAAGATTTATGTCTCGAGGTGCTCTAAGCCTCAAGGCTTAGAGCACTCTATTCCCGTGACAAGAGACCATCTCTTGCACTGAGGCAGATCTTCCTTCACTAAAGTTTCCAATTTACTTTCGAAAGAATTAAAAGACGTGTTGAAAAGAATTGCAATTGCAAGCTAGATTCTGAGATAAATTACATGTGAAAAATAATGCTTTAATTAACAAAACTTTGCAATGAAAGTACACTTCATAAAGCAAAAACAATTCGAAATAATCAAGCAACAGTCAAAGTAATTTGCGTGCATCAACTAACTTTTGGCAATTCACTTATAACATTTTTGTTCCTTTTTCTTAAGTCATAAACTACAAGTATAAAGTATGGTGTTTGTAAAAGAGTTCTTTCTTAATTCATGTAAAGATCTTTCAGAAGTATAATTCTTAACATTGAGAATGATTACTTGAATTGACAATATGTTTTCTTGTAGGATAAATGAAATTATAAGCAGGAAAAGGAACGTAACACTTGTTGTAAAGTAAAACCAGAGTGCAGGCAACTACATGCACTGGTACAAGAAGAATCTTCCTACACGACCCCAGCGGAAGCAAACTAAGACAAAAATTGCAGGAAGGAAATTGCAAGAAAGTAATTTGCAGGAAAGAAATTGCAAGAAATAAATAAACTTAATTAAACTTCCAAACTACGGATCCATTCATGCTTGACTATGAAATGAATTTAACTTAGAACTCTAAAAAAAACATAAGAGAAATCAAAGCCACGCAACTGCAAATGAAGAAATGTTCGCAGAGATTTTTAAATGGTGAAAGAACAAGGGTAAAAAAGTTGGGTTGGTTGGGCCCTAGCCAACCAACTCGTTTCCCATTTAGGAAATGAAACGATTCAACACTTAATCACGCATGAAATAGAAGTTAAACACAACGTGAAGAAAACATGGGGTGTTCCTTGTATTAACTTGATCAACAAATATACATGATGATACGAGTCAAGCCTAGAACCGAGGGCGATACAAAATTACAAAGTAAATGAAATTACAATTCAAAGATCGCTAGCTTGGCTCTACCTATGGTCTACATTATATATAGTCTCTCAGCCTTAGCCATATTCTGCTAATTACAATCATTTCCTATTCAATCCTTTCAGCCAAACGGACTAACAAACAATATTGCAAAACTGGTTGATGGTTATAATAAGGCATGAACTTTGCTGGCTGTAGACCATATTCTTGGCAAGCATCCCTGATTATACACCGCCAATGTCCATCCTTAGATAGTCTGCAACCAAACTAGGAGTCGTTGATCAAAAACACGTGTGGAATATCACGAAGATCATGAAGAAACTCGTTGGCGATGTAGGAATCTGTCTGCACTGATCATGCTAAATAATGATTAACACTTAGTTCTTCAATTACTTTTAGGAAAGTTAAACATAAGTTACAAGAGATACTAAAAGTTATGAAATCTATGTAAAGTAATTAATAAAGCACTTAATAAATCTTAATTATGAAATACGAAGTGTATGTAGGAATAGATGATTATCTTGGACTAGTGCAAGAATGAGAGTGTTAAATAAAGATAAAACAGAAGTTAAGGCTTATGGGAATAGGGTAAAGATAGAGAAATTTGGGACGCCAACACCTTTCTTCCCTCTCTCTCCTTCTTATCTCTTGTTCTTCCTTCAACTTGCTCTCTGTTTCCTACAACTTCCTTTTTGCTTCCTCCAACCTTTTATTTTCTCTCTTCTTTTGCTCTTCTCTCTTTATGCACTGTTTCCTCTTTGCCTCCGCTGCCAAAGTTTCTTTTTCAATGAGAAGATCTTCTTTGAACTTGTCGCTTTTCTCAGCGTCTAGGTTCTCAGCAATATTCTTCTAACCCTTGTCCTGTGGCGGTTTTCTACTTATTATTGTTGTTTTTATTGCTTCCTATGGTGATGATGCCTGTAGAGCATCTTTCCATGTTGTGGCTTTACTGAATCATTCATTGATCTTGGAGTAGTTGTAACAATACCTCCAAGGGTCTTCCTCTTCCCAATGACATAACCCATGGATCCACTGATAGTACACCTTCACATAGTGGTCGTCGCAAATACCATGGCTATCATACAGATTGAAGTCTTTGATGTCAAACTCAAACTTTGCTATCTCCTTAGCTTCGACATCAACATCTTTCTAGATCTTAGTCTCATACAATCTAATCCACAAAGGAAGAGTGGGCCATGGTGCCTTCTTCCTCCTATGCAATCCTATTGATAACCCTGTGGAGATGTGATATGTGACCTCTTGCATGACCAACTTGTCTAGAGCATACCTTGGTAGAACATGCAGAGGCTTCTCTCCACCAAACATCTTGATGAAGGTGCCACCGGGTGAGGCATACCAATCTACAATGTTAAGTATTTTTTCCATCGCTTGTTTGGACATGCAAGGTGGATCATGCTCAAATATAAACTTGTACACCGGTATAATGAAATGGTTAGCTAGCCTCGCCATAACTCCTCGGTAGTTGCATTTGGAAAGAAACTTGCAATAAATGCTGATGACATTCTCTTTGGGTGTCCATGTCCAACCCATGTCAGGAAACTGATGCTTGAGACAGATTGCATCAAGTAAATATGCAAACATCTAGAATCTTACCTGCTGATCCTTGGGAAAATTTCGGGTGTTAGTCACATGGACATTCAACTGAAGAGCCAAAAGATATGACCATTTGAATGGCCTTCCATCAATCACCTACTGGTCCAACACAACCACCCAATTCTATGAAAAGGCCTCTGTGCTCTCTAGAACCTATAATCATCATGCAGAGATGATCAAGAACTAGTAGGCATTTTTGAGTGACTTTGTCTTGTAAACATGAGTGGGTGTTGCTCTTAATTTCGACAGTTCTTTCACCTAGTGCTTTATAATATCTCTGGTGTCACAAAGCTATGGGTGGCATAGGAAAGTGTATCCATGCGATTCATTGACTAAGTGATACATCTGATGATAGTTCTCCATCCTGAAGGTAGAAAGTTGTGTCCCACTTGCACTGCTCAATGTCATAGTCTCTCGATCTGTGTGTGAGACAACCCAGCGGATGATGTCCACACAAGGGAAGGCAAGGTACCTGCATGCAACCTTATGTAATCCTGACCGGTGGATATTGACATACACCTATCAATCCTCTAGATCTTCCTTGAAGTATCCTACAAATATATCCTTGATTTCTTGCCATGTTAACTTCATGCCCTACTCAAGGAATAGTTGAGTCTCTGCATAAAATGGAAAATTCACTGACACCTACTTAACTGCCTCCCTAGTGCTAATCTCAACAATATCCTTTGATGCAGCTCCCTTGGAAGCCATGTAACCCGTAACTATTAGAGAGTTGCTCAATAATTGTTGTACCTGGAGATGGAGAGGACACTCATGGCATGCAAAATGTTAGCTTGAAACCAAAAGCAGTTCAAGAATAGACCAAACAACAAACTAGGAAACTGTTGGGAAGAATTGTGTAATTTAGGCTCTTAGAGGTGACTGAATGCCAGTGAGGAGGTCTTGCTGACTGGAATTACACATTGCGCAGTTAAACCATGGTTAGGCCAAGTGAGACTACACACTACGCAATACCAGAGCCCGAGGCTCAGGACTGGCTCCTGGAACTACGTAGTACATAGTTGGAGCCAGTCCTTGGCAACCTTTGCGCAATTCTTGGAGCTAAGGCAGATCCTTGAGATCCAGAAATGCACAGTGCATCTCAAGGAGGAGAAAGATCCGGGCCAAGGAAGCCCAGATCTGCCCAATGGGAGCATGAAAATGAGTAGATCTAAAGGTGGAAGTGATGGTGGGTGCACATCTAAGTGAATGATGATGCATGCAAATAAAACGAGTGCAGGAATCAATCAAACTGAAGAACAATGAATCCTGTGGAGAGAGTCGTCATGTCGGCGACTGTTAGTGAAAACACTAGGTAATGAATGTGACACTTAGGAAAGGAAATTCAAAACATAAAACAAAACTTTTAAAAGCTAAAACAAATCAACGTGCCAGTGGTCGTTCAATAAAAAGGGTAAAACGACACTCTCACAATCCAAACAAACAAAAGCGACAAAAAAAGTAGCAAAAGACTAGAAAAGCAAGACTTACCCGAAAAAGTTCTGACAACTCTATCGAACATTCCTAAATCTCCTTTGGAATTCTAAAGCTCCAAGATTGAATTTGAAAATGAGCTTGGCTATGTCCATTAAATATATTTGGTCGATTTAGGGTTTATGACACGAAGATAAAAAATTTAGGAAAAAGGGACACTTGGCAGTAGTTTCCAAAAATAACTCAAGTGCCACCTCCGGACTGTGAAAAAAAGATCCCTATTTTTAAGGATGCTTTTTCACTTTTTTTTCTTTCTTTTTTTATTTTTTGGGAAAAGCTACCATGCATTTCCCGGGAGATATTGTGCAATTATGGGGAGAACTAGGAAACTCACTAGCTCATGCATCGAACAGCTACTTAGGGAAAAGCTTCTGCACAAATTTTTGGCTAAGTGGCCTTAGCTGCCTCTCATGCTCTGCGCAGTTTCCCAATTAAAGGCTGGGTGTTAGCTAGCTCTACGCAATTCTGGAGATGAAGGCTCACTGCTGGCTTGGACTACACAATTCCTGAGAGAAAGGATGGTTTCCCTCAAGGATTGCGCAATTCACTAAGGCAAGCCTGGAATTGGGTTGAAACCAAATCAAGAGATCACCTTATGGGTTAGATAGTAAAGAAAGTAAGAAAACACAAGCTAAAACGCAAAAGATAAATCTCAATCAAAGCACAGGTACTTGGGTTAGTGTGAGATCAGTTGTTATGATTTAGGAGGGATGCTCCAAAATGAAGCATAGGAAAAATTTTGGAGGGTGGTTGTAGCCACTACAACATTGGCGACACACTGGTAGAACTACAACTCTGTTTATGGACCTTGTATCATGTAAAATGAGTCTAACTCTTCTGGAATTATTGTTTGATTCTTTGATCATCATAGCTTATTCATTAGCTTGAGTTAAATATGTAGTCCCTACCATTCTCTGTATCGGTAAGACACATACTAAGCCAAGTCAACTAAGTTGTTTCGATTGGGGATGAGGGGTATATTGATGCACAAGTAATATAGATTGTCATAGTTTTAGTTTTATCTTTGGTGTTTCTCCACTGCCAGCAAGCCAAGACAGTACCCCGACCAAGTCACTCAGGAACACAAGAATTTATCCACTGCCAATGAGCCTGTACATTACCCCAATGGAGGTACTTGCTTCACCTCTCTGTGTAAGAAGCCTTTCTCTTATTTCACCTTTATTTTATTTTTTCATTTCAAAGAACTATGCATAAGCACTTATTTATTTCATGATGCGGAAGAGGGATCCCGACTTATTTTGAGCAGAAGAGGTTGTCCCTTCAGAGAAGGATGTTTTTATATACCTCTGACATACTTTTTAAGGTTTTCCACCTCACCTTACTCTACGTGACTGAGCTGAAAACAGTTAACCGAATATAGAAAACCAATTAGAGTAGGTATACTAGTTAAAAGTGCAAGCATAGTGATTTAACCAAGAATCACTCTAAAAGGAACGTATTTTCCATCAGGGTATCATCGACTAAAAGAAACACAATATCTTCATAAAGAGAGGGAATAGGAAGATAACCAAATGTTGATAGTTGTACAAGTCCTCTTGTATTTCATGCTACTTGTTTCAAGAATCCAAACATGGTTTCATGTGGAAACTAATCATACGGGTGCGTAAAACAAACAAACAAACAAAGGAAAGAAGCAAGATGAAAGTGAAACAAAATAAGCAAAGACAAAACAGGAAAGAAAACACTACTCCTACTCTTAAGCTAAACAGAGCATGGGCCAACTCATGTGAAGTGATATTTCCAACGGAGCCACTACCACATTGGTTGACCCATGTAGGTGATGGCATGACTAACAAGAAATATATTCAAGTAAACCAATAGAGAAGAAAGGTAAAGCAATGCAAACCAAAACATTCAAAGTTTGAATGTGTCTACTGAAAAGAAATGATTGAAAGCGCATGAAAGGCACCCTGAAAACGTATCATGGTGTTGTGTCACATTACGCATGGATGAAAAGGACGCACACTCTTTTGAATGTGACAAACAAGCAAACATGAAGAAGGAATAAAAATTTCATTTCACAACAGTGCTCACTATGTGTTGGCTTGAGGGGGCCTGACCCAGGTTCAATGTTAATTAGCCAAACAAATCCCTACACTACTAGCCCTTTCGGCATCAGCCCGCAGAGCACGGACTAAAGTCTCACCCGAAGCAGTATGGGGGGATGTTGGAACCAATTTTCCGCACCCTGAGATGGTTGTGATGTCGTTTGATCTCTTCTATCCCTGCCTTCATGCATGTGATCTTGCTCTAGGGCTCATAAGACAAACCCTCTATTTTGGCTTTCAATACCTTCGCGAAAGTATACGTTCAACCTTCGCGCAGCCCTAACCTGGGGCTCAAGTACTTTTGCGCTGCTATGGTAGCATGCCATGTAGATTCCTCAATTATTGTAAGTGATTTGCTTATCTTGTCAAATACTTAAAGGTATCACCGCGTAAGAAGATATTCATAATTGTGTTTAATTATTCATTGTAACTATATTCGTTCACGCAACATAGAATCATAATAAAGGAAATTTATACACAAAATATCCAAACCCGTCAACAAAACAAATACATATAAACTGCCAAATAACTCCTTTTATTAATATCTTCCAAGTATTACAGACTATGTTCACCCTGCGCACACAGCTGCATGGGTCCTCGCACTTATTTACAGACTTCTACCCTAGGCCTTTGCGCACTCAGTTTCAGAGGCTCTACCTACGCCACAACCCAACACTTAGACTTCTTGCTCTAAAGCTATGGAACTCTTACTTCTTCCATCGATGCCTCTAACTAATTAGAGCTTAGCTCTTTTTATAGCCAACTTTACTTTACAAAACTAAGGACAAACTACCCTTTGTGACACATAATACCTTTGCGCTCCGCGACCAAAAAATGCGGAGTCTTTACAATAATATTAAAAAAACTTGACTTAAACATGGGCTTTTAGCCCCAAAACTTCCCTTGGGGGATCTTTCTCCCAACAGGTCCCCAACACAAAAATTGTCACTCGCCCTCGAGTCACCCGATAGGTGTGGAGATCTTTGCGTGAAGCTCGTCCAACTCAACCCACAACTTTGGCTGTGCACTAAGTTGTTGCCTACTTCACATATTCTATTGTATTCTCAGTTTCTACCCCTGTGTTTTTAGCCTGAAGTTGTTGTTGTGTCACTTGCAGAGTCGCAAGCTTGCATTCAATGTTTCCTGTGACTGCATAAGCTTCCTCTAGCCACGGATTTAGTCGCGCCTTCAACACTGCTTCCTTGCGCAGCACTGCATCCACGTGTTCCTTTTGCTACTTGGCTTCCTGCAACTTAGCTAACCTTTGTTTCAGTGTGACGGTTCGCACTATGCCCTTAACTTCATCATAGCGTTGTTGGAGTTCCCGCGCTTCTGTCTCTACCCTCTGGAGGTTTGGGTCCTCCTGCAAGTCAGTCAGGACCTCAAATGATTATTGAAGCAATTGGGTGTAGCCTTCTACTGCACTCTCCACTGCAACAACTGCTTTTGTGACAGTGCCCACCCGATGTTGCTTTACCTCTGGTGGTGTTGAAGGCTAAGCCCTCAACTGGAGCTCTATAATATGCAAGTTCAGCTCCAACTGAACCCGTGCCATCTCCATCCGAGTGTCGCGCACCCCTGTGGCCAATTTATAGATGCGGACCTTGACTGGCTCCTCCTCTTGAATGGCCAATTCTGGGACCATTTTGTAGGACTCCTCCACAACCTGTATGATTTCTTTCTCTGGCTAGTTGCCTCGGCCTCGGCGGCGATGGTGTTAGTGTCAGTGTCTTCACTCTTCCATCAGTGATAAAATTGCTCTTTTACATGCATATTAGGTGTCTCATTCAATCAGATACATTCCATTCGATCATGGATCAACTGATGGTAGTGGTTTCATTTCAGTTTCCCTCATGTCATATACCTGCTGACTTGTTCGAACATCTTTTAGTTGTCCATAATCAGTTCAATTTCATTTTCTACCAGTCCTAGGGTTTAGTTTCATTAGGTCTTAGCACTTTTCATCATGGTCATTCAGAATTGAATAAAAGGGTCAGTAGACACATGAGGCGGATAAAAAAAAAGGGTTCATTTAGTTATGATTTCACTTCTGATATGCTAAATAAATCTCTTTCACCTCAAAACTCTGTTTTGAGGTAAAACAGAGCATTTGTATTTAATGAGTTCATTTGATGTAATTTTATGTAATTTTACTGTTCCTATATGTAATAGGTATGCTCCTGGTGACCTGGCAACAATGCTAGTTCCTACCACTGCAAAAATTACATGAAGTAAGTGTAAGTCCACCTGCAAAAAGTCAAAAAGTCAAAAAGCCCAAATTCAAAAAAAAAAAAACAGAGTATTTTAAAAAAGTGACAAAACATTAGGAAAGTGGGTTTGGTTTAGTCAAAAATCAAAAGAAAAAAACGTATTAGACCCCATTCATTCATGTCATTTCTCATTCTTGCAATTTTGAAAACCAAGGAGAGCTCCTAAATTGTGTTATTCTAACCCTCATGAGCAAACAAGGAAAAACAGGGAAAATTTTGCTGAAGTTCACTGGTGCTCCAATTTTGATGGGGACCTCCTCTTGAAAAATGGTTTGCATTTTTGGAATCAGCATGGAAAAATATGAAAACCCAAAAATTTTGAGAATTTTTGGATAAGGTCTTGGCCTCCAAAAGGGAAAAAAACACCTAAAAAGTGCCCTCTCTGCCACTTTTTTGCCACATAGGAAGTAGTCTTGGGAGAATCAAATTTTGGAGGGAAAATGAGCTCCAAATCAGAAAAATAAAATTGTTCCAGAAGCTAGACAGGAAGGGCTTTCCAACAATCCAACTTGCACCTGATTTGGACACCAAGAAAGCCTCCAAAACTGGACCTAAAGTGGCACTGCACATTAAACTGATTTTGCGAGTTTTTCTCAAATTTCCAGATTTTTCCTAGTTTTCTTGGAAGTTGACTTTTTATTCATTCCTTGGTAAATGTATGCATGGTAAATGATGTATTTGATGTAAATATGGATGAAAAACACCTCATAGGGTAGATACATCAAGTTCCAAGTGGTTTTGATCCTAAATGAATTGGTTTCCTAAGTTTTAGAGGCAAGTTGTTCCACTACCTACTTTTGTGTTCCTAGTTTAGATATGGTTGAAACCACTCCTCTTCTCATGGTTTCGACCCCTGATAGCTAGCATGAGTAGTTTCCTTGCCTATATCATGTACTTTTTGATTCATTTGTAAAGGTTGGACTTTTGTGGAAGTGGTAGCACTCATTGAACATTTGTATCTGCAGCTTGGCAAGGAATAAAACCAGGTTTCACAGCTATTTTTGTAAGATACTTGTGACAGTGAGTTTATGTATTGTTTCTTATTTGTAATGAGTTTTTATTATGTTTTATATGTATCCAAATCTATCTTTCTCTTCTAAAACTAAATGAATCAAGGTGAATAGGCAAAATACACTGCTGTGCTTTGTCTTGGGAATGCATTTGGTTTTCAATGTTTTCAACTATTTGAAGAGGACTCATAGTTTATTTATGCCCTCCTCAACTCCTCAGATGTCTTAAACTACCATCTCAATCCATTTCTAGTACATAAATCCTTTTTCTACCTCGCCCCATAGAACATGTCTGTATCCTTGATTTGATTTTCCAGACCCAACCTACCTGCTCCATTTGATCCAGCAACCAATCATCAAAATCAACCAAAAAATCTTGAGCTACTATACCTAGCCTAAAATCTAATCTCATTTCAGTCATCTCAAGCTGTAATTGTAGTCATTTTAACCGAGATTGACAAGGAGAGAGCCCTCTCCCGATGTGGTAGGGCTAGCTACCAGGTTAAGCGTGGTTTGTGGTTATCCTAAGATTGCCTCTCTTTAGCCTAAGGTTGATCTAGGCTCTAACATAGTGGCGACCATACTGGGGAACATAGTTTTATGTTCCTCAGCAAAATGTATCAAGTTTAGATATGATTGTTGATGGTGGACAATGATCAGACACCGGAAGGCTGAAATCATTCACCTGGCGACTCTAGTGTCGAAGAATCCCAAATTTCAGAATTTTTATGGTAACTCTACTCTTCAAGAATCAGTAGCCTGGAGAATTTCTTGTTGAATTCATTGTTATCAAAATGGATTCACTGGATCGAAGGTATGCTCCCATGAGCTGAGATCACATTCCAGGTTTCCCAAATAAAATTTCTAAGGTAGATTGGCAAAGGAATTTGCCTATGTTTAAAGATGATGATAGGAATGATGTTGCTTTAATTCTGGTTAGATTTCACATGCATATTCGCAAGTTTAAGGTTGATTTTCCTGAAGACTGCTTGATGAAGATATTCATGGCCACTTTGGAAGGTGAAGCCTGATCTTGGTATGAAAGTTTGCCGCCTGCTACTATTTACTGTTTGAAGGATTTTCATACCATGTTCTTTGAAAGGTATATAGAATCTTATCCATCTTTAATATTAGTTCAAAACTGTTGCACACATGTTTAGAGTTTTATTGAAAGTCTTGAGAAAGTTTATGAAGATGATGACTTCATGGATGATAAGATCATAGAAGCCTTGTATGAAAATCCATTTCAGCAGCATAAAGAGAGCTTAGTGGATATGTATCAAGATGCTCAGGAAAATTTGCAGCAAGTTCAAGATCTTAGTACAACTAAATATGATGGAAGACAAGGTCTTATTTCAGATCTGATCATAGTAGAAGACAGTATGCAGGAAAATCAAGTTCCAATTTCAGATTGTGCTAAAGTCAAGTTGGCTATTCTAGATCTAGATTCAGATTGTGATGATGAAGAAGATTCAAATCATTATGATGAAGAAATAATTGGAGCCTTCTTTGATTCTTCCCTTCAAAAACAGTCTCAAAGAACCAATCACTTCGTTACACAAGATCATAGTCAGGATACCGTAGCTTCTTCTTTGCTTGAAGATGAAGGAATTTTGTATCTTGATAGTCAACAGGAATCATATGACATGAATCAGCAGTCTGAGGAAAATTTATATACTTCTTTGCTTGAAAAAGAAGACAATTACTGTAGAAAACAAAAATTACTTTCTCCTCTATCTGAAGAGGAGATAGATCAACTCCTTAAAGGTCAGGTTACAGCCCAAGCTAACGCAGGTTTGCAGTGTTCACATAGTCAAGAAGGTGTTAATGAAGCTTCTTCCACTTTTGAAAATGATAACAGTCTTGAAATTAGATTTATAGATCAATGAACAGATATTGTTTTCCTTCATGAAAATGATAAGGCTGTCATGTTTGATAATCTTGAAGAATGTTTTCTGTTTAAGAAAGGCTTAGACTATGAAATTGAGCCTGAGAGAGACAGTATGCCAGAATTCGAGTCAGAATTTCTCATGGTCGAGGAATTTACAACCAACACTCAGATAGCAGAAGCTTATACTGCTCTATGCCTTCCTATCAATCAACAACCAACTGTTCTTTCAAATCAGAATGAAGGGAGTACTTGTATTTTCGCTGCTAGATCTCAAGACAAGCTAGTGCTTTAGGATTTTCAAGATCCCTTTGGTATTCTTTTGCAAGCATTAGAAAAGATGAATATTTCCTAGTTCGTTAGCATAAGCCTTGGTTTCAATTTTTATTGTGAGTTGCCTACATATACATCGTTCTAGCTGCTCGGGGAAAGTGAAAGCAGAATTTCACTATGTAGCCATCTGCTGGATTGGTTACATTGGAGGACCCACTTCACACGATTGTACATATTTCATCAGTAGGCGGGTGGTTGTCATCATGATTTGAAGCCTTGAAATCTCGATGGTCTGCTGCCATTAATAAGTCTTGTAATTACTTGTTTCAATTAAGTAAGTCTTCAGTCATATTTTCATTCATGAGTTAGTCTCAGTTATTAGTCAATTCAGCTATGAGTCTTGAGTCAAAGTTTCATAGTGTCGGTTTTGGTTTTTGAAGTTATTGACTCCATATCACCCAATGGATGAGGCACTTGTCGGATTTTCCAAAGATCTGTGGTTCTTGGCACCTCCAAGGAGCTACCATCCCCATTGGAGCCAATGTTAGTGTCAGTGTCTTCACACTTCCATCAGTGATAAAAATTGCTCTTTTGCATGCATATTAGGTGTCTCATTCAATCCGTTGAATTCCATTAGATCATGGATCAACTGATGGTAGTGGTTTCATTTCAGTTTCCCTCATGTCATATACTTGTTGACTTGTTCAAACATCTTTTAGTTGTCCATAATCAGTTCAATTTCATTTTCTACCAGTCCTAGGGTTTAGTTTCATTAGGTCTTAGGGCTTGTCATCATGGTCATTCAGAATTGAATAAAAGGGTTAGTAGACACATGAGGGGGATAAAAAAAAGGGTTCATTTAGTCATGATTTTACTTCTGATATGCTGAATAAAGCTCTTTCACCTCAAAACTCTGTTTTGAGGTAAAACAGAGCATTTGTATTTAATGAGTTCACTTGATGTAATTTTATTGTTCCTAAATGTAATAAGTATGCTCCTGGTGACTTGGCAACAATGCCAGTTCCTGCCACTGCAAAAATTCCATGAAGTAAGTGTAAGTCCACCTGCAAAAAGTCAAAAAGTCAAAAAGCCCAAATTCAGAAAAAAATAGAGTATTTTAAAAAAGTGACAAAACATTAGGAAAGTGGGTTTGGTTTAGTGAAAAATCAAAAGCAAAAAATGTATAAAACCCAATTCATTCAAGTCATTTCTCATTCTTGCAAGTTTGAAAACCAAGGAGAGATCCTAAATCATGTTTTTCTAACCCTCATGAGTAAACAAGGAAAAACAAGGAAAATTTTGTTGAAGTTCACTAGCGATGCGCTTTTAGTGGGGACCTCCTTTTGCAAAATGGTTTGCATTTTTGGAATCAACATGGAAAAATATGAAAACCCAAAAATTTTGAGAAGTTTTGGATAAGTTCTCGGCCTCCAAAAGGGCAAAAAACACCTAAAAAGTGTCGTCTCTGCCACTTTTTTGCCACACAGGAAACAGTCTTTGGAGAATGAACTTTGGGAGGGGAAAATGAGCTCCAAATTAGAAAAATCAAATTGTTCCAGAAACTAGATAGGAAGGGATTTCCAACAAGCCAACTTGCACCTGATTTGGACACCGGGAAGGCCTACAAAATTGGCCCTGAATTGGCGCTATGCATTAAATTTTTGGCGTTGCGCATTAAACTGATTTTGCCAGTTTTGCTCAAATTTCCAGATTTTTCCTAGTTTTCTTGGAAGTTGACTTTTTCTTCATTCCTTGGTAAATGTATGCATGCTAAATGATGTATTTGATGTAAATATGGATGAAAAACTCCTCATAGGGTAGATACATCAAGTTCCAAGTGGTTTTGATCCTAAATGAATTGGTTTCCGAAGTTTTAGAGGCAAGTTGTTCCATTGCCTACTTTTGTGTTCCTAGTTTAGGTATGGTTGAAACCACTCCTCTTCTCATGATTTTGACCCCTGATAGCTAGCTTGAGTAGTTTCCTTGCCTATATCATGTACTTTTTTATTCATTTGTAAAGGTTGGACTTTTGTGGAAGTGGTAGCACTCATTGAACATTTGTATCTGCAGCTTGGCAAGGAATAAAACCAGGTTTCACAGCTATTTTTGTATCTATCTTTCTCTTCTAAAACTAAATGAATCAAGGTGAATAGGCAAAATACACTGTTGTGCTCTGTCTTGGGAATTCATTTGGTTTTCAATGTTTTCAACTGTTTGAAGAGGACTCATAGTTTATTTATGCCCTCCTCAACTCCTCAGTTGTATTAATCTACCATCTCAATCCATTTCTATTACATAAATCCTTTGTCTACCTCGCCCCACAGAACATGTCTGTATCCCTGATTTGATTTCCTGGACCCAACCTGCCTGCTCCATTTGATCCAGCAACCAATCATCAAAATCAAACTAAAACCCTTGAGCTACTATACCTAGCCTAAAATCTAATTTCATTTTAGTCATCTCAAGCTGTAATTGTAGTCATTTTAACTGATATTGACAAGGAGAGAGCCCTCTCCCGACCTGGTAGGGCTAGCTACTAGGTTAAGCGTGGTTTGTGGTTATCCTATGATTGCCTCTCTTTAGCCTGAGGTCAATCTAGGTTCTAACAGATGGAAGCATCCCTCTGTAAGGCCATCTACTCATTGTTGATTTTCTATTAACTGATCACTTGGAGGACGCAGTGCTCGTGGGCCCTTAGCTTTGTAATTACTCCATCCTACAAGGAGTGGAGTGATTCATGTGGGAGAACTTCTAGGTTCAATCCCACTACCTTCAAGGAGCTGACAGTGGGCCTGTCAGCCTCATTTTCTGTTGTCAGTGCTCCATCCAATAGCACTAGCGCACTGGAAGCCTTTGTGCGCAGCATATCGGCAGCCTCTGATGTGCTGATAGCCAAGCTGGTAGACACCGTACCAACTTGCGACGCACAGGTCTGCAACTCCTGTAGTCCCATCTGGATGGCCCCTAGGATGATCTGTTGCTACTTTTCAAATTGTTGCAGGGCCTCCACGGTGACATCTCTGACTATGTCACCAATGTCGTATAAATCTCCCTCCATCAGTGTGATAGGGTCTAGCGAGGTCTTGGTCGCTTTTGATTTCTTTCTGGACCCTCCCTTTTCTGGCTCTCTCAGGCGCTTAATGTGGGCGAATGTATCCTAAGGGTCCACGTCATGCTGCTCTGTGTCCTCTTCTTCAGTTTCAGGTGAAGGCGACCACACGCCTTTGTCAAAGCCCCACTCTGTGCCACCTATCTATTTTCCTGTCTCCTTTCCTACCTGTTCTACCTTAGCCTTCTCAACGGCCTCCTTCTTCCTCTTTTCAACGAGCTGCGCCATCTTCAACTTTGCCTCATCCTTCTTCTTTTGTGCGGCGAACTTGCTTCCACCCACCGCTAAGTCAGTGGAGTTGCGTCACTCTGCCAACCATTTATCCAACACCGCATCAATGGCATCATCTGTGGCGAGGTATAGCAAGTCCTATCGTTTCTGCGCAGGGTCCTTCTGTGCCCTAATTGATATCTGATGGAAATCAGATTTGAATTTGACATAGCTCTATAGGTTAGTATATAGCACGGGAAACAATCACGACTTGCGATTGATAGCCATCCTAATATTGATTTCCATTAAGATCCAGAAGATCTTGATGTCCCAAACGCGCTCTGCATCCTTGGTCATCCATAGCGAAGCGTACTTCGCTGCTTCAGGAAGGTACGATATGACCAAGGGGAATTGGCTCTCTTCTGGTAGCTCCCACGCTATGAGCACAATCGATAGCAAGAGCCATGCATAGTGGAATGTCTTGCTTTGCTCTTGTGCTTCGCAGTAATTTTCCAAGAACTCGTCGTGACGTAGTCCGGCCATCTAAACTGGACTCCTTCCGTGCACTGTTGTGCGAGTGTGAAAACAGGTGTCGGCACCTTGTCAGTGCGACACTTTAGCATCACCTTCCCAACAAGTATCTGCATTGCCACATTCACAGCGGGGTCACGGATGCTGGAGATTGCATACCCGCACGACGTTTTCACCAATTTAAACTTTTCTTTCATTGTTTCTACGAGCGCCGGCTCGCCACCCTTACCACCAAAGATCATGACTAGATTTCTGCCTGTATATGGCAAGCGTGTTATGCATTGAATCAATATATCGATGATGGGTATCGACTCCTCTAGCCATAGACAACCATCATGCACCAAGCACAGCAATTGCTTGATGACTAAAACTGTCACAAGGGTGCAGTTATAGTGCAGCACCCAAAGCAAGTTGAGTAATCTATCCTTCTCTACTCCTTTGAGCCACTTCTGCGGCTCCAGTGCAGTCATCCCCCTCTTTTTGTCTATGATGTGGCGCATCAACTGTTCGATCGCCAGGTGCAGGAACTTCTCATGGTCTGCCAAGTCCTAGTCTTCGAGCTTTAAAATCGACACCCATGCCAAACGCAAACCGTCAAAAGTGATCTCATCTGGTAGCAATGGGGTTTGCAGGGGAGTCTTACTTTCATCAATGTCCTTGGGGACCTTGGACTTAGGCTTGCGTGGAGGGACATGCTCTGGCAACCATGTAATAGGGTCCGCATCCTAGGCTTCAACCTCCTCTATTTCCACTCCCACATCTTTATCATCCATGGGGATGTCTTCGATATCCTCCTCTTCTGCCTCTAGGTTTATAGCCTTGCCTTTCTCCTAGGCAGTGGGCTTTGTTGGGTTTCGTCTTGACGATGCACGCACCGGGATGGCAGGTTGCTTTCCCTTCTTATCTTTCATGGTCTCCTTGGTTGGGGTTGGCTTTGGTCTCAGCGTTCTCAGGGATTTAGGGACCTCCACCAGTACTTCGGCTACTTCTGGGGCAGCTTCTTCTACATGTTTCTCCATCTCTTGTGCCGACTCTTCTACCACTTGTTGTGTATTATTAACTTCTGGGGGTGATGACATAACACTTTCTATCAATACTCGCGACGTCTCAGGCAAGTTTTCAAATGCAGGATTTTGTTTAAGAGCTTTGAAAAACTCTAGGTCCATAGGCGTCTGAGAGCTCAACAGCTAAATACTTAAAATGCCAAGTGTTTCTTGTTGGACAGCCACTTGTAATTTATAGGGTAATTTGCATTCAAATCCAACCGTTCCCCTCGAAATCGGTTCATTAATGCCAAATTAGTGGCAGATTTTCAAGGATCTAAGCCATAAATTTCGTCTTAAATGTCAGTCGGCCACTCAATTTGACCTCACTTCTACTGTCTTTTCATGAAGAATGACTTTAACGGTCACTTTCCAGCCGACCTGCATGATTTCTCCCTGGGTAGCGTAGCTCCCTCCATGCTGTCGTGGACCTAGTGACACGTCCTTGCGTCAGACCCTCTTCCAATCACGCAACTCCCCAACTTGGGCAGTGTAGTTTATAGTCCTGCACCTCCTTTCAACTGCCTAGAGTGCTAAGACTATGCTACTTTCATTTAGTCACATGGCCGGACTGTCAATGTATAGCTTCAAGCGACTGCCATTCACCTTTCCTAGGAAGGGTTCTCCATTTAACTTGACCAGTTGTACCGCTCCTCCATCGATAATATCCTTAATAACATAAGGCACTAACCAGTGCATCCTAAATTTTCTGGGGAATTTATCAAACTTACTATCATACAACAAAACCAGATCATTTACCTTAAATGTGCGTAGCTTGATGTGTCAATCATGCCATACCTTTTCACGCTACTTTTGAACCTGCTGGTGAAATCCAGCCAAAAATATTTCTTCTTCGAGCTCATCCAGCTACAAGAGCCTCTCTTCTAGGGCTCCGCGATCTGTCATACCTGTGAACACTGTTATCTGTATACTAGGCATGATGTATTACATAGGCATTACGGCTTCCACACCATAGACAAGCCTAAAAGGAGTTTGTCCTGTCAACTTCTTGCATGTCGTTTGATAAGCCCACAATACTGCAGGTATGCGTAGGTCCCAATCACTTCGCTGAGTATTTCAAACCTTGGTCAGCAAGTTTTGAAGCACTTTATCGAATGCCTCCACTGTCCTATTAGGCTGTGGGTGATAAGGTCTGCTCTTCTGGTGATATACCTGAAATTCCTCCATTAGTGCGCTAATCGTCTCATTCACGAAGTGTGTACCATGATCACTCATCAAGATCCTTGGACATCCAAATCGTGTTAGTACATGCTCAAATAGGAACTTCCTGGCTGTCGCGCCCATGCAATCCTTCACCAGCTGCTCTTCTGCCCAACGAGTCAAATACTCTGTTGTAGTGATAATGTACCTTGTTCCTGTCTTCCCTTATGCCTGGATGGGTCCTACAAAATCTATTGCCCACTTTTCGAAGGGTTGCGACGTCCTTTGTGGATTCAAAGGCATTCTATCCCTCCGTGATGGCATGCATGTTCTTTGACATACATCACACGCCTTGCAATATGCTTTTGAATCCTGATGAAGGGTTGGCCACCACAACCTGGCACGTATAATCTTCTACGCGGTTGCTCTCCCTATATAATGTCCTCTTGCGGCACCCCCATGAATGTCCATGAGGATGCTGCTTCATTTGAACTCAAGTACATACCATCGCAAAATCTCATCAGTCCCCATCTTATATAGATGCCCAACAATTACAGAGAAATCTGTTGCGCGCACCACTAATTCCTTCTTTTACTGGATAGAGTATCCTTCCAGTGCAGTTCCTATTGTTAGGAAGTGTATTATATCCTCGAAATGACCATCTGTGACACGCACTGCAAATAGCTACATGTTAGGTAATCCTTCTTCCAAGTTAGTAGGTTCCTCCCCTGTTTTGATGCGCGACAGATGGTCTAGTCCCATGTTCAATCGTCCAGGCTTCATAACAACTTCAAAATGGTACTCTTGGAACAATAAGAGCCATCTGTAGATTCTCCCCCCCAACACAGGCTTATTGACCAGGTACTTCAATGCGGAGTGATTCATATACATCTTAAAATGGCACCCTAGTAAGTAGTGCCGGTATTTCTGGAGCGCATACACCATAGCTAGCCCCTCGCGTTCAGTGGTAGAATAGTTCTTCTTTTCCATGGATAATTTGCGGCTTGCGAACATGATAGGATGGTCCAAGCCTTCTCTGCCATCCTGTGTTAGTACTACCCCCAGCACTATACATGACACGTCGACATGTACATGAAACTCTTTCTTCTAGTCCGGGAAGACTAGAATCAGTGTGGTAAGCATCTTTTCTTTCAATATATCCAAGCGTTTCTTACAGTCATTGTTCCAGCAGAATGTGTGTTAGGTCCCTATAATACTAGTGATTATCCCATTACTATTGTAGTTGTATCCCTTATTAATATTGTTGTGCCCCTATTATCCCCATATTGTTATTACTGTGCCCCATAGAATCCCTCTATTGCTATTTTTGTGGCTTTATATTATTATTGTTACGTCGGATGGATTATATTGTGACTCCTTAGACTCCTATATATAGAAAGGGGGTTTTTTCATTTGAATCATCCAATAATTGTTCATTTATGTAATGTAAAGGAGGTTTCCCCCTTGAAGAGGCTGAATTCTAAGGCGTTGATCTATCTTTTCTATCTTTTGTGAGCTGGTTTCATAACATTTGGTATCAGAGCTTTAGATTCTAGGGTTTCGCTGCTCCAAATAGGTAATCGTGGCATTTTCGCTATACATTTTTTATACGATGTTTCAGAAGCTAAAACAAAAACCCATTTGATACGAAATCGCATTGAACCTCGGGTCCGAATTTCAGAGCTTTTTGCACTATATTTGCGGAGATATGATCTGAGGAAGTTTGTCTTTTTGCAAACTCCTGAATTACATTCCAAACAGGTGACCTGGGGAAAATCATCATAACTTTCTCTCAGAGCATTGGATTGAAATTTCATAAGAAGGTACAGAAAGAGGATGGACTATAGTTTTCTGTATATATTTTTCAGAGCCAAAGGTCGAAACAGTGACTCGTGGCACATCGTACAAGTTCGCTCTATTGAACTAGTCTATAATCAGGTCACTATGGGAGATTTGTCATAACTCTTCCTTGGAGAATCCAATTTGGATCAGACTGGTGGCATTGGAAAGAGGACACAGAGGGCTACCACAGGTCGCAATTTCAGAACTTGATGATCTAAAATTACAGAGATACATGAGATTCACTATCAAGCTCCTACAAAGTGAAAAAAGGTGTTTAGTTTTTTTAAAATTTTTGCATAAGCCTGGTTTGAAAAATTAGTTTGAAGGAATTCAAAGGGCATAGTAAAGCATTATTATTTGTAATTGATGCCCCAAGGAAAGAAAATGCAAACACCTAGTAAGCAACCTGAAATCTCTAGAATGACTCATGTAGAAGAGGAAGAAATGCAACATGATATATCAAAATTACGAGACCAAGTGCAACAAGTGTCACTTGCACAAAAAGTAACAGAATCTAAGATGGATTATTTAAAGAAATATGTAGAAGCTAAGATGGATGGTTTAAAGAAAGGTGTAGAATTTAAGATGGATGGTTTAAAGAAAATCGTAGAAGCTAAGATGAATGACGTGGAAGCTAAGATGGATGATTTGAAGATAGATTTGAAGACATATTTGAAGACAGGCACGGAAGATTTGAAGATAGATTTGAAAAAGTTTCTGCAGGAAATGCTTACTAATGGTGAAATGTAGTAAAGGAAACTCATGACGAGAACAAAAGAAATGTTAATCATGATTTCATAGACTCTAATGTTGGATTGAACACCCACCATATTCCAAAAATCGATATGAGGAAGTTTGATGGCAAGGATCCCACAACATGGATATTACAGATGGAGTAATTTTTCAATCTCAATAATGTGCAAAACACACAAAAGGTATGTATTGCGACTTTATATTTGGAACCAAATCAGTTTGTATGGTATCAATGGCTTTGCTCTCGTAAACAAATTATCACTTGGGCAATTTTTACAGAAGAATTGATAGCACATTATGAGGATACAAAAGGCAACACTTTTTTTAGCCATTTGATAAGTCTCAAACAAAAGGGTTCAATAATGGAGCACATTGAGGAGTTCCAAAAATTGAACATAAGGGTAAAAAATATTCCAGAGGAACATAGGATTGATGTGTTCATAGGGACATTAAAGGATAATATCCAACATGATGTTCGCCTTTGGGAACATGATTCATTAGAGAAGGCATTCAGGTTAGCAAGAAAAATGGAAAGCAAAATTATGGCAACCAAGAAGCATACCACTCACAACTATAAAGATGGAAGTGTTGTTTCCCCTAGTCTTCCACAACCTATAAGGTTGACACCACAACAATTGGAAGAAAAAAGAGCAAAAGGGCTTTGTTACAGTTGTGATAGCAAATACACTAAAGGTCATAAGTGTGCTGAGAAGAAATTATTCTACATAGGTTGTGAAGAGGAAGAAGAAAAGGAGCAAGAAAGGTCAAAATAAGAGGATATACTCCAGGAAGAAAGTCTAGATAAAGAAGAAATGAATCCAACCATATCTTGTAATGCATTGGCTGGAATTACCACTCCTCAAACCATCAAGATAGAAGGACAAATCAAGAAGAAAAAGGTAATAGTGTTGATTGATTCAGGAAGTACCCACAATTTTATTCATTGTAAAATAGCAAAAGAATTGAATTGCTTCCTATATCCAGCACCAGAGTGTCAAGTGATGGTTGCAAATGGAGGAACGATAAATTGCTCTGGAAAGTGCAATAATATCAAGCTATCCATGGGAGAATATGTATTGACTAGCCTAATGCTTTCCATTCCAATGGGAGGTGATGATGTTGTACTAGGAGTCCAATGGCTACAATCCTTGGGTACAATAGCTTTTAATTTTCAAGAACTTTTCATGAAATTTTCTACGGAAAGAAAGGAAGTTGAATTAAGAGGTATTGCAGGGAAACTAGGAAAGATAATCATCTCTAACAGTATGAAAAAGCTTCTAAAAAAAGGAACAAAGAGGTGTAATTGCACAATTATGTTCGCTAGATGTTTCCACATTGGAATCATCTATTTCTCCAGATCTCCAAAAAGTCTTGGACAATCATTCCAAGGTATTTGAGACTCCCAAAGGTCTCCCACCTATTCGTGATCATGAT
The DNA here is from genome assembly GCA_031772625.1 of Pinus tabuliformis. NCBI lineage: Eukaryota > Viridiplantae > Streptophyta > Pinopsida > Pinales > Pinaceae > Pinus > Pinus tabuliformis. The sequence goes on from CM062804.1 coordinate 1,299,265,373, forward strand.
CATGCTATTCATCTGATTCCAAGAAGTGTTCCTCCAAACATCAGGCCATACAGATATCCCTATGCCCAAAAGAGTGAAATTGAACGTATGGTTGCATAAATGCTAGAGGCTTGTATAATTCAACCTAGTGTAAGTTCTTTCTCTGCTCCAGTAGTATTGGTGCATAAGAAGGATGGAGCATGGCACATGTGTTCGGATTATAGGGAGCTGAACAAGCTCACTATTAAAGATAAGTTTCCCATTCTTGTCATTGATGAATTACTGGATGAATTGCATGGATCAATTTACTTCACCAAGTTGGATCTTCGTTCAGGATATCATCAAATTATAATGAAGATTAAAGACATTCCGAAAACAACATTTAGAACTCATGAGGGTCATTATGAATTTTTGGTCATGCCTTTTCGCCTTACCAATGCACCTTCTACATTTCAAGTTTTGATGAATTCCATTTTCAAACCCTTCCTTAGAAAATTTGTGTTAGTATTTTTTGATGATATACTAATCTACAGCAAGTCTTGGAAGGATCATGTTGAACATGTTGACAGGGTGCTACAACTATTAGAGGAAAAACAATTATATGCAAAAAGATCCAAATGTTTCTTTGGAGTACAAGAGGTGGAATATCTAGGTCATATTGTATCTCATGAAGGAGTTAAGGTAGACCCTAGCAAAGTTAAAGCCATTAAGGAATGGAAAATCCCCACATCTATAAAGCATCTGCGAGGATTTCTTGGGTTGACAGGGTATTATCGCAAGTTTGCTAAGAATTATGGGAGAATAGCAGCACCTCTAACAACATTATTGAAGAAAGATGCATTTTCATGGACTCCAGAAGCAACAAAGGCCTTCGAACATCTTAAAGAGGCAATGTGCCAAGCACCGGTCTTAGCTACACCGGACTTCACAAAAACCTTTATTGTGGAATGTGATGCTTTAGGAAATGGAATTGGTGTTGTTTTAATGCAAGATGAAAGACCCATTGCTTTTGAAAGTCGTCCAATCAAGGGAAAGTTTTTACACAAAGCTATTTATGAGAAGGAAATGTTGGCAATACTACATGCACTTAAGAAATGGCGACCCTGCCTAATGGGAAGACACTTCAAGGTAAAAATAGATCATGATAGCCTTAAATACTTTTTATAACAAAGATTATCCTCTAAAAAGCAACAAAAGTGGGTCACAAAGATGTTGGGTTATGACTTTGAAATCATCTACAAAAAAGGGAAGCAAAATGTGGTGGCAGATGCACTCTCAAGAAAGGATGAGGATGTGGAAGCATTGTTGTGTGCCATTTCTATTATCCAACTAGATTGGATAAATGAAGCAAGGGAGGAATGGAAGAATGATGAAAAAGTGTGGGCACTTATTCGAAAGTTACAACAAGATTCCAGTACATCTGATACATTTAGCTGGCAAAATGACTCGTTATGGTAAATATATCACTTATACCTCTATAAGAATTCCCAACTCAAACAAAATATTCTGATGGAATTGCACACTTCTCCCTTAGGAGGGCACTCAGGTTTTTTAAAAACTTACCACAGGGTTAAGAAGGAATTTTTTGGGGATGGCCTTAAATCAAATATTCAAAATTTTGTGGCAGAATGTTCAGTTTTCCAACAAAATAAAGTTGAAACAATTATGACCCTAGGTCTATTACAACCTTTATCCATTCAAAGCCAATGTTGGGAGGAGGTTTCAATGGATTTTATCACAGGTTTACCCAAGTCTAAGGGAAAGAGTGTCATCATGGTGGTTGTTGACAGACTTACCAAGTATGCACACTTTTGTGCATTATTACATCCATTTAAAGACAGTACAGTTTCTACTGCATTTATGGAAACAATTTGAAAGCTACATGGAAACCCAAAGATTATTGTAAGTGACAGAGATCCCATTTTCACCGGAAATTTTTGGACAGAATTATTTTCTTGTCTTGGTACTCAATTATCTCATAGCTCATCTTATCATCCTCAATCTGATGGGCAAACTGAGATAGTAAACAAATGTTTGGAAGGATATCTTCATTGCTTTGTATCTAATAAACAAACATAATGGGTCAAATGGTTGCCTCTGGCTGAATGGTGGTATAACACTTCCTTCCATACAGCAACAAAAATGACCCCATTTATGGCACTTTATGGATATCAGCCACCATCCATCACATGATATTTAAGAGAAAATTCTAAGGTTCAAGCAGTGGAACATCACATCGAACATCAACAACAAGTCCTCCAACTCTTAAAGGATAACCTTGTGTTGGCACATAATAGAATGAAACAACAGGCAAATCAACATCGCAGCGAAAGAAGTTTTGATGTAGGTGATTGGGTATTCCTACGGCTACAACCATATAAACAAATGTCCCTCAAGCAAGCTAAGAAGGGTAATAAATTATCACCAAAGTATTATGGTCCATACAAGGTGTTGCAAAAGATTGGTACTATGGCATACAAATTGGAGCTTCCTGCAGCTTCTCGAGTGCACCCAGTTTTCCATGTTTCATGTTTAAAGAAGGTTATAGGCGACAAGCTCCTAGTTCAAACAATATTGCCAAAACTTGATGAGGAAGGAAAAATTATATTGGAACTGGAAGCATTCACAGAAACAAGAACTTGATAGCTACGAAATCGATCAATTTCGAAGTATCTCATCAAATGGAAGAACTTATCTGCTGAAGATTCCACATGGGAGGAGGAGAATTTTACAGAAGCATCCAAAACTACTCAAGCGTTGAGGACAACACTTTTTTTGAAGGAGAGGGGCATGTTAGGTCCCTATAATACTATTGATTACCCCATTACTATTGTAGTTGTATCCCTTATTAATATTGTTGTGCCCCTATTGTCCCCATATTGTTATTACTATGCCCCATAGAATCCCTCTATTGTTATTTTTGTGGCTTTATATTATTATTGGTAGGTCGGCTGGGTTATATTGTGACTCCTTAGACTCCTATATATAGAAAGGAGGTTTTGTCATTTGAATCATCCAAGAATTATTCATTTATGTAATGTAAAGGAGGTTACCCCCTCGAAGAGGTTGAATTTTAAGGCATTGATCTATCTTTTCTATCTTTTGTGAGCTGGTTTCATAACAACGTGACATCCTTCTTCAACAATTTTTCCATCGGCGTGGTGATCTAGGCATAGCTTTTGATAAACTTTCTGTAATATCCCGTATGTCCCAGAGTAGTGCGCAGCTATTTCATACTCCTTTGCGCTTCCAAGTTCAGTATCACCGTGATCTTCGCGGGGTCTACCATTAGTCCTTGTCTATAAACCACATGCCCCAATAGGTTCCCAAAAGGAATGAAAAATAGACACTTCTTGAGATTGAGCGTGATCTGGTATCTTCGACAAGTATCCAACATCAAGTGCAAGCTAGCTACATGGCACTTAACCAGCTCAATTACAGTCCAGTCATGAAAATATAACTCCAAGAACTTATGAATAAATTCCTTGAAGGCTACAACAACCACGTGCGAAAAGATTGCAGGCGCATTCTTCAATCCAAATGACATTACAGTGTACTGAAAACAACCCCGCTCAGTTGCAAAGGTTGTCTTGCTCCCATCCTCTGGCACGATTTTGATTTGGTGGTACCCAGAGAACCCATCAGTGAAGGAATATGCTTCCTGGCCACCTACATTGTCCAACACTTCATTCGTAAACGGAGTCGGGAAAGGATCATGCATACACGCGTCATTTAGTTTTCTGAGATCCACGCATATCCTTATCTCATCCTTCTGCTTCTCCTCTTGCACCGCCATTGGGCTTACCCAATTGGATTCTTCCACAGCCTCAATAATACCTGCCACTAGCATCTTATACAACTCTAAGTAGACCTTCTCCTTCTATTTCAAATTGAGGTGGTAAGGCGTCTGCTTAACTGGCTTCGCATCGGGCTTTAACTTGATCTTTATCACTCCTAGGTGTCTGCTTATTCCTTTTAGATCTGTAAACTTGGTAGGGAAAAAGTCCTGGTATTCGTGGAGCAATTTAGCAACCTTATCCACCGTCACATCGTCCTAGTAGTCTCCAATCTTCGTGAATTTGGGTTCTTCCTCCGTACCAACGTTCACTTGTTTTGTTTTCACCAGTGCAGTTATATCAGGGTTCTCAATTTGCATCCCTTGCACCTCGCGGTGGCCTTATGTTTCTGGAACGTTAATATTTCATGGATCCTCGTCCTCTACTTCAGCAGTTATATTATAACATTCAAGCACATGACTCAGCTGAGTAGACCATTCAGGCTTAATCAGGTCTAAAGGATCCTGCGGTATCTTAAAGATGGCTGCTTTCACCTCTTGTAGTGCTTCATCAATACTGTCAAACCCATCCTCAAAGATGAATGTCATCATGAATCCTTCACGCAGGATATCCCATTCACCTGTCCCATGGCAGAACTCTATTTCTATATACCAATTCATTGGGATAACATCCAGGGTATGATAGAACAGGTGCACCCACTTAGGTTGGGGCCTTTCTCCATAAGCCTACGTCCATTTGGCTAGATGGGTGTGAAGATCATTCTGCCCATCGTACTTATCTTTTAGTCGCATCTTAGGCTTCCCAAATCATGTTCTCATCATCCTCCTACATTCACACCAATCATCAAAGCTTCCCTTGTGCGTACCCCACCATCTTGTGGGCATAGCACGCAGTTCCCAGTCCAAGGCCTGGAAGCGCTGCTTTTCTAGTACCTCCCTTTCAAATGCATCAAAAAATATATATACCTCATTTATACCATCATAAATAGGCATATTTCTTACCTCTGACGACACACAACACAACGACTTTGTCATCATGTTGTAATTCGCATAGTTACTTCATGTAACCGATTCTGTCAACGTTCTATTTCTTCATCAGAGTTCGAAGTGCAGGAACTCTCATGATCCCATGTAATCCGTCCATCCACACTGGGATTCACCCAATCTTGGTCTCGCACTGTTATCTTATAGATATAGTCTAGGTCGTCATGACTCTCATAATCACGGATAGGTTCAGTATAGCACGATCCTTCAGCAGGATCGAGGGGTATTATTATGCACAACGATTTCTTTTCAAAGGTCATCTTTTGCTTCTTTAGATTGATTACCCCGTTCATATTAGTAGCCCAGTCAATTCCCAGGAGCACAGGGTAGGGATTGTTGTTATCCACTATCTCTATTACTTCAAAATCCACCAGCGGGCTCGCTCCCTCAATATCCATGGTCATCCCCTACAGCCGCCCCATGGGGATGATTTTATGTTGATTCGACATCCTTAGCTGAATCGGAGACCATTGAAATGTAGGTCTCCACATTCGCTCCCAAGTTTGCTTTGGTAGGACATTCACATCTAACCCCAAGTCCAAAATGACGTGATCCATTTCATACTCTTCGATTTGCGCGGTCAGTCTCATATCCAGTCCCATCCTTGTTTTATGCTTGCCAATCTTTCATACGACGTGCGACTCACCTGGTGTGGTTCCAGTGCACCTATTGATGAGTTCTTGTAACCCTTTCACAACCTTATTGTCGTGCAATAACTTCATGCAGGTTTCCAGGAAAGTTGTGAGCATAGAGGGGTCCATCTCTAGCTTAGGCTTATCCTTGCTTCTTGAGTTGGAGGCCTCATCGAAGCTCTTCTTAGATTCCATGAAGGTTTCACGAGCATGCGCCAAATCAAACTTAGCCTCTTTCGTTGGGGCTTTTCAAACCCATGTACTGTCTTCTAGTTGTTTCCCCTTGTCATCTCCCATCGTGATCCCACTTCTGAGTACTATATTTACATTTGGATGTTCCTCACTGTCACACGGAATAAGTCGATCTTGCGGACAAGATAGACCTTCCTAGAATCTAAAGAAGACCTAATGACAAGCAAACCAACCAGACACTATCTTTCTCTAAATATGCTTTAATAAACAATGGCAAACAAGTGTTTTTAGGGCCTACCTTAGGTCCAATGCAATTTTGTGGATGCCCTCTCTCCTTCGATCCAAATGAGCTCCTTTGTCGCGAACCTGCAAACACAAACAAGGCAAACAAATTAAATAGCACCTGAAAAGCCAATTTCATAAAACATATTTAACATGAAAGTCAAGGAGTCCATGAAACAAATAACATGAGATACTTGTTGAGAAAAATGAGTTTGATTGTATTAATTCAAAAGAAGAAGAACTTTACAACCTTTGCCTTGACGCTGTACAAGCTCCTCCCAAGGTCCAGCAAGAAGTCTCCTCTACTTTGACAAGTTTCACTCACTCCCCAATGAAGCCAAAAAGGTATGTGATCTCTCCTCTTAAGCTCAACTAGGAAGTCTTGATTTCACCAGCATTTACCCTCAAAAATGTTCAGCTTCTAACCCCCCCAGCAACCAACCCAATGCCTGTATTTATAGTGCAATGGAGGGAGGTTACTAGGTCCTCCTTCAAAGGGATAAAGCCCTCCCTCAAAGGGATAGCTCCTCTCATCAAGGGATTAGCTCCTTCTCTTTTGGGATGCATGAACCACCTCAGAGCGAACAATCCACGTCAAAATTCCTTCTAGAATCCTCTAGAATTAACCCAAAGTGAGTTTTTTAAGATAAAACTTGCGCCTTTTGACTTTCACAGGGGTCCGCACCCACACCGTTAGGGACAGAGTGGGCAGGTCCGCAGTTTTTGTAAACAGAAGGTGCGGGACCGCAGGTGACAGTGAGAGAAAGTGCGGAACCAGAGTTTCATTGATTTTCAAAGTCTTTCTCCCATTTTCAAAGCTTGACTTGAAGAGCTAAGGTCTGAGACTTGCTTAGGAGGACAGTATAAGTGATGATAGACCCATACTGACTGCAAATAATCATGGTGACGATATTTTTGTGTAACAGATTGCCCCCTAAAGTGCGAAGTCTGTAGTAGATGAGGATTTCATTTATCATTTAGGAAGAGTGAAGTACTTTATCATTTCGAGGATCATCTTGTGGAGAGCCCAGTTGGAACCTGTAAAAACATTCAATGCAAGATATATATATGAGATCATATCATTGCTGAGGTAGGCATTCCCATGCTCAGATCAAAATTGACTAGAAAACTAACTACTGCTCTGATACAGGAATGATCTTGTAAAACATCACAAGTATAGACTCATGTGGACACAGTATGGACGCAGTCATCTGTTTATGAATAGTCCATTATACAATGAATACAAAATTCCTCGCAGCCTGGATTGTGGAAACTAGATCCAGGGTCTTCATTTCTACTTCCCGAAACAGTACGATTCTATCCATGCGAATAAATGTGTTGAAGTCGAACATGGTAGAAACCACTTGATTACCAGTCAATGATGTAAACTGTTAACAAGTGTGAGAGAAACCACCAGTGATGTTAATGGCTCTCAAAGTACCCAGTACAATCCATGAGATGTGAATAAATGTGTTGATGTCGAACATGTCATGGAATCCTTTGATCGAAGGTCAATGATGCAACCTGTCGTCAAAGGCGAGAAACTTGCCATTGAGGCATGCAAATCTCAAGGTACTGACGATTTCTAGATCATCTTTCTAGATAATGAGCTGAAGTCGATAGAAAGCGATCCGTCGTAGGGAAGCCCACAACACGAAATCATAGATCAAGTCGAAGAAATTTAGTTGCAAGGACTGACTCAGGGATGGTCAAGATGGATGACAGATATTTTGCAAATGAATGGCTTATTGGCAGTGACCTCTTGAACACATAACGACACGACAGATGGTTTGGTGACAATTGACCCAAAGTTAATACCCAGAAACCGGCTGAAGACTTTCAATGTGGTTTGATCAACTATTAGGCAAAGGATTTCCCAACCCAGGTGAATAAAAGTGTCGTGTTCAAGAGTGGTTACAAAGTATGACAAACAGGCTCATTTTTCTCTCTTTTCCCCCACCATTTCTGGCAAGTACCTCTTTATTTTTTGACAAGCTTGAGGAGGATAACATTTGCTTGATTATAAGCTCATCCTTCGGATGAGTCCAACTTATTTTAAATTCGAACCCTAAGAAGGAGTGGTTCGTTCCTGTTTGTAATTGAACAGGTCCTTTACTGTGAAATTTTAACGAGTCCAGTATAGGAGAAACTCGGCGTTTTTCAATTTTAGAGAGTTTGAAAAAACTTAAGAAGACTCCAGGGTTGACCTTTTTCGTAAGTTTGTGTCTCCCAAGCCCGAAAAAGTATAAAATAATACTTGAGAGAACTGCTTGATCTTTTACGACCAAGGAGTGCTTTTCGTCATTAGTGCCCTTGATCCGAAAAAGTAAAAAAGCGATCAATGACACGTAGTTTTATAACCAATATCGAATTTGAAACGACAAAAATCCAGCAATCTTTTCATGTTTTTACGGTCGGAAAAGAGCTGCAAGTGGACCGTCTTTTAATTCCATTTTAATGAGTTTAAAAGAAGAACTCGGCAATCTTTTCATGTTTCAGGAGTCAGAAAAGGGCTTAAAGATGACTCTAAATGTTTTTCTGTCGAAAACGATAGATTTCGCCTGAATAATCCGTTATCCTTGCACAAAAACACAAAAATTACTCATACCTGTTTGAAATGGATAAAAATGTCGCAAAAATACCTTTCCAAAGTGAAACATAAAAAAATTTGCAATTTATTTACTCAAAAAACTTATAAAAAGGGCCTTCGTCAATTCATTTTTACCGTTTGAGTTTTGGGTGAGAAAATAGTGCTTTTGCTCAGAAAACTTCCCGTGAAGATTGCGGAAAATCCAACCGTCGGAATCGAATGTCGTCTTCTCCAGGTAATCCACATCATCCTACTCTTCATTTTTAACTGTTTCAATTTTTGTTTTAGTCATTTATTTCATTTTTGGGAGGGTTTTTAGGCATAAAACCCGCGCGTGGAGGCCCGCAGGTTTACTAGTACTGGCCTACGGACCCCAACTTTTTCTCCATTGGGAAAAAGCTCGGGGTCCGCACCTTCCATGTAGACAAGGTGTGGTCCCACGCACTGTGTCTAACCCGGAGGGTGCGGTCCCCGTCGCAAGGGTTTTTAACCCAAAAAACCTCAAAATTGGACCAAACAAAATAATTTCTAGCAATTTAATTTATCCTTATACTTGATGCAGAGAGTACATCATGCTAGATTGGCGTGAACGATAGCATGAGGACGTGGATGCTACCGCATGGAATCATCAGCCTTCACTTGATGCTTTGAGGGCGTGCGGCTTGTACAAATTTTGGGCCATTCCTGGCATGAGGGCTCAGGTGGATTTCTTACAGTGGTTGGTTGACAGATGGAGCATACAGGACCAGTGCTTCTTCATTGGTGGCCACCAGCTCGAAATCGAGCCGGCGGACATATATTTCTTGACTGGTTTGCCTAAGAGAGGCGAAGACTTGACTCTGTTTGGGGCTAGGCCAGGTGGCCAGTCTGTCGATAGCCTCAGGCTAGAGTACTGCAACAGCCAGGCTAGAGACAAAGGGATAGACATAAAGACCATATCCCGTCCTGAACTCATGGTGATTGCGTTTACTGTCACCAGACTTTGCGGGGCTGCCGCATTACATATTGCCACTGGATCCCAGATGCATATAGCAGTTGATTGCTTCCGAGGCACCATCTTCAACTGGTGCGATGCCATGTTGGCCAATCTGAAAGGCCAACTGACCAGGGCCAAAAACGGACAACAAAATACCTTTGGTTATGGGGCTTTGGTTGTGAGTTTTGGCCTGGAGAGGGTTCCTATGTTGATCCTGCAGCACCTTACTGTTGGAGCTGGGCTTCCTCGAGAGCCCAAATTGATGCGATGGGTCACAATTATGGCCCGTCACCCGGACGAGAGGACAGAGGTTGCTCGATTCAAACCTGAGTATTTCCAATGGCTGGAAAACCAGGTATTTTCTATTCAGGACTTCCCTTACGCTGGGATAGATTTTCGTGGTGACCCAGACATGGTTCTTCCACCAGGAGAGCAGTGGGATGATTCAGGTAAAATTATTTTCAACATTTTTCCTATTTTAATTTTTTTATTATTTTTCCATCGTCTCAAAACTGACAGCAAAAGTTTCAAATGCAGATGTGGGTCCACAGCGACTAGCCGCTCTCTGGCCTTACGAGAGGAAACAACCAGTTGCACCTGCACCAGCCCCATAGGACGAATCAGCAGAGGTTTTGGCCGAGTTGGAGGGTCATCTCGAGCGCTTGACAAGAGATATTCTGGAGACATCTATAGATGACATTCCTCGTCGACCTCAGCGCTATGTGATTGGGGTCCCGGGACCTTTTAGGAGGTTCCTTTGCAAGGTGGCCCATGCAGTGGTTTCTTATAGAGATCATCACCAGTGATAGGATGATCGCCTATTGTGGGCACATGTGACATTTTGTTTTTTTGTACTTATCATTTTTGCCGATCATAAGGTGTTTTTCAACCTATGATCGAAGACGATGTATTTTTTGACACACTCCTATATATATATCACTATTACCGGCTTATCTTGTAAATCATGTTATGGAATGGTTTTAAATTTACATGTATGATTATTGCAAATGTCTATTTAACATTCGAGAAGCAATTGCATCTACTAATGTATTTAAAGATCTTGGAATATGCTGATATTCAATATAATCAAATTCACGTTCCAAGAGACGCACTCTCAAAAATAATCTTAATAACACTGGATTTCTAATGGCATACACTCTATTAAGCTGTAATATAACGAGTTCAGAATCTAACCTCACTATCAAACTCTGAATCCCAAATGAAATAGATTCAGATAATAACTCAATCACTGCACTATACTCGGCAATGTTGTTCGTTGTTTGACCGAGGCTTACCCCATGCATAGATACTAACTCGTCAGAGGGCGAATAGATAACCCAAGTTGCGGAAGAAATGTTCCATGTATTACGACAAGCACCATCAGCGAAACCAATGTATGTTTGGAGAGGCATCGACATCTGCAATATCAAGAGTAAAACCAAGATAAGCAGGAATAATGACCAAAAAAACACTCTCTAAGCTAAGCACACTGTTTAAACTAAAACACACCAGCTAGAAAGAAAAACTATCCTAACTAAAAATCTCCATACCCATTCTTTAAGCATAATACCTTTTCAAGTAAAGACCATTTCTGGGTTTACCCAAAGAGTCCCCGTCAAAGTCTACCAATTCATAGGCCCCTTTTGCTAGCTTTCGCTTGACAACATAGGGACCATGCCACATAGGAACGAATTTTCCAGCGCCTAATTTATCATTAGCTTGATCGTAAACTAAGACTAGATCTCCTTCCGAAAAATTTCGAGGGGTCACATTTCAATCATACTGAGCTTTCATGCGTTTTGCGTGAGTCTCGATCGCCAATGCAGCATCACGTCGATTCTCATCTAATTGAGCCAAGTATAACAAACGTTTTTTTCTCTTCAGAAGTGGCTGGAAGTAACCCGATGGCCATTTGCAGTGACGGGATTTCGCATTCAATGGGTAACACAGCTTCCAAACCATTGACTAGTTGGAAAGGAGTGAACCCTGTTGATGTTTTTACTGAAGTTCGATATGCCCAAAGCACTGAAAATAGCAAGTTATGCCAATTCGACCGATGAATCCCAATGATTCGTCGGATCATGATGACTAAAACTTTGTTGATGGATTCAACCAGACCATTCGCTTGTGGATAATAAGGGGTTGAACTATCGTGACGTAAACCAAGCTGGCCTGTAAGTTCGGTCATCATAACGTTTCGAAAATGACGCCCATGATCAGTGATTATCGCTTGCGGGACACCAAACCTAGCAATTATATGATTGAACACGAAAATTGCAGCTTTCTTGCCGTCTGCCTCAAATTTAGGCATCGCCTCGGCCCACCTGGTAAAATAATCTACCGCAAGGATGATATACGCATGCCCCCCGGCCGAGTGAGGGTTACATGTAATAAAATCGATACCCCATTTGGCAAAAGGACCAACGACAATTATAGGGTGGAGAGGAGCAGGTGGAGCACGCATTTTTCGACCAAAAATTTGGCAGTTGTGGCATTTTCGGACCGCCGTAATACAATCTCTAAATAAAGACGACCAGAAGTAGCCAGCGCGCAATATCTTTTGGGCTGTGGCATACCCAGACATATGACCGCCACACCCTCCAGAGTGACAGTCATTTAGAACCCTTTCAGCTTCCTCATGAGTTAAGCAACGTTGAAAAACAGAGTCCGCCCCACGGAGATAAAGAGTATCTCCAATAACCCTGAATTGTTGGGACTGGAATCGAATTTTTCGACGTTCTGACCTTGAAATTTTCGGCCGAAAGGATTGGGTCTGGAGATAAATGATGATATCCCCATACCACGGATCTAAAGTGTTTATTAGAAACAAGGATTCATCCGCAATGGGCTCCTCCGCCACAGTTTCCGTGTCAGCATGCGGGAAGTCACACATTAACTCCGCAAAAACTAAAGATTTCTTAGACTTGGATTTCTCAAATTCCAAGTCGAACTCCCGCAGGATAACGATCCATTCAGAGTACTTTCCCCCTAGCAATTTCTTGGTCAAAATGTAGATCATAGGGTTGCAATCCGAAATTACTGTAGTTTTACGTAGTAAAATGTAGTGACGAAAGCGTTGGACAGCTTGAACGGCTGCCAATGCCAATTTCTCCACATGTGAGTATTTTAGCTCAGTTGGATTTAAAGTTCGACTAAGGTAATATATCACATGTTCAGTTCCGAATTCATCTTCCTGAACTAAGACCATTCCAATGGTGGAATGAGAGGCGGCGAGATACAAGAAGTAATCCTGGTTGTAGTTGGGAGGATGCAACAACGGTGCATGGGTCAATGCGTGTTTGAGTGCATCAAAAGATTTCTGAGCTATCTCATCCCAATAGAATGGAGTATTTTGCTTCAACAACCGGGTAAAACCCTTTGTAACCTCGGCGTAGTTAGGAATGAATCGTCGTAAAAAGTTTGCTTTCCCTTGCAAACTTTGGAGTTGGCGAAGACTCGAAGGAGGAGGCAATTTGATGATAGCTTCGACCTTCGAGGGATTAACGCGAATTCCGGCTTTCGAAACTACAAACCCCAACAATCGACCCGTTTCTATACAAAAGACACATTTGTGTGGGTTCAACCGAATCCGATAATGCCTACACCTCATAAAGATTGCTCGTAAATGGACGAGGTGATCAGCTCGATGTAATGAATGAGCAAGCAAGTCATCGAGATAGGGTTGCACAATGTGCTTGATGTCATGAAACGCATAATACATCGTCCTTTGAAAAGTTGCTTCGGCATTCTTAAGCCCAAAAGGTAACTTGCAATAAGCAAATGTCCCCCATGGACAAATGAAAGCCATTTTTGGTTGATCGGCAGGTAGAATATTGATTTGATTGTATCCGAAAAAACCGTCCATGAAGGAGAATATTTTGCTGCTGGCACAATCATCAATGATTTGATCGATATAGGGAGTTGGGTAATTGTCCTTTGGACAGGCTCGATTGATGTCCCTATAGTCGATGCATATTCTTATTGTTCCCTGTTTTTTGTTAACCGGAACAATATTCGATACCCAATCTGTTAATGGGATCGGATAAATGAAACCTGCTTTCAATAATTTTTCAACTTCTGCTTTAATTGCAGCAGCTTTTCGTGGGTGAATCTGACGCAAACGTTGCCGGACGGGTTTAGCGTCTGGGTAAGTCTTGATCTCATGAACAACAATCGCGGGATCAATTCCTGGCATTTACTCATAGGACCAGGCAAACACGTCGCAGAATTCTTGAAATAGGGCCTTATATAGCTAAATTCCGTCATCTGTACACGAGGCACCTATATGAATGTTCTCAAAAATTCCAGGCTAACCGAAATGTCAATAGGAATAGTTCGAGAGATGTTCCCCAAATTTAACTCTGAATCGGGATGTTTCATTGGATTTTGAGGTTCCTTGACATATTCAGTTGTAAAAATTGATGAGAAATAATTTTCAAAATGATCATTCTCGGGTAAAAACGAAGATCTGCGATGGAGATCTTCCCATGGTAAATCATCTACACATAGGATTTCACGAATTTTCTCATCAGAGTGAACAAGTTCAGAAAACGTGATTAAATCTGAGGTCGATGTGAAAAGTGATTCCTCACGGACCACATTCATGAAGTCATTTTCGGTTGAAGATGGGTCGGCAAACGACTGCACGGCTTCATAGGCAATTTCATATGGACTCAAAGGCATGGCATTACCAAATGAGTCTATCTCAGATTCAAAAGGAATGATCCAAGGATCATCATAAACAATGGTGTCTGATGTAATCATATGAATAGTTGCAAATGAAGACAATGCGTTGATCGGAGGAAAAGGAAAAGTTCCCAGTAAACCGACATCTTTAACTAGTCCTACTCCAACATCCTTATATGGGATAGTCGTTTTACCGACATGCTGAATACTCTCAGAAGAGGCTGGGTCGGATGAAAAGTAAGCCAACTGGTCTATTGTTACGATCTTTCCATTATGTGGAAACTTTATTACTCGAAAGACCGATGAAACGACCGTTGTCATAGCGTAATACCAAATTCGACCCAAGAGAAGGTTGTAATCTAGAGGGGCATCAACCACCTCCACATCTAGACTAACGGTTTTTCCTTCAACCCCTATAGGAAAATCCTGTAGAATGCCAAAAGGATGAAACCCACGACCATCAAAGGCCTTTAAAATCGTCGGGGATTGATTTAGCGAAGGAGAACCAAGCGATCTCCAACACTGTATCGACATAATACACGTTGAGGCTCCCTCATCAATTACAGTCCGATGAATAGGCCTGTTTTTTACTATCACTAGAATCTGGAAAGCCATTTGATGAGGCAAACGCGGTGTACTATTTTCTAGATCGAAAATTATTAGATTCGAGTCCTGAACATCAACGCTCCTATAGCCGACAAAAGTAATTTACGTTGTGTTGGACATGATTGTAGCACTTCCAAAGCCGACATTGCTAAGGGTGAAACAGCTAAATCCTCAACAATGTTATAATTATGAGCCGCTCTCGCATGTGGATTGAAAGCTGACTTTCGAAGTATACCCTTGGCGGGCGGTTTGATTACCAAGTCTGGATTAGGTTTCTTGATCTATAGTGGATCGGAACCGGGAGCTGAGGTTGATGGATTAGAATGAGAAGATTCTGCTTCTTTACCATCAACAGGACTTTTACTACCATAATCTTGCGATCGAGTCGCAATCCTAACATGGGACATCATCAGTATGGGTTCTTCATTGGCACTCGAGGAAGAACCTATCATCTTACTGTCTTGAGCCGGAAAAGGATCCTTCAAAACAGCAGGAGTTTGGGAACCCTTGACAATCTTCGCAACCTCTGCACAATGAGGGCAGTCTCTTGTAAAATGTTCATCGTCACAAATGAGACAAGGATAACGAGGTTTGCGTTTTTCATCATTGGATTCCGATTTTTCAGGTTTCTCCTTTGAATTTTTGTCCGTTTTATTCTTCTTCTTTCCTTTTTTCTTCCCACCGGATTTTGATTTCGCTGTAGATGACTCTACAACGTGAATATCGGCGGAAATCTCTGTAGAAGAATCTCCTGTTGGGGAATCAGGCAAGGTTATGATGGGAGAAGAATTCTTGGAAGACTTATTCTTACTTTTAGTGTTAACCGTGCCAATCATACCATCGGCGTCATGAGATCCCGAAGGAGCTGCAGCGATTTGATTTTGCTTGGGAAGATCGGGGATTTTCTCATGTAACATACCTGACTGAGTATAGACCAAGTCAAGGTACTGTGCTTGAGCAATTACTTGCTCCTCAGTAACAACTCTCGCTTTAGCAACATCTTCAGTGATCTTTGGCAACAAAGATTTTACAAACCACTCGACCAAGATCTGATCCGCAATAAACACCTTCACTAAACGCCGTCGACGTCTCCACTCATGGATATGATCTGAAATGTAAGTGGATGTCGATTGTTTTAGCGAAGCTAACAATTCCGTGCCATTGTCATATCGGACTGGCAACTGAAAATGAGTTAAAAACGAGGTAGCTAACTGACTAAAATTATAAAAAGTGCCTCGCGGTAACTCAATGTACCACTTGGCCGCGAGACCAATTAGAGTGCGCTGGAAAAGTCTAAGACGGATTGAATCATCTGAAATGGAGTTAGACGCACACCAGAGGTGGTAAGTCATCACATGGTTCGACGGGTCCTCTCCTGATTTACCTTCGAACTTAGGAATGTCACTGGGGAACTTATTTGGCATTGGCGGCCAAAACGGAAGATAATTAATGGGATCGTTCGTTAGGTGCGACAAGTTAGGTAAGTCCAAAGTTGCGATAAACGGTAACTGCCGATTAGGATCCCTAAAACTCTGGGTCATGAGACCATCCCCAGGAGGAGGATATCCAAGATAACTAGGAATAAGAATTGCATTTGGGATATTGTATCCTCCCAGAAAACCAGGATTAACCGGACCGTACTGGGGTTGTTGAGGTTGTTGATAAGTGTACCCAGGGTACGGTTGATACTGATAGACTGGCTGCTACACAGCAGGACCGAATTGGTACTGTCCCTAGTACGGTTGATAAGTAAATTGTGGTTGACTTATGACAACCGTACTTGAACCAGGTTGTCCTACAGGAATCTGAACTGAAGTTTGAATCGTAGATCCAGACGGTGGTAAAGATGTCTGAGGAGTAGATACAAGAACAGTAGAAACCGGAGCTATCGATACTCCAGAAGTAGGTGGGGTAGATTGAACAGATGTTGCGGCAGTTGTAGCAGTCGTTTGAGGCGGAGTACGAGGTGTACTAGGCCCAGGCTGAGAAACTACCGAAGGTACAGAAGTTTGAATGTTAGACTGGACTGGTTGTTGGGGGGTACCAGAAACTAAGGGTTGTCCAGTTTGAGATGACAACTGTACATTTGGCTGCAACACATGTTGAGTTTGCGATGGATCCCACACTATGTTCATTCCGGGGTACTGACCCATAACAGGTTGAGAATACTGAGGACCATAACCGGGTTGAGGGTAGGATTGATAATTTAAAGGTACATTTCCCGTTCCTTGAACATACATTTGACCGAAGGGTGGTTGGAAACCTTGGTTCGAGTACTGACCTTGGGGTTGATACCCTTGAGGCACGTACTGATACTGGGGTTGACCTTGAGGTATAAATTGATACTGGGTTTGACCTTGGGGTACATATTGAGTCTGGGGTTGAACTTGAGGAACGTATTGTCCCATAGGTATGTACTATCCCTGAGGTTGCCCCCCAGATGCAAATTGTGTACCTTGAGGTTGCCCCCCAGGCGATAATTGAGGCTGCCCCCCAGGCGGTAACTGGCCACCTTGAGGTTGAGGATTGGGAATAGAACCTGACATCATGAGAATGTCTTCTACACTCAACGGCTTAGTACCATTGCTTCCAATTAATAACCCTTGCTCAATGGGTTGAGGAGATGCTCCCGAAAAAGTACCAGAAAGGGACTGATACCCAGAGGGAACAGAAGGACCGTCGTACAAAAAGGATTCGGGCGATTGAGTAAACATGGATGACTGTCCTGACATATTTACGGGAGTATAATAACCTCTAGGTGTTGGGTGATAAGGAGCGCGAGGTGGTGAAAAACTTAACCCTGAGTTTTCTAAAAAATTAGTCAAAGAAAGATACCAAGAACTGCTCCTAGGTGGACTGTAAAAAATTGATTCACGCTCCCTTAGCTCAAATTATAACAAGTTGATTTTCAGGGATAGGGATGCCTACTTCTTCTTCCGGAGTAGCAATTTCTTCAATAGCAAGAAGTCCAGAAGGAAGATCTTGGGTGATTACTCTTTCTACCCTAGGTGAACCAGGACCACTAGAAGTTGGAGAAACAAACCCCGATGTCGGAGTAGCAGCAAATTCACTTTCAGGCTCGGATATTTCAGGTTCCTCACCTATATCACTAGTAGATGAAAAGCTACCAGTAACTTCGGAAACAGACGCTGACTGTGGATTATAATCTGCCACTAATGGTTGAAAATCATGATGTACTATCAAAGAAGATTCTCCTTCTTCAGGTGACCCAACTCTACTGTCTCTAGGAGTTACGAGGACTTTCAAGCCTTCAAGCTAGCTCGGTACTTCCTCAGGAGGTTGGCCCCGAAGTCTACGGGACTTCCTCAGTAACTCAGCCACGTTTACAAACTCAGGAGATTGGCCCCGAAGTCTACGGGACTGCCTTTGTAATTCAGCCACAGTTAAAAACTTTTAACTACTTCACACGCAAACAAAGTAAAATCTCAATGAAAATCACCTAAAGTCTCTAAAGAACCAAATAAATTTGAATCACACGCCTAAATAATCTAGGAGATCAAACACACACAAACAGTAACTTTCCGTACTGAAAACACTAGTTGGTGATGAAATCCAACGTCGCAGAGTTCAATACAGAAATGGCGGTTGGAACAGTTACCCCGGCAACCTGCTTAATGAATAGACTGGCACAAGTTCCTCCACTTAACCGTCTCGAGTGAAGAGAACCCCCCAGAAAATCCAAGTGAGTCTAGCCGACGTCTGCTCCAGGTACAGTGGGATCTTCCCACCACTGTCACCTTAGGAAGAATCCTAAAGAATATGGCCACTAAGGTTACCAACTGAAACAAATATACCTGGGGGAACAGTCTATGATCCGATACGCATGCAAGGGCAGAGTAGCAAGCTCAATCCCCTTGAAGGCTCCTTGACATAATCCAAGGTTTACCAACAAGTGACCCCAGGCTCCTCGACAATGGTTAAACCGGGGTTTACCATTTTTAATACGTGAATATCTGGCGTCGTTCCCAATGAGGAAGGATTGATTCCCACACTGGTTCGGACACGATCTCGTGCTTCTCCTTTAAGAGGAGCTTTCCCAGAGCATAAATGCAAAAATTGGATTTCTTCCCTACCACAAGATACAGCTACTTGTTTTTTTTTACTGTCTTGGAGAGTTAATTACTCTCCTACTCCAAGACACTAGCCTAAGCTAAGTTGGTATATCAGAGCCCTAGAAATAAAAATGTTACTAGATGAATTTTACTTTAAGCGTTATTTTTTATTGGTTTTTGTTTAAGTCAAAAGGTGCGGAGATGAAACTCGTGGTATGAAGACTCGACTCAAAATCACTGAAAATGCACCTAAGATGATTTAAACAATATTTTTCTCTTCGATGAACTTCTAACTAAGAAAGAGTTTGAGAATGCAAATACTCTATAAACACAAATCTTTTCTCAATCAAACAAATTAAAAGAAGATTTTTTGCCTTTTCCAATGCACTCAAAACGAGACAACTAGTTATTTCACAAAAATTTCCCTTTTTCGTTTCAAAGCACTCAACCACTACAAAGCAAACTTTTTTTCAAAAGATATTTTTTATATTTTTTATAAAACACTCAAAACTATGGAAATGACTAACTTTGAGATCTATAAATTATAAAAACCTATTTGAAGTCAAAGCCTACTAGATGTCTTTTTTTAAGGATGTTTTACTTAGCTAGGTGTAAGCTAAGGACAAATTTATGCAGAATCACAAATAAGTCAAGAACAACCAATTTTGTTTTCTTTTTGAAAATGAAAATCCAAACTTTTAAACACAAGCTTTTCGAAGTTTCGTAAAGAGAAAACTCAAATCGGATTCCTCAACAAGGGGAGATTTCATAAATGGTCAGACTCATAAGAAGGCTGGTAGACACCAAGGTGATCTGAGGTCCCTACAGCTTCTAAGCTCAGAGCCACTACACAACAAAAATGAAAAAACAAGCCCAACAAGAAAAACTCCTAGGAATTTCACCTAAAACCCTAACACTAACGAAATCAACCTAAGGAAAGCTTCTGACAAGTTATATGCAGGTCTGGGTAGTGGATAACAATTTCTAAACAAAAACTAGGCTGACTAACAGAGGAAATCTTAGGTTTTTCAAAATTTTGACAGGGTCCGCAGGCCCACAGTTGACACAGGTGCGGTCCCGCTCTGTGCTAAAAGCCAAGCTGTGGGTAGGTACGCACTATGTAAAAGGGTTAGGGTGCGGTCCTCTCCCAAAGCTATGAAAAACGAAAAATAACCATGGATCTACAAACTCTACCCAATTTTACACACAACAAGCCAAAAACAGAAACAAAAACACAGTTTCTCAGGTCAAAGTAAAAACAAGGAAAACAATCAAGTCCCCAGTGGAGTCACCATTTTGTCACATGGAATAAGTCGATCTTGCGGACAAGATAGACCTTCCTAGAATCTAAAGAAGACCTAATGACAAGCAAACCAACCAGACACTATCTTTCTCTAAATATGCTTTAATAAACAATGGCAAACAAGTGTTTTTAGGGCCTACCTTAGGTCCAACGCAAGTTTGTGGATGCCCTCGCTCCTTCGATCCAAATGAGCTCCTTTGTCGCGAACTTGCAAACACAAACAAGGCAAACAAATTAAATAGCACCTGAAAAGCCAATTTCATAAAACATATTTAACATGAAAGTCAAGGAGTCCATGAAACAAATAACATGAGATACTTGTTGAGAAAAATGAGTTTGATTGTATTAATTCAAAAGAAGAATAACTTTACAACCTTTGCCTTGATGCTGTACAAGCTCCTCCCAGGGTCCAGCAAGAAGTCTCCTCTACTTTGACAAGTTTCACTCACTCCCCAATGAAGCCAAAAAGGTATGTGATCTCTCCTCTTAAGCTCAACTAGGAAGTCTTGATTTCACCAGCATTTACCCTCAAAAATGTTCAGCTTCTAACCTCCCTAGCAACCAACCCAATGCCTGTATTTATAGTGCAATGGAGGGAGGTTACTAGGTCCTCCTTCAAAGGGATAAAGCCCTCCTTCAAATGGATAGCTCCTCTCATCAAGGGATTAGCTCCTTCTCTTTTGGGATGCATGAACCACCTCAGAGCGAACAATCCACGTCAAAATTCCTTCTAGAATCCTCTAGAATTAACCCAAAGTGAGTTTTTTAAGATAAAACTTGCGCCTTTTGACTTTCACAGGGGTTCGCACCCACACTGTTAGGGACAGAGCAGGCAGGTCCGCAGTTTTTGTAAACAGAAGGTGTGGGACCGCAGGGGACAATGAGAGAAAGTGCGGAACAGTTTCATTGATTTTCAAAGTCTTTCTCCCATTTTCAAAGCTTGACTTGAAGAGCTGAGGTCTGAGACTTGCTTAGGAGGACAGTATAAGTGATGATAGACCCATACTGACTGCAAATAATCATGGTGACGATATTTTTGTGTAACACTCGCACGGGTCAGATCTCATCATCTGCTGGTTTTGAGTCGGATAAGGTGGTAGCACCCCTTTGTCATGTATCCTAGCTATCAATGTAGGACAATCTTCCATTTCATAATCAAACAGCGTGCAATACTTCCACGATGGATGCGTTGGATTAGTGCAATCGCGGTCATAGTGTCCTGGTCCTCCGCAATTGTAGCAAATCAACTGTCCTTGACCTCTAGTAGGTCCTCCTCCACCTCGGCCTCGTCAGCGCCCCTAAAATCCTGTCCGCGTCATCCCTGCATTTTGGTCAAGGGGTCGTGCTTCAACCTGAACCCTATAGGCGAGAGTTCTATCCATCAGCAATTCATAGCTCCTGCAAGTACTCTCATCATGTCCTACCAACCTACAAAAGTTGCAGAACAGCTGTTGCGGTGCTTGTACATACTTCTGTAGCAAGTGACAGTTTTTTGTGGCATGTTTTCTGGCTACTTGACAGATAGCACACCGTAATGCAAGCCCCACGTTAGGTCCTACTTGAGCTTCTAGCCTTAAAGGCATTGGTCCTCCTCCTGCTAGGTAATTTTCAAAGACCGGGCAATGGTCTTTGTCATGAGCCTGACTCTTTCATTTCAAGAACCATACTTCCTCGCATACCTCTGGTCGAACCATCCTGTCCTGCTTTAGACTTTGCATCTCAAGGCATAGATTCTTCAGCTGCGCATGGATCTGTTGAACTCCTAGATTATGATCTTGCATCGGAGTCTCATGTAGTCTCATGGCAATCTCCAAGGCCTCTACCTGAGTTGTTATCTTCTACTATGACAGCGCACTCCTTAAGTTTGATAGTAACGAAGCCACAAACCACTCGCGATGTTGTCCATTCATGATGCTATCCATCTATGAAGTTCATGTTGGCTTCGCGGATTGTACATTTCAGCCTCTAATCTAGTTCCCATGGCGTCTCACCTAGTTGCATCACAATTTCTTTGAATCCCAAAATTGACTACGCCTCAGATTTAGGCCTGCTAAATTCCCTATTTAGTGTTGCCTGAATGTCTGCTACTCCAGCATTTGGGTTATCGTTAGAGTACTTAATATACCAGGTTAGTGTACGATCTTGCAGAGCGCTAACCAGTGTCCCATTTTTATATGATCATTTGTAACACAGCCCTCACAATGAACCAGAATTGGTCCGAGTCCTCATTTCCCAAACCTTTCAACAAATGAAACTTCACTATATTTGCCATACTGAACCTTGGTGGAGGTGGAGGTGGTACGGGTGAAGTTGGAGGTGATGGTGCTGAAGTCGGAGGTGGTGTGGGCAGAGGTGGTATTCGCGGGAATCCTTGTCTTATTAATTAAATAGCACTTCGCGGAGAAACCTTCGCTATCCCTTCTTTGTCTCTTCATAGAGGTGAAATCAAGGGGCTATGCTCCAGACCCTTTTTTCCTTTGTTCCTGTAAGTTTTTCCGCTTCGTGTAGTCCCGAACATCAATGTAGCTACATAACCCGTTTTTTTCACAACAACATTTTAATCCAAGTATTCAAAGATTTTACATACTTACCTCGCGGTCCTTTGAAAAAGCGTCACTCCACCTCACATAACTAACTGAGGTGTCGACCGCAAATTCAATCACAAATTCGCCTATGACGTGATCAAGTCAATGATCAACAGTGCAGGCAATCTTATCCTACGATGCTTCCAACCTTTGCACTATCTCTAGGGTCCACACAATAGGACCATCAAGTTTCCACCTTCCTTGGCTATCTGCTAGCTTTGCGATCTACTCATATAGCTCAATAGGGAAAGAGCAGAAAAAGATCTCGTGGATCTCTGTATATAGGTATCGGTCGAACCACTGTTCCTTTGTCAGTCGTGGTTTTCTGTTGTCCTGTGCCACGATTTTTTGGATCTTTCTATCCAACCAGTCTCCAATCTCCTTCTTATTTGGATTCCAGTGATACGACATCACACATCTCTTATGCAGATTCTAGTCCCGGTAACAGAACCATTTGTTGGCTTGAGGGGGCCTGACCCAAGTTTAGCGTTAATTAGCCAAACAAATCCCTACACTACTGGCCCTTTCGGCATCAACCCACAGAGCGCAGACCAAATTCCCACCCGAAGCAGTATGGGGGGATGCTGGAACCAAGTTTCTGCACCCTTAGATGGTTGTGATGTCGTTTCATCTCTTCTATCCATGCCTTCACGCAAGTAATCTCGCTCTAGGGCTTGTAAGACAAACCCTCTATTCCAACTTTCAATACCTTTGCGAAAGTATATGATCAACCTTCGCACAACCCTAACCTGGGGCTCAGGTACTTTCGTGCTGCTATGGTAATGTGACATGCAAATTCCTCAATTATCCTAATTGATTTGCTTATCTTCTCAAATACTTAAAGGCATCACTGTGTAAGCAGATATTCGTAATTGCATTTAATTATTCAATGTAACTGTATTCATTTGCACAACATAGAAGCATTATAAAGGAAATTTATACACAAAATATCCAAACCCATCAACAGAAGAAATACACAAAAATTTCCGAATAACTCCTTTTATTAACATCTTTCAAGTATTACAGACTCTGTTCACCCTGCACACACAGCTGTAGGGGTCCATGCACTCAACTGTGGACTTCTATCCTAGGCCTCTGCGCACTCAGCTACAGAGCCTCTACCTATGCTACAACCCAAGACTTAGACTTCTTTCTATAAAGATATGACTCTCTTACTTCTTCCATCAATGCCTCTAACTATTTAGAGCTTAGCTCTTTTTATACAATCCCATGGTCCACAAACCATGGGTAGATCTCGTAAAGCCGACTTTACTTTGCAAAACTAAGGGTGGAATACCCTTTGTGACACATAATACCTTCGTGCTCTGCAACCACAAAATGTGGAGTTTTTACAATAATATTACAAAAACTTGACTTAAACATGGGCTTTTAGCCCCAAACTGCCCTTGGGGGATCCCACTCCCAACACTATGTATGACTCCTCCAATGCATGAGCAATAGGATCATGTGATTCTGCTGGAGGATGTGAAAATTGTAGACTAGATTTATTTTCAATCTGAAGAGGAGAGTGATGAGGAGCCTAGGGAGATTCAACATATTTATGATTGGAAGTGGAACTGACCTCAAGGCTACGAGAACTTGGCATAACCATCAGCTCGGGTTGAAGTTCCTCGACATCTTAAGGGGTTTCCACTTCATCAACAAGGGGATCATCAAAGACCGGTGGCCTAAAAATATCAGCAGTAGGTGAATCATAGGTGAATCATAATCATGATAAAATAAATGAGTGAAAAGATCACGACAACCACGATCAAAAAATTCGAGATAGACATCGACATCCTCATGATCTGATGAATCATGCAAAGGGGTTAATGAGAACCAAAAAATTTCACCCTCTGAATTTTCAAAAATGAAACATGAGAGATCACGTAGATTCAGGAAGAAATAATTGTCCTCTCCTTAATCAAATGATGGCTGACATCCTACATGTTCTGTGAATGATCACAAGTGGAAACATCCGGGGATGAATTTTCACAAGAAAAATAAAAAATCGCAAAAGATGTCAGGATAAAGCGGAAAAGGTGCAAACATAAGGAGTTCATCCTTCACCACATCTTCTTGTTCAGGTTCCCACACATACTCATCAAGAATCATAGCACAAGTTGGCTTCCTAACACCAACTCCATCCATAACTTAATCCTTGTGAACATTGCATGTGAACACCAAAACGGATGAACACAACACACCAAAATCTCGAGGATCAACAAAACCGAAGGATGAAGGTCAAGAGGATGAGACCAGGTGACAACCATCAAGCCTGCAGTCCAAATCCACATAGAAATCTAGAGCACATGGGGTAGGAGGAGATGGTCACAGTTCAATACGTAGGTTTGTAACTTCTCCCACCTCGTATTGTGGAGCTAGAGATGTTTGATGAGAAGGAAATAGATGGTCACTTGAGACAGCGACCTTGTCTGTCGCATATTTAGAAGCTTTAACATCGAGGTATGGAGAGAGGGGTACGAAAGATTCTAACTCATGTGTATTTTCTGAGATGTGAACAAGATACTGAAATATTTCAGTCAAAAATTTCCAATCAACTTCATCTTCTAAAAATTAAAAACAGTAACAACGGAAATGATCATAAAAGTGCGCAATAGATTCGTCATGTGCTTTTCATAATTTTGAGATTTTTCGATTAAGTTCTTTATGGTAATAAAAGAAGAAAGCATTGCCTAACTATCTGAACATCATTGTGGTTGAAACAGTATATAGAGGCTATGGACAATGTGTGACACTGTTGGTTAATGCGCCCTTCGAACATGTAAGTGAAGAACCCACAGGAAATTTCATCTGAGGGGACTTCATTCCTATCACAGAAACCAAAAAAGAAAATTCCATGAATTAATAGGGATGTTATCTCTTCACAATCATATTTAAGTTGTGACAAGTCATCTATAACATCCATCGACACATCGAAATCAGAAGTGTAAGAAAAACGTGTCAGGGTTGAGATTGTGATGTAAGTCATGAATGATGTGCAGAGATTCAAAACATACTTTGAGGGCTCAACTTTTCATCTAGCCCTCCTTCTAGCGCCAGAAATGTTGATGGTGTTGTACCCACCAACATTCAAGGGGATCTCCCCAGTAAGAAGTCCTAACTAGACCTCAGACTGTTTGGAGTAGGAGTCTCAGTAGTTGGTGGTAATGTAGTTCCTTGACCATGGTAGCACACAAAGATAAGTATGATGACTTTGGTCAAAAGCAAGTGTGTGACCTTGTAGCGATTCAAGTGAGATGCATGGGGGTTATAACACACTGTGGGGCAAAAGGAAGTGTGTCCCTTAGAAGTGGTAATAGTATGTAGCCTAAAAGGAACACATGAATAGAATGACATCACAAGTTGAAATGCAGAATAGTCCACAAAACAAAGTGATAGGTTAATCCAACAACATACCTTCAACCAGATTTGTACAATTGCATACAAAGTAGTTCATAAGAAAATGCGTAATTTAAACAACATATATTGCCAAAGAAACCAAAATAGTCCAACTACCATAACAACATATGCATGAAAACGTGCTCACTCAATTATTATTATTATAAGTGAAATTTATGTCCATAAATACACCATTGATAGCCACTAGCCTTAATAGTGGAACATTACAATCAAGAACACCTGCTCCTCCAAAGAAGTATACTTGCTCTACGTTGTGGATAAGCCAAGGTTCGTCACAATACTCCCAAGCCTTCTCTAAGAGTAAGCCTACCTTGCCAAAAGCTTGGCTCCTAAAATCCCTTTGTATGAGTTATGAGGTTATATTTATAAAAAAGGGTGGGGTGACCCTTGACATTCCCCTTTGTGACTATTTGACTACCCTCATGACTCTTCAACTTCTTTACAAATAACTCATTACATTATATAGTGATTGTTCACATTCCAATAATTGACACTTGGAATTTTACTTACAGCATATTTACAATAATGTACATTTTCGACATGTACCCATGTGAGACAAAATAGGCTAGAGACAACCTAACAAGACAAAAAACTATGACTCAGAAGTTTGGGGAAAGACAAACTCCATAACCTCCACTTGATGATTCTTGGTGACGTACTGATACGAAGCTTGGTTTTGTGCTATGGTGTCCCCAAACTTCTTGACAATGTCTTTCTGATAGTGAACTCTTGCCTCCATAGCTTCTAGGTATATGGTATTGAAACCATTGTCCAATTCATCCTGAAGCATGCGTACCATGGTCTTGACTACGATAGGACCACCAATGTACTTCTGCATTTCTTCTGCACTCAACTCCAAGTCATCACTGGTGGCCTCTTGCCTTAGCTACTCCATGTACCTATCGAACTCTAGCCAGACTTGTTTATTCTCGTTAGCTTTGGTGAGGGAACCGATTGATGGGATCTTACACATTCTTACCATAACATCCAGACTCTTATACAACCATGCATATGAAGCGTGTATGTTGGTGATGAACGAGGTGAGCAACTCATAGTTTTGGATCTGTACTTTGTCTATCTCTACCTATGGTTTCATCATCTTATGCAAGTAAAGCGGGGCTCCCTTGTAGCTCATTGTCCATTCATGCACTTGGGTGATAGCAGCATGTATGTCCTTGAGAGTGTGGACAACCTTTCTGCTCCGTTGTTGAAAACCATATATATGAATAACCGCCTTATGCTTGGTGACAAATCCATCATAGAGTTTCTACATGGTGGCCTCGAGAGTTGATACTTCAGTAAGTATCATTTCCCTCATCTTTTCCATTGCAGAACCTTGGATTGTTTTGCCTTCTACCTGGCCACTTGCAAGTTCTTTGCCATCTATTCATTCTCTTCTAATAGGAACTTGACATTTGAGCTCGTGGCTCCTACATAATCCATGGTGGCATCGACCATCGCGACTGGATGCTTTCTGACATCTGACATTATCACCCTTTCCTTCATAAATGCAGGTGATGTATGATCATCTGAGAAATTATTTCTTTGCACCTATACAATATTTTGTTGCAACTTGTCAAATGATAAATTGTACATATCCATCACTAGATCATCATCAAGGAGAACATCCTCTCCTTACTCACTCGAGATTGGTTCTAATATTGGAGGCGGTGGAGACTGAGGGGCAATCTTGGGTGCTCTCAGAATGAGATCGTTATCTTGGTCTTGTGGCCCTTGTCCCAACTCCATGTCGTTACATCAACCATCTGCTCAATCTGCTGAGAAAGCTCCCAACCCTACATCTGTTCACCCTCTTCTTCATCTTCTGGTCGTTCTGAATCCTCAACCTATATGGGTGTAGTTTTCTCTATCATCGCACCTTTCCTTCTTCTTTTTCCTATTTCTTCTTCTCTTCCCTCTCTCTCCTTCTTAGCTCTTGTTCTTCCTTCAACTTCCTCTTTGTTTCCTACAACTTCCTTTCTGGTTCCTCCAACCTTTTCTTTTCTCTCTTTCTTCACTCTACTCTCTTTATGTGTTTTTGCCTCTTTTCCTCTGCTACCAAAGTTTCTTTCTTAATGAGAGGATCTTCTTTGAACTTGTAGCTTTACTAAGCCTTTGGGTTCTCGAAAATCTTCCTCTTACCCTTATCTTGTGTCGGTTTTCTGCTTATTGTTGTTGTTGTTGTTGTTGTTGTTGTTGTTGCTTCCTGTGGTGTTGTTGCCTACAGAGCAGCTTTCCATGTTGTGGCTATACTGACTGGTTCATTGAGCTTGGATTAGTTATAACAATACCTCCAAGGGTCCTACTCTTCCCAATGACATCTCTCATGGATCAATGGACAGTACACCTTCGCACAATGGTCTTTGAAAATACCTCCAAGGGTCCTACTCTTCCCAATGACAATCATTTTATTTTCATTAGATAGCAATGCTAATTTCATTTTGAAATAGAAATACAAAACTTAAAAACACATTTCCAATAACTCAATCAATAGATAAATCCAACTTAATAAAAAGGCTTCTATCATATAATTAACTCACACTTGCAGAATGAAAACTAAATTAACTCTCACTTGTTGAATGGAAACTATATTAACTCACTCTTGCTTTAAAATTGAAAGTTCAAGAAAGTAACTGGAAACAAACCACTCTTCTTCTGAAATTAAACTAAGAAAACTTTTGAATAAAAAATCTCTGAACATAAAGTTGAAAGAAATATATATACCCAAATCTATAAAGAGAAACATCCTATGCTATGGATTTGCAATTCTTTTTGATGAAATTCCAAATAAATCACAAGGAAACAACTGGTATTTTGATGAGTCAAATCAACTGCATAAACTATAAAAGAGAGTTGCAATGCTATCATAAGAATATCAAAACTATAAATGGATAGGATTAATATTCGATGATCCAAAAACAACTAATAAAGAACTTTGCTACTTCTTTTCTACTAAAAAGAAATATCATTGTTGCTATCCAATCTAAAATCAGACTAAGAATTATGAAATGAACATATGCGAAAATACTACAGCAAATAATAACAGAAAGGGAAATCTATAAGTTAAAAACCCTCATTGTTTGCAAGGGCCCTCCACAAACAGGTGGTCTCAAGATCCAACGAACAATTAACTGTGCGTCAAGTCTTCAAAGGTGCTTCTATTAAATAAAAAGACAAAGTCTAAAAAAGATTACAGTCACAAAATATTCATTCATGTCATCCCTTGTTTTGTCCTACCTTACAATATTTATAAAAGCCATTTAATAAATGTTTGAGGATTTCGTGCCTACTTCCAGCTAACAGAGTTCTAATTAAACTATCAAATTAAGAAATAGATAATGATTCACTCATGATTTGCTATTTGGCAAAGAAAATTATGAGTGTTTTCATCTCGGACTCTCGTTCGCTTTCTCCATCTACGTGTTGACTTTTTCCTTTGACCACGTCATTCAAAATTTATTCTATCGATTTGGTGCAGATGAATAGGAGGAGATCGTTGAGGGGATCAGCCTCTTTCTACCCATATCTCACTTTCCTTGAATGGCACCTCGGACCCTGTTCAACAATGGATTTGGCTACAGAAACGGATGTTAGTAGAAAAATTCCATGAATCCAGTAGCCAATGAAAAAATTAACTTAATAATAAGGAACACTTATGAAATATGAAAAACAGGATAATTAATACCTTACCTATGTCAAAAACCTGCAATTTGATGCCTATTAAGTTAAAAGTAATGGTCAAGGAGAAGGGAAATGAGTAAAGAAGAGTGTCAAGATGAAGCATTCTTGAGGCTCTACATTCCCCCACATGAAGGTCATTGCATGTCCTCATGCAAAAATTAAAAAATTAGTGCCCTTGTCAGCTACTCCAACTCCTTTTAAACTCGAGCTAGCACATCTAAATTTGTCTTTTTCACCTTTTTCACCTTTTTCCTTGCCACTGCCATCCTTGGTTTCTTCATCAGAATTTTGTATTTCTGATTAATCACTTTTCTTTTAAGGACCTTATTCTTTTGTTTCAACTTCTTATTTTTCTTATACCACATGCTCAAATGTAAGAGAATATTGTCGTTTTGGGTCTTTTGGATTTCATTCTGCATCTTCAAGGCTTCATGTTCCCTTTGTATGTGTCTATTTAGCGTCTCCAACTCAAATATTTCTTGTTTTAAAATATTTATGACTGGAGGTTCTTGTGGGCTACTAGACTAATCTTCTTTTTCATGCACTGTTGAACTAGATGTCTTTTCTGCAGCTTTCTTTTCCAAAGATTCGATATAATCGTATATCTCTTGTTGTACTGGATCTATCTCTAGTGTTCTTCGACCTGGGATTTGAATGGGTGAAATGACAGTAGGTGAGGGAGTCCTTTGTTTCTCTATTTCCTCTTAATCATATTCCATGTCTTTTAGAGATGGTTCCTTCAATGCTAGATTAAGCCTGACACTTCTTCTCACAATTGATGGAGGAGGGTTTTTTATTTGAATTCTTTTCTTTTTTGTTTTGACCTCCTCTATCTCCTTGGATGTGTTTTCTTCTTCTTTGCTAACTTTCTTTCTTCTAACAATTTTATTTTTTATGTTTCCTAAATTTTTTGTGATAGGAATTTCATCCTTTGATTGTTCTTGGGACTGTTGTTGACATAACTTTTGAATAGGGCTTTCAAATACTCTTTTTCTCCCTCTTTTTCCTTTACTATTGTTGGCATGCTCTTATTCTTCTTCCTTACAATGGTTTCTGATTAAGAAGTTTTCCTAATCATCTCTTAAACCCTTAAGGTGGAATTCAATAAGTATTTTGATGAGGCCATGATGATACATAGTGGTTTCTATAAATTGAATCTTTTTTTGTACATTTCCTAACATTTTTCTTAATATATTCAACAAAAATTATGGGAGATTGATTTCATTCCCTTCCAGAAAATGCATCATTAAGCGAATGCGATAAAAGAACATGCAGTCAAACCTTCCTTCAAAAGATAATTTTTTTTGAATAACCAGCAATATATGTCTCCATTTACTTTTAAGTGCAGTGCTTGGGATTGCTTTCTTGAAAATGGATATGTCCATACCTGGATTCTTTAAGAAAGTTCTCCATTCTTCACTTTCTATGCCTCTATTTTTAAACCATCGTTCTCCTCCTCTGGATAGGTCGATAGCTTCAGAAATAAGGGACTCTATCACTGCGAATTTGATATCTCCAATCTCGAATTGTACTCCATCAAAATCTCTGGCAAAGGACTTGGTCATCTCTTTGTTCAAACCATCAAATTTCTCCACGAAATGTAGCCATTGCACTTTCTGCAAGATCTCTTTCCCTTGTAGGGAACCTTCCATGAACTTTCTTCCATTCGGCTCAGAGCTCACAATGATCCCCATGATCGGAAATTTTTTCCTCTGACTTGCTTCTTGACAGAAAATGGATCAAGGTTTTACAAAGAGGGGTTTCGGCAAGGGTATAAACAAAAATGAGGATAGGAGAGGAATGAATGAAATTACCGTTCTAGAGGATTTAATGAATATGAGTTGGCGATTTCGACAATCTCTTAAATGAATTCAAATTTGAGTTGGGAGTGTTGGGAAACGATTAGAGATAATGGCAGTGTTATGGTGATATGACCAAAATATCTTTCAAACTTAGGCAATGATGGTTTTTAGCCGGTGGTACAATCATCATAAAATTCATATACTAAATTTTCTTTTATCCTTATTACTAAATTAAATGTTTTCATACCTTTGAATACCTTTACATTGATATTTCTGACCTTTGTTTGCTCATTTCTTCATTGTCTTTCGGTGCTTTCAAGAATGTATTTGATCACTACTTCAATTTCCCAATTCAAGGTTCCTGTCAAACATCAGCTGCAGAATACTTTAAAAGCTACAGATTTCTTGCTATTCTATATCTATTTTATTTTCGAAAAGAAAATAATGGGATATAAATAAAATGGGTTTAGAATAGTTATGAGGAAAATTTAAGGTGTCAAAAATTGATTTTCACCTTAGATTTTTTGTATAAACATGCCAACCATTGTTGGTTTTAAAGTTTATACATTTATTATTATTTTTTTATTATATATATATCTCCTTTAAGAAATAAAAATACTTTTGGAGATCAAATTGGGGAAGAAGGAAAATCCTTCTTCACCAACTTTAAATCAGTATTATCTTCCAAATATTTGATAAATTCTTCCTTTATCATTGGATTATGATAGATTCTCAATCGATGACCATTCACAAGAAAAGTGGTCCTTTCTTCATCAATAGTTATGATCCTAAGTGCACCATTATGAAAGATTGTTTCAATTTCATAGGGCCAAAGCCAATGGGTTTGAAATTTGCCTTGGAAACCTTTGAACTTTGAATCAAATAGTAGTGCCCAATCTCCTGGTTGGAACTTTCTCTCTTTGATATATTTGTCATGCCATCTAGATCTCTATTGTTGCACTAGATTGGTTCTTTGGATTGTATCTTGCCTTATCTCATCAAGTTCATTTATTTGCTCCATTATTTGTTTTGGTGCCTCTAAAAAATCAAGACCCAACTTGACTTGCTTCCCATAAAAAAGCTCATAGGGAGTATGCCCTGTAGTATTTCTCCATGTGGTACGGTATGCCCATAAAGCTTCTGGAAGCTTTTCTTCCCAATCTCTTCTATGCAGATGCATAGTTTTGGTGAGAATTGCCTCAATGACTTTATGGGTGGACTCCACCTATTCATTTTCTTGAGGATGATATGGAGTAGGCTTCCGATGTTTTATTTTTTATTCCTCAATTATCTTCTATACCAACTTGGATGTGAATCAAGTACCTTGATCTATTACAATTTATCTTGGGACACCAAAACGAGAAAATATGTCCTCAAAAAGAAATGAAACTACAACATTTTCAGTAGCAAAAGGAAGTGCTTTAGCTTCTACCCATTTTGTAACATAATGAGTGCAGACAAGAATGTATGTTTTTTGTCTCGATGGTGGAATGATTGGACCAACAAAATCTAGAGCCCGTTTTTCAAAAGGCTTAATAAGTACCTAAGGTTGTAGAAGCATCTCATCAGAAGGAACAAGTTTCCCCATCCTTTGACAACTATCACATCTCTTAGCATACTCCTTGGAATCCTTAAAAAGGGAAGGCTAATAGTATCCTAAAATAAGGACTTTGTAGGAATTTATTTTTTCAACTAAGTGTCCTCCACATGGCTCATCATGACAAGCTTTCAATATCCCTGGTACTTCATCTTCTCTAACACACCTTCGGATGATCAGATCTTGCCCTGTTTTATACAATTCTTCATTTATCCACGAATAATATGCACTAATTTGAATTACCTTCCTTTTTTTCTCTAGGAGATAAATATGATGGTAACTTCCCTATTGCCAAATAATTGGAAATATCTGCAAACCAAGGTGATTTAGTAGATACTACAAAAAGGCATTCATCAAGAAAATTATCTTCTACAGACATGTCATTATTATGATTTTGAATCCTTGATAAAAATTCAGCCATTGTATTTTGTTTTCTAGGCTGATCCAATATAGTAATGTTAAACTCTTGCAACAACAACAACCATCTAGTGATTATACCATTAGTGATTAGTTTATTCATTAAGTACCTAATTGTAGAATGATCTGCATGTACAAAAGTTTCATATCCAGTAATGTAATGTCTGAATTTATTGATAGCATGGACAATAACTAAAAACTCCTTCTCTGTGACAATATAATTTAACTCTACAGGAGTCAATTTTTTACTGGTGTAATAAATGGCATATGGAGTTAAGTATTTTTCCTAGTACATATCCTAAGGATGTTTCTAAAGCATCAGTTGAAATGTGAAAAGGTAATTTCCAATTTAGTCCTTTAAGAAAGGGTGCTTCAGATATTTTCTATTTTAATGTTTCAAAGGCCTTTTGGCAATCAAAATTCCAATTGAATTCATAGTCTTTTGTGAGCAGTTTGAAAAGTGGAGATGCAATTTTTGTATAGTTTTCTATGAATCTTCTATAATAACCAGTGAAACCAAGAAAACTTCTAATGTCTTGTTGACAGGTTGGAATTGATAATTTAGAAATAAACTCTACTTTATGTGTCCACTCTAATTCCATTTCCTAAAATATGGTGTCCTAAAACAATTCCCTCAGTAAACATCATAAAACATTTTTCATGGCTTAATGAGATATTTTCCTCTTTACATCTAATGAGAACTTTTTCCAATTTTTTAAGAGCTTCTTCAAAATAATTTCCATAAACTATAAAATCGTCAATATACACTTCCACACAATCATGAATTAGATCATAAAATATGTCTAATATTATTCTTTGGAATGTTGCAGGTGAGTTACATAATCCAAAAGGAAGTACTCGGTAAGCATAAGTTCCCCATGGGAAGGTAAAGGTAGTTTTATCTTGGTCTGCTAGGGCTACTTGAATTTGATTATACCCACTAAAACCATCCAAAAATGAAAAATATTTATTTCCTGCCAATGTATCTAAAACTTCATCTATGAAAGGAAGTGGAAAGTGATCTTTTAAAGTGGCTTTATTCAATTCCCTATAGTCAATACACACTCTCCATTTTCCATTCCTTTTAGGAATAATTACTAAGGGTGAAACCCACTGACTGTCTGATATTGGATAGATGAAATTGACATTCAATAGTTTTTGTAGTTCCTCCTTAACAATTTCCCTTATATTTGGATTCATTCTTCTTTGAGGTTGTCGAATTGGTTTGGCATTTTCTTCAATGTAGATATGATGTATACAAGTATTAGGATCAATTCCCTTTATGTCAATGTATTCCCTTGCATAAGCAAAGGAATGTTCTTGTAACATCTTTATTAATTCTTTCCTTTGAAATTATTCCAAATTATTGTTGATATTCAAAGTTTTTCCTTGAAAGATTTCAATTGTAGAATTGCCAAATTTTTCCATATAGTGCAAGGATAGTTGATGGGATGATAAATATTCAATAGTGCATTGTTCTTGAAAACTTTGACTAGATTCACAATACGATGAAGCTTCATTATTTTCCATTAAATTCAAATTTTGATCTTCCTCATCTATTTGTGTAGCAAATATTGGTCTTATATCAATGTCATCATCTATCCATTCTTCATTTTCAACCTCTATTGTTGTTTTCGCAAGTGGATACACTGTAAATTTGTTTGTTGAGCTCCCATCATAAATGAACATATCACCATATCTACAACTTATAAAAGCATTGGTTGTAGTTAGCCATGGTCTTCCTAGAATCAATGGATGTCCTCCTAAGTTCTTCTTGGGCGTTAAAATCATAAAATCAACAAGGTATTCCCAAGAATATAAGGATACATATATATCTTCTAATACACCATCAAGTTTGATTACAGATCTATCTGCCAATGGTAACAATGTAGGTGTGTATTGAAGATTCGAAAGTTTTAATTGATTCATAGTTTGTTTACTCATAATATTTATAGTTGCTCCTAGATCAATCAATGTATTTTGGATCTCTACACTATTGATGTGTTTTTTCACAATGGGAATTCTTGGATCAAGATATTTCTAAATTGTTGTCTTACCCATCATGATATCTACATTTTTTCCAACTAGTTGGATTCTTTTGATTTCTTTTCTTTTTCTTCCTGGTCTTTTTATGCTCAATTCCCTAATTGTCTTTGCAAAAATTGGTATTTCCTTAATGGATTGTAGCAAAGGAATATTTATGCAAACATTCTTAAGCTCATATAACATGTCATAATCAGGCAATAAAATCTATTATTCTACCCCTTCATCAATTTTTAATCTCTCAAGAAAAGGTGGTTTTGAAATAGATACTGAAGGTTGTTCCATAATAGGAGTTGAGTTATTTGAATGTGTTGGAGTAACTTTTTTTTTAGTTTTTTCTTTTTCATTAAGAGACTCTTCTTCTTCAAAAATCTTTTAGTTTTCATTTTCTTGAATAACAACTAATGGGGAATTCTTTTCTAATATTCTACCAGATCTAAGTTGAACATTGTTTAGATCTAGTGGAGTTATCATGTAAGTTTGAAAATTTTGTCCTTCCATATTGTAAACAGGTTGTGAATTTTTATTATTGTTCAGATTTGGGAGTGGTTGGGCAATTGATTTGGTCTTTGAGGAAATGCTAATGAAAGTTGTGGATTCAAATTGTGAGGTTGAGTTTGTTGAACGGGCTAAGGATAATATTGTGGAGGAAAAGTAGGATATGATTGTTGAAATTGTGGAAATTGAGGATATTGAGGATATTGAGGGTACTTTCCATAAGGATTTTTCCATCCTTGTGACCAAGGTTGTGGCCAAGATTTCCAAGGCATTAGGGCAGTCCAATTACTTTGTGATGATTGTGAAAATGGTTGAGTGTTAAAACCTTGAGCTGTATTTGGTTGTGGATTCTGCCAAGGTCTTTTAGCAATAAAACAAAGAGGATCTACCTGATTTGGTACTCCTTCTTCTTGATAGATAGCTTTAAGACCTGGTATTGAGGGAAATTCTTTTGTATCATGATTTTCCGCACAAATAACACAAGTTTCTACACTCTTTAAATCAAGAGGACATTCTCTCAAGGCATGTTTCTTTTTGCACTTAGGGCAAAAAATGGACAATGCAACATTTTCATATTTTTGCTTGTTTTATATTTTAAGGGTGTCAATTTGTTCACTAAGACTCCCTATAAT
Organism: Pinus tabuliformis; assembly: GCA_031772625.1. NCBI lineage: Eukaryota > Viridiplantae > Streptophyta > Pinopsida > Pinales > Pinaceae > Pinus > Pinus tabuliformis. Next base: position 1,299,302,210 of record CM062804.1, read on the forward strand.
ATCTGTTTTAAAATTATCAAGCAGATTTCCTAATTTTGCTCTACTTACTGTCCCAGTTGTAGATTTATTAAGCCTTGATAAAAGAGGATCTCTTGAATTTTTCCTAGTTCTTGCTTTACCTCTTGAAATGTGTATGCATAACTCACAAATTTCTCCTACTGACAACTGAGAAATGTCTCCCTTACCCACTAGATTGAGAAGATCAATCCACTCATCTCTAATGGATTTCAATAAGAGATATTTCAAAGTTTCCTCATCTAGATTATTCATTTTTTCCCTTTTAACATTATAAGAAAATCTTTCAACGAAGTCTTCAAGATTTTCATCTTCTTTCTATACCATTTTAAATACTTCATCCTTAATATTATTCGGCATACAATAGTCCTTATATTTCTCTAAGAATGTAGTTTTCATTTGTTCCCATGTTCTTATGGAGTTTATTCCTAAACCCATAAACCATTTTAATATTGCATATTTAAGTAGGGAATAATTTCAACTTTTGATCATCATAAAGATAATCATATGATCTACACAAGATTTCAAATTCAAAGAGAAATGTCTCAAGATCTTCACTCCTTTGTCCATGAAAGTTTGGAAGGATAGACGGTGATATATTTTTCATTGTCACAGTTGTATCTTCATCGAGGATAGGGAATCCAAGGGGTTCTGGATTTATATCTTCTCCTCTTCCTCTTCCTCTTCCTCCACCTCTTTCACCTCCTCTTCCACCTCCTCTTCCTCCTCCAATCCTAGGTTGTTCACCATTCAAATTATGTACCTCTCCTTCCCTTTCTCCAGCCATTATAGATTCTTCAGAACTAATATAGGCTTCTGGTTCTAAGATTTGGTTTTCAACTTCTTCTAGGTCCTCTGGTTCTTCTATAAATGGTTTGAAATAGGTTTCTTATTCCTTTCCTTCAGTAGGAACTTACAACCCCTGAGCTAGAAGTTTTTCTCCAGTTGAAGATAGGAAAGTTACTCCTGTTGTTGGGGATATGGGATCTTCTTCTTCTATTATGGCTTCTGTTGATGAAGTTAGTGAATCTCTAGGTTGGATTTCAAATCGTAATACCTCAGGGAGTTTATGTTTTCCTACTATGGATGGAATTTGAGTTTGTGTGGGTGGTGTGGCACTACGAGGTCGTTGTGGGGTAAGTGATGTTGTTGGAATTAACATTAGGGGAATTTTGAGGTCTAAAATGGGCCTCCTAAGAAAAATGTACAACCAAAATCAAATTTATAAGAACCAATAGGATTCAAGATGATGATGTCAACCATGGGGGATGATTCACCATTTTTGGAGTAAAAATGTAAAAAAATTAAACAAAAATAAAATAATAAAACTACTTTTTCAACTCATATTTTCAATTTATCTCCCTAAGGTTTTACTCAAATTTTGAGTGGGAGCACTCATTGGATGCAAAATTTAATTCCTCCTAATAAAACTACTTTTTCAACTCGTATTTTCAATTTATCTCCCTAAGGTTTTACTCAAATTTTGAGTGGGAGCACTCGTTGGATGCAAAATTTAATTCCTCCTTCAAGGCGTACCCATGTTGCATACTTTTGATGGACCCTCCTACATGAAAAATGAGAAATACATGAAAAAATGCGATTGCAATCACGTTTTTCATGTATTTCTCATTTTTCGTGTAGTAGGGTCCATCGAAAGTATGCAACATGGTTATTCCTTGGATGAGGAATCAATTTTTTCCATCTAACGAGTGTTTCCACTCGAAATTTGAGTAAACCCATAGGGAGTTAAGTTGAAATACGAGTTAAGAAAATAGTTTTCTTTTTTCCCTCTAAAATTTGATGATGTAATCTAACATTATTTTATTATTTCCACTATTATTTTATAATTTCCTTAGGAGGCAGGCCCCTTTTAGACCTCAAAGTTCCCCTAATGACTCTTTCATCTACCTACAAATCTACCCCTAGAGTCTATTTCCCTATGCATATCAAGTTTTTGTTTTTATTGTTTGTTTGTTTTTTTTATCCAAAAGAAATCAAGACTTGTATTTACACCTCCTTGGAAATGGCACAAAAATGTTTGTCAATTTAATTGTCTTAAATTGATTACATAAATTATCGACCGGAGTTGGTAAACTTATGAAGTGAAAGTGCACAATATATGCTAGAAGCCTTTCTATTAAGTTGGATTTATTAATTAATTGAATTATTGGAAATGTGTTTTTAAGTTTTGTATTCCTATTTCAAAATGAAATTAACATTGTTATCTAATAAAAATAAAATGATTGTGAATTTAAAGATATATGTTTTATTTGAAAAATGAAACCATAAAGAACTCACACTTGCAGAACGAAAACTAAATTAACTCACACTTGCAGAACGAAAACTAAATAAACTCTCACTTGTTGAATGGAAACTATATTAACTCACTCTTGCTTCAAAATTGAAAGTTCGAGTAAGTAACTGGAAACAAACCATTCTTCTTTTGAAATTAAACTAAGAAAACTTTTGAATACAAATGCTCTGAACATAAAGCTGAAAGAAATATATTGAAGTTGAAATGATTTTGATGAAATTCCAAAGAAATCACAAGGAAACCACTGGTATTTTGATGAGTCAAATCAACTGCATAAACTATAAAAGAGAGTTGTAACGCTACCATAAGAAGATCAAAACTACAAATGGCCAGGATTAACATTCGATGATACAAAAACAACTAATAGAGAAATTCGCTACTGCTTTTCTAATTAAAAGAAATATCATTGTTCCTATCCAATCTAAAATCAGACCAAGAATTATGAAATGAACATATGCGAAAATATTACAACAAATAATAACAGAAATGGAAATATACAAGTTAAAAACCCTCACTATTTGCAGGGGCCCTCCACAAATAGGAAATCTCAAGCTCCAACGAACAGTTAACTGTGCATCAAGTCTTCAAAGGCACTTCCATTAAATAAAAACACTAAGTTTTAAAACGATTACAGTCATGGAATATTCATTCACATCGTCCCCTATTTTTTCCTGCCTTACAGTATTTATAAAAGCCATTTAATAAATGTTTGAGGCTTTCATGCCTACTTTTGACTAACAGAGTTCTAATTCAACTATCAAACTGAGAAATAGAAAATGATTCGCTCAAAATTTTTCATTTGGCAAAGCAAATCGTGAGGCATTTTCGTACCGGACTCTTGCTCACTTGCTCCAGCTACATGTTGACTTTTTCCTTTGACCACGTGATTCAGGATTTCTTCTAATGAATCGGTGCATATGAATAAGAGGATATCATTGAGGGGATCAAACTCTTTCTGCCCATATCTCTCTTTCCTTGAATGGCGCCTCGGACCCTGTTCAACAATGGAGTTGGCTGCAGAAACGGATGTTAGCTGTAGAATTACACGAATCCAATAGCCAATGCAAAATTTAACTTAATAATAAGAAACATTTATGAAATATGAAAAATAGGATAATTAATACCTTACCTATGTCAAAAACCAGAAATTTGATGCCTATCAAGTTAAAAGTCATGGTCAAGGAGAAGGAAAATGAATCAAGAAGAGTGTCAAGATGAAGCATTCATGAGGCTCTACAAAAGGTCTCTATGCTCTCTTGACCGTATAATTGGCATGAAAAGATGATTAAGAACTGGTAGTAATTTCATAGTGACTTTGTCTTGTAAACATGAGTGGGTGTCTCTTTGAATTTTGATGGCTCACTCACCCAACGCTTTATAATATCTCTGGTTTTCACAAAGTTGTAATCGGCATAGAAAAGTCTATCCATGTGATTCACTAGCTAATGTAAGTGATACTTATGATGATAGTTCTTCATCCTGAAGGTAGCAAGTTGTGTCCCACTGGCACTGCTCAATGTCATAGTCTCTGGATCTGTGTGTCAGACAATCCAGTGGATGAGGTCTGCACAAGGGAAGGCAGGGTACCTGCGTGCAACCTTATGTAAGTATGACTGGTGGATATTGACATACACTTGTCGATCCTCTAGATCTTCCTTGAAGTCTCCTGCAAAGATATCCTTGATTTCCTGCCATATTAACTTCATGCCCTTCTCAATGAACAATTGAGTGTCTGCATAAACTGGCAAATTCACTAACACCTACTCAACTGCTTCCCCAATGCTACTCTCGATAGTATCCTTTGATGCATCTCTCTTGGAAGCCATGTTAACTATAACTATTGGAGAGTTTCTCAACAATTGTTGTACATGGAGATAGAGAGGACATGCATGGTATGAAAAATGCTAGCTTGAAACCAAAATCACTTCAAAAACAGACCAAACAACAAACTCGGCAACTATTGGAAAGAATTGTGCAATCTGGGCTCTTAGAGGTGACTGACTGCTGGTTGGTTTTGTGCATTGCGTAGTCCCAGCTTCCAATGGGGAGGTCTTGCTGACTGGAACTACACGATGCGCAGTTCAGTCAAGCTTAGGCCAAGTGAGACTGTGCATTGCGCAATCCTACTGGTCAAGGCTCAAGACTGGCTCCTAGAACTACGTAGTGCGCAGTTAGAGCCAGTCCTTGGTAGTCTCTACGTAATTCTTGGAGCAAAGGTAGAGCCTTGAGATCCAAAAATGTGTAGTGCATTCTAGGGAGGAGCAAGATCCTAGCTAAGGAAGCCCGGGTATGCCCAGTGGGAGCATGAAAACTAGCAGATATGAAGGTGGAAGTGATGGTGGGTGTAGATCTAAGTGAATGATGATGCATGCAAATAAAATGTGTGTAGGAATCAATCAAATTGAAGAACAATGAAGCATGCGGAAGAGAGTCATTGCATCGGTGACCGTTAATGCAAAAACTAGGTAATGCATGCAACGCTTGGGAAAGGAAATGAAAAACTTAAAACAACACTTCTACAAGCTAAAATAAATCAAAATGCGAGCAATCATTCAATAAAATGGGTAAAACAACACTCTCACAAGCCAAACAAACAAAAGCGACAAAAAAAGCACCAAAAGACTAGAAAATAAAGACTTACTTGAAAAAGTTGTGACAACTGTACTGAAGGTTCCTATATCTCCTTAGGAATTCCAAAGATCCAAGATTGAATTTGAAAATGAGCTCTGGAAACATCCATTAAATAGATTTGGTCAATTTATGGTTTATGATAAGAAGACCAAAAATTAGGAAAAAAACGACACTTGGCAGCACTTTCCTAAAACAACTCAAGTGTAACCTCTAGGATGCTAAAAATAGATCCCTATTTTTAGGGATGATTTTCCGCTTTTTTTTTCTTTTTCGGGAAAATATGCCATGCATTTCCCCAGAGAGATTGTGCAATTCCGAGGAGAATTGGGCAACTCATTGGCTCATGCATCGGGTAGTTGCTGAGGGAAAATCTTATGAGCAATTTTTGGGATGAGTGCCCCTAGTTGCCTCTTATGCTCTGTGCAGTTTCCCAGCTCAAGGCTGGCTGTCAGCTGGCTTTGCGTAATTCTAGAGATGAAGGCTCAATATTGGCTTGGACTGCACAATTCTTGATAGCAAGGTTGGTTTCCCTCAAGGATTACACAGTTCACTAAGGCAAGCCTGGAATTGGGTTGAAACCAAGTCAAGAGATCGGCTTGTGGGTTAGATAGTAAAGAAAGTAAGAAAACACAAGCCAAAATGAAAAAGATAAAGCTCAATCAAAGCACAAGTACCTCGGTCAGTGTGAGATGAGCTATTGTGATTTAGGAGGAGGCTCCAAAATGAAGCATAGTCAAAATTTTGGAGGGTGGTTGTAGTTGCTACAAAAAAACCATATTATTTATTACCTTCCACATAGGAAACCAAGATGATCATTTTTTTTCTTCACAAAATATCCAATAGTTTTTTGAAGCATCTAAAAGCCTCTCATGCTATTTGACTATCCTACTAATATTTTAAAAAAAAGAGCATATAACATGTGTTTTAAGAGACTACCATTGCTCCTCTTCTCTCCTAAAAAATATAGACAAAGTTATTTAACCCTATGGACCATGTTCCTTTTTCAAACAATGGCATTCGTTCCTTTGATCATCAAGTTCCTCATATAATGGAATGGGATTTGAGGGAGTACTTGTAGAATTTGGAACTTGTTTTATGTCCTCCATTGAATTGTTTTGGGTCTCTACATGGTGACTTTGATCTTAACGTTAAATACCTATTTTCATAGTGCATCAAACTTCTAGTTTATGATATTTATATTTTTCTAAAATTGTGTGATGTGATACCTTTCTCCTCCACCACCTAAGAAATGAAGTCCTTATTCAACCAATATAGCTCAATAAATTTGATATCATTGATAATTATTGTTTTAGAGTAACCCAAATTTTAGACCCATTCTTTAAAACCATCCTCTAAATGTTCCTTGGATATTTTTTTGTCTTTTCCTCTTAATGGCCTACTCCATGTTTCCCACCATAGCTTTCATTTTTGTAGGGAACTCGAAGTGGAAATATACAACCACTCTCATGACATCCAATTGTGCTCTAGTTATACATTATGAAGTTTGTATGGGAGGAAATCTTAGGATAGGATTAATTTCCTTTATTAGGCCTATGTCTATTCCACTCAGGATTAGCCTCTACGCTTAAAATCCCCATTGGATAAATCTCACACTTGACAAAAATTATAAATGATTAATTAAGAGGTGGAGGATCTAGGGCACATAGGATTCATCAGTGATACTAAAGAGTAAGCTTGTAGGGTATCCTATATAGGTTAAACATTGATGAGTGATATTTTGAGAGGGTTTTTTGGGTGCTATGGTAAGTTGAGAATCGGGTAGGTTCAAAAATTTAAAAGGTAATTGAAAGAAAACTCATGGTAAATGATTTAAAAAATGATTGGATGGAGTTATTTCAATACAAAGATATACATTGACAGTGACTACAAATAGCTTGGTTATAAAGCACCCTTGGGTAGCTAAGGATAGAAGTAACCATAACCAATGAAGGTGAGATTTGATTGAGTAGAGAGATAGATGATAGGCTAGACACATATATTAGGAAAATGGATGTTACTAAATAATCCACACATCTCACTTTCAAAATCGTTTTCAGACTTCCCAATTTTCTTGAACGTTTGTTGAGTTTCAAAGTAGTGAAATAGAAATGCTCATAAATAGAATATTAGATGAGGGATAACAAGACAATAACTAACAGGTTTGTAATCCAAGCAAATGTTCCAAGTTTGGGACTAAATCTAGCACCATCAAAACTAACTAAATCTTCTCCCTTCACCCCAAATTATACATGGCTAAATAGGGAGTTGTGTTTAAAAATATTGACCCCTCTTTTCATCATGGCATGCATAATCATCATCCTACTCAAATCATACTTGAAACTAATGTATAGATTAATTGATCATACAATGAAACCTTCCATCCTCCTCTTGCATTGATGGATTCTTATGATGTTACCACGTAGTGACTTCAATTGGGATCCTTCTCGCATATATGGGTTGTTTAGGCCTAGTGCTTTTCACCCCATCTAGGTAGACAAAATAAGTTGGGTTCATCGCTCAATTGGTGGGGTTAGTTAAATTCATTCTTAAGAAAAAAAATCAAATTGATTGTGAACTATAATAATAGAAATTTAATCTTTGGTATATTATGAGAATTAATGTGATTTAAAAATAAATTAGAATCTATGAGAAATGATGATTTTCATCTCCCATTTAGTGTTTTAAATACTTTATTTGTTTTAACACTCTTTGTGATTAAAAACCCAAATAGAAATGTATTTGGAATTTTATCTAGTTGAAATTGTGCCCTAATAAATGGCCAACAAAATATTTGGACTTTAATATGGTTGCGATGGAAACCTTCTTAATAACTAAGATTAAACATTGCCAACAAATATGCAATTTGTAAGTAATTTTGTCCTTATTTTGATGTTGAAAGTGATGATAAAATTGATGATGTTTTAGCTAGTGTTTTGGCATTATCTTTGACATAACACTGACTTTTTAATCCATTATTTTCATCTACAAGTTTGATTGCAACTACAAACATGTCACTAGAGTCCTTAATTGCCACCCAATTTTTATCAAATAAAACAAAACAAAACAACACATGCAAAAATAGAGGAATTCAATTTTTAACCAATTTGGACTCAAGTTCCAAAAATTATTCTAATGGTTATAGGAAAATTCTATTGTTAATGATCTTATTGTGCACTAATTCATTTATATCAAACCATACCACTACGTTATGGAACTTAATAGTGTATTCATTTAGATTTTGATATCAATGTTAAGGAGAAAATTACCATTTGATGTATTCGTGATTAATGTTTTAGATAGAATAAGTCATTTTGAGGTTCCTTAGTGATATTGGTCCATGTAATAATAGGTTCTTCTTAATAATCACATTACATAATAACCCTACTCATTTATGATGATGTGAATATATATTAGGCTAGTGAGTCAGATGAATATAATGGTTAGGTTGATGAGCTGAGTTATATCTGGACTGCGTGCCCATATAGATATGATTAGATATGTTTTGAGACCAACATGCCCAAACATATCTGTTGGTTTTAGCTAAGTGGTCGAACGGTTAGGATTATAAATATAATGTGATTGAGTACCTATTTTAATAATAATAAAAATAGGTTGGCTCTGGAGCCCACTCCATGGGAAAGACTATGGGGTATGGTGCAACTCCATAGTGACAAGAGATGGTATTGGATGATAGGTGTTGGTGATAGGGACACCTAGGTCCCATGTGGCTATAGTGTGTACCACATGGCAGAGAGAAGCCATGCAGTGTGAAAAGTATATATATGCTTTCCTAGAAAATAGATAAGGAATTATTATTATTTGAATTCAGTGATTTGTTCCGAAAATCTTCATAAATTAACAAATTATTATTATTATTATTATTATCATCATCATCATCATCATTTTGATTATTACTCTTAAGAGGAGGATGGTTTTAGATGGTTGATCCTGAGCAACCATCTGGTAAGCCCTGAGGTTGGGTTATGATACCAACTGGGAGTTGTTTTGGTTTGTGGCCTAGAGGGCACCTAAAGATCCCTAGAGCAACATGACTATTGGGTTGACACCTTGGCATTTGATGTGACCTGGAGGGTTCCTGGAGCCCTGGAGTAGCATGACACTTGGGTTGGCACCTTGGTCATGGATGTACAATTTTTTAGGTTTATCATTGTCTGTGGAGTTGCATTCCCACTCAGAGGTGACCTGTGGTTGAATTTCATGAACCATGTGGTCTATGACATTGTCGAACATGGAGAGCATGTAGTGTGTCGCTCTTATACTTAGATAAGTATCCATAAGTAATGTTGTGTTGATTTATGGAATTATGTTTGGAACTCTAGATTCATGGGTTCTTATACTTAGATAAGTATCCATAAGTAATGTTGTGTTGATTTATGGAATTATATTTGGAACCCTAGATTCATGGGTTTTTGTTAAATGCCTGTAATTATTTAATTATTATGTGTGAATTATAATTATGTGCCATGTTTACAGTTGCATGTTGTTTTTCTATAAACCCTAGTTGTGGTTTAGTGTTAATGTTATTAATTCACCATTATTTTCATTGTGCATCATAATTAAATATTGTTTATTGGTTCAATAGCTAATTGTAAATCTTGTAAGTGACTCTCTATGGAAAATCCTAATGCTTGTGTAAATATTAATGGTTGAAGAACTACATTAATGGCTCATTAATTATACATGATTTTAATGAAATTTAATCAGGGTTAATATCGGGTTGAAGAATGTAGCCAAATAGGTTTAATATTGGAAATCATTGATTATATGTGCTTTCACGGGAATATTGGTGGATTTATTGGTGAAATTTAGGTGAGTGGATTTATTGGTGAAATTCAGGCGACCAACAAGAATGTTACAAAGTGGTATTAAAGCCTATTAAATCCCAATTTACAACATTGGGTTTGAATTGAGCCAAACCTAGAAAAGTTTAAGGAATTTTTTTATTGATTACAAGTTGCTAGTTTGAAAAAAGTCACATGGTGGAAATGGCAGAAATTTTCTTACATATAAGAGTAGGTGACACAAAAATATATATGATAGAGTTTAATAAGAAAAAAAAATTGGTGATTTATGGGTGAAATGTAACCACATAGGCTAAATTTTTTGCAATAATAGTATATGAAGGAAATGGACAAGCTTTCCAGATCTTGTTGAAAATTAAGGTTGTGTTTAAAAAAAAATCATTAGTGTTGGGATGGATATATCTGTTAGTTTATGGGAAACCCTATTGAAATGATAATGTACAGGAATCTAATGTGAAAGAGTATATGATGTCCAAAAATTGTTTAATATAATCTTGGAATGAGATCACTTCTCATAATCGTTAATGGTCTATGTTCGCAAACAGTAAATTAAATGAGTGCAACAATTGCCAAGGTTTCTACTATGTTATTTCCATGGTTCTCCTGTGCTTTACAAAACTTTGCAGTATTTTTCATCCTTGTAGAATCTACTTCTAATTCAGCACCTTTCAAATTGTTCTATTCTTTAGTTTATCAAGACTACTATTGCAATGTTTGAATTGAGGATATTGAACTACCTTAATTAAAGGCAATTGGTGTATATATGCGGTATTCAACTAATATTTTGAGCATCGAATGCTTATTTTGGGTAAAATTATTACCACCATCAAAATGTGAGAGCTTATTATTTACCTAAAGAGGAACAAAAACAAATTCATATGATAAATGCCTTAGTGCTTCATTCGGTTTAATATAGTATGACTTTTTCCAAGATGTGTTGAGGAAACTTTAGTGGTTAATGCAAAAATATAATACTATTGATGATGAATTAGTATGCAAATGTGGTCACATGCATTGTGCATGTTGCGCTTTAGAGAGCAGGCAAGCAAAGGGAATAGAACCAAATTTATATGTATATTGTTAGTGTCAGTATTTGCATACTGCCATCAGTGATCAAAATCCTCTTTTCATATCATATTAGGGTCCCATTCTGAAATTTTTGTCATTCCACTAGGTCATCAGGAAAAAATTTGGTCACTAAAGGTTGAATTAGGGTTTCCTTTACTCCTTTTAGAAATTTACCCCTTGTTGGCTCATTTCACCTTTTTCTAAAGTATACCATTAGTCATGACTTGTATTCATCATGACAGTCATTTTCATCATGGTCACAGCCACTCAAAGTCTCCATTAGGTCTTAGGGTTTCCAAGGTCCAATAAAACACCATCTCCTGCATAAAAGACCAACAAGTGAAGGAATAATAATAAACAATATTTCATTAGAAAAATAGTTTGTAATTTGAATATTTAAGCAAAAATGTAATTTTATGGTTTTAATATGTAAAAATTCTCATGGTTCCAAGTGTTGTAAGTGCAAAGTTCCATCAGCCAAAAGGAAAAGTTTCAAAGTCATTATGTTTCCAAATCCACCAAGAAGATCAAACCAAAAGATCAAGTTCAAAGGAAATGGTTAAGTGAAAGGGTAAAGTTTCAAAAGTTAAGTGAATGCCAAAGGAAGTTGTCTTTTCCCAAGGGTGCCCGAATCGTCATTTTCCACAAGCACTAAACCCTAATTTTCTCTCCCACTGAGCTAGGGTTGGCTATGAAATCAGAGACATATGAGCAAAGGAGGAATAATGGAGGTTATTTCAGCAAGTATGAAGTCATTCCAACTCATAATCATCATGTCTCCATCATGTTTCAAGAAGTCATTCCAAGGGACACATCATTTGCCACACATAGGGCCAATTTTTCTTCAAATTGTGTTTCTGACCAAACAGAGATGAATTTGACAACAGTGAGAGATATTTTTGTCCATCATAGGACAAGGATTAAAAACCTCCTTCCATTTTTACACAAGTGTTATGGTTTTGGAGAAATGTAAAACATACAGGTGCTACAAGAGGTTTTCTGCATTTCTAGAGTGACCTTGGGAAAATATTTTTTTCTCCTATCTTGATTGTCCACATGACTTTATTTATGAGTCAAAAGACAACTAGACTGGATGATATTTCCAATGAGCTATCTTGAGATCAATTTTGAGTTGAGGAAGGTCTCCAAAATTTTTCTGCAAGAGCGCACTTCATTTTTGCACCCCCATTCTGCACTTTTTAACCAGGTTTGGGAGAAGTGATTTGTGAGGCGCTATACTTGATCCTTTTTAGTTCTTGATAGGACCATTGTGTAGCCAAGAGAGAGATATTTCAAACGAGCTATCATGGGCTCAATTTGGACACCCGGAACCCCATCAAAAGTGGATCTAAAATTGGTGATGCGCTTAGGAGGGAGGCGCTGCACTTAGAGCAGTGCTCATTTCCTTTTTTAACACAGATGTTGCGCTTCTGGGCAAGGCGCTGCGCTTCTGCCCAATGAACCCCCAGAGAACCAAAGCGCCTCCAAATTCTCTCAAAACTTCAACAAAGTCTTGTTTCCACCCCTAGAGAGTAACATCTAATGCCACCTCTTACCATTCCTAAAGGAAAATTTTTGTGGTGTTTGAATCTTGTATAAAAATTTGGTGTCTTCCTTGCTAAAAACCCTAGTTTCATTCCCAATTTCCAAATATACTTCCTAATACTTTCACTACCCTTCCTACATATCTAAAAAACCTATCCCTACCCTTACACTACCATTCCCTTTGCCCAGAGCCCTTTATCCTCTAAACCCTAAGACCTAGGTATCTCAATTCCCTAGGCTCCCAAATCCCACAACATTTCTCCTCCCTGTCACCTCCCTCAATTTGATAATCCCTTCCCCCATCTCCCTAATTTTTTCCATCCCATTCCCCACTCCCTAAACCTACATTTCACTCCCAATTCATCTCCCTAGGGTTTCTAGCCAAGACACTATGGAAGAAGAGAAACATAGATTTCATGGAGGAAGAAGAGAGGGAAGAGAGAAGGCCACATAAGGGAGGAAGGATTAACCAGCATCTTGAGAAGCTCTTGAAGAATTCAAAGAGGGAAAATGACTTACAAAGAAATATGGCCAAACATTACTTCAAGAAAAATCAAATTGCAAGGTCCAAGCTCCAAAAGGTCAAAACAAGACTTGAAACCCTAGCCAACCAAAAGAAGGAAGACAAGCTTGAAATCCTTGTTGAGGCTTCACTCATTGCCTAACATACCTCATCAGCCTTCCACAAATCAAATTTTGAAGAAGTTTGAGCAATTTTGGAAAATTTTGGAGTTTTTTTGCATTTTTGGCAATTTTTGCACCAATCACACTATCTTCCTAGAGGCCTCCAAATTAAAACTGGCCACCACCATTAGATTCAGAAGGTCAAATACAGTCAAGAAAACCACTTTTCTAAGATTTTTTGGGTCAACTGGGCAGTCAAAAGGTCAAAAAACACCCAAACAATCATGTTTTTTTCCCTGTTTTGGAGGCTAGCGCTGCGCTTTTGACCAGTCTTGGGATAATTAACTTTTGGAGGGTAAACACTTGGAAATTATAGAAAATAAAGGTATATCTGGAACCTAGACAGGACAGACTTTCGAATGAGCTAACCTGGGATCAATTTGGACATCGAGAACCCCCTCAAAAATGGAGCTGAAGTTGGCACTACGCTTAGGACAGTGGTGTTGTGCTTTTGACACAAATATTCTAAGTTTCATCATTTTGTGAATTTTCTCAGTTTTGACAGTTTCACCTTGACAAATCATATTTTTACCAATGTAATTGATGGATGTAAATGTAATAATTATGTTTTTACTGTTACCTAGGGTAAATACATTAGGTGAAAACTCTTTTTGTGATGTAATGAATCAGTTTCCAAAAAGTGAGGGATGAGTCACTTTGACCACCCTACACTTTAGCTATCAGTTTACTTTTTGGTGGAACTACTCCTCCTCTCATGGATTCAACCCCTAAGGCTGGGAGGAGTTTGTCTGAGGCCTACATCATGTACTTTTTTAGTCATTCTACAGGTTGGAGTCCATTGGATGTTGAACTAGTGTTTCAGACTTTGGCATGGAATATATTGGGTAAGTTGCAGCTATTTTGGTGGGATTCCTGTGGCATGGTATTTTGATATTGTTTCTTCTTTAGTTATAGTGTGTCATTGTTTTGTATCTTCCATGATCCATTTCACTTCTAAATATGTTTGATTTTCAAGGTGTGATAAGCATAATACATCTTCTATGCTTTGTTTTGGGAAAATCATCATAATTTGCTTCATTTATTCACTTTAAAAGGAATTCATGATTTTCATGCTGTTTTTAGCACCTCATCAGTCTAAACCATTTCATCAATATACTACAAAGTGTTAAAGTACTTGCCTACCTTGCCCCATCAGATGTCTACAATTCTGATTTTCTTTTGCCTTGACCTAGTTCACTCTCTGACCTAATTCACTCATCCAATGACTACCCCAATCAAATCAAATCAAAACCCTGAGCTAGTATATCTAGCCTAAAACCCTAATCCATCCAGCACTTTTGGGCTGTGATCCTTTGGAGAGAGCCCTCTCTGGCTTGGTAGGGCTAGCTACCAAGTCAAAATATTGGTCTATGGTTACCTCAGTTGGACTCTTCCTTAGCCTTGGAGGTCCCAAGGAGTGTTAACATATATAAAAACTTGGTTCATGCTTATGCAGTCACCAATAATTAGCAACACTCAGAGAACAAGTAGCATTGAGTCTTCGTAGAAGTATTTGGGATTCAACTTTTAGATATCTTACTACCTTCATTATTTACAAAGCGAAATTCACAACATCAAGCTTTTTTTGCCAAAGTGTTTGGCCGATAATTACAAGTTTAAGATGAATCATCCTCTGTCACGATCTTGATGCATTGTCTATATATTGGATTACACTTGTGACATTGTTGATATATATATATATATATATATATATCCTACTATAATAAATGAATTTTTTTGCTCATAATACTAGCATAGATTCATCTAATTTTGAATCTAATCCTGGAGGATCAAATCTCTCAAGATGCAAACCTTTTTTTGAGTTCAGAATTTGAGAAAAGGTTTGCACCTCTAGAGATTTAATTCATCTTAGCTATTGGTAAATCCATAGTTAGATGGATCTATGCTAGTTTTGAGCAACACACTAATAAAATTATTTAACTACAAGAAATTTCTTATTTTTACTTTTTTATATATATACCCAATTGACATTGAAATATTTTATTTGGGATTCACACATTAAAATTTTAATATATATGGTCTCACATTGGAAATAGAAAACACAATTATTTTGTGTTATATTTTTTTTTCAGTAAGAAAAAAATGTTGGTTAATATTAAAGGTATAAAAAATCAGTACACCTTGTCTTGTTGGAAACTTCATATAGAGTCTGTGATATCTGGAAAAGATCATATGAGATATAGTGAGAAACAAATTCAAAATGCAAATAAAAACATACAGTGTGTAGATCCTCCAAGGTCACAAGCCAAAGCAACCCATAACCATTTGCCTATATAAGAGAATAAAAAAATAGTAACCATATAGGTTGTCATAAGTCTGAGAACAGAAGTCATCAAAGAGTAGATACCAAAATATAGTATGGTGTCAATAGTGACCAAACTGTGTAACATAAACAAAAAATAATCATCCAAGGAGTGGCATGTTGCCAACATCCGTAGTGTAGGTGTCCATCCCCAAAGTGATATGCGTGCTTCCAGTAGAGTCCAAAATGCCAAGCTAGACTTGTCATCTGCAGTAGTATTAAATTCTCAGTGAATATGCTAGAAAGTAATGTTTTGAAATGTACCTTTAGATATTCAATTTTCCTAAGCCAACACTGTAAATGTGGATGGGAGATAGAGGAAATTCCTAGCACGTGATTGATAATGGCTTGTGAGTCAACATAGATCCACAGTCTTGGAATATCCAGGTATCTGGCGAACCATAATAATCCCCAGAGTGAAATGGCTTCTACTCTCGTATTAGTCCTGTTATCACTCCAGGAAACTCTCCTAGGTTGTAGCTCTGAGATGCTTGGTAACATATAATCTTCAACATTGTTCTCTAAACTATTGGAATGAATGATGGTTTGGATCAAGTTAGATAACCATTTCAACTCTATTTTCACTCAAGGCATGCATGAACACTCTCACCAATATAAGGCTTTAGACCACTAATGCTCAATAATTTATAAATTCAATGGATAGATGGAGAATACTGAATATACTAGCAAATTGCATACATAAACATAAATCAATGGCTAGCTACAAACAGCAAAAGAGAATACTGATTGTACTGGCAGATGCATCTATGACCACATATGGATGGCTAGCTACAGGCAGCAAAGAAGATTGCAAATCTAATTTATCAAAGCAGAGATAAGCTGACAGTTATCTGGCCTTAGACACAAAGAAAACATGAACACACTGTTCAAGTGCAAGCATAGAACAACAAGGAGAATGGACATTGAACATATAATGGCAAAAGAATCTTATATTGCTAGAATGAAGATGAGAAGCTTGAAGGAACAGAGGAGGAATAATCTGCAGAAGTTGAACCTCTATTACATCTTACTTTCAGCTATTTATAACCTGTTTACAATGCTCCTGAGCTCTAAGAGGCTCAGAGTCTTAATCTGTTTGATCTGCATTGTTAACTGATTTGATGCCCTCTAGGCAAGCATGGGATCGAATTTTTCTTCTTTTGACAATAGAGTAACCGCTTTCAAATATTTTTGGTAGCTTGTTGAACTGTCTAGGATTTCTCTTGTGCCAGAGATGCTCCATGATGTTTGTTGGTGTGGCTGTTGTGCTGTCTGTGGTCCCTGATCTTTTTGTTTTGGGCTGCAGCGTGTTGTGGCTCTTCTCTTTCCCTTTTCGAGCTCTGTTTCCCCACAAACTGTCTCCTGGGCTCTGTTATATGGTGGTATGGGTCTTTAGGCCTTTGTTTTTCCCTTTAAACTGAAAACAATGATTGTTTCAGTTATAAACAGCGAAAACGCTGCAACACTGATAAATCCCACCCATCACTGTTCATTTCGGACTTCAAAAGTCCTAAAATATGGTTTAATGGTCTATTGGGTCTGGCCTTGTCGCCTTCACAAGTTGCAAAAGGCCTGCTCCTGTGTATTTCCCTTATATTATGAAATATGCGAAAACACTAAAAAATGCATGAAAATGGGTTTGGCAGACTTTAGATATTACCTATTTCACTTCCCACACCCTTTCGGGTTTGGGACTCATTGCAATCACTGTTGGCCAATGCTCCCTTCGTATATTTATTATATAACGAAAATACACGAAAAACATTAAAAATTGGGCTTTTGCGGACTTGAAAACATATATATTCTGCTTCCCGAAACCCATCGGGTCCGGGTTCCATCGCTATTGCACTACCCCTATTTCCCTTTGTATTTCGTTATATAACGAAATACATGGAAAATACATTAACAATGGCTTGGGCGCGGACTTCAAAATTTATGAATTCCCAACTATAATGCCATCGGTTCCAACTCATCGAGTCGCCCATATGTATGTGCATAGGCTCTTCCCGTGGTATATTGTCGATGTGATAGATCGCAATCGTGTGTCGCTCACTCCCCGAGTCTTTTATAAAAAATAGCATATGCTCCCCGCTGATGCGATCATCGGCGATCACTGATCGGCGGTGTCATGCGCCCAACTTTAAACTGTCCCCTCTGCTCAGCTGATTACGATTAGCCGGATAGATCTGGGCTGTTGATCGGCCAGATCTAATGGCTGCTATTCACTCCTCTGTTTAAGCCTGTGATTGTGGGTTTTTTTCATGGTTTTCAAGCATTTTTGCCTCCCAATAGTGTATTTCCACCCTTCCAGGGGCTCTCCTCTTACGCTGCTTTTGATCATTGGATGATCTTTAAGCAAAAATTGAAGATGTCAAGAGCATTAATGGATCTAATGGCATGATTTTAAGCAAGTTTGGAGACTCTAAGAGCCTATATGGATCCATTTTTGGGCCTTTTGCTAGCAAGGCTAACACTGGCTCCTTCTAGGGATGAAATCCTCCCTGTGAGGTTTCAAGGATCACAGATCAATGCCTTTCCTGAAAAAAAAAATTCAAATCTTCCTTCTAGTGTTCCATTGGGCATGGAGTCTATTTTGTAATGAAATAAAAACTGGAAAAACATATTTAGAATGACAAGTCTTTAAAGCCTTAAACGAAATAAAGTTTCAATAACTGCCCATTTATTGGGCTACCAAAAGTATCTCCTCCTTCCAGACTGTGTAGAATGAATGTATTGTTCTGCTGAATTTGAGCGATGACAAATGGACCTGTCCATAAGGAGTCAAACTTGCCATGATTACCTTTCTTTTCCTTAAATGCATCCCATTTAAGCACCCAATCACCAACTTGGAAATTGTCCACTTTTTCCTTCCTGTCAAAGGTTTCTTTGATTTTCTTCTGATGAGCTTTTGACTTCTCAACCAGCTGCTCTCTGATTTGTTGTAGTTCAACCAAGTTATTCATTCTTCTTACCATATCATTCTCTTCATCTTGTTCTTCTTGCAAGAACATAGCCACAGGGAGAATCAACTGGATGGGGAAAACAACATCAATGCCATAAACCATTTTGAATGGAGAATTCCCTATGGACTTTATGATGGTAACTCTATCAGCCCATAGTGCAAACTTCAACTTGGAATCCCAACTCTTTTTGTTGTCCTCTAACAGTTTTTTGATTACCCTTACCAGACTTTTGTTAGATGACTCTGCCATGCCATTTCCTTAAGTATAATATGAGGTAGAATGGACCCCTTGAATGCCCATGGATTCATTCATGTCCACCAATTCTTTTGCCTTGAAAGCTGCTACATTATCAGTGACTAGTTTGGTTGGGCAACCAAATCTAGTGAAAATATTCTCATTCAAGAACTTTATGACGACTTGATGATCGGCATTCTTAGTGGGTATAGCCTCAATCCACTTGGTGAAATAATCAGTGGCTACTAAGATCCGTTTGTGTTGGCCATTGTAATGTGGGTTGATCTCACCTATAAAGTCCAAGCCTCACTGCTGGAAGGGACCATTGGCATGTATTGGCTTCAAGGGTAGATATTTTAGCTACTGTCTTCCTGCAAACCTCTGACACTTGTCACAATCTTTTACAAAAGAAAACACATCAGAGAACAGAGTAGGCCAATAATATCCAACCCTCAAGATTTTGTGAGCTATGGTTTTCCAATAATGATGCCCTCCACAGATGCTAAAATGGAACTGGTGTATGACTTCCACAGATTGTTCTTTATCTAGACACCTCAAGAGGATTCCTAATGGGTCTTTCCAATAAAGCAGATTTTTATTAATGTAGAATTTGGTTGATCTGAGTTTAATGGCACGAGCTTGACTTGAGCTAAGCCCTGGACGATCTTCTAGCTTTTGCAAAAAATGAACTATGCAGTAATACCATTCACATGTGGCTAGATTTTCAGCCAAAGACTAATTCTGCTTTTGCTTCTGTTGCTCCCTCTGTCTGCTCATCATATGAATTTAGACCCATGGAATTTATGTCTAACAAGTTGCAATTTTCTTTAGCCATAAGTTTAGCCAAGCCCTGGCCTTTGAAAAGCGTAGTGGGCTTCACCTCTATGTTAAACTTTATGAATTCTGCAATCCATTTAGCTCTCTTTCCATCAATATCTGGTTGAGTTAAGACATCTTTTACTGAGGCTGAAGGTACATATGCAACTACTTTGGAGTGCATAATATAAATTCTGAATGCCTTTAAAGATTTTATGAGAGCATAAGCTTTTTTTTCAATAAGGTCATACCTTAGTTCAGCATCCCTTAAAGTTTTGTTGGAAAAGGCCGCGGGGTGCTCTATGCCTTCATCATTTTTCTGCAACAAAACTACTGCAAGTGTATCATAAGAGGCAAAAGAGAAGATACAAAACTCCTTAGTAATCTAGGCTAATTAAAGTGGGAGCCTCCATGATAGCTTGTTTGATGGCTTCAAAAGAGCTTCTTGAAGCATCTGTCCATTTTATTTCTAATCCTTTCTTCAACATGGAAGTGATGTGCTTTACAAGCTCTGCAAATTTTGGAATGAACCTCCTTACGAAGTTAATCTTACCTAGGAAGGATTGAATGTCCCTTTTTGACCTTAGGATGGACAATGTCTGAATGGCTTGAACCCTTGCTGGATCAATCTTCACACCTTCAGCAGAAACAATATGTCCCAGAAGTTTGCCTTCTTCTAGAGTAAACTGTGACTTCTTTGGGTTCACTGAAATTCCAAATTGTCTGCACTTTAGGAAGACCACCTTCAAATGTTGTAAATGGTCTTTGTGGCTGCGGGAGAAGACTGTTATGTCATCAAGATAAATAAGGACAAACTTGTCCTTCTCTCCCACAAAGACTATGTCCATGGCCATCTGAAATGTAGCCCCAGAATTCATCAGTCCAAAAGGCATCTTGGAGTACATGAAAGTGCCCCAAGGAGTAGTGAAGACGGTCTTTTCCTGATCTTCTGGATGTACAGCAACCTGATTGTAACCTGAAAATCCATCTAAGAAAGACATGACTCTAGCCCCTGAAACTCTTTGCAGCAAGTGTTCCATCTTCGGCAGGGGGTAGTTATCTTTTTTAGAGCACTTGTTCAAATTTCTGAAGTCCACACAAATCCTGATTTCTCCATTTTTCTTTCTCACTACCACAAGGTTAGCTATCCATTTTGAATACCTTAAGGGAACTATAATTTTGGCATCCAACAGCTTCTTGATCGCTTTCTCAATCAAAGGCAATAAGAGAGGGCTGATAGGTCTTAATTTCTACTTAAAAGGGGTAGTGTTCTTTTCCAGAGGGATCTTGTGCTAAATGATGTTTGTATCATAGATTTTAAGATCATTGTATTCCCAGGAAAAAATATCAGCAAATTGCTTCATGAGGATGCAATAATCGGAATTCTAGGCAGAAGACAAATGAGTGGACAGATTGATTAATTTCGGATGGGCTGGGCTCCCTATATTATGTTTACAGATAGCAAACTCATTCTATGTTTTGGCCGGCTTATAGGGCACGTCGTTATGATTGAAAAGCTTCTCTAGAGGCACCAATCCTTTTGGTATGTGATTACTAGGCAGCTGGACGATGCTTCCTCGGCCGATCTCATTTTTTAGCTTGGGCTAGCCGCATTCTCTCATGGCTTCATTTTCCTAATCAATATGCATTTCAGAAAATTCCTCAAAGACTTGCAAAAACTTGTTAATTTCCTCATCGTCTTCGAAAACTCTCCAATATTTGACATTGTCAGGCAGAGATGGTCTGTTTTTTACCCGAACTTCATATGTCAATTTAGGAGGCAAAGGAGGAATAAACGTGCTAGCAAACACAGCAAGGAAGCCGGCAAGCTGGTTCTTCATTCTTGGAATATAAGAAATGCTGAAATCATTAAAAGAATCCTTGAGCCTCCATACCTCATCCCTGTATGCTTTCAGCCTTGGATGCTTTGCTTGGAACACTTTATTTACCTACTGAATGATGAGGTCTGCATCTCCAAACACTTTCAGGCCTTTGATACCCATTTCTTTAGCAGCGCTTAAGCCCAGAATCAAAGCTTCGTACTCTGCTATGTTGTTTGTGACCTAAAAGGTTAATTTGAAAGATAAATGAATGTATTCCTATGTTGGGGACACAAGGACTACACCTGCCCCTACAGCTTCTTTAGAGCAAGCCCCATCAAAGAACATATCCCAAATCTGTGGGTTTTCTTCCTCTGTGATCTGGCAAACTGGTTTCTTGAGCTGCGTGGAGGCCAACTGGGATTCTTCAATATGAAGAATACATGCTCCAAAATCAGTGTCAACAACATAGATGGGATGATTAGTAGGGTTCTTCTTATCGCTATTGATATAAGCCAACTACGCCTCTCTGTATAATCTCTTGCTCTCACCTCCGAAAACTAGGATAGTAGCATAGGACATATCATTTTTTAATGATCCACCTAATCTCTTGATCCAACCTCTAGAAAGTAACATGCCAAACTTGGGAGGTACATCTGCTACCACAATATCCATCATCATTCTTTTCATAAGCAGCTGAGACAAAGTGATGGCTAGGTCCTTGATTAATCCTAGACACTTCACTTTTCTAGAGTCAAAAGAGAACAGGTCATGATAAGGTTTGGTGATGTCAAGACCCAACTCATCCATGACAACCTTGGGAATTAGATTATGGCTGGCTCCAGTGTCCAAAAGGTAGTTGTGAAGGATTTTTTCATGAATGGTCAAAGAGACATAGAATGATGGGGAGTTGTCTTCACAATTTTCAATCATTGGGCTAAGAGTAACAGTTGGCTTGTCATCTTGCAAATTTACATGGTCAGTGGAGGCTTGGATGGCTTTAGGCCCAAGGGCCTCAAGGATGGATCTTTTGAAGGACTCATTCTTCATTAGTTCAATCAGAGGCATAGTATTCTTAGCTTCTGAATTTCTGATTGAAAACTGAAAGGAGAGGGAGACTTGTCAAGGTCTCTTACCTCATGAGCTAGAGCTTTGAGGATGATGGGATCAATTGCCAGTTGTTTTTTCTTATTAGCTTGTTGTACTGCAAGGACAGTAGCTCTTTGAACAAGAGCTTCCTTGGCATTATTTATCTTTGACCTCAAATTATATCTTTGCTGATCTATAGTTTGTAGAATAGCTTTACCATCCCATTCTTGGCTGATCTGGTCATTGCATAATCACTTTTCATAGGCAGCTGAGGTCAAAGAGGAAGCATTGCATTTGTCTTCTAGACAATGGATCTCATCATTTTCTTCAAACTTCTCTTCTTCCAAGACTGCATTTTGAAAAGGAGCCTTCACCCTTTGGTCTTCATTTGCATCTTTGTTTCTTTGCAAAATCTGGAACTGCTCATTAGTTCTTCTATATGGATTTTGATTTGGATTTATAGGAGCAAAGGTATTAGGCACTCTACCTTTCCCTGGGTGCTGCTCAACCTTCAATTTGGAGATTTCAAAGGCTAATGACTCGATCATTTTGGTCATTTTATCTATCTTAGGATCATAGGATGATGAAGACTTGCCCCTCTATCTTCTTCTATCAACATTTCCCTTGAGCTTCTCTGCAGCCTTGATGTTTGATTCCACTTCCAAGGTTGCATCCTACATGTCAGCCAAAGTAGCACATCGCCTCTCTCTAAACAGTAGGCAGAAGTTAGAGTCAAAAGCACTGGCATAGGTGAGTTTAGCAGAGGTAGTAGTGGGTTTTACTTCAGCTGGTAACTTGTTGTACATACAGTTAAACCTCTTATTAAAATTAGACAACAACTCACCATTTTCCCTCTTTAAGTTTCCAAACTTAGTGTGGTAGTAAAGGAGATCCTTCTTATCCCCCAAATGCTTTAGGAATGCATCATCTAAAGCTTCAATATCTGCTATAGATCTTGGGGTTAGTTCTCTGAACCATTTTCTAGCCTCTCCATCTAGGCTTTGGACAAAGACTCTCATCCACACATCATCTTCACTAATGTCCAGATTATTAGCATAGCTATAGAATGACTCAAGATGTTCTTCAGCAGTAACACCTTCAGTCCCAGTGAACTTAGGCCTATATTTCTGATATTCTCTAGTAGGCATGGCATTCAAAGGAGTGGGCAGTATTAGAGGTCCATACCTAGCAGCTATGATTCTTTCCATTTTGGTAGGTGCTTGTGGACCTGCCATAGCTGTGGTGGCTAAAAGAGTACTGGCAGTCTGAATGATAGAGGGTTGAGGAGTGGTTGATAAGACTAAAGGAGTATGATGGATAGGAGGTGAGGTTTCCTTTGGGCTTACAACAAAAGGAGAACCTAAAGAATAAGGAGCTTTATGAATCTCTAAGAGTTTTTCTTCACTGCTAGTATTAGATGCTATACTCTCAACATGTATTTGTTCTATTACAAGCCTTTCTTGAAGAGATATAGAAGATTGTTTAGGTTTACCTGAACCTGATGCTCTTTTCTGCAATACCTTTCTCTCTTTGATGATTTTTTCAGGGTCAGGTACTGGGTCAACTTGTAGCTTCTGAGGATTTCTCTGATTATGCCTCACAAACTGAGTCAGAACTATGAAGTGGAGTCGCCAAGAGGTTCGGCCTCCAGTAGAGTCGCCAGATAGATGATTACAACCAAAAAAGTGCCCAGACTTTGTCTATCATCAAAGCTGGATCTATGTCGTTTCCCAGGGAAGTTGAGCTTTAGTTTCCTCTCCCCAGAAATGGCGCCAATTATGTTATCACTCCAGGAAACTCTCCTAGGTTGTAGCTCAGGGATGCCTAGTAACATATAATCTTCAATATTTTTCTCTGAACTATTGGAATGAATGATGGTTTGGATCAAGTTAGATAACCATTTCAGCTCTTCTTTCACTCAAGGCATGCATGAACACTCTCACCAATATAAGGCTTTAGACCACTAATGTTCAATAATTTATAAATTCAATGGATAGATGGTGAATACTGACTATACCAGCAGATTGCATACATAAACATAAATCAATGGCTAGCTACAGACAGCAAAAGAGAATACTGATTGTACTAGCAGATGCGTGTATGACCACATATAGATGGCTAGCTATAGGTAGCAAAAAAGCTTGCAAATCTAATTTATCAAAGTAGAGATAAGATGACAGTTATATGGCCTTAAACATAAACAAAACATGAACAAATTGTTCAAGTGCAAGCATAGAATAGCAAGGAGAATGGACATTAAACATATAATGGCAAAAGAAGCTTATATTGCTAGAATGAAGATGAGAATCTTGAAGGAACAGAGGAGGAATAATCTCCAGAAGTTGAACCTCTATTACATCTTACTTTCAGCTATTTATAGCTTGTTTACAATGCTCCTGAGCTCTAAGAGGCTCGGAGTCTTAATCTGTCTGATCTGCATTGTTAACTGATTTGAGGCCCTCTAGGCAAGCATGGGATTAGAATTTTTTGCTTCAGATAGCAGAGTAACTGCTTTCAGATATTTTTGGTAGCTTGTTGCGCTGTCTGGGAGTTCTCCTGTTCCAGAGGTGCTCCATGATGTTTGTTGGTGTGGCTGTTGTGCTGTCTGTGCTCCTTGATATTTTTGTTTCGAGCTACAGTGTGTTGTGGCTCTTCTCTTTCCCTTTCCAGACTCTATTTCTTGGTAAACTGGCTCCTGGGCTCTGTTATATGGTGGAATGGGTCTTCAAGCCTTTGTTTTTCCCTTTAAACTGCAAACAGTGACTATTTCTGTTATAAACAGCGAAAACGCTGCAACACTGATAAATCCTGCCCATCACTGTTCATTTCGGACTTCAAAAGTCCTAAAATATGGTTTAATTGTCTATTGGGTCCGGCCTTGTCGCCATCGCAAGTCACAAAAGGCATGCTCCTGTGTATTTCCCTTATATTATGAAATATGCGAAAACACTGAAAAATGCATGAAAATGGGTTTGGCAGACTTCAAATATTATCTATTTCACTTCCCACACCCTTTTGGGTCCGGGACTCATCGCAATCGCTGTTGGCCAATGCTCCCTTCATATTTTCGTTATATAACAAAAAGACATGAAAAAACATTAAAAATTGTGCTTTTGCGGACTTGAAAACATATATATTCTGCTTCCCGAAACCCATCGGGTCTGGGTTCCATTGCTATCGAACTGCCCCTATTTCCCTTTGTATTTCGTTATATAATGAAAGACATCGAAAATATATTAACAATGGCTTGGTCGCGGACTTCAAAATTTATGAATTCCCAACTATAATGTCGTCGGGTCCGGCTCATCGGGTCGCCCATATGTATGTGCATAGGCCCCGCCCGTGGTATATTGCTGATGTGATATCAACGATGTGATAAATCTCAATCGCACATCACTCACTCCCTAGGTCCTTTATAAAACATAGCATGTGCTCCCTGCCGATGCGATCATCGGCGATCACTGATCGGCGATGTCATGCGCCCAACTTTAAACTGTCCCTTTTGCTTGGCCAATTGCGATTAGCCGGTTAGATCTAGGCCGTTGATCGGCTAGATCTAACGGTTGTTGTTCACTCCTCTGTGTAAGCCTGCAATTGTGGGTTTTTTCATGGTTTTCAAGCCTTTTTTCCTCCTAATAGTGTATTTCTAGCCTTCCAAGGGCTCTCCTCTTGCACTGCTTTTGATCATTGGATGATCTTTGAGCAAAAATTGAAGATTTCAAGAGCATTAATGGATTCATTGGCATGATTTTAAGCAACTTTGGAGACTCTAAGAGCCTATACAGATCCATTTTTGGGCCTTTTGCCAGCAAGGCTAACAAGTCCCACTACCTCCAGCCCAATGGATTCTATAATGCTAGTTTTGATTGATGTGGATCCACACCCTGCGTCCACAAGTTTCGCCTTGTTCTACACCATCGAAATAACTCACTGGGAAGGATATATTCAGGCCATTTTTTCTATGAGTGGCCACATGAGGCATTGTATTAGTTTGCAATAGAGGTCTCAACTAGGAGGCTATATTGTTGATAATACGGTTGCCATTGAGTGTTTTGCCTTCAAATATAATGAAATTTCTTTCCTTCTAGATTTCCCAAAAAATCACAAGGGTGATTGCCATTTTTTTCGGGCCTCTGGGTCCACCATATCAAGAAAGCATCAATAGTCTAAGGTGCAATATGTGTGAAAGAGAATAAACAAGATATCTTAGTCCATACCTATACAGCTACTGGGCAAAGCAATAGGATGTGCAAATTGTTCTCCTCCTTTATGCTGCATAAGACACATTGTCCAGGTCCATTGATGCCTCTCTTCCTGATATTTTCCTAAGTCAATGTCTTATTTTTCCATACTAACCATGTATATAGTACGATCTTGATTGGGACCTGGACCTTCTAGAATCTAGTAAACTAGCATGTGTTCTATATATTGAGTATGTTGGAATATATGTATAAACTTTTCTTTATTATCAATTCTTTTATAATCTTATATATCAACTCCATGGAAGAATGAAATAAATTACACAACCCCACTAATGGGAAGTGAAAAGATAAGAATTTTTTAATTTAAATGGTTGTATTTTTCATTAATATGAACATTGAAATATTTTAAGGATAGTAAAATATATTTTTATTTTAAATATTATACGTAAACTAAACATCAAATGAATTAAACATCTTTTAATATCATAGAAACATCTCTTTTATAGTGAATTGTAGAGAGCATCTCGACTCAATAAATATTATTTTATTAATTTTAAATATAATTTTACATGACAACATATCCTCTATATTAAATTGTACACTGTCTCTCAAAGCAATAAAATAAAACATGAGTTTGTATCCTCCATGGTCATGAGTTCTTATCCTCCATGGTCGAACACAAAGTATTCGTCCTCACCAAATTCATCGAAATTTGGATTGCATAGCACTTATTTTACATTGATCTTATCTCGATTGCACATTTTTTGGGTTTGTCGACTTGGCCAGTGGGGTCGTCTTCATTGAATTCTATTGAGATAAATTGATAAACCCACCTCAATGCAGAAATCGAAAAACAGGTAAGAGTTTGCAATCTGGAGCCTCCTACAGCCGTGTGTCATTTCACTGTACTTCACAGCCTGCATCCATACCTTCTCCTCTGTTCTCCAGAATCCCATTGTTCAACCTTCTCACTAGCTCCCCTCTAAAGGCATTTAAAGCCTTTAGAACACAGTACCCCTCATTTGAAATTTGAATTTTGAACATCCTGCGTGCCACATGAATACCTGGAAGGTTAGATTTTTAGCAAATTGTCACTATCTTCATCCAACATTAAATTTTGAAACCTTTCCCCAATGAGGAGCTTATTATTCAGCTACATCATCTTCTTCATAATCGGTATGTGCAACTTTCATTGACTCTCGAGATGGGGTGTCCAAATTTCTATTGTTAACGACATAGTCATTCATGCATTAACTGCAATGTGTGCATATATCTATGTGCACAGGTGGTTGTTGATAGCAGGACGATTGTCTGGGCGAATGAACAATGAGATCAAAAGCTACTGGAATACTCACTTGAAAAAGAAACTGCTAAGGAAAAAGTGTTAAGACAAGATGCAGAATCTTAAGACAGGGATAGAATCTCGTCCATATCTATAGAATGGCATTTTTAAGACCACACCCTTGAAAATAAAACCCACATTGAGACCCCTCCTGAGCTTAACCTGAGGTTAACTAAATTCGAAGGCTAGACATAGTGTCAACAGTTTCCTTTGTGGTTGGTCCCTATGGTGATCCGAATCTAGACATCATGGAATTCATTTATTGCTTATAATTGTTGCTATTACATGCCTGGAGTCATGCAGATTTCCTCCATTTGAACATTATTATTTGTCAGTGTCAAATACATTGATTAAAAACTTTTGCATCTCGTCTCCTAAAAACTATTTATGAAGGTATCAGCATTTCCTATTTTTGATTCACGCTTCTTTCCTCATATATCCAAGGAGGGCCCTTCAACAGGCTCATCTTCTCTTAAAAGTCTTGGAAACATACTTCAGGCTGTGTACACATTATTTCTCTTCAATAGCGATTCTTTCCCTCTTCTTGATAAATTTTTATACTTATAGATAGGGATGATGGATTTCCTCTCAGTATCATTACTTACAGATAGGCAGCAATACAGACATACATTTTTTTCAAAGAAAAAAATATATTTCTATTATAAGAGAAAGTACGTGTCTAGGAGATGCAATTCTCCATTGCCATCCTAAAACAGAGAAAAAGGAAAAAAATGTATACAGTTAATCCCATACATCCCAGAAGTTAGTAGAAAACTAGTACATAGATTTTTCTTAGAGCTTACAAATTTGCTTTTGCCCGATGCTAAAAAGATCTCTAACATAACACTTAGGAGTCTCAAAATTTAACACATTTAGAATACTACAGAGGGACAAAAAAAAAACAAAAACCATAGGAACAGGGGAGGCAGTGTATCCTAATGAGTGGATTGTTCATTTTAAATTGGAATGATACCTTCCCCTATCAGCATCCCGAGGTCAAACTGGTGGAGAATAATCTGATCCAGAATAGAGCTGCAACCCTCTTTTGATAGGTGGTTTGGCTTCACTGTTTTGAGTTCTGATGATGTGTTGAAAAGATAAATGATGGAAAACTGCAGACAGAGATTTGATGTGAGCCTTCTAGGATTCGAGAGTAGCAAAATTTAAAGATCGCCTATTGTTTTCCCATTCAATGACTTATTTGGAGTCTCCAAAAACAGAGAGGGAGGAGATCAAGCCAAAATTCATAGTGAAGGACTGCCCAAATGCAAGACGTTTGGCTTGAGTATTGGTGCCCAAGCCACAATACCAATAAAATCTATAAAAGCTGGCTGATTTGGATGGCCATACCACATCCACCCGAATCATAAGAAGAAACACCATCGAAAAACGCCACAGCATAAGAAGACCAAAAGTCCTTAGGAGGAGAAGGACAAAGTTGATTGGATGTCAAAGGAACCAGAAATTCAGAATACAAACATACATAAAACGAGCAAGATAGGCCATAGTTACACAGGCCAGCAAGTGGATAAGGAGAGGACATGTGAAACAGAATTATCACGTAGGAATAGGGTTGTTTCTCTGCAAAATATAGTGGAAAATATCTCCCTATTTTACAAACCTTTTCAAAGATGTAGCATTCTTGAAAAATGCCTTCGCCTTCATAATTTTTTGACATATTCTATCTAATTAAATTTGATGAATGTATTGTAAGTAACGCATAGTATCTTCATCTCATGAAACAATGTAATTGTGGTGTGTAGTTAGTCCAAACTGTCGTAGCTAACTTATTTATGAATGTCAGGTCAGAGGTGGCTCTTATCATTCACCAAGAATTATCTATAAAATGTTCAATATAGTAATAAATCAGTAATTTTTTATTCTATTAAATATGGTAATAAATCAATAATTATCATTCAGGTAGTTAATCGACAGACCTTGTGGCACAACTAGTATAGGGTTATTGTTCTTGAATAAGGAAGTTGTTAGAGCCTAGATTGACCTCAGGCTGAAGGGAGGCAATCCTAGGATAACCACAAACCAAGCTTAACCTAGTAGCTAGCCCTACCAGATGGGGAGAGGGCTCTCTCCTTGTCAATATCAGTCGAGATCACTGGATCAGATATGGATTTTAGGCTAGGTATAGTAGCTCTAGGGTTTTATGATTAGATTTGTTTTGGGTCGAAACAGCAAGAGTAAGGATGATTTGGACTATGAAATCGATGTCAGTTTCTGTCGTCAAACTTGGGGCAAATTAAGTGCCATGTTCAGCCAAGTGAAGATTGTAAATGTGAGAAGTGTAGGGGAGAAAGCCCGCTGCCTTGTAGGCATCAGACAAAAGATGAATCTGCAACAACAACTTTAGATGAAAGAGAATCACGAGGTTGCTCAACAGAGCATCTAGCCAAGGATGAATTCTAATAAGACAACCATTACAACTAACAGCAAAATCATCATGAAAGGAGCATCATTACGGATGAATTCCTAACATATTACTTAGATAATGATGTAACAAGGCAAAAAAAACATAATGTGTAAATCAATTACAGGAAAAACATACTAAACATCAACACCGTGATGAATCCCAGATCCAGAGGGCAAAAGACTGCTTTATTAAAATGATATTCAGGAAAAAAATTACATAGTACCAAGCAGCCTCTCTACTGCCAAAATCGAACCTCTACATCTTCAAAACTAATCATATTTATAATATTACAAAATTATTTTTATTTCCTCAACATAGGAAATAAAAAATAGAATAAAAATTAATAATAAAATCCTAACATAAAACAATATTATAACTATAAAACAAAATTAAATAGAACTTCTCGTGAACTATGGCAAATATGTTTCGAAAACCAAAATTAGTGAATTTTGATCAAGATCTGTTTCCTTCAAGGGTGGAATTCCACAAAATCTACCCTTTTACTGATGTTTCAATCTTTGACTGTTGATATTATGTTAGGGTCCCACCCTAACTCCCTTATTTATGTAATAAGATTGATTCATAGTTATAGTTAAGTAAAGAGTCAATAAAGCCCATATTAACAATTGTAAGTGGTTAACCCGCATTTAATGACGGGACCACAATTAGTTGCAAATGGGCCATGGTATTAGATAGATGGTATTAATAAGAACCATGGTATTTCCCCATGGTATTGCATGTATGAATCCTATATAAAGGATAGAGACTCCCTGCGAGGAGCATCGTGTCTTATTTTGTAATCGAGCTCAGCTCTATTGGAGGTTGCACCCTCGAAGAGGCAAGTGAACTTTTCTTTCTGAATAATAAAATACTTGTTGTTATTGCTCATTGTTCTATGTCCTGGGTATATTTCGTCGCATATTTGGTATCCTGGTAACGTCTTGCAGGTTAATAGCATAACAAGTGGTATCATAGCACTTTCCAGGGCTGGTGGGATCTCCAATTTTTAGCAAAAAAAATTTTGTCTAGAGACGTGTTTCGGCGTCTTTAAACCACGGGATCTGTCATTGAGCGCATAAACCTGCAAATTTTGGGAGGCATGCACGCAGGAAATACAAGAGGTCGTCACGCTTGTTGGACTCCCTTATAACCCCTGCGGGTACCCCTTCGAGTAGTAGCGCATTAGACAGAACCGTGCATGGACTGTCTTCTTAGTACCCTTTGGGTATATCGGAAGCCCCCTAGCTCCCTTGATAACCTCACCATAGATAAACTGTCGGCCGTCTTGCTACTACAGTACATCGAGAACAACACTCGGGGAGATTACTCGCGCGTACGATAAGGTAGTCGGGTTGTACGAATAAGGGTACGATTGATCCTCCTTGGTTAGTGCCTTGAAAAATTGGGCCGAGTACTACTCTCAGACCCTTATATATATTGCAATCTGTAGGACCTGAAAATCCTGGAGACCATAGTTCCCTGATCTATCTCTGGATCATACATAATCTTTGCTAGATCAAATATCACAAGTGGAGTTGCTGTCACCGCAGAAGCAATCCGTTTCACAGTTCAGATCTATCAGATCAGCCATTCAGATCTCTTAGATCCATCAGATCCACAACAGTAATCAGTTCCACCATTCAGATCCACCATCCAGATATGAGTAGTTGTGTGGGTTCCTATACCTGGGCGTGATTTTGCAGGACTTTTGGCAGCATTAAAATTTGTGGGATTCGGCTACTGTAGTCTTCCTAAGGAAAAAAAAATATGAGACCCCCTGGGGAGCTTATTGGTGAATTAGCCCATAAGAATCAGGATGACAAGCTGAGCAAGGTGGTACCATTCAATTGTTAGTGCCAAAAATTTCGGGTGGTCCCAAATTTCAAGTAAATCAGCTTGGTGCATGGTACAAACTAGAAATCAAGCTATGGCGAATGAGAGGATGGACAACCTTGAATCATCCTTGAAAGAAATCCAAGAGCAGCTGCATGTGATAACTACAACACTCTCTAAGGGCAAGGTGGAGGCATATATTGGCAATGAAAACAGTGAGGGTGAGTCTAGCCAGTCTCTTCACCTCTTGGGCACCCACCAACAATCCCATCCGCGACCACCCAAGCTGGACATGCATAAATTTGATGGCTCTCACCCGGCAGCATGGATTGCACAAATGGAGCAATATTTCAATCTGAATTACATCCTGGATAATGCTACTCATCTTAGTGTGGGGAGCATGTACTTGGACAATGAAAGATGGCAATGGTGGCAATGGCATCAACTATGGAAGGCCCTTGACTTGGGACACATTCAAAAAATCTCTTATGGATCGCTTTGACCATGACTCTGCCTTTTTGGGTCGTCTCACTAAGCTCTGATAGACTGGAACAGTGGATGAATATATTGCAGCCTTTGAAGCCTTAGCTTTCCGTACTTTAGGTCTAAAAGATGAGTTCTACACGAAATGTTTTGTCAGTGGTCTTAAAGAGGCCATACGAGCCCATGTCCGACTGCACCACCCTCCCTCATGGCTGGAGGCTTGCAGGATAGCTCGTGAAGTAGAACATGCATTGGTGGCCCAGTCCAATCGCCCAAATTTCACCGCCAAGGGTCGCCCCCCACAAGCTCACAACACTACCCAAACACTCAAGGTTCAAAAGGTGTCACTTACAAAAATGGCAGAAAGAAGAAAGCAAGGATTATGTCACTACTGTGATGAAAAATACTCCCCCAGGCGTAAATGCAAGGAGCCCAAATTCTTTCAAATTGATGATACTGATCACAGTTCATCGGAGGAAGCCCCACCACTTGAGGAACCCGAGGAGGAAGAACAGGACAACCAGAAGGACAATGTACCTGAAGAACCAGTTATTTTGCTGCATGCTTTGGCAGGGATTTCCTCGCCTCAAACTCTCAAAATCAAAGTTTTTATTAAGCATCGCCGAGTAGTAGTCTTGATTGATAGTGGAAGTACACATAATTTTATCCATCAAAGAGTCGCGGAAGTAGTGCATTGTTTTGTACGAGCAGTTTCTGACTTCCAAGTCCAAATTGCTGATGGGGGAACAATGAAATGTGAAGGCCTCTGTGAAAATGTCAAACTTCAAATGGGGGATTATCAGTTAAAGACCCACATGTTTGCCATACACATGGGAGGGTGTGACATTGTCCTAGGTGCTGAATGGCTTCACACACTTGGCCCAATCACAATGGATTTCCAGGAGTTATATATGAGCTTTAAGCAGAACAACCACACACATACCCTCCACAGACTCCAGGCGGGAGCTCCCTCTATCATCGGCTCACATCGAATGGAAAAATTGTTAAAAAAGGGCCATCATGGAGTTATAGCTCAATTTAATGCCATCTAGGTCTTCGAACCCAATTCTCTTCCGATTCATCCTGAGATGCAACAGATCTTAAATAACCATCTGCTAGTCTTTGATAAGCCTCATGAGCTTCCACCCTCGAGAGGGGAACATGATCATAGCATCACTTTGGTCCCAGGGGCCCAACCACCAAATGTGCGCCCATATAGATATCCATTCGCCCAAAATAATGAAATAGAAAAAATAACCAAGGAACTTTTGGAAGCAGGCGTCATTCGTCCCAGCATCAGTCCTTATTCATCACCGGTGGTCATGGTGCTCAAGAAATATGGGGAATGGCGTATGTGTCCAGACTTCAGGGCCCTCAATAAGTTGACCATCAAAGATAAATTTCCCATCCCAGTTGTTGATGATTTGTTGGATGAACTAAATGGGGCTCAATTCTTCACTAAGCTTGATCTTTGCTCAGGCTACCACCAAATTCACATGAAAGAAGTCGACATTCCAAAGACTGCTTTCTGAACTCATGAAGGCCATTACGAGTTCTTGGTCATGCCATTCGGTCTTTGTAATACCCCATCCACTTTTCAGAGCCTTATGAACCACCTGCTCAAACCATATCTCAGAAAATTTGTCCTTGTTTTCTTTGATGACATCCTCATCTACAGTCGCACTTGGGCCGCACATCTTCAGCATGTAGATCTGCTCTTGCAACTGCTCCGTGAGCATAAATTATTTGTTAAGATGTCCAAGTGTTCTTTTGGCATGGAAGAATTTGAGTATTTGGGCCACATTGTGGGACGTGAAGGTGTCAGGGTGGACCCCAAAAAGATCCAGGCAATGCAGGATTGGCCTCAACCTAAGACCTTGAAGAGCCTGAGAGGATTTTTGGGTCTCACGTGCTACTATTGCAAATTTGTCCACAATTATGGTCGCATTGCGAGGCCCCTCACTCAACTCCTCAAGAAAAAATCATTCCTCTGGAATGATGAAGCACAACAAGCCTTTACAGCTCTCAAAAATGCCATGTGTTCCACTCTAGTATTAGCACTACCCGACTTCACCAAATCTTTTGTCATTGAATGTGATGCTTCGGGTATGGGTATTGGGGCGGTCTTAATGCAAGAAGGTCGACCCATGGCCTTCACAAGCCAACAACTAAGTGGGAAGAATCTGGGACAATCTACCTATGAGAAGGAGATGATGGCCATCTTACATGCAGTAGATACCTGGCGACCATACTTATTGGGGCGACGCTTCTAAATCCACACAGACCATCAAAGCCTTAAATATTTTTTGGAGCAATGCCTATCCTCATCACAAAAAAATAAATGGCTCACCAAAATGCTGGGATATGATTATGAGATAATTTACAAGAAAGGGCGCGAAAATATTATAGCAGATGCATTATCTCGCCAATTTGAGGAGGAAAGTACCCTACTCGCAATTTCCCTTCCCATTCCAGAATGGATTGAAGAGGCTCGCAAGGAATGGTTTTCACATCCCTGGCTCTCCCAACTCATTACTCAATTGCAAGCGGATCCAAATTCCACCGAGGGCTACTCGTGGCAGGATGATATTCTTCACTATAAGGACAGAGTCGTAATATCACCAACATCCACCCTCACAAGCTGCATTTTGGCAGAATTGCACTCATCTCCCACTGCAAAACATTCAGGCTTTCAGAAGACGTATGCTCGCACTCGAAGATCATTTTTGTGGATAGGCATGAAAAAGGACATTCTTACTTTTGTAGTTGAATGCAACGTCTGTCAGTGCCATAAAGGAGAGACAGTCAAAGCACCAGGCACATTACAACCATTGCCCATCCCGACATCAATTTGGATGGAGGTTTCTATGGATTTCATTACAGGTCTTCCAAAGTCAGGAAACAAGTCAGTCATCATGGTGGTTGTGGACAGACTTTCTAAGTATGCTCATTTTTGCGCCCTACCCCACCCTTTTACACCAACTTTGGTTGCTCAATATTTCATGGATCAGATCTTCAAATTGCATGGCATGCCCACTTCCATTGTGTTTGATGGTGACCCGATCTTCACCAGTAACTTTTGGCAGGAACTCTTCCGACTACAAGGTACCCAACTACAACTCAGTACTTCCTATCATCCACAAACTAATGGTCAAACTGAAGCAGTCAACAAATGTCTGGAAACCTACCTTATGAGTTTCACTTCAGAAAAGCAACATCTCTGGGTATAGTGGTTACCTCTAGCTGAATGGTGGTATAACACCAACTATCATGCCACCACCAAAATGACTCCATATGAAGCAGTTTATGGTCAACTACCTCCTTCCCCTACTTCTTATATCAAGGGGTGCTTGAAGGTACAAGCAGTGGATCAACTCCTACAGAATCGCACAACCATGCTGGCCCATCTTAGAGAGAATCTTCATCAAGCTCAAAACCGCATGAAGCAACAGGTAGATCAGCATCGCTTAGAATGCCAATTTCAAGAAGGGGATCAGGTATTTTTGAGGCTACAACCATATAAGCAAACATCACTCAAAGATAAGGGTTGTCAGAAACTATCTCCAAAATTCTATGGACCGTATCAAGTACTTCAGCACATTGGAGAAGTGGCCTACAAGCTAGCTTTGCCACCCACTGCAAAAATCCATCCAGTTTTCCATGTCTCATGCCTCAAGAAAGTGATTGGGAACAATTGCAAAATTCAAACTAGTCTACCTGAACTGGATGAAGAAGGGTCAATCTGGCTCAAACCTAAACAAGTCCTGGACACACGAGAACGGCACTTGCATAGCCGCATGATCAAGGAAGTCCTCGTCAAGTGGAAAGAAACCTCTCCGGAAGATGCAACCTGGGAACCAACCACTATTCTTCAGCAGTTTCCGTAGCTTCAGCCTTGAGAACAAGGCTATTCTTATGGGGGAGGGCATGTTAGGGTCCCACCCTAACCCCCTTATTTATGTAATAAGATCAAGTCATAGTTATAGTTAAGTAAAGAGTCAATAAAGCCCATATTAATAATTGTAAGTGGTTAACCCGCATTTAATGACGGGACCACAGTTAGTTGCAAATGGGCCATGGTATTAGATAGATGGTATTAATAAGAACCACTGTATTTCTCCATGGTATTGCATGTATGAATCCTATATAAAGGATAGAAACTCCCTGCGAGGAGCATCGTGTCTTATTTTGTAATCAAGCTCAGCTCTATTGGAGGTTGCCCCCTCGAAGAGGCAAGTGAACTTTGCTTTCTAAATAATAAAATACTTGATGTTATTGCTCATTGTTCTATGTCTTGGGTATATTTCTTCGCATATTTGGTATCCTGGTATCGTCTTGCCGGTAAAGAGCATAACATATTAAGCCTTGAAATCCTCAACCACTGTTGAATTTGTGCATTGCCTACAGCTGGATCAACAGAATGTGAAGCAGGTTTGCATCCTTCTGTGTCAGAATGTTTTTTACTGCCCATTTTTTCAGAAAACACATTTCGCTCTTACTCTTCCAACAGCATCTGTTTCCTTAATCATTGCAATGAAATTTTCCTGAGATGGGAACTTGCGTATGCTCTCCACTAAATATTGGTAAGATGTGCGATCCATTCCTCCTTTTGTAGTAGTATGGCAAAGAAATAGCCTTAAACTTTTAGATACTCAAATAAATCTTTAAAATAATTATTTCAACTATATCAAGGCCATTACCACCACTAAACTATATATTGGTCACAGTATCTGTAACAAATGTAGCAAACCAAAATAATGATGCAGAACTGCCCTGTCGAAGTAACTTGGGGTCTAGTTTGAACATCTTGGAAATATAAATGGATGACTACTCATTTCTTAATCAATATGCAAGATTGCTCTGTAACAAGCTGAGAATAGCATATGAGTGAGGAACTTTGCCAGCTTT
The DNA here is from genome assembly GCA_031772625.1 of Pinus tabuliformis. Lineage (NCBI taxonomy): Eukaryota > Viridiplantae > Streptophyta > Pinopsida > Pinales > Pinaceae > Pinus > Pinus tabuliformis. The sequence goes on from CM062804.1 coordinate 1,299,339,728, forward strand.
TCAACAAGGCTGTTTCAGATATCAATGGTGCAACTGGGCGACTCAAGTTCTCTCCATGTTATGTATATGTGATTTACTGCATGGTCTTGCATTGCTAAGTGTTGATAAAGAGGGAACTTGAGTTGTACCTATTTGTACAGAAAGCTGGAAAAATCCCAAGCCATGTCCTGATTCATTATATCCAATTCTGTCTTTTCCTTGGTTGATTGAATTCGTTTTCTCTTTCTTCAATCCCACCTTAACAATGTTATCTTGCAATTGGTTGTTTGCAGATAATGCTCTTTCAAACATTTGGTTGGACAAAGGAGACTTAAACAAGATGCTAAGAGCGCTTGTTGAAGAAGGCTTTTGTTGTCTACTGTGAGAAACACCAAGAGAAGGAAATTAGTATGATTCACATGGCTTTCCTTGCCATTCTAGCATCTCTAGCTCGTCCACATTCACAGATTCAGTTACTACGACTTGAACGTGGTCATGCATTTTCTTAGGTTTCCACCACCTGATATATGCACTCAAGTCAATGTTCTTATCTATTTTTCCTCCAAATCTGCCTGTGCTTATTCGCTGTCAATTTTCAACTGTTTGAGAGCCCTAACTTTTACTTTGCATTGCTCACATTGATACCTTTTCTTTCCCTCGTCTAATTGCTCCACTGCAATGAAATGGGATAGTGCTTTCACCAAAGAGTCTACTCAATTGATTTGTAGGCTCAGATCTACAAAAGTATCAAATTTATTGGAAGAATGAGAACACTTTGTGCATTTCACCTAGCTGATGAGTCGGCCACCAAAAATTTTTATGTACAAATATTTTCTCAATTCAATGTGAGTTTAGGGAGCTCCGGATCCACATATTCAGATTTGTATTTACTCCCTAAGATATTAGTTTTTGTTAACCATTGATTTCACCAAATTACGTGGATTTTATGGACATGAGAGATACCTCCTGGGATCTAGAACTAAATCCTAGCCATAAAGGATTGGAGTGTGAAGTCCAAACTGAAACCCCTATTCATAGGAGTTTGTTACAGTTGCATTAAACCCGGCTGCGATCTGGACAAAATCAGTTCTTGTTATCCGTCCAAGTAAACAGAATTTGTGCATTGCTTCCATTAAATTCATCATGCATTCATGGGTATCCTCTTGTCTTGATATCTGGAATTGTGAGATTTATATCGTAAGTTCCTAATAAGAGTCGTAGGAGACAAAATCCTGCCCAGGTGTAAGCGCTGCGCTAAACCCAGGAGTGCAGCGCCATGCTCCCAGAAGCGCAGCGCTGCATAGTAATTGCTTAAAGTGATCCATTGCTACAATATTAAAACCCAATATATCTTTAGACCCTTGACCCTACTACAAATAACATCCTACAAAGAAGTCAGGATAGCCCTAGCTGATGGAGTCGAAATAAGTTGGTGGTGATGTATTTGAAGAAGCAACATAGCAACACAACTGACAAGCTCAACCTTATTTCCATCTTAAATCCACTGATTGGGTTGAAAAACATGTTTTCAATCCATTCTTCATTTCTTCCTCATGCTGCTGAAGACAAACATTTTCAGCATCTGCTGTGTCTAATGCAACAACAATATGTATACCAGTAGGATTGAGCCTAACAACAAGTACATATTCTATCATTTTCAAAGTCCTTACATTTCGTGCACTTAACTGCTTTGACTCCTGGCTACTTACTTCCAGTATTTCATATTCCCAAAATTTAACATCATGATCGACACTTCCACTTATAAAACCTAACCCATCTAGTGTTTGGCACAAGAGACCAAACAGAAGCAGAGTGTGCTTCTATGACTTTTAAGCGTTCACCAGCTTCATTGTCAAATATTTCTAGTGTTTCAGCTTTTGTACCAACAACTGCATAACGATTCCAAGGAACAAAACAGCCACAAAGACCATAACCTGATTCCATCGTACGAAGACAAGAACAAGTACTTGGGTTCCAAATTTTCACTAAATTATGGCTTGTTGACATAACTAGTGTATTGTCAGAGCTCAGCACAAGACCCCTGATGTCAGATCCATGCCCTAGGAGGTTAATAGCATGTTTATGTGCAGATGACTCCTCACCAACCTCATAAACTTCTAATGCATTGTTGTGAAGAGAGAGTGTTATGATACCCATAATTGATCACCAGATGAAATGCCAACTTAAAGCTTTTGAAGTGCTCAATATGATAAGAAGCTTGGCCCTCCGAGAACAATTTATTCACAACTAAAGTAATCAATGCTTTTGTCAAAATAATATCAATACTACCAAAAGTCACCTCTTTCTGTTGTTTGGATCAATTCCATAGTGTTTGCAAAACCAGATATCCTTGGATGTAATAACAACTTGCTGCACATATCATGGATCATTCAGTACTTGAACCGCTGCACAGGAGGCCTTTGAGTCAACCATTCATTCGGTCATATATTTTTATCCGGGAGCCGGTTTTTGGAGTGTAATATACCATTGGAAAGCTCTTTCCGAGCTGCTCCTGATGAATAGACTTATGACATGTTACATGTTGATTATCATGTGCAAAACATCTAACCAAACCAAACATAGTAAGACATCATGTTGATCCCTGGTGACAGGTTGCGAAGACTGACTCTAACATGGGCTCCATTGGGGATGGCAGCTCCTTGGAGGTGTCAAGAACACCATAGACCAAGTGCCTCATCCATTGGGCAATATGGTCAAACAACTGCAAACTCAAAACAACTCATACCAATCCAAAAACAAATACATATTGCAACCTGTACATAAACAAATACCGAAAACTGAATGCTGCCTTGAGCAGCTTATTTCTTTACAAATCTACCCTACTCTCATGCAAAATCAATAGATCAAGTGATGTTGTAATGCCATATCAACCAATCAAGCAACTGTGACAATGATGTTGTTGTTTGATAGTGTTTGAACTAGAACATAGTTGGAAATCCTACTAGCAATATATACCCATAGTACCTCTCGCTCTGTAAAAGGGAACCTGGTTTTCCTTTCAACTTAAAAATATATTCCATATATGCAACTATAGGATCATACAAACCAGATTCAATCTGCTGCCCCATCTCATTAACATATGCTCTTGGCTGGAGATTGTCACATCCTCACTGTAAATCATAACATCCTTCCGTCCAACCATCTAAGGGAAACCTTACCTTTTCATGTTTGGGAGGAGGGAGAGTTTCCAAGAACTGTTTAGGGTCTTGGAATTCACGTGACTTAATTTGAACATCCAATAGTTCAATTTCATTTTCTAATCTTTCAACAACTAAGCCAAGAAAACAATATTTATTCTCAGGTGTGAGTCGGCTGGATTTCAAGCTAAGAAGCAATGATGTTAAAAAACTCTGATCAATCTAAAATTTTGCTAATTCATCCCTTAAAATCAATAACATTTCACTAGATAACGGATTTTCCACATACCCTGTCATCGGTGATTACCATCAACATTTCTGAAACTGGATACTTGGGCAGTGAAGTCGAAGCTCAGGATATTGAACATTGGAGTCATCAGGTAGATGATTTCAGCCTTCATATGTGCCTGACTGTTGTCCACCATCAGCAATCAGATCTGCAACTTGAATGGTCTTTCCAGGAGAAGATCTATCACCTCTTCCCCAGTATGGTCACCACTATGTTAGAGCCTAGATTGACCTCTGGTTGAAGGAAGGCAATCCTAGGATAACCACAAACCAAGCTTAACCTGGTAGCTAGCCCTACCAAGTCGAGAGAGGGCTCTCTCCTTGTCAATCTTAGTTGAGATGACTGGATCAGATATGGATTTTAGGCTAGGTATAGTAGCTCTAGGGTTTTTTGATTGGATTTGTTTTGGGTCAAAACAGCAAGAGTAAGGATGATTTGGACTATGAAATCGATTTCAGTTTCTGCCGGCAAACCTAGGGCAAATTAAGTGCCATGTTCAGCCCAGTGAAGATTGTAAATGTGAGAAGTATAAGGGAGAAAACCCACTGCCATGTAGGCATTAGATAAAGGATGAATCTACAAAAACAACTTTAGATGAAAGAGAATCACGAGGTTGCTCAACAGAGCATCTAGCCAAGGATGAATTCTACTAAGACAACCATTACAACTAACAGCAAAATCATCATGAAAGGAGCATCATTACAAATGATTTCCTAACATATCACTGAGATAATGATGTAACAAGGCAGAAAAAACATAATGTGTAAATCAATTATAGGAAAAACATACTAAACATCAGCACCATGATGAATCCCATATCCAAAGGTCAAAAGACTACTTTATTAAAATGATATTCAGGAAAAAATTTACACAGTACCAAGCAACCTCTCTGCTGCCAAAATTGAACCTCTACATCTTCAAAACTAATCCTATTTATAATATTACAAAATTATTTTTATTTCCTCAACATAGGAAATAAAAAATAGAATAAAAATTAATAATAAAATCCTAACATAAAACAATATTACAACTATAAAACAAAATTAAATAAAACTTCTCGTGAACTATGGCAAATAGAGTTGTTTTGAAAACCAAAATTAGTGAATTTTGGTCAAGATCTGTTTCCTTCAAGGGTGGAATTCCACAAAATTTGCCCTTTTACTATTGTTTCAATCTTTGACTGCTGATGTTAAGCCCTAAAATCCTCAACCACTGCTGAATTTGTGCGTTGCCTACAACTAGATCAATAGAATGTGAAGCAGGTTTGCATCTTTCTGTGTCAGAATGTTTTTTACTGCCCATTTTTTCAAAAGACACATTTTGCTCTTGCTCTTCCAACATCATCTGTTTCCTTAATCATTGCAGCGAACTCTTCCTAAGATGGGAACTTGCGTATGCTCTCCACTAAATATTGGTAAGATGTGCGACCCATTCCTCCTTTTTGTAGTAGTATGGCAAAGAAATAGCCTTAAACTTTTAGATATTCAAATCAATCTTTAAAATAATTATTGCTACTATATCAAGGCCATTACCACCACTAAACTATATATTGGTCACAGTATCTGTAACAAATGTAGCAAACCAAAATAATGATGCAGAAATGCCATGCCGAAGTAAATTGAGGTCTGGTTTGAACATCTTGGAAATATACATGGATGACTTCTCATTTCTTAATGAATATGCAAGATTGCTCTGTAACAAGCTGATAATGGCATATGAGTGAGGAACTTTGCTAGTTTTTCAACAAGGTTGTTTCAGATATCAATGGTGCAACTGGGTGACTCAATCTCTCTCCATGTTATGAATATGTGATTTACTGCATGGTCTTGCATTGCTAAGTGTTGATAAAGAGGGAACTTGAGTTGTACCTATTCGTACAGAAAGCTGGAAAAATCCCAAGCCATGTCCTAATTCATTATATCCAATTCTATCTTTTCCTTGGCTAATTGAATTCAATTTCTCTTTCTTCAATCCCACCTTGACAATGTTATCTTGCAATTGGTTGTTTGCAGATAATGCTCTTTCAAACATTTGGTTGGACAAAGGAGACTTAAACAAGATGCTAAGAGCACTTGTTGAAGAAGGCTTTTGCTGTCTGCTGTGAGAAACACCGAGAGAAGGAAATTAGTATGATTCACATGGCTTTCCTTGCCATTCTAGTATCTTTGGCTCGTCCACATTCACAGATTCAGTTACTATAACTTGAACGTGGTCATGCATTTTCTTAGGTTTCCACCACCTGATGTATGCACTCAAGTCAATGTTCTTATCTATTTTTCCTCCAGATCTGCCTGTGCTTATTCATTATCAATTTTCAGCTGTTTGAGAGCCCTAACTTTTACTTTGCATTGTTCACATTGATACCATTTATTTCCCACATCTAATTGCTCCACTGCATTGAAATGGGATAGTGCTTTCACCAAAGATTCTGCTCAATTGATTTGTAGGTTGAGATCTACAAAAGGATCAAATTTATTGGAAGAATGAGAACACTCTGTACATTTCACCTGGCTGATGAGTCAGCCACCATAAAAATTTATGTACAAAGCTTTTCTTGATTCAATGCAAGTTTAGGAAGCTCCGGATCCACATATTCAAATTTGTATTTACTCCCTAAGATATTGGTTTTCGCTTAACCATTGATTTCACCAACTTACGTGGATTTCATGGACACGAGAGATGCCTCATGGGCTCCAGAACTAAATCCCGGCCATAAAGGATTGGAGTGTGAAGTCAAAACTAAAACCCCTATTCATAGGAGTTTGTTACAGTTGCATTAAACCCAACTGCGATTTGGAAAAAATCAGTTCTTGTTATCCCTGCACGTAAACAACATTTGTGCATTTCTTCCATTAAATTCATCATGTATTCATGGGCATCCTCTTGTCTTGATATCCGGAAATTGTGAGACTTACATCGTAAGTTCCTAACAAGAGTCGAAGGAGACAAAATCCTACCCATGTGTAAGCGCTACGCCAAATCCAAGAGCGCAACACCACGGCTAGGAGCGCAACACCACACTCCCAGAAGTGTAGTGCTGCATAGTAATTGCTTAAGGTGATCCATTGCTGCAATATTAAAACCCAATATATCTTTACACCTGTTGACCCTACTATGAAGAACATCCTGCAAAGAAGTCAGGATAGCCCTAGCTGATGGAGTCGAAATAAGTTGGTGATGATGTATTTGAAGAAGCAACATATCAACATGACAGACAAGCTCAACCTTATTGCCATCTGAAATCCACTGATTTGGTTGAAAAACGTGTTTTCAATCCATTCTTCATTTCTTCCTCATGCTGTTGAAGATAGTCATTTTCAGCATTTGTTGTGTCTAATGCAACAGCGATATGTGTACCAGTAGGACTGAGCCTAACAACAAGTACATGTTCTGTCATTTTCAAAGTCCTTACATTTCGTGCACTTAACTACTTTGACTCCTGGCTACTTTCTTCTAGTATTTCATATTCCCAAAATTTAACATCATGATCGGCACTTCCACTTATAAAACTTGACCCATCTAGTGTTTGGCACAAGAGACCAAATAGAAGTAGAGTGCGCTTCTATGACTTTTAAGCGTTCACCAGCTCCAATGTCAAATATTTCTAGTGTTCCAGCTTTTGTACCAACAACTGCATAACGATTCCTAGGAACAAAGCAGCCACAAAGACCATAACCTGCTTCCATCGTACGGAGGCAAGAACAAGTACTTGGGTTCCAAATTTTCACTAAATTATGGCTTGTTGACTAAGTAGTGTATTTTCAGAGCTCAGCACAAGACCCCTGATGTCAGATCCATGCCCTAGGAGGTTAATAGCATGTTTATGTGCAGATGACTCCTCACCAACCTCATAAACTTCTAAAGCATTGTTGTGAAGAGAGAGTGCTATGATACCCATAATTGATCATTAGATGAAATGCCAACTGAAAGCTTTTGAAGTGCTCAATATGATAAGAAGCTTGGCCCTCCGAGAACAATTTATTCAATACTACCAGAAGTAACCTCTTTCTATTGTTTGGATCAATTCCATAGTGTTTTCAAAACTAGAGATCCTTGGATGTAATAACAACTTGTTGCATATACCATGGATCATTCAATACCTGAACTGCTGCACGGGAGGCCTTTGAGTCAACCATTCATTCAGTCATATCTTTTGATCCGGGAGCCGGTTTTTGGAGTGTAATATACCGCTGGAAATCTCTTTCCGAGCTGCTCCTAATGATCAAACTTATGACATGTTTTGTGCTGATTATCATCTACAAAACATCTAACCAAACCAAACATAGTAAGAGCCCATGTTGATCCCTGGTGACAGGCTGCGAAGACTAACTCTAACAGAAGTAGCTGTTGGTTTTTCATTTTGGCATGTCACTTGGTTAAGGTAATTCTTTTGATTTATCTAGATTGTTAATTCAAAGCTACAATAAATATAAAGTAAAATAAACTTACAATTGATATGGCATGGATCAAAAGGGTTTTGAAGTTTATTAAAAAATTAGGTTATAAATATAAATATAATCAATGTAATTTTATAAATTAAATGGTAGATAAGTATTGATAAATACTAAATCGTTTATTATATGATACATTTCAACGGTTAATATTAGAAAAATTATAATTTTATTTTATTATTCATATAAAATTAATTAATTTATTGGTTAAATATATATACATTTTAGAAAATATCTAGCACATTCATCTTCATTTTATCTTGGAGCTTTTTACCTTCTAAATAGGCTTTTTAATAATATAGAAATGACATAACTAATTTTGAAATACATCTCAACTTTAAGATGTGATAGCTACTGGGAAGGCAGGCAGAAACCTTGATATAAGGGGAGAGGAGTTAAGCCAAATGGAAGGGATGAGAAGTTTAGAGGAAATCCTAAAAACCAATAAGGAGAAGGGAGAAAACCCCCAATTGGGGTGCGGTAGGTATGAAGCGGTGACAGTAGGGGAGGTGGGCCATAGGGCATGGGGGGACGAGGTGAGAGTAGACACCCAACTAGCTTGAAGGGCAGAGGTGGAAGTGGATGGGGTGAGGCCACAAGCGCAGGTGGGGCAGCACGCAATACAGGGCAAAGGCAGATGTGGATGAGGGTGGAGGTAAGAGAAGGTGGCCCATGTCAAGTACAGGAGCAGGCAGGCAAGAGCAGATGGCAAGTGGAAGGGTGGAAGGAATAAGCCCACAGCAGGAGCAGCCGGCAAAATGCATGGAGTTATGAAAGACAATTATGGAAGTGTCAGTGAAACCCCATCCCGAGTAAACCGAACGAAGGAATGGGTGGAGGAAGGAGGACAAAGGCATGGGGAGTGTCCTTCGGACAGCAGGCAAGGCAGTTGGACAGAGAAACAAAAAGGTAATATAGTTAGCAGAGGATGCATTTGCATGCTGAGTGCAAAGGCAGGACATGCTACGGGAGGTGGTGGAAGTGGGTCGGTGGATGTCGAGCTTCAACCAAGTTTTGTCGGCAAGATTTGGTATGTTATCTCGGTCCCCATTCTAGACTACCTGGCAAAAATGTTTTTTATAGAGGATTACTGGTTAACGGCTATGGTAACTCAAGACTCAACAAGAGTAGAGACTTGTTCCTTCCGGGGCTTTAGCCCGTTAACCTGGAGTGATTTTTCCTAGAATATCATCAGGGTGAGGGTGTTAGGGAACTCTACAATGGGTCTCTAGGTAGAAAGGTCCTGAGGGATTGTAGCCCGCTGAGACGTCCTTTGGGTTTTTCACAATGGAGGAAGAATGAAACTTGTTGCACCGGAATGGTGGAGTCTATGGCCCGAGAGGTAAGGAGTTATAGTCATGGGTGGGGGGTCTGTTTCCTTCTTGGACCTAGTAGCAAGGCTACATACTATTCGAATCGAGCCGAGCCCAGACCTGGTTGAAGGCTGTAGGTTCAAAGGTAGTAGTATGGGTAGCAACTGTGATAGGGAAACAATAATGAGAAAATCTCGGTCCCACCCCTCTAATGGGACCCAAAATAGGGATGCATCCACAAGTGTTCATTCTGAAAAGCCTTATCTCGTCCATTGCGGTGAGGATATGTAGGGGGGAAGAAACTTTAGTAGGGAGGAGAAATAGAGAGACCCCGTGGGAATTTGGAAACTGGGTTATTCAAAATTCAACAGAGAACCATTGTAACGAAATGGAGGACAAAAGCCTCAATTTCCCTGAGGAGGAAGGGGGGAATTTGGGTGTTAAAGAGGGCCACTACAATTCTCCAAGCTAGGAGCGATTGGAAAATCTTGGGCCGGAGAAGCCTATGTATACACTGTTTAAAATAATTCTGACTCATAATGAATTCTCACTGGTTTATGCTTTAGGTAATAAAACTACCAGAGTGCAACGAATCCCGGAGTATTGGAACTCATATAGTGCTCCAGCCTAGGAACAAGTGAGCAACCCAGAACAGGTGAGCCTCTTGAGAAAAAAGAAATTAAACTGGAAGGAGAAAGGGATGGCAAAGGAAAGAAAAGAAGCGGGAAAGAGAGAAAATAGAGGAATGGGCAAGGCAAGAAAAAAGACGAAAGGATTGGAAGCAACCTCCAGCATAGGACCAAGTAAAAGAGGAAGGAATACTATTGGTACATGGCCGGAGGTGAAAGCACAAATATCTAAGTGGGAGAGGGTACTAAATGACAGTATAGCAAATCAGGAAATCGAGACAGAAGAATGGGAAACCATGGTTAAGGACCTCGAGAACACTAGAGGACGTCAAACGCTATTCCGGAAAACAATTCAACAGCATTGGGTCATGAAGAATATCTTGGCTCGAGCAATGAAATTATATAAGGATCAAGAGGAACCGGAGGAGGTCAAACCAGCTGAGCCTAGTATGAAGGATCTGCACAAGGAGATTGTAGTTGTCCAGATGCAATTGTACTGAAACAACCTCACGATGAACAGGATTGAACAGAGCATACAGGACATGAAGAGAAGTGAAATCTCAGGATCTAGCACGAAAGCCCTAGCCCTGGTGGACTCATCAGATGAATGAAGCAGGTCTTCAAATAGAATTTTGTTTATATGTCAGCTAGCATTTACTGTTTTAATTTGAATTTTATAGTAGATAAAACTGCCAATGTAGCCTGGATGGTCATGAAAACTCTCTTTAAATTTTGGACAACATTCGATATAGACAGGTGGCCAACAAACCTAGTTTCCTGCAGGCAGGTTGAGGCCACCTGCAACTTTTGTTAAAGATATACTTATATTCAGAAAATATTAATAGAAAAAGGATCTACCAAGCTTACATAAAAATAAAAAAATATGTGATAGCTACTAAGAATAATCTAAAATATTCCATGGACATTAAATCCCTACATCCACTTAATGATCATTGATAATTAAATGAGTCTAGATTCATCTTCATTATGGATCTACCAATCTTGGAGAATGATCAAATTTCTTTTCACTTTAAAAGGGATTTATATCTCCAGATTTGATCCATATCAATGCTTGGTAGATGTGAAGATAGATCTAGGTGGTTTTAAATTTTATAGTTTTTATTTCATGTCCCAAATATACTTTAAGTATTAGCATTTTGTTTGCTAAATATTATTTTTATAAATTAATATAAATTATAGTATACTAATAGTATTTGTGTTGAAAATTTTGAAAAAAAAATATAATAAATGGGTGAAAACGTGAAGTTGGGTTATATTTTTGTGAGAAACGCCTATGAAAATTTCACATTCACAATTTTTCGACCGAATTTTTTTAATTTATTCAACTGAACTATTTTACTAACGTTTGGCCAAACTTTTTTCCATTTACACTAATGCCAACCATTAAACTGAATTTTTACCGTAGTTCAAAAAACCGGTAAAAAAATAGTTTAGTCAAACCAATAATTCAGTTGAATAACTAATTCGGTCGAACTGTTTGTTCGGTCAAATTATTTATTCGACCAAAAAAATGTTATATGTATATGACGGCCAAGAACCTACCACGAAGTTTTGAGCACTGTTGATTTGTCATTGTGTTGTCGAGCATTGTGAGGTCTGTTTATTTTTAATTGTGTTGTCCAGCACTTTGAGGTCTATTGGTTTGAGTCGAAGCCCTACCAAGCACTAGGAGGTAATTTAATTCAAGTTTTTTGTAATTTAAATTTTTTATTTATAGGTTTTATTGTAATTTTTAATGAATTTTTTATTTTTTTTGCAGCTTGGGGCTAGAGGAATTGTTTGGTTGCACTCGTCGCTAGCATCTTTTTTAGCCTCCTCATCCGGACTAGGTAAGTCTCTCAGACCAGTTTAGATTGTTCTCTGTTTAACGTGTAACCAATTTAGATTGTTCTCTATTTTTTGAAAAACTTTAAACCCCCTAGGGAATTCCAGTGATTTTTTTTTACTGTTCTTGGCCCAATGTCTCTCGTCCAAATGACGTCTTTGCCATGATTTTCATTATTTCTAGTTATGTTTATATTAACTATTTTACTGAGGAATGCAGTTGATCATTAATAAGAGTCATTAGGCAAACACAAACCGCTGGGGGAGCGAGCTGAACGAGGGTTTGCACCAGGGTTTCAGTGCTGGTAACCATGGAGGGGCATGGAGGGGCGAGGACGGGGGAGTTCCACTCCCTCCTACAATCATGCAGTTGTGAACAAAAGCAAGGAAGCTGGTTCGAACCGCTTCAAGAAACCAATAGAGGCAAAAACTGTGAGTAACAACATAGAAAAATCGAAAAACATCAGATCACATGAACAGGAAGAGAATCATGAGGAGGTCAGAAGAGAGAAGAGAAGAGGAGGAGGCAGTTAGAGAGCTGAGCACAATAATATGACAGGACTTTGTAAACCTTGGTCAACCATTACACCCTGGGTTGTTTTAAGTGATCCAGCGCTACAAGTGCACAGAGATCACATGGTGGCATATACGGTAATATGCAATCTATGGGGATATGGCCAACAGAGAAGGCTTTGCATGCATGGATTAAAAACCACTGGAAACCAAAGGGGGAAATAAACCTTCACCTTTGGTCCAAGGGTTTCTTCACAGTGGTGTTCACAAACTTAGAGGACAAAGACAGAGTGTTTGAAGGAGGACCATATTTTTATGCTACTGCGGGCCTCTACATGTGACCATGGATGATTAATTTTGTCCCGGAACGAGAGACATTCACATCAGTACCAGTATGGATAAGACTCTAATCCCTACTTTTAGATTATTGGCTGCCAGAATCCTTAAAATCCATAGGCAATAAATTAGGTCATTTTTTTAAAATATCAGATGTGACTCTACGAGGAAAATACACCTCCTTTGCCCGAATATGTGTAGAAATGGACCTATCTTGAGCACTTCTAGATGAAATCATTCTAGAAGTATATGATGAATAATGGGTGCAGGCGGTGGACTATGAACATGTCCCATGCAGATGTCGCAAATGTCATGAATACGGGCACCTCTTCAGAGACTTCCCATTAAACAAACTGGAGAACAACATTAAAACCAACATAGGCAAAGATCCTAAAGGCTTTACCAAGGTGGGAGGCAAAGGGAAAGGAGGGGAAAAGATCCAAAAGAAAACCAACGAGGATAGGCAACCAAATCATAACAGCTTCAAGATTTTAGAAGATGAAGGTGGGAACAATGGGACGAACTAGGTACTGGAGGATAATCCTGCAGAGAAGGAAAAAGATGATAGCATGGAGGATATACCTAAAAACAACAAACTAAAGGAGGATTTGACTAGCACTATGGAACATGACAAGGACCATGAGATGACCCCAAGCGAGGTTGGAACGGAGGACCATGATCTGCAGGAAATTCTTGAAAGGGAGAATCTCGATCTAGAAACATTCCTGGAGTAGGGAACCACCAAAGGGGTTGATTCTCTACCACAAGAGGAGTTTGACAGAGTGCAACAACTCTTCCTCTGGAGATCTCAAGCAAAGGGTTCTGGAGTCAAAAGAAACCATGATAGCCAAGAAAACAGAGGGGTAAAAATGATGGAGGTAACATCAGGACACTCTCCCAAGAACCCAGGCAGGAAAAGAGGAAGAAAAAGACAGAATGAACTGCTGACAGAGTGTGGGAAACTCATGATCAACTCAGGTAAGATGAAATATCTTACTAGTTACCCATTTACAAACCTTTCTTAATGAAGATCTCGACCTGGAATACTAGGGGTCTAGGAAGTAAAAGGAAGCAAAGAAATCTTAGCAATAGAATAAAAGAATAAAAACCAGATATGGTGTTTATCCAAGAAACAAAATGTTCAATAGATAAAATAAGAGAGATACATAGCAAATGGCTCATCAAGTATGACTATCTAGAAGTTAAAGTAGACAACATAGTAGGAGGGATTCTCACACTTTGGAACCCCCAGAAATTTGGAATCCTAGATGTTGAAGCATCCAGGAACTACCTCTCGACGGCGATTCAACCTTTGGGTGATAAGGAAGTCTATTTGATCACAAATGTCTATGGTCCTCAAAAACTTGAAGACAAACTCAGGCTTCTTATCTCACTAGAGGAGCTAAGAGAAAGACATCCAGTTATGCCCTGGATTCTGGGATGGGACTTTAATATGATTAGATCTCTTACAGAAAAAAAGGTGGGACCAGAACACTAGGCAGAGACTCCATTTCCTTCCAGAACTTCCTAAACGACATGAGGCTAGTGGATACGGATAAAAAAAATGGTACCTTCACCTGGAATAATAAGCGGGGAGGGGCTTCTCAAGTCGCCTCTAAACTAGATAGATTCATAATCTCTGAGGACCTCATTCTCACTGGCCTTGACTTGTCTACTTTAATCCTCCCTTTTGGAGGCTCGGATCACTGGCCTATCCAACTTGAAGCTTCTTTTATAGGCACTCTGAGGAATAGACCTTTTAGGTTTGAAAATTTTTAGCTAACCCACCCTGACTTTATCAACAATATTAGAAAATGGTGGGCGGAAGACATGCCCATTCAAGGAACTAATATGTTCCTACTGCATCACAGACTGAAAAACATCAAACTCGGGCTTAAAGATTGGAACAAAAATGAGTTTGGAAATATTTTGAAAGCCAAAAAAGAAGTTGAACAGAAACTACAGGGAATTAATCAGATCCTCATCACATATGGCTTTACCGAGGAAAGGAAAATACAAGCTAACTCCCTTCAACAGGAATGGGAAGACAAATGCCAGTAAGAGGAGATCTTCTGGAGACAGAAATTGAGAGTGCAATGGATTAAAGAAGGGGAAAGAAACAAAGTTTTTTCACAAGTCAACCATGGAGCACAGGTCTCATAACAGGATTTCAAAACTCTAAGACACTCAAGGAAAACAGCTCAGCACCCACAAAGAAATGGAATATGCTCTGGTACAACATTTCCAAAGCATAGCAGAGGAGCCTCTCATAGACAGATCACAATTTATCAACAACTTCACAAAGTTCATTCCAAAGCTTGTAACTAGAGAAGACAATTACAATCTTAACAGGCCAGTGACCGAAGAGGAGGTCAGCGAAGACATTAAAGAGATGCAAAATGGGAAAGCTCCAGGCTCAAATGGATTCAATGTATACTTATTCAAAGCATGCTGGGAAATAGTCAAACAAGATATCCTTGATGTGGTGGAGGACTCGAGGAAATCCAAAACTTTTTTGAGGGCACTTAATGCCTCTTTCATAACTTTGATTCCAAAGAAGGAAAAAGCTATGAAACCAGATAGATTCAGACCCATAACTTTATGCAATGTGGTGTACAAAATTATTTCCAAAGTAATTGCAAATAGACTCAATCCCCTTCTTCCAACTCTTGTGTCTGAGGAGCAAACTGGATATGTGGAAGGCAGGCAAATTCTAAATAACATCATTCAAGCTCACGAGGTGGTACATTCTCTCAAAAGCAATAAGAAAGCAGGTATGATCATACAACTTGACCTAGCGAAAGCTTATGATAAGCTAAGCTGGTCATACATTAGGGAAGTACTAAAAGCGTATGGCTTTGACCACAACTGGATAAGATGGGTAATGGCCCTTGTCACCACAGTTAGTTTTTCAATCCTGCTTAATGGCTCACCATCCAGAACCTTTAGGCCTTTGAGAGGCCTCAGATAAGGAGATCGGCTCTCCCCCTTCCTCTTTATTCAAGGTTTAGGAAATGCAATCAAATTAGCCAATGTAGAAGGAAAAATCTAGGGTCTCAAACTCACCTTGAATGGGGATGCCTTGACTCATCAACAATTTGTGGATGACACTATGTTGTAGGGTACACCCACGGTCAAGGAAGCTAAAGCTTTCAAACAAATCCTAAACAATTTTGCTATGGCTGCTGGTAGAGAGGTAGGCCTTACTAAATTAAAGATTTTCTTTTTTAACACTGACATTGCTATTCAGAGAAACCTCACCAGAATTATTGGCTTTCAAAGAGAACAGCTACCCTCCAAATATCTGGGAATACCTCTAATGGACAAACCTTTGGGCAAGGAAGTTTGGGAGCCACTAACTAATAAACTCCAAGACAAAGTCAAAAAATGGACAAGCAAATCTTTGAATTTAGCAAGACGGCTAGTGCTAACAAAAGTTATCCTACAAATTGTTCCCATCTTCATGTTTTCAGCTCTTCCTGCTCCTAAAGGAGTTTTGCAACACATCAGAAATATCCAAAGAGACTTTCTTTGGGGCAAAGGGGAAGAGAAAAAGAAATGGGCTTTGGTAGCATGGGATAAGCTCTGTAAACCTAAGACCCATGGAGGTTTGGGACTTCATGACCCTGAAACCCTAAGCAAATTTTTGGGGGCAAAACTATGGTGGAGATGGCTAAAGGAATCGGTAACCCCTTGGGCCAAGGTATGGAAATAGAAGTATGAAAATAATTGGCAAGAAATGGATCACATTCGAATGTCTAGGCTCATCAAGGGCTCCCACATTTGGAACAATGCATGGGAGAATAGATCCATTGTTCAAAAGCATAGTTTCTGGGAGATCAGAGATGGAAACCTAGCTTGGTTTTGGTAGGACAACTGGCATCAAGAGCTTAACCTGTTAAGAGAAGAACTAGCCAATCTCAAGAAGGACACTGACAGTAAAGGTTTACTCAGGGTAAGTGACTTCTGGGATCAGGCAAGGAACAAGGGAAAATGGAGAATATGGAAGGACCTGGCATATAGTGAAGAGACCCCTTTGAAGGCCCAGGCAGAAGCTCTTGCAGTGATCTTGGAACAGAGAAAGATTTTGACATCAACATCATCTGACCAACTGAGATGGGGAAGAAACAATGAAGGCAACTTCAACCTCAAAGAAGCCAAGAGAATGGCCCTAGGGCTTGACTTTCCAAACCCTGATAAGGTATGGAAGGACCTATGGCAGAACCCGCACTGGATGAAAATCAAACTATTCATGTGGTTGGTGCAACATAAAAAAATTCTGACTTGGGAAAACCTTCGGAAAAGAGGTGTAGCCGGTCCATCTAGATGCCAGTTATGTGAATTACAAGAAGAAACAATGGAACACCTACTCAACCTCTGCCCATTCACCTCTACCTTGTGGAATTGGGTGGCTTTAATCTTTAAACAAACGGATAGGGACAATTTCAGCATCACTGGCACTTTGAAGAATTGGAGGAAAACTTTCTCAGAAAATGAAATAATCAACAAAGCTTGGACTCTGGTTCTAGGCTTTTTAATCTGGGATGTCTAGAAAGAATGTAACAATAGGATTTTCAAGAACAGAATTGGCTCATCCTAGAGCATCATAGCTCAGATCATTAGACAACTCAAAGATATTGTGGGTACCCTTCTAAAGAAACCCCCCGAGAACCCACCTCAAGACCAGGATGCACAAATACTATTGCATTTGGGTCTCCAGTTGCCTTTCCCCCAAGGCATAAGCAAGATTGTAAGTCATACAACAGCGGATAAGGACTTCTGGCAACCTCCTCCTCATGGTTTTTTGAATTTTAATATAGATGGAGGTTCTAAAGGAAACCCTGGGGTGGCTAGTTATGGCGGAGTCATAAGAGATGAGCAGGGATACATAAAAATTATCTTTCATAGTCATTTTGGGAATGCCACTAATAATATGGAAAAACTCATGGCCTTAGAGCAATGCCTAGAAATCTTGATTGAATCAAATTTACATAATTCCATCACTGAAGTCGACTCTGAATTGATAATTAATTCGGTCAAGAAGATATGCAATGGCACAACACCAAAAAGAGTGTCGAAACACTGGCAGTTATTGCAGGTCTACCAACGTATACAATCCCACCTGAGAACCCTCAGAACCCTCAACTTTTTTCATGTGCACAGAATAGCTAACAGGTTAGCGGATCATCTGGCAAATGAAAAAGTACTTTGTTCAAAAAGCAATAGAAGGTATGCCTAGATGTCGACACCCTCAAGGAAATTGCACGAGGACTGTCACAGATAGGCTACCAAAGACGGGGAATACTTTCAGAGTATGAGAAATAAGCAGAGAGAAGACTAATGGAAATAGTAGAAAGTGGACTAATCACAGGGAAGAAGCAAGTGGTAAACAGCGGGCAGGTTGGCAAGCCGCTGACCAAAAATTTCCCTGAACTCCACCATCCTATGGATTTCGGGTGGAAAAATGCATGTAGGTTAATTCTTCAAACAGACCTGGAAAAATATAGAGCAGTGGCCTATTTACTCTTCAGGTCCGTAAGAAAAGATAAAATGTGGGCTAGCTGTTGAGATCTCTTTGGAACTCCGTCATCCTATGGATTTCAGGCGGAAAACTGCACAAAAGTTCATTCTTCAAACGGACCCAAAAAACTATTGTGCGGTGGCTTATTTACTCTTTGGGTCTGTAAGAAAAGTTAAAGAGTGGGCAAGTTGTCCAGATCTCTTTGGAACGCCTTCATCCTATGGATTTCAGGCGGAAAAACTGCACGAATGTTAATTCTTCAAACGGACCCGAAAAAGTATAGAGTGGTGGCTTATGTTTCTCTTCAGGTCCATAAGAAAAGATAAAGTGTGGGCAAGGTGTCGACCCGAAATCAGCTCACGATTGTTGGATCAACGAGGGTTGGATCGCACGGTCATCAGGTTAAAAAGATAACCGAAGGTTAAGGTTGATTCTTGGGTCACTTGTTGTAGTATTGCGGGCCTTCGGATCTGTGGGCCCTCGTCATCAAGGGCTTTTAGGTTTTTTGATGAACTTTAGAATCTTTTCACTTCTCCTTCGGGTACGGAGAGAAGGTTCCCAGTTCGCTGGTTATCCAGAGTGACGCCTGGAGGGCGAACAGATCATGGGTGTTCTTTTTGGATCCTCTACACTCTATGTTGGGCGGAATTTTTGTCAACCATTCTTTTGTAGTCTTGTTGAAGTTAGGAGCGGGGTTTTTCCAACCCAACTGTCTATTGATTTTTCACAGAGCTGGTGTTGCTATTCTTGGCTCCGTTAAAGAAGTGTACATTATGTATTTTTTTCTAGATTAATGGAAGGTTCCACTCTTACTTGATCAAAAAAATATATTAACTATTTTACTAAATGGATATTAATAGAATTTCCAAAGAGGAGAAAATACATTTTTACATCCATTCGCTAGACAAACATATGGCATCCTTGTTAAATTTTTGAAATCACTTATTGGACATGACCATCGATGATGCGATGATGCTGAGTCATTTATTTAAATCAATAAGAAAGCCATTTTTCCATCTAGTACGTGAAACTGGATTGAACCAAATGCCAACTAGAGTTAAGAGGGAGGACTAACCAGATTCTATATGTAACATGCCCACCGAGCATTGTGTCAAGGGCGGTGGTTTTACTCTTATGCAAAATGAAGATATTATTTTCCTTTAAGAACATTTATCTTTGTAGTGCATGGAGCTTACTAAGGCTAATAATAGTTCATTGGTCCAGTCATCGATCTGAAATTAGCTTGTCATGACTTAAAACTGATCTTGAGCTCTTGACACTAGAAAGTCCCCTTCTTATTCTCTCTAAGTATGGAAGAAAGCTTCTCATACCTTATTCTCTTTATAATGTCAACCTGATGAAGAGAACTGAATTGTTTCTCTGCCCTGCCTACCTAATATTTGAATTTGATACTTGAATGCAATGAAAATCATGAAAGAGTAGCTTTCATTTTTTCCGTCTAGTACATGAAAAACAGTTTGGATAAGGGACTAGTCCAGCACTTTGGCACCATGGAGCGAAAATAATTAACACATAGCCAACACAAATCCAAACATATTACTACCGTTTTCTTCTTTTTTCACAATGTAATGCTTCTCCCCCATGATTTTTTTCTTTCAGTTTTCGAATTGAATTCGTTCTAAGATTTCTATTTTGTTGGGTGCATGATATCGAAGCTAAATAGAGTGATGGCATTTCTTTGTCAACTATTTTTTGTGTTTTAATTTTAATTTTATTGGGTTGCTAATCAGAGTGTTGGCATTGCGTTTTCATCCATTTTTGGTGTTTTAATTTTAACGTTAATTGGGTTGACTTGTTCTACCTTGATTTATCTTGTAGAACAACCTTGATGCTTCTTGGTAACATACTTTCCTTTCTTCTATTGTTAAATGTTCATTTATGTTTTCTTTTTCAATATGTGTATTTCACTTCAAGCTTCCCTATTTTCCTAGAACATGGGTCTTATCATCTTCCTAAGATGAGGCAAAATACACTTAATTGAAGGTTCTTGTACTTGATCTTTTCAAGTAGTAGTTTCTTTTTGAGATGCATATTTTTCATTTCTATTTTGTTGGGTGCATGAGATTGAAGCTAATTAGAGTGTTGGAATTGTTTTGTCATTTATTTTTGGTGTTTTAATTTTAATGTTATTGGGTTGACTTGTTCTACCTCGATTTATCTCGTAGAACAACTTTGATGCTTCTTGGTAACATATTTCCTTGTTTATGTTGTTATATGTTCATTTAAGTTTCCTTCTTCATTATGTGTAATTCACTTTGCTTCCCTATTTTCTTAGAACATGGGTCTATTAACTTCCTAAGATGTGGTAGAATACATTCAATTGAAGGTTTGTGTACTTGATATTTTCAAGTAGTAATTTCTTTTTGAGATGTACATCTTTTTAATTTCTATTTTGTTGGGTGCATAAGATTAAAGCTAATTTGAGTGTTGACATTGTTTTGTCATCTATTTTTGGTGTTTTGATTTTAATGTTAGTTTTTTAATTTTAAGAAGGCAACATAGATATTAGATTTACTAGAATAAAACTGGGTCTATCATTTTTCATTTTATTTTTTTCCCTCTTTCTTAACTATATTTTGAAAGAAGCATATATAAATACATCCATTTAGGCCATATAAATAAAAATGTATTATAGTTTTATAAAAAAAAAATTATAAGGTATTATAAGTGTTAAATTTACTAGAATAAAATTAGTCTATCATTTTTCATTTTATTTTTTTCTTCTTCTTTAACTATAGTTTTTAAAGAAGCATATAAATAGACCCATGTATGGCATATAAATAAACATGTATTATAGCTTTAATAAACAAATTTTATAACAAGGCATGAATAAGTGTTAAATTTCCAAGAATGAAAATAAAAATAAATTAAGAAATACTTTGAAACTAGACATGAATAAGTGTTAAATTTCCAAGAATCAAAATAAAAATAAATTAAGAAATACTTCCAAATTTGGATGATTTGAAGATAATTTGAATTAGAAATATTTGTATGTGCGGAATGAACATAAAAATAAATTAGTAAATACTTTAAACCTTCAGTTGAGTTGAAGCTAAGTTGAATGAATTAGAGATTTGTAGTTGAGTTGAATTAGAGATCTCTAGTTGTTTTCTTCTTGCAATTCTCCAACCATCCAACCAAGTAGAAACAACCTTTCTTGCTACCTAGCCTTCTGACAAATTTGTCTAAACAGTAATATTTTGTACAACCTAACAATACCTGTATAAATATATTAAATTCATTTTATTGAATTTATATTTAACATGGATCAGAAAACCCATTAAAAATGGTTGAAAAGTGGACTTTATGAATAGAAGTTTCTTGTTATCCCAATCCAGGGCAAGCATTGATTACTTATGTTCTATGCAATATTTTGATGAACTAATTCCTCCAAAGGAAAAGGAATGTACCTGGAAGAACAACAAACAATGAAGCATATTATATTTTTCCATTCTATACCAAGTGTGCCCCCACTATGTAAGCACAACTTGATGAACTTGACATGTTTTAGAAAATTTTGTATTTAATTTTCAAAATGTGCATGCTTCAACATTTGTGTTTTTAGTCTTGAGTATATTTTAAATGAAGAGCTTCGGATTGTTACATTAATTTTCTGAATTCTTTCAATGTTTTTAAATAGAAATTTTAAGATCTTAAAATGCATGATGTAATTTCAAGGGTTAAATCAATTAAATGCATGAGGTAACTTCAAGGGTTATCTCAATTTTCTGAATTCTTAATATTTTTAAATAGAAATTTCAAGATTTTTAAATGCATGTTGTAACTTCAAGGGTTACAACAATTTTCTAAATTCTTGATCTTTTTAAATAGCATTTTTAAAAAGAATTGTAAATCCACGAGGTAACTTTTTAAATATCATGCATGTATATATATCTATAGATATCCATATCATGGATGAGCATTTTCCACATGATTCTTCGAGGCGAACATCAATAGAGTCTCATGCATCTACTAGAGCGGGAGGTCGAGGTCATGGATCAAAGAGAATATCAAATGAATTGGGGGAGGTCCATCGTTCACATCGTGGTATATATTTGTTTGTGTGTGTGTGTGTGTGCATTTAATTAAATCATAAATAAGTAGAATCATATGTATGTACACATAAATATTGAAAATTGATTTTCTATTTTTTTAGATGCTTCACTCACAATGTCATCGCATGATGGTGGTCAACATTCTCCAAGTGGTCATCAATCTCAGGGTGGTCAACATTCTTCGACTGGTCCATCATTTAGGTAAATTATACATGTCTATATTGCATACATGTATGAATAAATTTGTTCACATGTTTTTATATTTATGTAATTTTATATACTGATCCAAAGGGTGAAAATGTTAGTTCAAGTAGACGTAAGCGAAGCCGAACGGTTCAAGAAGAAGGCCAGACACCGACTCCTTTTTATCCATCTGATATTCCAAATGAGATTCCTTGGGAGACAAACCTCCAACAATGCACATTACGAAAGTAAAAAACTCATTATTCTAAACTGACAAAAGATCTTGGGAGTTTGGATCTCCCTGCAGGGAGTAGAGAAATCTTAGAAATAGTTACGCACTCTCTAAGCTCATTTATCGATGTTTAAGAGAATCTTGGGCCAACCACGAATTCATTTATAAATATAGCAAGGCATAGAAAGAAAGCAGTGATGGGTCCTGATAAATGGATCGAGGTTAATAAAAGGGTTACAAAAGAAGATGCAAAATCTATGTTTAATTTCAAAGAAGGGCCGAAAATAAAGATGCTCAAGGTGAAATTTTTCAAGCACCCTGATATAGCTTGCCATTTGTATAATAAGTTCCTTACAATGTATGGAAAGCTTCCATGGAATGATGAGGTTCCAGTTTGTTTTGCAAAATTATTTTATGCAGAATTTTTTTTAGTTATGAAACCTGATTATAATGTCCTTCCATCTTAATATTACAATACTGGGAAAGGTCGGTTATATAATCGTAAGGGTGCATTATGTGATATTGAATTGCCTCCTCCTCAGCCACCTTTGGTATGCAAACCTTCTCGTCTGGTAACTTTGTGATTAGAGATGGATGCCACTTCTCAAATTAGTTGAGAAGGAAGGGATGTCATTATAGGCAACATATAGAGTGCATTGGTTGGAAATGATATCGGTCTAAATCGGCAAAGAGCACGAGCTAATGCATGTGCTAATTTTGTATATAAAATAGATGAGGAGATAGATAATATGAATAATGAGGAGCTTAAAGCATATGCAAAGGCTTGTCGTAATGGTTGGCAAGACCTAATTGTTCATGAAGAAGAGGGTGTGGGATCGGTATGTGTCAATGGTCAGGGTTGATATTTTAATGTAATTTGTAATGTATACATGTTAATGTCGATTCATATACATTTTTTTATTTATTTTAGATATAATCTAGAAGAAATGTACCATATGTTCACTATTTGTAGTTAACTCATTTGTTGAACGAAAATTTTGATAATGTCACGGTTCCAGGTTCAGGTTCCAATGAAGATGTTTTGAGACATGTTAGTTTTTTGAAGAGTTAATGTTGATACAATTATTATTCTACTTTTATTATATCGGTATATTGTGACCTAACTTGTTTTTAAAAGAAATAATTATGTATATATAATTAAATGTTAACATATTCCAATTTTTTACCGATGTTTTGGACATAGTGCCACCCTCTTCCTCCCTGTTAGGATTTGTGCAACAAGTATTGAATATTTCACTTATATTTTGTTATAAATTGAAGTGAAAGTTTCATTAAAAAACGATTTATAGATTTATCTTATAATTTTGGAATTTTGGAATTTTAGGTTTGGGGAGACGATTTCCATTGTCCAGGGACATTAGCGATGGAGTCGAAAATGGGGATAGGATCATCTAAACAATTTGAAAAAGTCGTGTAACGATTTTTTTAATATTGTGAGTTAATGCATTTTCATATACATGTACATGTATTGTACAGGGCATCCAAGAGGGCGCAATGCAAGATGAACACCAAAAGGGCACAATGGAGGGCGAACACCATTAGGTATTGCATGGAATTTGAAATATTTTATAATTTTGTTTTGATGATCTTATATTCTCATTTAATTTTAAAGTACATAATCTTATGTATATCTGCAATTACACATGTTGTGTAGGGAACCCGTGATTCAGAGGAGAGCAGGAGGAGGTTGACAGATTGTATATTTGAGCGAGATTTGTAGGTTTTAACCCCGTACAGAAATTACTTGCATACAAATTCTAAAACACATAAAATAAATAATGCAAGAGCAGAACACATAAAACACATATACACAGAGATTTTCCCCTGGATCCCAAAATCGGGACTACCAGCTTGATTTTTCATTATGTTCCTTTCAATGTTATAATACATATTTGTACATGCCAAAGCATCCAATACCATAGACCGAAAACCATCGCGTCCAAAAAACATGTGCGAAAATCATGTACAAAACCATAGGTGGGTCTGCCCAACCAAACATAGGGTCCAAAACCAAAATTTTCTGGGGCACTGTCCTGGACCCCATAAAGTGGGGTTACGCGTGCCCCTCAAACCCCCTGTTAAATACGTGGAAAGAATATAACAAAACCCAACATTCTCCCACTTGTTGTTTTCTTTCCACAGGGGGCCACAAGAGAGCTTAGTCATTTTTCCAGCCCTGAAATGCCCATTGTCTCTCTACACCAAGAGAACTTCTCATAGCTCACAGATTTTGTCAATGCATCTGCATTATTCTTCAAAGTGTCCACCTTTACCAGCAACACCTTTTTGTCTTCTATCATATCCCTCACAAAGTAATACTGAACATTAATGTGCTTTGTCTTTGAATGATATGCAGGGTTCTTTGCCAAGAAAATTGCACTTTAGCTGTCACAGTCTATCCTTATAGCTTCCTGTACTAACCCCATACTTGAACACAATCCCTACAACCAAACTATTTCCTTGCTTGCATGAGTGGCTGCCATGTATTCTGCCTCTGTAGTTGACAGTGCCACTACAGATTGTTTCTTACTCATCCAACTGACTGCACCTCCAAATAGGTTAAACACATACCCACTTATATATCTTCTCTGATCCAGATCTCCAGCCTAGTCTGCATCAACAAAGCCATGAATATCCAACACTCTGTCCAATCTTGGTCTTCCTTGGTAGCACAAACCATAATCACTAGTGCCACACAAATACCTGAAAACCCGCTTCACTGTTGTCCAGTGCTCCTTCCCTGGTTTTGATATAAACCTGCTCAATACTCCCACTGCATGTGCAATGTCTGGTCTAGTACAGACCATTGCATACATCAGGATACCAACTGCACTTGCATATGGAACACGGGACATGCCCTCTTCCTCTTCTTGTGTCTTGGGACACTGTTTAGCAGATAACCTCACACCTACAGGAATAGGAACCTTCATCAGTTTACTATCATGCATATTAAACCTCTGTAATATTGTCTCGACATACTTCCTCTGGTTTAACCAGAGCTTCCTCTTTGCCCGATCTCTTTTAATTTCCATGCCCAAAATATAGTTTGCAGCACCAAGATCTTTCACGTCGAATTTGGAGGACAATTGGGTCTTAAAATCCTGGATAACTTCTTTGTCATTTCCAACCAACAACATATCATCCACATACAAGACCAGATAAATAACACAGTCACCAATTAATTTAAAATACACACAGTGATCTGCTTTGCTTCTGGTGAAGCCAAGTCCCCGTATAAATGTATCAAATTTCTAATACCACATCCTTGGTGACTGTTTTAACCAATATAGAAACTTCTTTAACTTACATACCAGTTCTTTCTTACCCTTCACCGCAAAGCCTTCAGGTTGCTTCATGTATATCTCCTCTTCCAGATCCCCGTGAAGAAATGTTGTCTTCACATCCATCTGTTCTACCTCAAAATCAAAAGCAGCAGCAACAGATAAAAGTAATCTAATAGAAGTTACCTTGGCAACAGGAGAAAAAATATCACCAAAATCAATTCTCGACACCTGGGAATAACCTTTTGCTACCAGCCGAGCTTTGTATTTCTCCACTTTTCCTTCTGCATTTGTCTTCTTTTTGAACACCCATTTGCTACCAATGGGTTTCCTTCTAGCTGACAACTCCACCAGATCCCAAGCCTCGTTTTTGTGCAAAGATGGCATTTCATCAACCATGGCCTCTTTCCAGAGTTTTCCATCCTCTGAATCCACTGCTTCCTTCACAGTTCTGGGATCATCATCAGTAACACACAAAGAAAAATTTGAACAGAAAGCAGATGGACTATACCTTTCTGGCTACCTTCTTTCTCGAACTGATCTTCTCACAGCCAGAGTTTGTGGCTCTTCATCTTCTGATTCCTCCTTTGTTGTAGAATCTGATTCTTCCTCCTTTAGCTCAAACTCTATCTTCTCAGGTTCCTTTGGTTGGACTTCATGTTTAATAACATCTTTCACCTCTCTGAACACCACATCTTGGCTGTACATAACCTTCCTTGTTACTGGGTTCCAAAACTAATAACCCTTTAAACCATCCTTATACCCAATAAAGATGCACTTTTCAAATTTACTATCCAACTTTGTTCTTTTCTCCTTTGGAACATGTACATATGCATCACATCCAAATACCCTCAGATGTGAAAGAGAGGGTTTCTTACCAGCCCATACCTCCTGTGGAGTCTTATCCTCCAACGTCGATGAAGGTGACCTGTTGACCAGGTAACATGCAGTACCCACAGCCTCTGCCCAGAATTCTTGTCCTAACCCGACACCACTGAGCATGCTTCTTGCCCTTTCCATCAAAGTCTTGTTCATTCTTTTTGCAAATCCATTTTGCTGAGGTGTATATGGATTAGTCTTCTGCCGTGCTATACCACACTTCTTGCAGAATTCTTCAAATTCCTTACTGCAAAACTCTCCACCATTATCTGTCCTCAACACCTTTATCTTCTTCTCTGCCTGGTTTTCCACCAGAGCCTTAAATTTTTTAAACCTATCAAAGACTTCATATTTCTTATTAAGGAAATATATCCATGTATTCCTTGAGAAGTCATCTATAAATGATACATAGTACACAGACTTACCCAGTGATGGAACCTTCACAGGTCCAAACACATCACTGTGCACAAGCTCTAATATATGTTTCACCCTCTTACCACCAGAGGGGAAACTCACCCAATTCTACTTCCCGTATACACAATTTTCATAGAAATCAAAATCCAGAGAGCTATTACTCATACCTTCTACCATACCTTTACCATGAAGTATTCGAAGGCCCTTCTCTCCAATATGTCCAAGCCTTTGATGCCACAGCATGGTCTTTTCTCCAGAGACCACTAGATTTTTTGCTCCACTTTCAGGAACCACGGAACTATTGCACCCATCAACAACAGTGCTACCTTACAGCTTGTACAGAGTTCCAATCCTAACTCCCCACATCAATATCAGTGCTCCCCGAACCATCTTGTAGGTATCCTTCTTGAACACTGTTTTTACACCTGCATCATCCAGCTTACTTACAGAAATCAGATTTATGGCTAATGCAGGAATATGCAGAACACCCGAAAGTGCTCTAACCCTTCCACCTTGCAGCTTCAACTTTACTTTTCCACGACCAATGATTCTAGCCTTCCTGTCATCCCCCAAGAAGACATCACCACCATCATATTTCTCATACTCACAGAACCACTCTCTATGAGGATTGAAGTGAAAGGATGCACATGAGTCAATCAACCATGCCTCATGATTTACATGTGTACTTGAAGAAGCCAAGTACACATCCACACCTTCATCTGAGGTGGTTTTCACCTCTGCAGAAGGAGCCTCGTCAGATCCCTTTCCCTTGTCAGGAGCTTTAGATTTACAGTCCCTTTTGATGTGGCCTTCCTTTCCGCATTTCCAGCACACTGTCTTTACAAGTTTTCCTGGAGATTTATATCTCCCTCTAGATTTAGATCTCCCACTCGATGACTTATTTTTGTTTCTGTTCTGGGACCGTCCTTGTACAAACAAGGCATCACCATTTTGGCTCTCCATATTTTTCCATCTCATCTCCTCCGTCAGCAAGGTTGAGACTATTTCATCAAACTGCAAGGCAGTTGCATTGCTACCTATTGCAATAACCAGACTATCCCACGAATCTGGTAGAGAACACAACAAACTGATGCACTTATCTTCATCTGAAATTTTAATATCAACAGATGCTAACTGACTTACCACAGTATTAAATGCGTTCAGATGCTCTTTCACCGAGTCTCCATCTTTCATCCTCGGGTTATACAGATTTTTCCGCAGGAACAGTTTATTCACCAGAGACTTAGATTGGTACAAAGTCCCTAACTTGTCCCACAAAAACTTTGTTGTACTTCCCCTGATACATTCAGCAATACTGAATCTGAGACACATAATCGTATTGTGCTCTTTGCCTTCCGATCCAACTTCTTCCATTCTTCATCGGACACTCCCGTTGGTTTAGTACCCGGATCTACCGTGATTTACTGATCTTTATCCACCAACAGATCCTCCATCTTGAGTTTCCACAACTCAAAACTCTAACCATTAAATTTCTCGATCTATATCTTTCCACTACTCGCCATTTCTTTCACCAACAGAATCAATCTCATAGATCTCCCACTAAACAGGGTCTACCATAGGCCCGAGCGAAACCCCTCAGCAACAAAGGTGTCCCCTTGAAGCCAAACCTTGCTCTGATACCAAATGTAGGTTTTAACCCTGTACAGAAATTACCTGCATACAAATTCTAAAACATAGAAAATAAATAATGCGAGAGCAGAACACATAAAACACATATACACAGATATTTTCCCCTGGATCCCAAAACCGGGACTACCAGCTTGATTTTTCATTATGTTCCTTTCAATGTTATAATACATATTTATACATGCCGAATCATCCAATACCATGGACCGAAAACCATCGCGTCCAAAAAACATGTGCGAAAATCATGCACAAAACCATAGGTGGGTCCACCCAACCTAACATAAGGTCCAAAACCAAAATTTTCCAGGGCAGCAAGTGGGGTTACGGGTGCCCCTCAAACCCCCTGTTAACTACGTGGAAAGAATATAACACAACCCAACAAGATTTCCTAAATTGATGAAACTTTTTTATTTGACAGTTTTTTAATGTTATATTTACTTTTATCATGATATAAATTTTGGAGATATTTAAAGTAAAACTCTTTATTATGAATTGATGCATCTTATTATTTGACAACTTTTTATTATATATTTTAAAATTTTTGACATATTTTAAATGTTGAACTCTTTATTATGATTTAATACATGCAAATTTTGGAGTTTATACACATTTTGCATGATGTATGGTGTGATGTTTAAAACTTGGTTTTACATATTTAAGTTCATGAATATGTAGTGCAATGAAATTAAATTTGCATTTAGTTGGTACATTTTGCATTCAGTCATTCCTATACCTATAATGTTAGTAGACGATTCTTAGGTTTTGTTTAAAGTTTATTTGTCTTGACTTATTTAAAATGAATCTATTAAAATTGCAAATTATGTATTTGAATGAATCAAGTATAATTCGATGAATATGTCTAAAACAGTGATAACTTAAAATTGCATTATAAAATATGGTACGTGTACATTTTGTATTCATGTATAGAAAGACTACTATGGATGTCGGTTGATAGTTAACTTTTAATATAAAGTTGTTTGAATACACATTTACATAAGTTAGAAAAAATTGCATTATAAAATATGGCCCACAATTTGCATGATGCATGCATGGCTTGATGCTTTTAAATGTTTTACATATTTGCATTTAGTTGGTACATTTTGCATTTAATCATTCCTATAATGTTAGTAGATGATTCTTAGGTTTTGTTTAAAGTTGTTTTGTCTTGACTTATTTAAAATGAATCTATTAAAATTGCAAATTACAAAATGTGGTCTGCATTTTGCATTTGAATGAATCAAGTATAATTCGATGTAGATGTCTAAAACAATGATAACTTAAAATTGCATTATAAAATATGGTACATGTACATTTTTCATTCATGTATAGAAAGGCTACTATGGATGTCGGTTGATAGTTAACTTTTAATATAAAGTTGTTTGAATGCACATTTACATAAGTTAGATAAAATTGCATTATAAAACATGGCCCACAATTTGCATGATGCATGCATGGCTTGATGCTTTTAAATGTTTTACATATTTGCATTTAGTTGGTACATTTTGCATTTAATCATTCCTATAATGTCAATAGATGATTCTTAGCTTTTTTTCTAATTTTTTTTGTCTTGACTTATTTAAAATGAATGTATTGAAATTGCAAATTACAAAATGTAGTTTGCATTTTGCCTTTGAATGAATCAAGTATAATTCAATGTAGATGTCTAAAACAATGATAACTTAAAATTGCATTATAAAATATCGTACAGGTACATTTTTCATTCATGTATAGAAAGGCTACTATGGATGCCAGTTGATAGTTAACTTTTAATATAAAGTTGTTTGAATGCACATTTATATAAGTTAGATAAAATTGCATTATAAAACATAGCCCACAATTTGCATGATGTATGCATGGTTTTATGCTTTTAAATGTTTTACATATTTGCATTTAGTTGGTACATTTTGTATTCAATCATTCCTATAATGTTAGTAGATGATTCTTAGGTTTTGTTTAAAGTTGTTTTGTCTTGACTTATTTAAAATGAATCTATTAAAATTTCAAATTACAAAATGTGGTCTTCATTTTGCATTTGAATGAATAAAGTATAATTCGATCTAGATGTCTAAAACAATGATAACTTATAATTGCATTATAAATATGGTACGTGTACATTTTTCATTCATGTATAGAAAGAATACTATGGATGTCAGTTGATAGTTAACCTTTAAAATAAAATTGTTTGAATGCACATTTACATAAGTTAGATAAAATTGCATTATAAAATATGGCCCACAATTTTCATGATGCATGCATGACTTGATGCTTTTAAATGTTTTACATATTTTCATTTAGTTGGTACATTTTGCATTCAATCATTCCTATTGTTAGTAGATGATTCTTAGGTTTTGTTTAGAGTTGTTTTGTCTTGACTTATTTAAAATGAATGTATTAAAATTACAAATTACAAAATATAAAATTGTTTGAATGCACATTTACATAAGTTAGATCAAATTGCATTACAAAACATGGCCCACAATTTTCATGATGAATGCATGGCTTGATACTTTTAAATGTTTTACATATTTGCATTTAGTTGGTAGATTTTGCATTCAATCATTCCTATAATGTTAGTAGATGATTTTTAGGTTTTGTTTAAAGTTTTTTTGTCTTGACTTATTTAAAATGAATCTATTAAAATTGCAAATTACAAAATGTGGTATGCATTTTTCTTTTGAATGAATCACATATAATTCGATGTAGATGTCTAAAACAATAATAACAATTTGCATGATGCATGTGCATGGTTTGATTCTTTTAAAGGTTTTACATATAATTTAAGTTCATGAATATGTAGAAATGAAAGTAAATTTGCATTTAGTTGGTACATTTTGCATTCAATCATTCCTATAATGTTAGTAAATGATTCTTAGTAAATGACTCAACCAACCACAATCACAAATTAACAGAGAAGTAACAGCGCTCATCTCAACCAACCATAATCACAAATTAATAGAGTAGTAACAACGCAATATACATCACAAATTAACAGAGCAGTAAATCCCCAATACAGGTCTACAAAACATATAACTTTGTAACTCAATACAATACCCAATGAGTATCGCTTTCACATCATCACATTCTTAAGAATGTACAACTTAAGAGTGCACAAAAAGAAATGTTGACAATGTACTTGAACTCTAAGTTCTCAAAGATGAATCCAATTAGAAGAAATTGTTGGGTAGTTCAATTAAAAAAATTCTAATGGAATGCCATCTTCAATGATCTGTTCATGGTCAACTTTTGACATTCTCCATTTTTTAACTTTCAATTATTATTTTTATTGAACTTCTATCAACTTTATGTGTGCTGCACACACCAAGTGACTATATTGACAACTTATGACATTGGGTTGATAGTCTTGAAAGTAAACATTACTCTCAGTTTGGTGAGTTTCTTGGAAAAAATAACCTTTCAGTATAATAGACCCTCTTTCATATATAAAATCATTATCATCATAGTCTTCCAATAACTTCATCTTTCGTTCAGTGCACCGCATCAAATAATACTTGACATTTTCTATGTTGTTAGTGGGTGCAACTACAACAAAAACATCTCCTACACAATAAAACAAGTGTAAATTCATATCATAATTTACATGAAATTAACTTTATCAATATGGACTTGATTTTATTATCTATTTCTAGAGCTCTATATTTTAACTATTATCTAGATACTTATACACATTGATTTTAAAAACACAAATATATATATATATATATATATATATATATATATTGAAATCAATTGAAATGTTACCTTCTCTAACAAGATCAGAAACTCAATCACCTTCAGATGATACTATAGTCTCCTCTGATTCCATCTCTTCGAAGCTTGCAACTCACATTTTCCCCTTTGTATTTAGTTATGTATGTTGCCAAAGTTTTACATACATATTGTTTTCACAAACATCATTGGATTGTGTGTCCTCTACGAAAACAAACAAGAATATTTTATTTTATCAAATGCAAACGCATTTCGGTAATCCTTTGTTTTAATTGAATCCAATTTTCGATTCCCTTTCACTTTTTCAGCTTCATATGTAATCGATCTATCTACATCTTCAACTCCAATATGCCAAAAAAAACTATAGTAAATTCAAATAAGAATTTAAATATGTTATTTAAAATGCAATTTATATATGTTGAAGATAATCATTGTCATATTGTTTAAACTATATAATTTATAAATGTTTAAAACTAGAAAATTAATAAAAATGATCATATATTAAAACTATATACAAGTTAATTTGTACATAAATTCGTACCTCCCTTGATGGGTTAGTCTAATAGCTTAGTGCAGCATCGCACCATTGAACAACTTGTTTAGCTGAGACAAGTATTTCTGTAGAGTGGTCCATTTGATATCCTCGAAGTGCTTGTTTTATACATGCCCCTGCACCATCATGTTCTCCTTTTCCTTGACCAGCCTCAAAGAAATTCCAACGATGTTTAATGTGGGTTTTCTCATGAAGACGACACAACCAAAAGAATGATCATGAAGATTTGAATTGACTTGTGCATCCATCTAACCATATCCAATATTCATTGAATTTTATTCCACACCCTTACAATGAGTCATAAATCTTATCAAAACAATGTTGTACAAAATGTGTATCATGTGTACATCATCACTGCTATAAAAGTGATATTCTTTAATAACATGTCGATTATCACTAGTTGAAGGAATTAACGTGAATGTGTGGGTTGGAAAGGCTAGGTCATTTAGAAGGAAATCCATGAATGTATGATCAGTTCTAATAAAAATTATATCATGCTATTGTTTGTGTAAACCATGGTTAAGTGGCAATGCTAGAGTAAGCTGACCCAGGTAGTTGGACAGTTGTGGGTGAAGTAGTTACTTACCCAAACTTCTCCTCGGGAAATAAAAACTCCCAGAAAAAGGCCAAGAGGATATCATGAACCTGAGGCAAGAGGAGAAGAGACAGAGAGGGAAACAGACTCAAGAGTTGGTTGTCCAGTGAAGTTTGTCTGGGCTATATCTTGTAAGGATTAGATAGCCTAAAAGATAATCCCAACTGATCATACTATCCAGAGAAAAAAGAGAAAACTACTTTGGGTTAAGCTAGCTCGGGGGAGGTGCAGTAAGTGACTGACCTCATGGTTGGGAGGAGCATTGCTCACTCTGGTGGTTGCACACCACAGAGAGGAAAGAAATCATATAAGTAATGTTCCTTAAATACTTTGTATGATGTACATATGCTTATTATGAATGTTTTTCTTGAAATATTTTTCTGAAAATTACATAGTCGTGTTTTATAGAATATTGGTGACAATTTATGCAGAATGTATTTGAGAAAATGTGGATATTAGCTAAACTATGTGTTGAGAAGAAGAGGAGACTGAAGGAACAATCAAGACATTAGTTTGATTAATGAAACTAATTACAGATTACTGACAAGAGACTATTGTTACAAGGCAGCTGCAACTGTTTTGATTAATTAAACAAATACCCATAATTGATTAAAGATAACAATATTATAGTTCAATCGTGGGAGGGTTAGTTCTGGAGGTACCAGAGAGGACCAATACCCAGAACAGTCCCTTCATTGGTTGACTGGAAGAAGAAAATAAATAATTATAAGCTATACAGATAGAAAACCCTATAGAGAATAGTAAATTTCTGGAATAATAAATTCTGAAACAAAGAAATGAATGTAGATTAGAAGCATCTCAATTGAATGTAACCATTTAAATATAACTACTCTCTGAATAATATAAAATTAATGGATATACTTCAAAGGGAGGGAGGAAACCCTGTAAAAGTCTACATTCGGTAAAACAAATCTTCGAAGAAAACTGCCTTTGTTCAGAACATTTTATAGTTCAATCCATGTGAAGAATTACTGATGTAGCAAGGCAAAAACTCGAAACCCAATACGTTAAAATATATACATTTCTTCAATTAAAATCATAACAGAGCCTATCATAGTTTGTCGAGGCCAATAAATTAAAGAGAAACATCATAAACCCTCGTCGTTCCGACCAAGGTCATCAGTTAAGCATAGAGATTTAAACTCTAAACCCTCATTGTTTCGGCCGAGGTCATCAATTAAGCACAGATATTTAAACTCTAAACCCTCATCGTTCCAACTGAGGTCATCAAAATTAAGCACAGAGATTTAAATTATAAACCCTCACCTTCCTGGATGAGGTCAATAAATTAAAATAACAAAAACATTAAACTGTGAATTTTGGTTGTCGGCTGGGCTAAGAGACAACCTTTCCACGCAAAGCTCGTAGAAATACACACTTGGGGAAACATGCCAAAACACATTGTTAAGAAAGCTATGAATGGATACTTTGAAACAAAACCCTAGAAACGAGTATGGTTGATACCCGCATTCCAAAAGTGAGAAAGAGGTTAGAATTGATCACCTCTGAAATGCAAAAAAATCTATTAAACTATTAAAAAGGCTCACTTGTAGTCATCATCTTCAGCACAGAGGTAGTCCATCTGAAATCCAGGAAATGTAAACAAGTTTGGTGTTAAGACCGTCAACGCAAACCAGATGGAAAGTGAAGGGAAGGGTTAAGGCCTCACCCACGTTGTAAATAAACAGACTTCGGGAGGTGGAATGATAAACCCCGACTCCATGATTAGCCAAACACTGGAAAGAAAAAAGGAAAACATAGTGGTATTAGAACAGTTGTAGTCGACTGGAAGCAGATAGAATTAGACGTATAAGAATGACTATCACTTTCCACGACCCCAATCAAATAGCAGGACCAAAAAAACCATTCGATAGTTGGTGTTGGAGTAGTGGAAACCATGAAAATGAGACTGGAGGTAGCAAACCCTCACAGAACTCCGAGGCAAGAACCCTACCTTGAGCCATATTGAATGATGTCGGAAAGCGAGAGGGGTAGCAGAATTAGTTACCCATCTTTCAATCTACACCGTCCATTTGACCACAGTGCAGAGGACTGTCGATCAGTAGAAAATCCCAAAGTCACAATGTCAAATAGACGAAGTAGAGATTGGCATCAAGAGGGTCCAAAAACATAAAGTAAAACACTATTAAAATTTCCACCAACCTTATCCATCGAATGTACAAACATTTAAACTAAACAATAAGCTTATAAGGCATGACATGGTTTGATGGTGCATTGATTGAACATTGGAATAAGAATAGGAGGTTTGATTTCAACTCACATTGGCCTCAGCATGAAGGTCTCTATTTTATTATAATAAAATAAGTATATCAAATACATATAATAATAATGGTGAGGTGTTTGGCAATGCCTTTCTCAATGAAAGTTTAAAGTAAAAATAACATAAGAAAGACCTGTAGAGTCACCAAAATATGAATTGCCACATAATAGAACCTTATGCTATGATAAATTGCCTCCTCATTCTATATTTTACTTGGGAATTCACCTAGGGTTGTGACAAGTGGTATCAGAGCCAAGTTTTCAACACTATGGCCTTTAGGAGACAGTAATATGTTTTCTTTTCCTTTCATTAATAACAATATGTTTATTTTTGCTTTGTGATTACAATGAGCAGAATGAGGAGAATGGGATACACACCGCCAAGGTTGACTACTAGTGTTGGTCCTGATTCAACAACTGAAATACACCCTAAGATGTGGGTGCGGTTGGGGGAAGAGTCACGAAATGTTAATGCAGCTCTATATGAAACAGTGCAACAGTTAAAGGGTGAAATGGCAAGGTTACTTAAATACAACCTATTGCTTTAGAACATGAGGAAATCTCACAAGGTTACAATAACATTAACATTTTGGAGAACTATATGACAACATAGAGAATTGTGGTTGAATATCTACATACAATGTGTGTGGGGCATGTTAGAGGTAAAAAAACAAGTTCCATTGTGGCTCATGATCAAAAGGGAAAGGATCATGAAGTGACTGCTTAAAGTACTTAAATACTTGTTAGAAACTTGAGAATGAGGATTTCCCTATCTACAAGTTAGAAAAATTGTTACTGCACTAATCTGATGCCATTATTATTTGCTTAGAAATCAACACAAATAAGGTTCTTCCTTGATTCCACCAGATATGAAATATTAAATAATAATAACACCAAGGAAAGAATGGGAATTGTTGTCCAACAACATCAAGAAAACACTTTGTTTACACCACACATGATTCCCCTTCAGCCAATATCCATGTGCACAAAAAATGCTTTATGTACAACACATCTCCACAAATGCTAAAAAACAATATTGCATATCCATAGTTTTAGAATTCCTTCCCCTACTGCATTCCCTAACATATCTCCCATTCACGAAATAAACATAGCCAAACCCAACCTTGTGGATGTGAAAATTCCACATATTGAAGTTCATACGAAAAGCCATGGGCTCAAGACTGATACATGACTACCAAGCATTAGATTATATAAGTTTAATGACAAAGGATGTGGCCTGTCCTTTATTTTTTGTGTCATTTTTTATAGGCCTATTAAATTCACTGGGATGGAAGAGTGGCTTTGAAGTCAGAGGGGGATGTCCCTAGGGTTCGTATGTTGTTGTCAAATAAGTTAGTGCCATCTATCAGAAGAAACGTGGATAATGAAAACATGCAACCCAATAGCTAAGGAGAGTGCAACACAGTACATTAACCTAGCATGACTTCTAGGGTAACGTTAAAAGATAATACACCCTAGTCCAAGAAGTTATGTTTCTAATGCTTGTAGGTTGTTTGGTTTCAAATCCATATACATATTTCTATGCATATATAGAATCCATATGATGAAGCTTCAAATATGATGTAAATTTCCTAGATTTATAAACTCAAATGTGCCACTACAATCCTAAATAATTCATGATAGGTTATACAATGTAATATAAATAATTGTTAAAAAGAGGTTAATAAGTAGGTCTAATAGAGCTAAAGTTCCATTCTTTGTGTCCACTAAGATTGAATCAGGGGAGATGTTGGAGTAGAGCAATTTGTATGCTAAATTTCACCCATCATCGTGAAGCTCAAGTATTTGATGTTTGAAGGAGAGAGGATGCAACTTGTCTAGGAGCATTGGGAGCTTTGGTGTTAAGGACTGCAAGGACAAAAATATTCAACCTATTGCGTTGGAACATGAGGAAAGCTCGCGAGGTTTCAATAATCTTAACATTTTGGAGAACTATATGATAACATAGAGAATTGTGATTGAATATATACATACATTGTGTGTGGGACCTGTTAGAGGTAAAAGAACAGGTTCCATCATGGCTCAGGATCAAAAGGGAAAATATTGTGAATTAACTGCTTAAAGTACTTAAATACTCGTTATAAACTTGAGATTGAGGATTTCCTTATATAAAAAATAGAAAACTTGTTATTGCACTAATTAGTTGCCATTACTTTTTACTCAGAAATCATCCCAAATAAGGTTCTTCCTTGATTCCACCAGAGATGGAATATTCAATAGTATTAAAACCAAGGAAAGAATGGGAAGTGCTTTCCAACCACATCAAGCAAACACTTTGTTTACATCGCACATGATTCTCCTTCAACCAATATCCATACGCACAAAAAGGCGTTATGTGCAACACATCTCCACAAATGCTACAAACAATATTTCATATTCATATTTTTAGAATTCCTTCCCCAACTGCATTCCCTAGCATAGCTCCCATTCACGAAATAAACCATAGCCAAACCCAACCTTGTGGA
This sequence comes from Pinus tabuliformis, assembly GCA_031772625.1. NCBI lineage: Eukaryota > Viridiplantae > Streptophyta > Pinopsida > Pinales > Pinaceae > Pinus > Pinus tabuliformis. The sequence goes on from CM062804.1 coordinate 1,299,378,156, forward strand.
TATGAACATTCTACAACAATCAAGTTCATAAGTTAAGAAACCCTACTCCAACAAGATAGGTTCAAGATAGGTTCAAATATGATGTAAATTGCCTAGATTTATAAACTCAAATGTGCCAGTGCAATCCTAAATAACTCATGATAGGTTATACATTTTAATATAAATAATTGTTAATAATAGGTTAGAAATAAGTAGGTCTAACATAACCAAAGTTCCATTCTTTGTGTCCACTACGATTGGATGAGGGGAGAGGTTGGAGTAGAGCAACTTGTAGTGTAAAGTTTACCCATCACCATGAAGCTCAAGTATTTCATGTTTGAAGGAGAGGAAATGCAAGTAGTCTAGGAGCCTTGGGAGCTTTGGTGTTGAGGCCTGCAACGACAAAAATCTTCAACCTACTGCATTGGAACATGAGAAAATCTCACAGGGTTTCAAAAAGCTGAACATTTTGGAGAACTATATGACAACATAGAGAATTGTGGTTGAGTATCTACATACAATGTGTGTGGGGCACGTTAGAGGTAAAAGAACAAGGTCCATTGTGGCTCATGATCAAAAGGGAAAAGATCGTGAAATGACTTCTTAAAGTACTTAAAACTTGTTAGAAACTTGAGAATGAGGATTTCCCTATCTACAAATTAGAAAACATGTTACTGCACTAATCAGATGCCATTATTGTTTGCTCATAAATGAGCCCAAATAAGGTTCTTCCTTGATTCCACCAGAGATGGAATATTCAATAATATTAACACCAAGGAAAGAATGAAAATTGCTATCCATCCACATCAAGCAAACACTTTGTTTACACCACACATTATTCCCCTTCAGCCAATATCCATATGCACAGAAAATGCTTTATGTACAACACATCTTTAGGAACCAGAAGTTTTTAGAATATTTTTTTTCCTTTTGGGTACTAAATTCTGCTACTTGGGTATCGTTAGGGACTCCGAATACCTTTTTGCTTTCGTATGGAATGGGTTCTCTTTCAATCATGTAGACATTCTCTGCGATATTTTGAAAAGCTTGATAAAATGGCCCCTCATAGTGGTTTCACTATTGGGCCCGTAGGGGATTTCATGGATCCCCATTGTGTAATGCCTTCAGAGATTGAATCCTTTTTGCATCCTACCGAGAATATTGGTATGCATATGCTTCAATGGCCTAGGATATTTATCTCATTATGTACTTTGATGCAGAAGAGAAGAGGTTTGAAGGCCATGGAGAGCTAAGAGAGTGATTCATATTGATTTGTTGAGAAACGTAATATTTAATTTGCATTAGAGGTTAATCTAATGGATTTTGGAAGTCATGGAAAAAGTTATCTATAAACTACATGCCAAATGAAATTATGCTTGTTGGTTGATAACCTTGCTGCAAGAACTTAGGTCACAATGAGCTTACATCACCAAGCACTATGAAATATTGTCACTGTAACATACCTCATAATTTAGGTAGGAAACTACCTTATAGGTTGAGGTTCACTGTGAATCTATTTATTGTGTACTTTGATGCAGAAGCCAAGAGGTTTGAAGGCCATGTAGAGCCAAGAGAGTGATCCATATTGATTTTTTGTCATGATAATTGCACCAATCTACAACCAGTTGTTCATTGAAACAAGACCATTTTTAATACAAAAGATGTGGAGCTTGACTTGTCTTTGCATCTTTAAGACATTGAAAAATTTATATGTTGTGACATATGAAATATGAAACTTCACTATCCAATAGAAATGTAATTTAGTGGCAGTGTTTGTATAATCACTTATATTTATCTCAGCTATTGATCTTCTCTTTTTAAGTGTTGATTTGTTAATAACAAAATTTGAGGATGCTCCATTTTCTGTAATTTGTTGGATAATTCAACATAGAGATAGGTGTGGAGCATGTTCTTCAAGACATAACTACTAAGGTGATGATTATGTGGTACTTAACAAATTGATAATGAAGAGACGACCCATATTATTTTTTTCTTTATATGTTGCATTGATTTAATATTGGAGGATATCGAAAAAATTGACGTTGTTAAGGAGGAAATGAGGAGAATATGAGCATCACCAAATCCATTTATGATCATGCCCTCATGATGACATCAAAAATAAAATAAAAAAATTTGTGTTGTACCATCACCCTAGCAGCGTCAATCCATTCTCAATTATCAATTAGAGTGAAGGAAAATGTTTGTTTTTGTAGAATGGTATGCTAATATCTTTAATAAAAAACATGGGGGCAAGGTTTACCTTCACTTGTTTCCAGAGAATCCTTATGGGTTTTAGGAAGGGAGGTTTTTTTCTCTTAGTGAATGTTTAATAAATATTTCTTGGTTAATAGTGACAAGCCCATCACAGCCTACCCATATGAGGCAATGGATAGAGTCACAATGAATCTAACCCAACATTTTGTGAGAGACTAGGTAAGCAGGGAAATATCATGTACATCATGGGATTTTCTTGATAATATATTGAACAATATGCTCCAACACCCACTTCATACAAGAGGGGGCATTACATTGTTTTACTCTGGTAACTTTGACTACTATAGTGAGACTATGGTTGGATTCTTTACTTGTGTGCGAAGGATCATGCCAGATCCAAGGGTACATGTGGCCATACAAATTTTGAAGATGTATAAGAGAGTTGTCAGATTAGATGGCTATGATATAGTAGTTGAAGGACAATTGCAATGTTGAATAAGCAATTTGTTGTAAATTTCATATTTGTAAAGATTCAATTAAGAATTTCAAAGTTCAAACTTTACATTTTAAATTTCATTAATTTAATTTATTTTGTTAATTGGAAATATTTTATCAATTAAAACTTAATAATTATTAAATGGAATTGGGATCTCCATTCATGAGGCACAGGTAAACATGTCAAAAAGTTAAATTTATTTATTACCTATTCTTAGCAACTAATTTTTTTTGCAAAGGAAACCATTCCAAACTAGGAAACATCTAGATCACATAACATATCACATCTTTTTTCATCTATGCTATTATTCCATATGCTATAGCCTTAAGACTTTTCTTTGCAACATGTGGTGCAATTGCTAGTAATAGGTATCTCATATACAAGGGATTTATATTTTCATTTATTAAATCATTACTATATATAGTTATATTCTCTCCACTCTATGGAAGAGATGTTGTAATGTCTTATCCTGGCCTATAAAATAAAATAAATTTTCAAAACTAATGATTATAATTATTAATAAAACATTTTCACACCGTATAATTACATAAAAATAAAATAATAAAACAAGAAATAGTAATAAAAAATAAAATTATTTAATGAAAATAAAATAGGAAATTTACTCTTATGATACACTGTGACTGATAGTTTTCATAACCCATGTTTTTTTCCCAAGGTATTCTTCTCTAATCTAGTCTATATATATATATATATATATATATATATATGTATATATATATATATATATATATATATATATATATATATATATATATATATATATATATATATATATATATATATATATATATCCATTTTTAAGGTCACAGCCAAGCCAGACACCAATATTGGTGTATGAGACCCCCTTGTTTGTGGGACAAGGGACCCACCTCCGCGCAGCGATTTGACTGCTAAGTCTACGAAGGCATACATACTCTACCCCCCTCTGGTTTTGAACCTGTGACCTCTTAGGAGGAAACACATGCTCTTAACCATTAGGCCCACTCAAGCTGTATATATATATATATATATATATAGTCATTTAACATTATTAACAAAATTGGCTCACCATTTTTAAAACCCATGGTTTTCTCTTGTAATGTAGTCTATTTAAAGGCATAAAATTCTACTGAATTTTCCACACATTATATATATATCAATTTGTTCTGCCAAATTTGAATCTTTTTGTGTGATAGCTATATATAAACATAAAACTCATAGAGAAATTCATGGGTTAGGACCTTGAGTTTTCAATCTCAAGGTGGCTATTATTAGTAAAGGTAATTCTTCCCCTACATAACACCATACAAAGTTTAAAAAAAGCCAATGATTTTAATTTATGTATCTATATTCCTTGTGTCTGAAAATTTAGGCTTTCTTTTTCTATAATTATTGTTGTCCTCCAGCATGAGAGTGTTTTATAGGCAACCACAAATAAATTTGTTGTGCCAAATTTGAGATTTGAATCCTTTTGTGTGAGAACTATATAGACGCAGAAGATTAATGGATTCATGGATTAGGACCTTGAATTGTCAATCTGGCTGGTGGTTATTATTGGTAAAGGTATGCCTTCCTTTGCAGAACACCAAATTAGACCTTTTTTTGTATCAGAGTGTTTTATAGGGAATGTTTTTTTTTAATGGGAATTATATTTTAAATCTTTTATGAATGGTTTGTTTAAATAAAAGAACATTTTGACAAAAAATACCTCTATTTATTACTGTCCTCTTGCGTGAGAGTGTTTTTATGAAAGTGTATTAACTTCTTCCTTTACAGTTTTTTTGAATGATCCTTATGTATAAAAAGTTAGATTTTATTTGTGTATGTCTTATAGGTAAGGTTTTAAAAAATAAATTAGGGAATCCCATTTTAATGATTTTGATTTATGTATTTATAGTCCTTATGTCTAAAAATTTGTATAGTTATATATTATTTAAACTAGGGTAGATTCATATTAAGTTCGGACCTATCGAGCACTGAGAGGGATCAAATATCTCTTGGTGCAAATATTTCCTAAGTTTAATCTTTAAACCTCTTTTTTGAGTGCAAAACATGAGGCAAACCTTTTCTAAGTCAATCTTTAAACTTTTTTTTGAGTGCAAACCTTGAGGAACTCTAGATATTCTCAACCCTTGATAGATCAAATCTCTCTTGGTGCAAACATTTCCTAAGTTTAATCGTTAAACCTCTTTTTTGAGTGCAAAACTTGAGGTAAACCTTTCCTAAGTTCAATCTTTAAACCCTTTTTTTTTAGTGCAAAACTTGAGGAACTCTAGAGATTCTCAACCCTTTATAGATCCGAAGTTAAGATGGATCTACATTGGTACTAATTATATTAATGGACCATACACATAATTTGTATAATAAATGTATTACTGTGTTAAATTATGATGGTGAAATTTAACCATCTTACATTAATATTAGTTATTTTTTATTAATCTTAATTGATTTTAAAAATATTATTAAATTATGAAGTTTCAAATTTCAATTAAATTAGATATTATATATAAGTATCACTTGATTTTAAAATTTACTAAACCACTCATTTTTAGTCGTTGGATTTGATTTTGTTAAAGTACCTTTTGAGAAAAGCATTATCACCCATGGTTTTGTTATAACCGATGGTTTTGTGGGAGAAAGACAGGATTGTGGGGGCTTGGGGGAAGTCTTCTAAAGGTGTATATGCACATTTAGTTTATTTTTCCATAGAGAATTCATGTTGCCAGGTGGATACCCTTTGGTGGTTTTTGAGTCTTTGGAAATGGAGCCTTCCTATGAAAATTAAAACATTTCTTTCGCTAGCCCTGAGAAAATACTAACGTGGGACAACTTCAAAAAAGGGGTTTTCATGGCCAAAACACATGTGTTCTCTATAATAGTAAGGAGGAAAATATAGATCATATTTCCCTTAAATGTGAAATTGCAAGAATTTTGTGGACCTCTAAGTTTAGATGTTGTTGGTATCAAGACTCCAGAATAGTTTGATTCAGTTGCAGATTGTCTTCTTTTCTAGTTATCCAACAAGAGAAATCTTGTTTGTCTTCCGATATTCCTATCCTGGAAAATATGGGTGGTGAAAAATAAGTTTATTTTTTATAATTCCAGGCACAATTTGATGTTAACAACCTCCAAAGTTGTTTCTCTTTGGAGGGAATACCCTCTTGTTGTCAAGGATTACTATTCTCTATGTAGGTTTTAGCCCCGTACAGAAATTACCTGCATACGAACTCTAAAAACAGAAAATAAAAAAAAGGAAAGAGCATAATACATAAAACAAATATACACAGAGATTTTCCCCTGGATCCCAAAACCAGGACTACCAGATTTATTTTTCATTATGCTCCATTCAATGTTACAATATATATATATATATATATATATATATGTCGAAGTATCCATAAACCCTAATCCATTAATCCTAGATTAGAGCATAACCGTAGTTCCCTTGACCAGATCTACGTAATACCATGGACCGAAAACCATTGCACCCAAAATCATGTGCGAAATCCATGCACAAAACCATAGGTAATATAGGGTCTGAAAAAAATAAATAAATAAAAATAAAAAATAATCCCAGGGCGCCACCCCCAGGACCCCGTGAAGGGGAGACCCTTGCATAAGCCCTGACAGGGGGGTTTCCGACCCCCTTGTGACCCCCCCGCTAGTCGAGAAGGAATATAACACAACCTATAACACTCAGAATGTCACTAGCCCAACAGTAAATATCAGATACCCCACTGCTTTTATTTTTAAGAATTTTTGGCCCAATTTGATGTTAACAGCCTCCAAAGTTGTTTCTCTTTGGAGGGAATACCCTCTTGTTGTTAAGCATTACCATTCTCAGAATGTCACTAGCCCAATAGTAAATATTAGATACCCCACGGCTTTTTTTGATGGCGCATCTCAGCAAAACAAATGTGTAGGTAAATTCATAATTCTCCTTTGCAAAAACCATTTCATTAAAGACAATATGAGATTTGGTATGGGCATAAATATGAAAGTAGAATTGTTATCTTCCTAGGCCACATTGCAAGTTGTAAAATTCTTATGCATCACAAACTCAATGATCGGAGGGGATTTTATGACCATCATCGACTAGCTTTTTGGGTAGTCCAATCTCTAGGTCTTGAATTTTCATCATTGGATGGCCAAGGTGGAGGAGTTGTGTAGAGAGTTTCAAGCCATATACTATGTTCATGTCCATAGAGAGTTCAATCTTCAGGCAAATATGTTGTCTGTTAGGGTCCTATAATTTATAGGATCAAATCATCATTGAATAATTCCTTTGAGTATTTTAGATTGTAAATAATATAGCTTTCTGCAAATGATTTCCAAAAAAGATAGAAAAATGAAAATAAAAAATTAAAAGAGGGTATAAATACAAAAAATAGAAAAAAAGGGAAAAAGAAAAGAAATGATAAATGAACCCCACGAAAAAATGAATAAATGTGAAAGTGATGCTAAATTAAGTTCCCTACTAGCCTTCTAGCTTTGTAAAGAATAAATTTGTGAAATTGTGTGCAGCTTGTTTAAAATTCTACAATCCCTTTTTGCTTAAAACATACAATTTAATCATGTTCAATCTAGTTTTAATTTATGTTAATTAGGTTAGAGTGAATAACTTAGCTAAATAGTGTAATCTTGGCTAAGATTAGATAGGTAGAATAGGTGAATAAAGTTAATCCAACTGTATAATCTGGATTACTGTAGTTGAGTAGATTAGTTTAGTGTTTGAAATAAATATTTTTAAATCTCTTTAGAATGAAAAAATTGACAGGGTTTGCACATTTAAATGCACCCTCATTTTCTTTAGAAAAGCATTAAGATAGGAAAATAAAGGTTTTTGATATCATTGTCGAAAGTGGTTCATTCACCAAAGTATTGGACTTTGGGTTATAATACATATGTGCAAATATGTGGTGGGACCAGGCGGTGTTAAACCCCACCTTTCTCACAACCCTTTGATCACCCATTGCATTGATCCGACGACCCACGATAGGTTTCAGATCCCCCCCCCCAAGTGATAACATTTAATGACAGGGGGGGTCCGAAAAGAGGTTTATCGCCCCCCTACATGTCAACGTCATGGGATTTGAGACCCCCCCTCCACTTACTAGATATCGCCCACCCCCCCCTCCACTTACTAGATACCGCCTACCCCCCCACCCCCCCCCCCCGAAAGAGGTTTTGACATCCCGCCTCAACCTACCTTCCCGCCATGTGTCGCCTCCACGTCCCGTCGCAACTCCCAGTCCCGTCACACCACCTATCCCCACTCCCATCACTCCCGCCAACGATCCTGCACCACTTTCCCACCTATCCCCAACTGCCATGTCTGCGACCATTGCAACCTTCATAAACAAAAAAACAAAAAAAAACAAAAAAAATTGTTTTCCGCATCAAATACAGAAATTAATGCCCTAATACGACCGTTAATCCAATGAATAAGGTCAACTTTCTGCTAATAAAATAAAATTCCCACCTTCAATCACACCTTTTCTCTCTTTGCTTCAAGAACATCATTCTTACCCCTATGTGCTCTAATCTTGCAGCAGCATGTTCGTTGACTGTCATTCATAAATTCACGGAGGTCTGCCACTCTAAGTTCCCGCCAATTATTGAACACACTATGATTTCATGTTGTTACATTCTTCCACTCTCCATTCTACAACTACAATGGCACCTAAAGCCGCCCCTGTAGTCAATCCTATGCTCACTCCCTGTTATCGGGAAAACTAGTGTCTATTCAGAGCTGCTAGTCCCACTAAGACGGGTAGCTATTTTAGAAACAAATAGATTAAAGTTACTTGTGTTTTTCTTTATGAGAGATAGATGAGATAGAAGTAGAGAGTACCAACCTCAGTCTTTCGCTTGGCTCCTTGCTTGTTTCCTCACTCCTTTGACAGAGATTCACCATTACTTCCTTACTTGTCCCGCTTCAAACAACACTTATGGAGTCAAAGCAGCATAATACCATCAAAGCATAGAGATCTATAACCATAAACAATATAGGATTAGATGTATATTAACCATACAAATGCATATATCAATACAAGATTCAGAGATATAAAAGAATATGGAGGAAAACTCAAATAGCTTTATTGATAGAAGTAGTAGAAGAGAGGATTACAACCCATTGGTCTGACCCGACACCATCCTCCCAGCATGAAAGCCCTCTTCACCTCATACAAAGCAAGATCACCCAACAATGTCTTCAAAGAGAAACCAACAACACTTCCTTGCAAATTACAAAATTCCAGCCTTCTGGATCTCTTGGATGAGGGATCCATATATAGATGTTTACAAGAGAGTGAGTCAGCTTCTGGGATTTTGATTAGTGTCATTTCACTGATAGTTCTTGGTTCCACTTGGAGATTTCAGATCTCTTACTCATCCTTGGGCGAATTCAGAGAGGCAAGTGTCATATGAGCAGTTTCTAGAAGATTCTCTAGGTTTCCACCTAGCACACTGCTTCTACCATTTGTCTGCTCTCACTCGTCGCACCTTACAGAAGGGATTTCCAGTATGCATCACACCCCCCATGTGTAATAGGTGAGATGCATTGCACCCTATGCATGGAGCAGACTGTATGGTCCTGTTTTGACCAATTCTGAGTAGTTTTTCATGGAGAACTTCTGGGAGATGATGTAATCAGCTGACCTTGTTCCTTTAAGGTATGAAACAACACTTTTGGGGGTTTAGAAGCCCTTGGTTTAGGGACATATTTGATTGGGGTTGCAGTGCCCAAATATGTCTATAACAGTTCCCCCTAAAGCATGAGGTCATAAATCCTTTTGATGTTGGGTGAAATGCTTTATAATGAGGATCCGAGGTTTTTCGAACTGGAAGGTGGCCTGTAATAAGATACAATACAATACGTTATCTTCACAATATTTTCATGGTCTATCTTAGGCGAGCATTCCCATGCTCAGCTTTATAAATTCATATTCATGTACATAAGACAGACAATCGTCTGTGTGGCAGACTGATGATTCTGGTAGAGCCATCATCCTTTAGTTTGGATGATTATCTGTGCAGCTGTGATGTACATTTGATGTCTTTATTTTCCTGAATATATCGCAGCCCAAATGGATGAAACTAGATCCGGGGTCTTCAAACTCATTCAATCTTCGCCCGAAGTACAAGTCGATCCATGTGAAAAGATGTTCTGATGTCAAACATGGAAAGACATCGCCTGATTACCAGCCAATGATGTAAGTTGTTAACAGGCACGAGAGGAATCACCAATAATGATGATGACCCTCAAGGTACTACAGTACAATTCACGTGGTGTGAATACATGAGCTGATGTTGAACACCATGTAAAATCTTTCAGTCGAAGGCCATTGATGTAAACCTGTCACTGGAAGTGAGAAACTTGCCATTGAGGCATGCAAGCTTCAAAGTACTGAAAGGGTTGTCCCTAAGTCAACTTCTTGGATAATGAGCTGATGTCGACAAGAAGTGACCCATCGTAGGAGGGCCTTAATGAATCCCACATCTATGACACGGAACAGAGAAAATGATTTTGCGGAGGTGAAAACGATCTGATGATACAAGGTTCAGGGTGGTGGTCATGAAAAATGGAGAGTGAAGGTATTGCAGCGGATGAGACGTTGGCTAGGTTGGTGAATTCTCTGAGCGACTTCTCTTGAACATACTAGCGACACTGAAATGGATTGGTAGCGTTAACCCCAAGGTGGATCGTACGGTGGACCAATGGTCATATGACCGATGAACGGAATAACCCGACCCGACTCAATCATGGTGACGGAGTGAAAGTGTCATGTTCAAGAGCAACCTGCTACCAATGAAGCTATTCAAGTTTTCTTCCGTTTTTCCCCAATCATTTCTGACCAGTACCTCTTTATTTTTGTCAAGCTTGAGGAGGATAACATATGCTTGTTCTATAATTTTCCCTTCGGGCAAACCTGTTGCTATGTTTTTATGAGCCTAGCGACAGTGAAACTCGATCTTGTCTACATGGACAAGTTTGTCGCTATTGTTTTAATGAGTTTAACGACAAAGATAACTCGGTCCTTTTCAATTTTAGAGAGTCTAAAAAGGGACTTAAAGGCAATTCCAGTGGTCCTTTTTCGTAATGTAATCCCTTAAGTCCGAAAAAGTGTAAAATAATATGAAAGGGATGACTTTTTGATAGTTTTAACGAGCCGAACAAGACAAGCACTCGATCTTTTTGTGTAATAATCCCTCAGGTCCAAAAAGATTAAAATCTAGAGGAGGGATAGCACTTCCGGTCATTTTAACGAGCTGGAGAGGCCAATTTCTCGGCAATCTTTTCATATTTTACGAGTCAGATGAAAGAGCTTAAAGGAGACTCGTTTTTTGAGGAACGAGTGATGTTTTTGGATAGCAACTGGTTCTAGGAAAGGCTTGGAACTTTCCAATCACGACAGTGGAAAGAAGGTGGCTAATAAAATCACTCGTCGCAGTTGTTCCTCAAAAGGGTAAACAATCAAATGAAGGCATATGATCGGCTAAAAAGGAGTGGAGGTGATGGTAAGAACACGACCAAGGTTCAAAAGCTGATAGTCATGCGAATGGTTATTTACCAAAGGTGGGGTTCATTTTTTAATGAGCTTTAACTCTATGGAAACATTTGCTCATTGCTAGGTTTATTTTTTGATGAGCTTGAACTTCGCGTAAAATTGCTCATGGTGAGGTTTATTTTTTAACGAGCTTGAACTTTGTGTAAAACTGCTCGTGCCAGTCATATAATAAGGATGTCTCGTCAGTAGGTTCATTTTTTAGGGAGCTTGCCCCATGTGCAACTTTTCTCCAGAGTCTTTTTGCACACGAGCTAGGAACAACCAACTACTGTCCTAAGGGTTAAAGAACTACTAAGGTTAGGTAGGATAGTCTCTCGGCGAGAAACAATCTCCTTTGCTCTACCGTTTCCGTCGGTCCTGGAAAAGGTGAACGTTGGATCAGATCAATCACCTAACTTAAGCAGTTGAAGTTAGTAAAACTACGGGGTTAGAGTTACGCTGGCCACTTTTCACTTGGGTACAAAAAGTTTTGCATGCCCCTAGGTATAAAGTAGAGTTTCCAGGTCACCATATGGAAGTTCTCGCATTAGTGAGATTGTTCCATCCACGTCGCAGACAAAACCTTCCTTGGCGATGTCCATCGAAATGGACAAAGGTGACTGTTGTCAGTCCCAATCACATAACCTTTGACGAGGGAATCTTTTTCCAGTCCAAATCCATTTTCCTAAACAGACAGGGGTATCAGACTAGTCATATTCCTACGCGGAAACCTATCTTATATCTGGGGTTTTCCTGCCGAAGCAGACCAGGGCGCATGCCTCCTGGTTTTCAATCACGATCACTGAATCACTCGCGATCATCAGGTGGACGGACTGGAGATTGATTAGACATTCCTTGTTCAAAAAGACCAGTTAGGGATGGCATTTGACTAATAGCTGTGTTTGAACCAGGGAATGAAAGCTGGTCAACTAGGTGGACCACTCTGCCTTCATGTGGAAAGCACATCACTCGGAAGAGTGAGGAAACGATAGCTCCCATACTATAAATGTAGTCACGCCCAAGGAGTAGATTGTAATCTAGAGGTCCTTGGACTACCATCACGTTCAAATAAACGGTTTTCCTTCTCAAAGTTATAGGCAAATTTGGAAGGATCCCTAACAGTCGATTGGTTCCTTTGTTGAAGCTTGTCAGATTTCGAATCTCAGGCAGAAGCGATGGTGAACCAAGCACTTTCCAAGCAGTTGAGGAAAGGATACTCACAGAAGCCCCTTCATCTATAATAGTACCGACCATGATCATTCTGGAAGCTCATACTATGATTCAGAATGGTACATTAGATGGTAGACAGGGTCTGCCTAGTAGATTCCAATCAAAGGAAATGACTAGGTTGCTTGTAGGTGGGACCGAATAAACGGCCGGATACATCTCTGACGAACTTCCTTCCTGCGGTAAAGGAATGGGTAGATTTCCCCCACGTTCATCAGAGTCTGTGTTTACAGAGAGAATTTGAATGGTGTCGTTCTCATTCTCTTTGGTGACAGTATCATCTGAAGGTGCACTCTCTGAAGGCAAGATTGGGTCGACTGTCGTCTTGACCTGTTGACTTTGGTCCGGTGTGGACTCAAAGGGTTTATCTTCAATGATAGGTGCTTCGACCAACAACAATGGTGTGTCAGTCGGATTTTCAACTAGTGATGGACTCAGCAAGAGTTTCTTGTATCCAGGAGGAAGTCATTGCGGTGATGCAGGACGGTTATCCAAGACACTTTTAGCTTCCTCTAGGAAGGGAAAACGTGGAGGGCATGATCGCCTTCACACAGTCTACAAGGAAATTTGGATATTCCTTTTTGTCCATTGACTTCGCTTTCACTAGTTGACAGTGTACTCTCAACATGATCGTCAGTGGTTGAAGACACCAGATTGTGCAAGCAGGGAGACCAGTCCCTTAACATCCATGGGATGCAAGGACAATCTCGATGATAGTGGTCTCCCTCGCAAATGACACATGGAGATTTAGGTTTGGAAGGTGCTGTGTGTGGATTTTCGCTAGATGATGCACGGTTGCCCCCTTTCGTGGTTGGATTCTTCTTCTTCTTCTCCTTCCCTTTCTTCTTCTTCTCAGTTACTTGGTTTTTAGTGTTACTAGCTTCACCAAGTGAAGAGGAAGAAGGAGAGGGAGAAACAAACGAAGTAGAAGGTGGGGGAGCAACTTCAGTATCATCTGGTTGCTGATTTGATTGCTAAGGAATTGTGGTGTTTTGAATGACAGAGGTCGAGAAAAGCCATACGGGCAGGCCAATTGTGAGTCCTGGAAGGGACAATGTGGCCATGTGTGGAGCACCAACATCCCCCCAAGAGGAGAAGGGACTAGGATTTCCCCCAAGGGGAAATCCTTGATTGGTAGACTCCATTTCTCAACCTAAAGACCAACGAGGGAACAATGACGTTATTCTAATTAAAATAAATTTTATGACGCTTTGACACAACTTGCTTTTTCAATTTTTAAGAGTCGAGAAAAAGCTAAAGATGACTCTAGTCGCCTTCGATTTTTAATGAGCCTGAAGTGACAACTGCTCAGATGAACCTTTTCTTTTAAGGAGTCTGAAAAGGAACGAAAGTGACTACTTTGGAAATCTAGACAGAGGGATTACCAAACCAATCGCAAAACTGCAGAATAATTTTTACGGTACGGCAAACAATCTTCCCGAATGTTGTGTTCAGTGCATTGCGATCGATAGGGTGGCAAACACGGCTTCCTAAGGATAAAGGATGTATCCTATTGTGGTCTCCCAATATATACTCGATGGTACGTGGGAGCACAAGTCTGTACTGGCACTTGTCGTCTCAAAGAGGAGGAATCACCCAATCTACGATGAAAGTGATAGGTACCAGGCTTTACGACGTCAGAATACGTCTCTAGCCTAGACTTCTAGATGTTGTGTGTTAGGTTCCAAAGCGTTTTTATGTTCATTGAAGTTTATTTTACAGTTGATCTTTCTTAAGAAGTTTACCTTTAAGGTTCACTGCGTGATGTAGATATACAATTCCTAAATATGCAATCTAAGATGATAAACAATTGTTTACTTTATTTCTGCAATGAAAATCCTAGCCACTAAGGAAAGAGAAATGAAATTCTTTCAACATAGAGCAAAGAGCACACACTAGATGCACTTTTCCTAAATCAATTTTAGCATGCGGTCTTAATTCAAATGCACATGCATGTATTGTTTTTCTGTTTTCCTTAATGTGAGAATGACAAAAAGAAAATGAAGTATAGATCTTAACTATTCTCTTTCAAAGCAACTTTACTAACAATTTTCTTTTCAAAAAACGAAAGTAAAGCCAAGATGACACTTTGCGATTTTGAATTCAAACTGCTTTCGACACTTGAAATACTAATGATTCAAATCAAATACAATGGCAAAAGTGTAATCGACTGTCTGAAAGAGAAATGCTTTGTAATACTCTTTTTCTTGACTGAAAACGACACTTGCGACACTTTCAAATCAAAAGACGACAATTCGATTAAGCTACTATTTGCAAAGGAGAATTGTAAATGATGAAAAAATACATAATAAATAAATAAATAAATAAATAAAAATAAAAAAATAAAAATCATAATTCCTTCTAATGGAGGCTGAATAATGCAAAGGAATATGGTTTCAACAGAGATATATTGATCACAAATAGTAAAACTACTAAATAAAGCTGAAGACAATGAAGAAAGAACCAAAATCTGGAGGCAGAAACAGTCTCATCTGATCATTGCACCTGTAACACAGGGAACAGGGATGCATCTCACCTACAGCACACGGGAGGTGTGATGCATCCAGACTGTCAAGAAGAGACAGTGCGATGGTCCAGGGATGAGACTGAGCTTGGATTTTGCTCACAGTTTGCAGCTAAGTTCAGGGGTTTAGGCTGAGCTAATGATTGTCAGTAAACACAAAGTATAGGGGCTGATCTAATGAGTTTATTTGAGCTACCACCAGGGCACTTAGGATGTTTGCAAGTCAGTTGTTCAGTTCATAAACAAACCTGGAGATTGACTGAAGCAGCGTTGATCTATTTTGCACTTGCATAGCAAATGAAATTCGAAGGCTAGCTGGCTTAACTTCAGGCTCTGTCTGTAGTTTATGAAGCAAAAAAATAGAGACAAGCAATCAAACTATTCACTCCCCAGCGGAGTCGCCATTTTGTTATCGAGAAAACTACTGTCTATTCAGAGCTGCTAGTCCCACTAAGACGGGTAGCTATCTTAGAAACAAACAGATTAAATTTACTTGTGTTTTCCTTTATGAGAGATAGATGAGAGAGAAGCAGAGAGTACCAACCTCAGTCTTTCGCTTGGCTCCTTGCTTGTTTCCTCCCTCCTTTGACAGAGATTCACCACTCCTTCCTTACTTGTCCCACTTCAAAGAACACCTGTAGAGTCAAAGCAGCATAATACCATCAAAGCATAGAGATCTATAACCATAAACAATATAGGATCAGATGTATATTAACCATACAAATGCATATATCAATACAAGATTCAGATATATAAAAGAATATGGAGGAAAACGCAAATAGCTTTATTGATAGAAGTAGTAGAAGAGAGGATTACAACCCATTGGTCTGACCCAGTGCCATCCTCCCAACATGAAAGCCCTCTTCACCTCATACAAAGAAAGATCACCCAACAATGTCTTCAAAGAGAAACCAACAGCACTTCCTTGCAAATTACAAAATTCCAGCCTTCTGGATCTCTTGGATGAGGTATCCATATATAGATGTTTACAGGAGAGTAAGTCAGCTTCTGGAATTTTCATTAGTGTCATTTCATTGATAGTTCTTGGTTCCACTTGGATATTTCAGATCTCTTACTCATCCCTAGGCGAATTCAGAGAGGCAAGTGTCATATGAGCAGTTTCTAGAAGATTCTATGGGTTTCCACCTAGCACACTACTTCTGCCATTTGTCTGCTCTCACTCATCGCACCCTGTAGAAGGGCTTTCCAGTATACATCGCACCCCCCGTGTGTAATAGGTGAGATGCATTGCACCCTATGCATGGAGCAGTCTGTATGGTCCTGTTTTGACCAGTTCTGAGTAGCTTTTCATGGAGAACTTATAGGAGATGATGTAATCAGTTGACCTTGTTCCTTTAGGGTATGAAACAACACTTTTAGGGGTTTATAAGCCCTTGGTTTAGGGACATATGTGATTGGGGTTGCAATTCCCAAATATGTCTATAACACTCCCCCTATCGACTTAGACCATATTCCCCTTGCAGACAGAGACTACAAAATTGCCGAAACATAGTGTGAATTCAACCTCTTCGAATTACATTGTTGGTTTCGGGATAATTTCCTTGATCAATGTGATGAGATACACCTCTAGAAATCCAGACTTCCTCTGTTTTTTCCCCCAGTCCTGTCATTTTCCTGAGACTCCCATACCCAAAGAAAAGACATGTAAGAGACCGAGAGAGGATCAATCTCCATTATTCACAAACACCTCAACCAAAGAATTCAAAATATACACTAAGAAGATTAAAACAGACTCTAAAATAGACTTCCCATCACTGGAGGACACACAAGGCACTATTGTGCTCTCAGGTTTGAAGACTTTTAAGTTGGACAGTGGTACCACAGAGTCTCCATCATCCTCCACTACTAAAGAAATTCCAACTACTGTACCTCAAACACCAGAATCATCCACAGAGCAGAGGTAGTTGGACATTTTTTAGAGATACAAGGAGATTAAGCAGAGGAATGAAGCCATTCATGATAATATATCTTCTCAATTCAGGAAGCAATCTTCCTCCATCCAACACAAACTCATCTCAGCATATGATACAGAGAAGGGAAGGATGCATATGGCATTCTTGCAGGCCTAGGTCCCTCAACCAAAGTCAGCAGCAAATTTCAAACAAACCACTTTTGAATTTGAGGCAAAGGATGTCCATCCTTTAGATCAAATAGATATGCACAGGCATGCAAGAGAGATGGTATATTCTACTTTTACACAGACTGCTATTACTGCCTCTAAACTACAACTTACTTTAAATAATGTGCAGTCTCAACTCAAATTGGAGAAAGTGTCCTCACTTGCCAAAGATACCAGAATCAAATACTTGGAGGAAATGGTGATCAAAGCAGGCTTTGATCTAGACAATTCGAAATCCATGGAGGAGATAATCAGAAAGAAAAATGTTGACATTGCAGCCTTAAAGAAACAATTGAAGTTTCTAGCAATAGAAGACCCCCAGGCCAAGGAACTTGGAGAGATAGAGCTACAAAAGGAAGAGATGTTGAAGCTTATAGTGCATCAAGGTGCACAAATCAAAGAAATGGAAACAGAAAAGGAACAGAGTTCACAACTTGCAGTTGTTCCTCTTGATGCAGTTCCCATTGCATCTCTACTACAAACAAGTGTCCCTACAACAACCACGATAGAAGGAATATCATATTCTACCATCCTTCCCATATCAGTTGTTGATGACTCAGTTAAGTTAGCTCAATCTATGGAAAACATGCCTATACAAGAAGAAGAGTTAAAGAAGTTGAAGCTAGAAGTAAAGATTCTACAAGAACATAGTACCATGTTTGCAAATGCCTACATGATAGAAACATCGAAGTCCCATACATTGTCCCAAAGATTGCAGAAAATGGAAAAAGATTGTGCCATGGTCAATACATTGGCACAGGAAAAAGAAAATATCTAGAAAAGGATCAATGAAGACATGGAGTACATCTCGCCTTCAATCCAAATTATTTTCGAGCAACAGGAGTTGATTGACTGGTCCAATGAAGCCATCGAGCAGGTTAGAAAGCAACTGAGAGATAAGCCAAATGAAGACATTGAACTTATCAAATTTCTCAACTCCAAGAACAGTGAGGAATTGGAAGAGTTGGAAATTGAAGACAGGACTGAAACAATTTTGGAAGTCAAGAAAGTGCAGATTAAAAGAAATCTTATGAGACATCTTGAAGAGAAGGGTCGAATTATGAACGTGGGTATACAAAAATTCTTTTCCAAGTTGGAGCCTCTCTACAAGAAAGGACTTCCAAACTTGTTAGTGATTAACGACAAGCTTAGCACATGGTCATATTACAGTGAGAAGATTATGACCAAGGCAAGAGATAGTTCAAAGGTTACAGCTGGAAGACTCAGTATGATAGGAAAGGCATTCCTGGAAGCATTGTCATATGATCTCGACATTCAGTATGCAATTCCAAATCTATTCATCACCCAGCCGACATTTTCCAAGTATATTGAAGTCGAAAAAGTGTATATAAAGTTGATGAATATGAACATCCCAAGCAAACATCGTTGTGATAAACTTTTTGAGTTACTGGAGTAAAAGGTAGTTTTAGTGGCACAGCTCAGCGTTAAAGCACATGTAGAATTTGAGTGCCAAACAGCTAGCTATTTCACCACTTCAGACAGTTTGAATTTCCATGATATCATTGTAATAAGTTAGATTGATTTTGTTTTATTACTTTTAGATACATCCTAGTCATTCTGACAACATATTTTTTGTAAATTAGTTATAAATACTTCATCTTCAGAAGTATCAAGGGTTGGTTTTTGTACAAAGAACTCTATTGTATATTTTTCTGAAGCATCAACAGATTTTCCAAGTAATACAGAAGCTCTTTCATAGGATTCATGTGTCAAGTTGTTGGTGAAGTACATCTATCTGTCTTATGTGTTTATACTTCTCTATTTATAGCACATATTTGTTTTTCAAATCTGAATTATTCAATAGATAAATAAAGGGCATAATTTGTTTAAATATACACTCTTCACCCGGCTACAAATAATTTAAATGTTTTCTTCTGATCTTTAAATATAGAATTCAAGTAACAATGCTCTATATTTTAAAGTGAACCTTAATCTGTTCTTCTTCTCCATTTCACAAACTTTAAAGAATCCATTTGGTTTGGATACCTTGTCCTGTGAGATCTATCTGTAGATACTATAGTTAATCTGTATTTTATGTAACAGACTCCATAGCCCAATGGAAATCTAGTTATCAACCAATAATTCAAATGAAAATCAAACCCCAAACTTCATAACTAGCCTATTATTCCATCAAATAAAGTTAAATATTATAGAGAGAGCCCTCTCTGATGTTGGTAGGGATAGATCCCAGCTTCCAAAGTTGTTTTGTGGTTACCTTGGTGATTTTCTTCTGCAACCTCAGAAAATTACTAAGTGCTAACATTGTCAAAGAAGGGTCTTCTAATGCAACCGGGGACCATTTTCCTAGAAGAACTTTATGCAGGAAATAGGCTTCGTGGTGGTCTTTATCAACGCCTTTGATTCATCTTAGTATTTTTTGTTTCTGGTTATTTTAATCTCTCTCTTTTGGTTGTTTCTAGCTCCTTACTCTTGGCTTGTAGAATATTTTTGGTAGCTTTTTTGTGTCATCCACAGTTTTGGTGGATGCTCAGTTTTTTCTCATGAAGTCATGCTTCTATTATCAATCAGGATCTTTGATCTCTTGGTGGCTTTTCTTGCAGCAATTTAGTCTTAAGATCAATGTTTTTTTAGTTGAAAAGATGCTCTATAAATATCTTTGATTTAGTAATGAATATAGGGATATTGTGTTTAACAACAACGAAAAATCGTCGATGGTTTTGTTAGAGCACATGCTTTTGCACTTTATGTTTATCCAATTTATTAATTTTTTTTTGTTAAATTTTCTTTTATAAATCATGATGATGGAGATAGATCATTGTTAGATGGAATTAAAATATTGGGTTGTAGAGTGCCTCTAGACGTAATTAAAATTATGAAATCCCTATTCCAAACATATATATGCTTATGGGCGTAATTAGTCATATAGATATATCTAGATATATTTGGTTATGGGTCAATAAGAAAAGAGACTTTGTAGTAGTTTAGTGAAAGAAATTAGTCATTTCAAAGGTAAACAAAGAAAGGACTTGAAAATATGCTTCTCTTCTCAAAAGTATTGATAGAGAAAAAAAATGTATAGAGGTTAATTCAAGGAACTCTGAGATGGGTTCAAAGAAAAATATTGTTGGAAGTAATACTTGTTTTTTCGATGTCCATGGCCTGAGTCCCAAAAATGGTTCTTGAAGTCATTAGGAATCTATTTTATCAATACATCTAGTAAGGGGAGAATGAGAAAAGAGGATTTTCTCAAGCTTTATCTAAGAAACTATCCATTCTAAAAGGAAATGGAGGACGGGGATTAGAAAACTCACGTCTCCTCTCAAAAGCATTGGTACCAAAAAAATGAGTGGAGTTAGTTAAAGGAATTCATCTATGGGTTTAGGTTTAATACATTACACCTAATACAATGGAAGAATGGTGTAAAAAACCTAAGGCGTGCATGTGAATGACCATGTATAGGACTAGATCCATGGGTGGTTAGTAAAGTAAGACACGGATTATCATTACAATTAATATTAGAGTTGAGAGACAAAGGTTACTATATGCTAAGTTAAGTTTTTAATAGGAAATGCTCGAACATATAGACATAGATTGCTAACCTAGAGGGAGTTAGATATTGTAAAAGAGTTTGTTGGTGAATCAAAATGATGCATAGGTTGATTGAAAGATAATAATTCTAGGATCATAAAGGAGTAGGATAATCTGTTATGGTCCCTAAACCCTTTAGTGGATTATGTGCCAAAAGTAGGTTATAAAGAACTTGTAAGGAAAGAAGGAGTGGACCAATGGAATGGTGGTGGAAAATTTTGTGGAAATTGAAATGTCTAATGAAATAAAAATTTATTCTTTGGTTGACATTAAACAATAACATTTTCACATTGGACATGTTATTAGTCTAAGATGGTGTAGTTTATGACAATAAATAGTATAAACAAATACATATGTCATTATTCATTCTTATTTACATGTTGTGCTCTTCCCAATTCACTAGACACTACTGAGGGAATCCTTGTAAGTTTGTTTTCCTCACCTTAATTATATGTGGTGTTCTCACCTAAGGTGGGGTGATGAAAATGAATTTTTGGGTCCTTTAAATCAAATTTATATTCTCATTTCAATCTTGAGAACTGTGGTTCATGGTCTCCAATTATCTTCTCCTGATGTGAAACAATGTCCTTAAGCCCTTAAAATCCCATATTATTTTATGCATGTGGGAAAATCCCAAAACCACCAAGACCAAGCATCGTTAGAACATAGCCACCAGAATAAAGCACCAGGTGCATGGGTCTAATTCAAAGACCACCAAATTCAAGAACCAGCGTGTTCAAAGCATGACACAACCTTAGCCATGATGCTTAACCTCCAATGATCACACATCATTCCCTTGTGATTGATATCTCAAATCTCGCTAATTTAAAAACTAAATCTTTGCATCTCCACTCTAATCCTTTGAGATGATAGTCTCTGAGATGGATTGTTCTGTTACTTCCATTCACCTTTACTATTACTTGGCCCCATCACCTGTCGAAATCTCAACGTTCGCAAAAAAATATTTCTCAATGATTTATTTCACAAAGTTCCTCCATAAAAGTTTGTCCTGAAATGGAAAATGATTCGTGTCATGTGCCACCATTTTTCTCGTCTCTTGGCTTCATCAAAATCTCGACAATTTTCAATAGTTTCTCTCAAATAGATCTTTGAGTTGTTTCTCTATGATATTTTTGTTCCGAGATTGAAACCCTATGGTAAAACTCAATTCCATCACTATTAACTGCCACAAATCTCAGTGTTTTAGAAAATCTTTTCTCGGAAGAATTCCTGAGAGGTTTCTTCCGTGAACTCTATTCTAAGACAGTGATTTTCGATAGAACTTGGTTTTTGTTCCAGAAAGTCATGATATCACCCTTTATTCTTTGCATTGTTCTCGAACTTCATCTATTAATAAACTTCTCGATATAATTTAGCTTGGATCATCTTCGATCCATCTATGATCAATGGTGGATAACCTCGTTGTAATGTGAATTTAAAGAAACCAATCCACTACTATGGTTTCCTTCCTCAACCTCACTCTCAATTCATTCACAAATTCATGCACACATGATTTACACACACAAAGTAAATTCAAAATCAATAAACACAAGTGTTATTATGTTCGTGCTATAATTTTATATAAGGGAACGTAGGCCTTGGTTGCCTCCTTGGCCTAGTTTTACATTGTATCTCCTCTAGGCCTTACAATGCCCAAAGGTTCATATAAATAGTAACATTATAATAAGAATTAGATTATTTTATATATAATCATATCATATCTTATCTCTATTAGTACACTAAAAACCTTACCGATTTCAATAATTTTTTAGAAAATCTCATCCTTTCTGCCATAATGTGCCTTTTTTAAGATTGATAATCAATTTTGACTTGAAGGGGGGTCAATGCTCCTGCATCAAACTCCCTGGACACAAAAATGTATGACCTCCTCATCATATTATTTATTATTTCATTTTGTTCCTCCTCATTTCTTTCTCCCTAGGCATCACTAATCTCCTCTCGTTGAACTGCAATCAAGCCTCCACAGGCACCTCACTGACACTCTCCTCTGGTTCAGAATTTTAGCATCTCAGGTTCACCTCCACTAGAACGTTTTTGATCTTCCTTTGCTCCTCATCTTGTTACATGCTACTCACTCTCTTGACAAGTCTACCCACAACCACAATTGTGGAATTGTCACACAAATTCTACCCAACCACAAATGGAAGTTGTCCTCTACACTTCTCCATCCTCTTTGCAGCTTCCACTACTTGCACCCATTGTATGTGCACAATTTCCCTTTTTACTGGTTAGATGAGACAATTTCGTCTCCTCTACTAAAATAAAAGAATTATGATCATGTTTAGCCTTACATTCCTCACTACTTGTAGACACAAAGCACTCATTAGTATTAAACACATGAGACTTTGGAGTCCCTATAGATGCGTTCAAAACCCTTTCCTCATGCAATACTGCAATTTTGAGCCGTTCACCAAATCTTTATATACTTCCTTCACTGTAATAACTTCTTTCTCAACTTCACCATATTCAATGTCTATATGCACAAACTCAATTAAAAACTTATCAACCTTAGACACTTCTTCATAAAATACAAATTTCTCTATTTTACACAACTTGTCCAGAAAAGAAAAGAAAAAAAAAACAAACAAAAAAACAAAAACAAAAAAAAAAAACAAAGAACAAAAAACAAAAAAACTAAAAAAAAAAACAAAAAACTAAAAAACTAAACTAAACAAAATAAAATAAAAAACTTTCTACCTTAGGATTTTCCTCCATAACTACATTTGTCTATTGCATATAGTCTCCAGCTCGATTTCCTTTACAAAACAACTCTCTCTTCCTTACTCTTCCAAGTGAATTTAATTTTTTCTCTTCCAAACTTTATAACAGTGCTCAATGACTCTTCTTCATCTTTCACAAGCATCACATACATGTATTGTTCTCCATCCCTACATAGAACAAAGTTAATGTTTTGTCCATCATCTGTAACAAATCCTTCACCCACACACCAGATATTAGATTTAAAATCATTAGGCCCTTTAGCCTCAATATAATATAACATATTATGGTAATATATATACATCTTAGGGCTAACCACATAACACTTTCTTAATAGGTGAATATAATATAATGATTAAAGGATTAAAATATACCAAGTTAGGATGCTTTTACAACCATAACTAAAGTATTAATCTCTTAATATATCTATGTATTGTGCTTACCCAATGAGGACCACCACTAGTATACCAAAACAATATATATATATCTATATATATATATCTATATATATATATATATCTATATCTATATATATATATATATATATATATATATATATATATATATATATATATATATATATATATATATATATATATCCACTACAACAAAAAAGGTCATTGGCGAGGGTCATGCTTGACAGACCTTTAAGGTTCATAACCAATGTTTCATATGGTGATGGTCCTTTAAAAATCATTGTTGTAAGTGAAAATAGTGCAAATAGTGACGATCCTTTAAGGTTTGTCACCAAATACATTTTCAATGACACTTTTGGTGAGGGTTGTTAAAGGCCCATCACTAATTCTCTCTTTGGTGACACTTCTAATGACGATATTTTATTGGCCCTAACCAATGATCGTTTTGGTTACTTTTGGTGACAGTCAAAAAATGTTCTTCATCATTGATCATTCAAATGAGTTTTTGATGACGCTATGTGACTGTTGCTATATTTTTTGTCAAAAGATAACGATTTAAAACCATTTTTATGGAGTCTTTTTCATATGTGTCCAAGGCCATAGTGGTTAGAGTCAATAAATTTGTTAAGAAGTAATTAGTGTGTATCAATTATATTAATTAATGAGAATATAGTTTTCTTATGAGTCAACACATGATTCATCTCCGTTAGGTTTATTATCTAGTGAATTCCCTTTAGATGAATTCCACTAGTGTGTGTAGGAATCATATTATTTAATACACAATCATGCTCGGTCAATTCTATTAATGAGAGAGACCTAATACTCCTCAACACTCCTGGAACGCCTTGACATGCTTTGGCACACACCAACATTCTTTGGCACCTCACATGTCTTGGAACATCTTTGTAGCTAGAACATCTTTTCATGACTAGGATGCCCTAGCACAACATAACACTTCCATAGCATGTGCTAGCATGCTTTGTAGTCCCTAACATGACCAGGTCCCTTACATCTAGCCATGAGGAATATATTTATAAAAAATAGAGTGACTTTTCACCTACCATGACCTTTCACATACCCTTATGACTCTTCATATTCCACATGACTCTTCATATTCCACATGAATCTCCAATATAAATTCTATTTTAATTTTGATAAAATATAAATTACAACATTAAAGAAATAAAACATTCTCATCTATCCATCATTGAGATGGAAATATCAGGATCCTCTGCCAGTAGATCTCTGACTAAATATGCTTTCCAAACTTTGTATTCATAAGCGATCAATTGGATCTTATGTTGTAGTTCCTCTTCAAACCTCGTCAGGGTTTCCAGTGTATTTGATATCAAGGTAGGATTTTTAGCTTGCACCTGGTTCAATAACATTATGAGTTTTGTGTACAACTTCATGAGTTCAACAACACATTATAGGATTACCTCTTTTGTAGCCTCTATATTTTCTCTTGCAACAACTTTCTTTATCAGATCCAAAATTCCTTGAATCTCTTGTTTGACCTCTTCTTTTGATCTCGTTTCTCCTAGTGCACCAATGGAAGGTATTTTGTGTATTTTGACAAGAGATTCAATCCCACTATGCAATATATTATAAGTGGCCATTATCTTTTCCATGTCTCTGCTCAACTTCTCATGTGAATTTTTTTGGAAATACTTAGGAGGGGGGGGGGGGGTGTAAATTAGTATTTCTTTACAATTATTATATTATGCCAATTAAGATCACTAGTTAAACTAGAACATAATATGTAGAACAAGAAAATATTTTTATTAATGAAAATAATGAGGAGTCCAATCCACTTATACAAAAATTCAAGCTTTAATGTTTACAACAAAATCCTTAACTCCTTCAAGGCTTCAACCTTGAATGAGGACTCCAATCCTCAACTAAAAATCCAGGCTCCAACCTTGTATGGCGACTCTAATCCCCAATTATATATTCAGGCTCCAACCTAATCTTCTCTCAAGGCTCCAAATGATCTTCTCCAAAGGGTCTTCAAAATTGCTTCAAAAGCTGTTCAACATTCTTTAGTAGTGTATTCCAAAATTTCCTTCAATGGTTTCCTCATGATCTCTTCAAAGACAATTTTAGGGTTTTCTTCAAAAATTACTTCAAAATTTATTTTTCACACTTTGAGGTCTAGTTAAAGCTCTAGTTCAAAGAAAACTTTTCACTCTTTAAGGTCTTGGTCAAATATATACTCTATGAAAAAATTCCTTTAATTTTTTAGGATCTACTTCAAAAGGAATTTCCTTATTCTTTAAATTTTGTTGTAACAGTGACTATGAGTTTTCTTAAGAACTATATTCAATTAGCTCCCAAATGCCCTCTAGTCAAATATTATTCACTGGTTTGAATTCTTTAAACAAGCTTAGTCAAATATTACATAAATTCCCTAGTCTAGGGCTAAGAACTTTCTCCACGCGATGAGGTAGACAAATCCAAAGGACTGATCAAAAGTTTGCTTTAATTGTACATAAAGTTCTACTCAATACCTATTTACATCACTTCAACATCCTGTCTTTAGCATATCAGCCCTTCATCTAGAAATGTGGATTTTTACCAAAAGATGTTCAATCCAACCTCTTCCTTTTGTCCACTACAGTTCTACCTTGAGCAGCTAGGTTAAGATTTGGAATGGAGGTTGAGTTTCATCCTAGAAAAGTTCAAGACTATATCATCGTTAAACCTCATAAGATTTTGGCTTGATAACAACATCATACCTCAACCTTCACTCTTCAGGTTACATACTTCTCTTCAGAAAGAGCTCGGGCTAGATATCTCAGACTATACCTTAGGAATTTGTCATAGAAATCATGGATCTATCTCAGGAGTATACTTCATATCCATCTTAGGAATATGTCACAGTAACTTCGGTTTTTTTTCAACCACAAAATACTTCATATCTATATTTTTTCTTCATAATGATTGCTCCATGATAGCCAAGTCTTCTGCTTCCAATATGTTCAATATTCATACTTCAAGATGGTCGATTCTTTTATTCCAAGAGGGTCAAGACGTTAGTTTCAAGAGGAAACAATGAAGGTCTTATTCCAACTTATGATAGTTCCAAAAGATAAATTATAATCTAGTAGTAAATCCTCAAGTCCAAACTCTTTATTTTATATTCCTTGGTCAAGATATTTGCAATAGATTCTTTCAAAAATTATTCTCCAAATGCCTGAACAGAGATACTCGTGTAGTTTTGACCTTGCTACTTCTTATCTCCACTGAACCGAGTTGTGTACTTCCCTTTGACTGTGTTTTTATCTTGTTTTTCTTGTTCGAATTCAGTGAGAAAATGAAAGAGGGTTCACTTTAATTATATTCATTCAATACCTAAAAAGACATGTGTATTGGGGGGCCAACATGAGCTTGTATAGGCCGACCTATCATCATTTGTTTAGATTTATTTTAAGATTACAATGCTACTATTTCCCTAAATTTGGATCTAGCCTTAAGTTATTTCCAATCACATTTCTTAAGGGTATTTTATGGTAAATATGTCTAAAAGGAATATTATTTGGTTAGAAAATATTTATATATAATTTATATAAGCATGCTTTCCAAGTCATAGTGCAGGACTTGTTCAAATGTTTGTTGATTAGAAGTAGTGCCTGCTCATGTGCAGTTATTGGAAACATAGCAATTCTCCTTAAATTATCAAGGCATTCATGAGTAGAGTCTTGTTTACCTAGATCTCGAAAGGTTTTTCCTTTGATCACACTGCAGACTCATGTTGAGCTCCTCACTAACACACTCAAATCCTTCATACAATGAATCATTCTTAATGGTAGTTTGAGTGGTTATAGACAATGCTCTTTTTTTCCCTTTCATAATAACTCCTTGGTCAATAATGCCTTGTCCTTACATCAATAGTAACATCTCAAATAATCTCACCGGTGCTTTGACATCAATGACAATATTATCCAACAATCTCCACTTTTTTCATTAATGGAAATACACCTATCACAACTCCTCCTATCTTTGTGCTTCTTTTCTTTCACTCCCCCTTTGACATCATTGGAAAATGGGATGCACTGTCAGCTACTGCCCCTGTCAATAATACTTCTCCTATCATCTTTCTTATTTATCTTTCTTCTCCTTTTGATATTTTTTCCTTCTTTAACTACATTTTGCTTCCTTTGTTAGTTTCTCCCCCTATCTTCATTAAGGGCACTAGAAACTGCTTGATGATCTTGAACTTATTCACCAATATCATCTACCTTTGCACTTGTAAGAGGATCACCAAGTGGTTAATTTTTTTTTAATATCCAGCACAATCGCTAAACTTGCAGTGAATCTCTGCCACTTAGGAACACTATGAAACATTAGAGTAGAATTGCAAAAGTATTCCTGTAAACCCCAAAATGTCTTGGACAGAATTTGCTAAGAACATCCTGCTTGTTTTCAATGTACCCAAAAACCTTTTGCAGTCCTTTAGTGTTGACATATCAGTCAAATATTCAAATAATTGAAATATGAGACCTTCTTCTACATGACTCATTTGGCAAAGATAAAGCATAATATCAAGAATCCTAGGTATAAAATGTATTCCACACTTTGTTTCTTTGGTCATGGCTAGAAATGGGAACATGGTTTCTTTCCTTGGAAGACTAATGTTGATAGAGTTGAAATCTTAAATAAGGAACAAGAGGGTTGTTGTCTTCTACCATTTTCTAAACCCTATTGATTAACTAATCCTTTTCTCCTCATGGACTATTCAATTTCGTTATGTTTTTTCATTTCGGTAAGGAATGTCAAATGGAAGTGAATGTATGTCATGAACTGTTTTTGACCTAGAATTCCTTTGTCAACCTTCACTGCAACCTTAGGCTTTGATTGGAGTTTATTGGTATTAGATAACTAGCCTTGGTCTTCATTGCACAATGTATGCAAGTTTGAGATGTGCCAAAAATGTAATCAACAACCTTTTATTAGTTTTATTGATTTATTTATAAATAATAAAGTAACATGTAAGGATTTGGTTTTGCAGTGATATTTGAACATTTTGCCTTCCAAAACAATTTTGGCTCCAATTTTACCAATAGGCCCACAAAAGGCAACTTATGATCATAAAGAATCAATCAATATATAGAAAACATTAACCTCTTGAGTTGTATTTCGTTCATAAATGACTATTATGCACAATTGCTTCTCTATATTGATCAAGCTCCCACTAAAAAAAAAAAAATCAAAGTAGTTATTGAGTTAGGACCTGAATGTTGTAAGCCTATTTGTAATGCCTACTTATGCTTCTTCATATTCTCCATCTGCAAATGAATTATTTCCTTGAACTTTTTTCTTATTCGCTTGAATCAAGGACTTTTGTTTCTATTCTTTTTTGTTATGGTATCCTCATAACTATATTTATCTTTGATATGTGTAAATACTGTGGGGGAATCTTCTTGTTTTCTTTTCCAAACTTTAGTAGGATTCTTAGATAAATTTTGTTCTTTCATTTGTTTAGGAACCCATTTCATGTCACTTCTGCAATCTCGCACCATATGTACAAAATTGTGACATTGATAACATTCTACATTGAACCTGAATATTGGAGCAGTTGAATTGCTATTGAGGATTCTATCTTGTCTTCAGCAATATTCCTTCTAGGGTTTTAATGATAGCCTTTCCAATCATCCTTGAAGTATGCTTTACAATATCTAGCTTTATGACAGAAATTGGTGCAAGAATAACAATAACCAAAAGAAAATTATTATGTACCTAAATCAGTAACATTCTCTTGATCTTTTGAAGTTGCTCTATGTAATGTCCCTTATTGGTGAGATAGCTTTGATGACACTTGGAGAGGGTCACTTTGATGCAATGACATAATATTATGCATGTAAGACTTATGTACATGCTTGTATCATATAGGCCTAGTTTGGGTCCCTTGGTTGTTGTTTGCTTATGATAATATTTATGGTTGTGTGTATAAGATTGATTTTGCTTAAGTACATATTATCATTTTTTTCTCTTTTGGTGTTCCACTTTTGAAATAGGTGTATGACACGGATGGTGACCTAGGATTGAGACACATAGATCCATGGATGATCATGGTTATGTGGAACATATGGTTAATTATGATTTATGGATGATACATGATTTATATGATTGTATATTCTTAATTTTGTATTAAACAGGATGTGGCAGGGGACTTGGTCATTGCCAACAAGGATGCTCAAGTTATAAATGACTACGAAAGTCATTTCTCCAAAACCAAAATGACTATGGAAGTCATGCACAATCCTTGGTAAAATGGGAATAAGTTAATGATGAAATTCATTTGATTTCATTGATCTATGAGATTGTGACGTGTGCGGGTGTTGGAACAAGACCTTACCAATGAACCATCAAATGGGTATGACATCACAGTCAGTGCCTTAAGGTTAAACACAGAGTTTCAAAGAAAACTAGATGAGAAGCCATGGAAATTAGGGTGCAGAGTCCTAAATCCATGAAATATAAAGACGTCAAGCCTTGGATCTATAATGAAAGGGTTAGGGTGCGATGTCCTAAATACATGGAAGATAAAGACGTGGATTCTTGGATCTATAATAAAAGGATTGGGACGCGGAGTCCTAAATATTTAGAAGTTCAAGGTGTCATATCTTGGATCCTTGGAGTAGATCAAGGCGCGGAGTCCTAAATCTACTAAGGCACGGAGATGCATGCAGTAGGGATGCGGAATCCCTATTCTCCAAAAGAAAAATAACACGCATGGGTACTTCAGGATTAATTTCCTCAATAAAATATCATTTCTGACAATTCTGGAGTGACTTTCTAAAAATAGAAAGTCATGTCTAGCATCTCAAGTATGACTTTCCAAAAATAGTAAATCACCTTGCATAAATCGGTAATCAATCGTAGTTGAAGGAAAATCACTTAACTTATCATTAATCAATCCTAATAGTTCAATCTAGACTCAATCATCAATCCTCAATTTTTTTAATTTATTTCCATTAGTTATTGTATTTATCAAATGATCTTGTCTCGATTAGGGTCTTCACTTGTTTTTATAATTTTTGACTCCCCTCCTTTAAAGTTTGACTTTGATTATTTATTTATTTATTTTAAAAACTAGTTGTTTAATATAGTGGTTACTTATTAATATTTGTTTTTAATAAATTAATAAACTAATATCACAGTTTAAATATTATTTTTCAAAAACTAGTAATATTTGGTTTTAATAAATTAATTTAAATAGTAATTTTCAAAAACTAGTTGTTTAATATAATAATTACATATTAATATTTTAATAAATTAATAAACTAATATCATTATTTAAATATTATTTTTCAAGAACTAGTAATATTTGGTTTTAATAAATTAATTTAAATATTATTTTTCAAAAACTAGTCGTTTAATATAGTTGTTACCTATTAATATTTTTAATAAATTAATGAAATAATATCATTATTTAAATATTTTTTCAAAAACTAGCCGTTTAATATAGCCGTTACATATTAATATTTTAATAAATTAATAAACTAATATCATTATTTAAATATTATTTTTCAAGAACTAGTAATATTTGGTTTTAATAAATTAATTTAAATATTATTTTTCAAAAACTAGATGTTTAATATAGTCGTTACCTATTAATATTTTTAATAAATTAATGAAATAATATCATTATTTAAATATCTTTTTCAAAAACTAGCCATTTAATATAGCCGTTACTTGAAATTGTCTCTACATTGCTCTTTATTTAAGCCTTTGCCATGGTCTGCCTCTTCATCTGGTCCTGATGATGAACCACACTTGTTGGTTTGAAATGCGTCGGCCAAAAAATTCTCTCATGTGATTTCTACCGAAAGACTTTGTTTAATTATTATTATCTTTTATGAGACTATGATATTATTATTAAAAGGGAATTGTAAGTCACCTTCATCTCCTCAATCACCTCACATCTCTCTCCTTGATGATTCTCATGGCTCTATGTCAATCTCTCTCTCTTTTAATAATACATTACACTCTCTTTTATGTACTCATCAAAGAATGACATATTCCTCTTACACTCATTAAAGACATGTCATAAAAGATTCCTCTTATGCTCTCTTTAATGCATATCATACATTTACCCAAGCTAATCGGTCCACTACGGTAAACATGTGACGAGAGGCTACTATGATGTGAAATAACTCCCCATGTACGGTTAAGGAAGCGGAACCAATAAAACAAAAGCATTCTAACCTTCCACATATGCTACAGAACCTTCAGGAGCCAACCAACCCTTCCAGGTGACCAACCCCTTAGACAACTTGACATTTTACTGATTTGGACCCTTAATCACTCCCATGACAATCCATGCATGCGAATGAGGCCTTCTAGTCGCTCCCACAGCAAGGCATGCTAGTGACCTCGAACTCTGAGCCAAGTTTTAATTGCTAGGACTTAGGCCACTGCCCAGAACTTCATGAAACTTTCAGAAAAGATATAACAACGGAATACGAC
The DNA here is from genome assembly GCA_031772625.1 of Pinus tabuliformis. Classification (NCBI taxonomy): domain Eukaryota; kingdom Viridiplantae; phylum Streptophyta; class Pinopsida; order Pinales; family Pinaceae; genus Pinus; species Pinus tabuliformis. Next base: position 1,299,410,482 of record CM062804.1, read on the forward strand.
TACTAATACAATCACTGGTACAATTACTTGATCTGACCCCTACTAACCATGACAGGGATTTTGTCAAACATGTCACAAATATGTAATCTACAAGTCATAGCAATAGATGTGAGCATAAGGATCTCATACTTATCAGATATTCGTAAAGAAGAATTATTGCCTTATAACAATAGCTACATTATCTGTAGAAATTCCCACTGTAGATCACCTGATAATGAAATATACTAGAACAAAATACTTGATATACTTCTACAATCAAACTTTGCGGAAGCTTAATCAATTTGAGCTAAAGCAATCAGAACATATATAATAGAGAAGAAGAAATCATACACATGAAAAACAGAAGAATACTCTAGGGAAAGCCTCAACTAAAAACCTTGATCTCTGTATTATCATACAACTGGAAATATGTTCGGATTACACAAAGCTTTAGCTCACAAGCTATCCAGCTCTCAGTACAATCCCTCTGCTGCTCATAGACAGTCAAAGGCCTCTTGCAAACCTTCTCCTCTGCCCTCCAAGCCTCCTATTTCTTTGCACAGCTTCTCCTTGGGTCCAATGCTTCCACCTGTGTGAATTCACCTCTCACACTATTCACTAAACTCAGAAGTAACTGCGCAATCCTGAAGGAGATAATTCCTTCTACACGGAAGAGTTTCCTATATAGGAAAAATCCTCCAACCGATAGTACATTGTCCCTTCCTCTAATCTCAACTGGGTCTCTGACTGAACTAACATGCATGAGTTATTTATGAGAGAATATTCAGTTATCTGAAGTGCAGCAGTTACATGCATGCATGCATTAACTAACTAAACTCACAATCAGTTCTACAAACTATTCGAACTAATCTAACTGGACTTAAGTCAGTTAACTGAGCTAACTAATTACAACTCAAAGTACAACTCATCCTGATCTCCTTAATTAAGGGATAACTTCTTCAATCAAAGGGATAATTGTTGCATGTCTTCACATAGACTTCATCTTTAATTTTCTCCAACTAATTAACTCAAGATGAATTAATTAATTATTTTTCAAACAACTGCTGAGACCAAATTCGAATTTTAATTCAGGGACTAATTAAAATTGGAATCTATCCCGAAATGCTATTTATAGCAATGCTATTTTTAGCATTTCTATTTTTTTCTATTTCCAACAGAGTTGGAGTATATCCTGAAATGCTATTTATAGCAATGCTATTTTTAGCATTTTTATTTTTAGCATTTCTTGTTGCCATTTTCAACACTCCCTCTCAACAAGAAAGGCATTCAACTCAAACCCGATCCTAAACCTTTGGAATGTTCTGCATGCAACACTTCTCTCAAGTGTTGTTGCTCCAGCAACTCCAGATACAAAAAATATCCAACCTGAATCAAAATGATGCCTCTGTCATCAAAGTCTTTGATTGCTATTGCCTCTATCGATTGAAAACTCTGCACCTCTATGCCCTTCAGTATCTGACTGCTCTAGCCTCTATCACTTTGATCTCTAACTGTATCAATCACACTAAGTCCTCCTGATGCGTCCATGGTGCTGCTGGTCCTATCTCCCAGCACTGCGTCTGCACTATACCTCCTCTCATCATGTTGCATCATGCTGCCCACTATTGCACTACAACTTAGTTACTGAGAAGTGAGTAACTGATCTTTCAACTGACCTCTCTGTTGGGCTAGAAACACCCTCTGATGCTGAAGCTTCCTCTGCCGCTCCATATGCATCTGTATCTACCCACTTAGCCAGTCCTGCTACTCCTCGTCGGGGCTCCCGTAGCAAGGTCTAATCAAAGAGGTTGGGTACCTCAAGGATCCTACCCCTATTTCAACCTTCTTGGGACTATCACTTCACATCACCCCACCTCACACCTAGAGGTATGGCTACATGTGATCCCTCTTCCCACTTGGCTCGAAATTCCCCCCTACTGGAGGTCTCTGCATGAGTGGATGCCTCCACTTGGTCTCCTCTCATCATCTCCAATTATGGCTCCTCCACAACTGTCTGGGACTTCTTCTAGGGTTGCATGTTGAGAGGTAATTTACTCTCCCTCTCAACCACCAAGTATTTAACCTTTTCCTTGCTCCTCAAGGTTTTGCATGCATCTTGAACCTCAAGAGCATACAGGTTCTTAGCTAGCACACCAATCTGTTTCATCTTTCCCACCGTCACAAAATTTTCTGGAAAAAGAGCTGATTTTAAATCAGTGATATCTCCCTCATCCGAACTCGGATTTAGCTGATTTTTTTTTTGAATTTGGGTATTTTTCCGCAAAGAATCCAGATCGGCTATTTGTTTCTGAAAATTTTGCACAAAAATTTTCAAATATGCTCTGAAACCTTGTGCCCCAAAACTCAAAACTTCGAAATCTCCTCTAGTATATTGTTCTCAACTCTAATAAACTTCGCTCTGATACCATGTAGAAATTCCCACTGTAGATCACCTAATAATGCAATATACTAAAGCAAAATACTTGATCTACTTCTACAATCAAACTTTTTGGAAGCTTAATCATTTTGAGCTAGATCAATCAGAACACATATAACAGAGAAGAAGAAATCATACACATGAAACACAGAAGAATACTCTGGGGAAAGCTTCAGCTAAAAACCCCACTCTCTGTATTATCATACAAGTGGAAATATGTCCGGATTACAGAAATCTTTAGCTCACAAGCTATCCAGCTCTCAACACAATCCCTCTGCTACTCATAGACAGTAAAAGGCCTCTCACAAACCTTCTCCTCTGCCCTCCAAGCCTCTTATTTCCTTGTGCAGTTTCTCCTGGGGTCCAATGCTGCCACCTGTGTGAATTCACCTCTCACACTACTCACTAAACTCAAAAGTAACTGGGCAATCTTGAAGGAGATAATTCCTTCTGCATGGATGAGTTTCCTATATAGGAAAATTCTTCCAACTGATAGTACATTGTCCCTTCCTCTGATCTCAACTAGGCCTCTGATTGAACTAACATGCATGAGTTATTTATGAGAGAATATTTAGTTATCTGAAGTGCAGCAGTTACATGCATGCATGCATGCATTAACTAACTAAACTCACAATCAGTTCCACAAACTATTGGAACTAATCTAACTGGACTTAATTCAGTTAACTGAGCTAACTAATTACAACTCAAAATACAACTCATCATGATCTCCTTAATTAAGGAATAACTTCCTCAATCAAAGGGATAATTGTTGCATGCCTTCACATAGACTTCATGTTTGATTTTCTCCAACTAATTAACTCAAGATGAATTAATTAATTATTTTTCAAATAGCTGCTGAGACAAAATTCGAATTTTAATTCTCAATTTTAATTTAGGGACTAATTAAAATTGAAGTCTATCCTGAAATGTTATTTATAGCAATGCTATTTTTTGTTATTTTCAACAGAGTTGAAGTATATCCTGAAATGCTATTTATAGCAATGTTATTTTTAGCATTTCTTGTTGCCATTTTCAACACTCCCTCTCAACAAGAAAGGCATTCAACTCGAACCCAATCCTGAACCTTTCGAATGTTTTGCATGCAACACTTCTCTCAAGTGTTGTTGCTCCAGCAACTCCAGAAACAAAAAATATCCAACCAGAATCAGAATGATGCCTCTATCATCAAAGTCTTTGACTGTTGTTGCCTCTGTCGACTAAAAACTCTACATCTCTGTGCCCTTCAGTATCTGACTGCTCTAGCCTCTGTCACTTTGATCTCTGAGTACATCAATCACATTGATTCCTCCTGTTGCATCCGTGGTGCTGCTGGTCCTATCTCTCAGCACTGCATCTGCACTGCACCTCCTCTCATCATGTTGCATCATGCTACCCACTATTGCACTGCACCTGCTCTCATCATGTTGCATCGTGCTTCCCACTACTTCACTGCAACTCAATTACTGAGAAGTAAGTAACTGATCTCCCAACTGACCTCCCTGTTGGTCTAGAAACACCCTCTGATGCTGAAGCTTCCTCTTCCGCTCCATCTGCATCTGTCTCTACCCACTTAGTCGGTCTTGTTACTCCTCGTTGGGGCTCCCATAGCAAGGTCTAATCAAAGAGGATGGGTACCTCAAGGATCCTACCCCTTTTTCAGCCTTCTTGGGACTATCACTTCACATCGCCCCACCTCACACCTGGAGGTATGGCTGCATGTGATCCCTCTGCCCACTTGGCTCGAAATTTACCCCTACTGGAGGTCTCTGCATGAGTGGATTCCTCCACTCAATCTCCTCTCAGCGTCTCCAATTATGGCTCCCCCACAATTGTCTGAGACTTCTTGTGGGGTTGCATGTTGAGAGGTAATTTACTCTCCCTCTCAACCACCAAGTATCTAACATTTTTCTTGCTCCTCAATGTTTTGCATGCATCTTGAACCTCAAGAGCATACAAGTTCTTGGGTAGCACACCAATATGTTTCATCTTTCCTGCTGTCACGAAATTTTCTGGAAAAAGAGCCGATTTTAAATCAGCGATATCTCCCTCATCCGAACTCTGATTCAGCCGATTTATTTGTTGAATTTGGGTATTTTTCCGCAAGGAATCCAAATCTGCTATTTGTTTCTGAAAATTTTGCACAAAATTTTTCATATCTGCTCTGAAAACTCGTGGCCCAAAATTCAAAACTTCGAAATCTCCTCTAGTATATTATTCTCAACTTTAATAAACTTCGATTCGATACTATGTAGAAATTCCCATTGTAAATCACGTGATAATGAAATATACTAAAGAAAAATACTTGATCTACTTCTACAATCAAACTTTGCGAAATCTTAATCAATTTGAGCTAGATCAATCAGAAGACATATAATAGAGAAGAAGAAATCATACACAGGAAACACAGAATAATACTCTGGGAAAGCCTCAGCTAAAAACCCTGATCTCTGTATTATCATACAAGTGGAGATATGTCCAGATTACACAAAGCTTTAGCTCACAAGCTATCCAGCCCTCAGTACAATCCCTCTGTTGCTCATAGACAGTCAAAGGGCTCTCGCAAACCTTCTCCTCTGCCCTCTAAGCCTCCTATTTCCTTGCGTAGTTTCTCCTGGGATCCAATGCTGCCACCTGTGTGAATTCACCTCTCACACTGCTCACTAAACTTAGAAGTAACTGCGCAATCCTGAAGGAAATAATTCCTTCTACATGGATGAGTTTCCTATATAGGAAAAATCCTCCAACTTATAGTACACTATCCCTTCCTCTAATCTCAACTGGGTCTCTGAATGAACTGACATGCATGAGTAATTTATGAGATAATATTCAGTTATCTGAAGTGCAGCAGTTACATGCATGCATGAATTAACTAACTGAACCCACAATCAGTTCCACAAACTTGTTGGAACTAATCTAACTAGACTTAACTCAGTTAACTGAGCTAACTAATTACAACTCAAAGTACAACTCATCCTGATCTCCTTAATTAAGGGATAACTTCCTCAATCAAAGGGATAATTGTTGCATGTCTTCACATAGAATTCATGTTTGATTTTCTCCAACTAATTAACTCAAGATGAATTAATTAATTATTTTTCAAACAGCTGCTGAGATCAAATTCTCAATTTTAATTCAGGGACTAATTAAAATTGGAATCTATCCCGAAATGCTATTTATAGCAATGATATTTTTAGTATTTCTATTTTTTGTTATTTCCAACAGAGTTGGAGTATATCCTGAAATGATATTTATCACAATGCTATTTTTAGCATTTCTATTTTTAGCATTTCTTGTTGCCATTTTCAACATTATCATCTATTAGATCATAATATATTCATTGTACATTCATTTTCTAATCAAAACATGATGAGAGCATACATCAAGTTTGTCATAAAACATACTCATAACTAGCATATAACCAACAGAAATAACAAGGATACAACAACCATCAACATCACATATGAACTAGTATGTTTACAATGAAATACCAAGAAGAAGGATCTCTCATTAATAAATGCATAAGCCAACCAAGTATGAGACTTCCATGTACCACCCAACCATAGATTGGGCTAAACCAAATATTTCTTTTAGCCAATCACCCCCGTGCCATATTCCAAACATGAATGTGGCACCCACAACAAAAACAATCCAGGTTTCCTCAAGCTTTATCGCAATCCCCACCGGATGATTAGGCCCTAAACAAGCATGGATGCCTCTGGATATCTCCACCTACACCATGAGTAATTTTCATGTCTCCTAGTATCTGGGATTTACCATATATCTCTTCATTCTCCGGTCAAGGATTCCTAGGCCTAGTCAAGACTCCACCCTCCAGTATCTACCGTATATCCCACTATGGTAGTGTTTTTGTGGCAATGGTGTACCAAAAGACACCTCCTTAACAGTTGATTGTTCCCTGCAAAGGATCACATGCAGAATTGGTGTTGTTAGTGGACAAACTTAAATAAACACAACATTGTAAATAGTGGAAATAATGCATACATAAACATAAACTAAAACAAAGAGGTAAATACACAAAAATTCTCAATGGAGCAAACAAGTCAATAAAATAATGGAAAAAGCTCCCTTTATTGACTACTGGTAGTAGAGGTTGAATACAATAGATGAATCTTAGACACTTGAAGAGAATTCTTTGAGCTATGGTGCTCAAAAATCCTCAGCAAGGGGGTGCTTTTCCTCAATCTCTTTGCAAGTTTCTCCTCTCTCTCAAAGAAGTATGAAGACTCTCCAATGGTGGATTCATCTTTTCTCACGAAGATGATAGATTGCTTTAGAAGCAATATGGACAACATGCTAGTGCTCTTCCCTTCTTTGGCTTCAACAATGGAATGGTGGTTTGCTTTGATAGCAATTTGGCCAGCATAACAATGTCTCATATTTTGGCTCTCCCATGGCCTATTTATATAGAATTTTTGAATCCATCTTCCCCCTCTTGGTTCATGCATGATAATGACACATGAGTAGGACAAGATGATTCCATTGAAGATTGCATATTTTTAGGGCGACTCAAATTTGGTTGTCCTAGACTGAGGTCATGTCAGAGAATCGGCTCCAAGTGTGTGTAGTGGTCCCGAATCACTGAGTCATCCATTTCTGTGACCACATGACTTTTGAAGGATATCCCATGCGTGCGTAGCTATCGAATAAATAGTCGCAACGACATCAATTTTTAATCTTTGTAAACTTTGGACCTTAGGAGAAATTAAATTTTTTAAACTTCATGATGTATTCAGCTGTAAAATATTCACCTGTGCATTTTTCTAGACGCCTTTTAGCATATTTTGGATTGTGCAAACATGTGTACGATTTTCTAGTGTTAACAGTTGCCCCTGATGTATGAGGTTAGGATCAAACCTATAGCCGAAATACATCACGTTTTCTTTTCTAATGGAGAGTTTGATCAACTTTTCGAGAGAGAGGATAACTTGTTATGGAGATGAGTAGAGAAACCCCTTGACTGAGTATAAATGATAACCATGCTCTGGTGAAAACCTAAAGAGTAAAAAATGTATCTATATGAGGCGGCCGTCTCCCATGCTTGTTATGATTACTAATCTTAAATTATTACAATCAGAACAAGGAATGGTCATGTCCAGTCAATGTTATGGTGGTTGATGTGCTAATGGATGATGATGATAACTGTTGATGCCCTCAAGGGCACTTCTTGGTCAAATAAACTGAATTTGTTTCCCCCATGCATAACAGAGGTGAAGCACTGTTGAATGAGGTGCTGCAGTATGCATGGGTCTTCGAATTCGGGTACCTCCCTCGTATCATGGTGTAACCACTATTGAATGAGGGGTTAATTAATGCAGGGGTCTTCGACTAAATGAAATAACTACAATGGTAGTTAAGTACGGCACCACATTGACATGAAAAATTTTGTTGGTGTTGAATGTCAAGGGGACAAATGACATCAATGGGCAATATTGATTCCCATTGTGAAACTCGAGGATATCCCTTCAAGGGGGGAGTATCCAAGGTACTTCCTCTATCCTAGAATACGAATGTTGAAGTCGATAGGAAAGGAGCGTTAATCGACCGACATGTTGTGTCAGGGAATCAATATGAGATGTAAAAATATTGTAATAGTGTGGGTCAGATAAGGCATGATAGTGAGAGCTGACGATATGAGAGGATATGGACAACTAACCTGAGGTCAGAGATTTTGTGCAAATGGTGGCAACCAAAACCTGTTTGCTGATAGGGATGGCCCTAGAGTCGGTAGGATTTATAGGGTGAGGCACGAAGATGGTAAATGACTGTGGGTAATGTGCAAGCTTTGACTAAGGGTGACTAGAAACTGTCGTCGAGTAAAAGACATGAAAAATGTGGGTGGGGTTCTTTTTCGTAAAAAATATTTGTACACTTTCCAAAAAAATATGAGGGTGATTTGGATGTACAGACATGGAGATGGGTGCCCCATAATAATGGTTGCCTGCATGGAGGTGTGGTGATTTTTCTGAGGGAGAGGGTCCCATTGGTTGGTCTTCGTGTTGGGTTGGTGAGGCAAATGAAGTGACATAGATGGGTTATGCAATATGGGTGAATGATAGGTGAAATGTAGGATGTGGAGATGCATCCATCTTGATTTGTTGTAAGTACCAGGGATGGCCTGGGAAATGGGGTGCATGTGCGATGAGTGTAGCATAATGAACCTGAACTTCATGGAATATAAGTGGAGTGGTTCCTAGGCCGGATTAAGTGGTCATGGCTCCTAATAGTGAGTAGGGATCTACAAACATGAAGCAAGCCATGAGTGGGAGGGCTCTATCAACCAACGTGGATGTTTATCATATGCCAAGGTGAGATGGTGATAAACATGTTCGAGATGATGGACCCTACGGTGTATTTGGAGAAATGATGTCAGGATATGAAAATATTAGGAGGAAGCCTATCATGCTAAGTGGAGAATGATACTTTCTCTGTTATTTTCCTATCGGGGTGTTCGTCGAAGTGGATCATGTATGATGTACCTGCAATATACACGGCCAATACCCCAAGTGAAAGAATATTTTTAAAACATACATATAATTTTTGAATGATTGAATGAGAGGAGTACCTAAAATGAGTTTCTGAGTGTGCAGCGAGCTCAAAAATGAGTTTTGGCATTTACTAGAACAAAGACTTCCATGATGAAGATGGTGTGGTACTGATCCTTGTGTCTCTTCTGGTTTTTTTCAATGGAGGTCCCAAGCTTCTGTAATGGGCTCCAAAAAATGGTGAAGAGGGCGATATATAGGGCTAAGGGGGCCAAATATCAATTCATTTGCGCTACTGAGCTTCAGAGGTCAGAGCTAGGTTTGGGAGCTTTTTTTACCATTGCAGTCAGCAAGAGCACCAGGGATGCATGCAAGGAGAGACAAGTAAGGGCTTGTACCCTACACTTTGTAACTTTGGAAGACTTAGGGTAGATAGGTAGTACAGGGGTCCCTTGTACGGCCTTTTAAAGTTGGGTTTTTATGGCCACCTGGGCGACTCCTGTGGAGTTGCGTGGTCACCGCACAAAACTCAAGGTTTTAGGCAATCATGCCACACAAAAGTGGGCCTCAGACCTACGGTTTGTGAGTCTTAGGTCAGATATGTCATGGAGAAACCCTTTAGGGGTCACCGCGGCTTGGCCGTTGAGCCGTGCATTTTCTGTGTGTTCGTGTCAAACGTAGATGCGCAGACCGTGCGCCTGTTTTTAAAATAGACACGTGATCTTTAACACTTTGGTTTCCACGACATAGATCTTGAAAGACATGTGTCTACGAGTCTGTTCGAGAAATAGGTGCACATCAATGCGCCTATCAGGCTCATAGGCACACGACTATGAGAAAATGATGTTTTTCTCTATATTTTTTTTATAGCCCAGGGAGTTATAAATTTGATGTATGGTGTCCTTGATGGCAGGATGATTTGGAGAGAGTGGGACTGGGTAAGCCTACGTGCGGAGGTGGCAGGGGATCCAACCGCTACCCAGTTGTTAGCGTAGTCAAGTCTTCTGAAGTTTCTTCAGAACCCCCTTATGAGATCATAAGATAGGTTCCAGCATTTTTTGATTCGATGCTAGGATGCGGACTGTCAACTGATGGTGATCCGCTTGACAGATATGTAGATATTGGTCTGTACCGATATCTATTTTGTTACTGGTTTGCTACCTCGTGGGGAGGCTCTGCCATATCCACTGCCAGTTGGGCATGTGGATATCCATCGGTGGGTGGAGGGTGAGGATGAGGCTCATTATGGGCCTAACCCTTTTGAGGAGGGTTGCATTAGGATTGCGATCATTTTGGATCTTGCTGAGCAAGCAATGATTTTTAGATTGGTGGCGTCAACATCCCCCCATAGAGCATCAAGGTCACATATAGCAATCCTTTAGTAGTAGCAAGTAGGCCACTTTTTTTATTAGGCTCGATTGTTATATAGGGGCATGTTGTCCCAGTTGACACAAGTGTAGCGTGGCACACTCCAAAGTATTTGTTATGCAAGTGTCCTATACAGCATTGTGTATGAGAGGGTGGTGATGTTGTGTCTGATCCTAGTAGTTTTGGCAGGGCCTACCAGGGACCCTCATATACGTCATTGGGCACCTACGATGTCGTGAGCTGGGGTGGTGCGGCGGGGCATTATTGGAACGCCACCATGGAGGATTGGTTTAACTCCAACCCTCAGCTGATTCTTGAGTTTCCCTATCATGGCATGGACTTCCAGGGAGATCCAGACATGGGGCTTCCTTTGGATGATGCCTAGGGACCAACAAGTACATTGTGTTTTCTGTATTTGTATATATATGGTTTTACATGTATAGGTATGGTTTTTTTTTTATATATGATGATGTTGATATTGTGTGTGTTTACTTGCATATGTGGGGTTACAGGGGTGACCACTGGCCTATTTAGTAGGCCATGATCCAAGACGTATGGTTATCATAGAGATGACACCCATGCGACAGAGACCGAGGGATGTGAGGCCAGCTATTGGGCCTGAGCGACCGACGCAATGGCATCGGCTACAAATTGGTGGACCCTTTGGTGAGGGTAGCAGTGTAGCGGTGGGAAGTGACATAGAGCAGTGACGCGAGCATGTCAAGGCCACAAAGGTGTGTTTGGTAGCTGTAGAGGCTAAGTTGTAAAGTTACTAGGACACCTGGGGCAGAGCAGAGGCCCTGACTAGAGGGTTTCCCATTGATGGTTGGGTAGGGTTGGGAGAGGTAATCATGGAGACAATGATGTCACTTGAGCGATTGCATCGACTAGTTTTGTGTTGTTTAGCTATGGCAGTGGCTACAACTAGTCTGATTTTGGCTCCTAATGCAAAGATTGGTCTGCAGGAGCCCTAGATAGACCTGTGGGTCTAGCGTTTTCTATGAGACTATGTATGTACCAGGGAAAGCACCTATGATGAGGATGATCCTCTGTATTTTTTGACTTATTTATCTTAGTCGTGGGCCAGTGGACTATATGGATATTTTTTGTACTCATATATATTTTTTGATATGTATATACGAGATGGTTTTTTGGCGGCTCTCATGATATGTCATATACGTCTATACTTTTTAATGTATTTCTGCATTTGTTTGAGATGTATCTTATGCTCATGGTTTATGTATCTTGATGGTTATATATATGTGATGCATGTCAGTCTAGGATTTGATTAGCTATGCGATCAGCTATATGATTTTGATCCCTTCATATATGTGTAAATGTGATATGATAAAAATGTTGAGCTAACCTTTGTTAATGCAGATACTTCCGAAAAATGCATGCATCACGGACCTGAAAGGTCTTATTTAATTGTGATACAACCAGCTGGGAATCAAGGAATACATGTAGGTGATGGATACCTAGGTGGTGGGCATCAGCCAAGAGACCTATGAAGGTGTCGTATTTAGCTTGATTATTAGTGGCTAACCTGATACAACTTCCATTAGAGAGACGAGGTTTCCAATCAGGAGAGTATATGGCCCAGGCTGCAGCAGCAAGGTTTTGCGACCATCGAGATGTGTTGTCAGCAAACCTGTGTTGATAAGCTGGCGGATGATCCATATGTTGACACATGATGAGAGAGTGATGTTTAGAGTGAATCTGTGATGAGGTGATCGTCATAAAAAATAAGTCATGGTGCATACATGTTCATTCTAGCATTTTTATGGTTGAATTTTTTTGAGGTAGAGACCATTGACAAGATTTTTTAGGTAAGTCCCATCTGGATCTAACAAGATGTATGCCCCCTTTAGGAGGAAATGTTTGATTATGTATGGGTCCTTCAATGGGGTTTCTAGCTTTTTGGGTCCTATCGTTTCTTGGGAAACATTGTAGCAGAGGACTAACTCCCCCTCGATAAATGTTCAAGCGGTGATGTTGCGATCAAATGAGGCTTTGACCCTCTTCTTATGTGGTTCATTATTTTGAAGGGATTCTCATCGGCATTCATTGACAAGCTCCAGCTACACCAACCTTTGCTCCAAAGGTTTGGTGTCAGTTAAAATATCAATGACCGAGTGTAAGGTAGGGATCTCACACTCAATGGGAAGTATTGCTTCTACGCCATATACTAGTTGGAAGGGTGTAAACCTTGTAGATGCCTTAATCGTTGTATGGTATGCCCATAGGGATGAGAACACCATATGGTGCCAATTGGTTTTATGAGTGTTCACCATGCGCTGTAACATGGTTTTGAGGACCTTGTTAACGACTTCTACTTAGCTGTTGGACTATGGGTAGTATGGTGACGCAAACATGTGAGAGAAACCATGGTGTTGGGATAGCTCTTGAAATATTTCATTATAGAAATGTTTACCATGGTTTGACACTAACTCTTGTGGAACACCGAACCATGTTATGACATGGTTGAAGAAAACCCATGCGGCGATTTCTGTAGTGTTATTGTATGTGGGCATTGCTTCTTCCCATTTGGTCAAACAGTCCATAGCGACCACAATGTATTTGTCATTTCCTGATGATGGGGGGTTACAAGTCATGAAGTCGATGCCCCATTTGTAGAAGGGACCGGCCACTATGACTAGATGTAAGGGAGCAGGCGGTGTTCATGCCTTATGAGCATATCGTTTGCATCGCTCACATCTTTTGACTGCTTGAATGCAATCGTGGAAGAGGGTGGGCCACAAATAACATACACAAAGGAATTTTTTGGAAATGGCCATCCCCGAGAGGTGGTTGCTGCAAACCCTACTATGGAAATCATTTAAGGCTTGCTCAGGTTGTTGATGGTTAAGGCATCGACGTAGGATGGTGTTGATGCCTTGTCGATAGAGGACATCCCCCAAAAGGAGGTAGCAAGGCGCTTGATGGCGTATGTACCTCTGATCGTCATGAGTCAGCTGGGGTTTGAAATTTTGAGTTAGGAAAAAAGAGGAGTATATCACTGTACTAGGGGTCTTCTGTTGATACTAAAACTATATGTTCATTAGGAAGAGCCTCATTAATAAGAGAGCCTCGGGTCTCTGTTAGGAGGTTCGTGATGAACTTCGCAAGGATGAGTGTTTATTTTCTCTTAGGAGAGTTAAATTGTAGATCAAATTCTTGTAGAATAACAACCCACCGAGAATAATTTTGGTTTATCATACGACGAGTGAGAAGATACCTCATGGGGTTGATGGCTTCTATTATGGTAGTGGTTCGAAGGATGATATAATTATGTCGAAGTTTTTTTACAGAATGTACGAGGGCTAAGTAATTTTTTTCTTTTGGCTCATACTTCAATGTAGGCCTAGATAAGTTCTTTCTAACGTAATAAATTATGTGCTCCTTGTTATTTGGTCCATCTTGGACTAACACCCCGACGATGGCTACCTCTGATGCTGATAGGTATAGGGTATAGTCTTTGTTGTGGTCAGGTGGGCTAATCAAAGGAGCTTGAGATAATGCATCTTTTAAAGCTTCAAATGATTTTTGAGCTTGATCATCCCAATGGAAGGGAATATCCTGACAAAGGAGGCACAGGAAACCTTGCGTGAAAGTAGCATAATCGGGGACAAAGCATCGTAAGAAATTGGCCTTACCCTGCAAGCTTTGTAATTGTTTTAATGTTTTTTGAGGAGGTACCTCTTTAATGGCTTGGACTTTGAGAGGGTCGACTCTGATATGTTGTTGGGAAAACATGAAGCCTGGTAGTCTTACGGCGTTGAAACAGAACACACACTTGAGAGGGTTCAAGCGTAGGTTATATTGTTGACATCTCTGAAAAATCAGGTGGAGATCCTCTAAATGATTAGTACGTTTTTTGGAGCATACTATCATGTCATCCTGATCTGCGAGGATGAGATGAGTTAGATCGTGGAAGGTGTATTTCATGGCCCACTGGAAGGTGGCGCCAAAAATTTTAAGACTGAAAGGCATAACTTGGTATGTTTATGTACCTTAAGGGGATGTGAATACGGTTTTGTACCGATCAGTATAGAGGATATAGATTTGCTTGTACCCAGAGAACTCGTCCATGAAGGATAAGGCCTCATGATTGGCACAAGAATCGATGACTTGGTCGATGAATGGAGTTAGGTAATTATCTTTTGGGCATGCTTTGTTCAGATCCATAAAATCAATACAAATGTGGATGGTGCCCTATTTTTTCATGATGGGTATAAGGATAGAAACCCAAGATGTGTTAGAAATAGGGTAGGTGAACCCAGCTTTGTGGAGTTTATCAATTTCCTGTTTGATTGTTTCTACCTTAGAAGGATGTAACTGATGTTGTTACTACCGGACGGGATGGGCATCAAGCCATGTGTCAATGTGATGTTCCATGATGGTGGGACTAATATCTGGAGTCTCTGAGTAATCCCACACAAAAATATCCTTGTATTCTTGGAACAAGGCTGTGTATGTGGTTATTTCTTCTAGACAGCATGCTGCCCCAGGGAGATCTCTTCGACTTTTCCAGGTTTTCTTGAAATATTCACCTTGATGGTAGGTGAAATGTTGGACATGTTCCCTTCCTCAAATGCATCAGGTTTTGGGATGGGATTTTTGAACCAATCGACCTTCCCTGGTGGGAGGAAATATTTTGATTCAATGGCATAGATATCATGAGTTTGTGCACTGATGGGAACAAATTTTTTTTCGGGTAGAAAAATGAACGATGGTGCATGGTGTCCCAAGGATATTCAGGTTTTGTCATGACTTCTAGAATATCTTCATCTGAGTGAAAAATATTATCTAGTGTTGACTTGGGTTGCGTCAGGTCTTGAAGTTGGGGTTCAGACCTAGTTGTGCTGGTCGACAAGCAAGAATATGATTCATTGGTTGATGTCATAGAACCAAGAGAGGTTGACAAAGTGCAGATGGGATGGTTTTGTACCGTCAGTGGTGTTACCACTATTGAGGTGGATTTTTTTGTCTCGACACCAAAAAATGATGAGCGGATGACACGAATCATGGTTCCTACGGATGAGGAAATGAATCGTATATGATGTTGCGTGTCGTCAGCATTGGGTGGTGGTAGAATTTCGGTTATGGTGGATCGATGTTGTGTGGGAGGAAGTTCTTACATTATTGTTGATGTACAAGGGGAAAAAGTAGCTTCCTTAATAGGATGTTGACGTTGAATCCTAAGCTGTCGAAATGTGTGTAACATAGGGCATGCCTCAGTGCTATGAGAGGTATTGGTACAGATACCGCATATTAGACTAGAACTAACTAAGTAGATAGTATGGGAGGCAGTACTTCTCATAGTATGAGATTTTGACGCCTAGTTGATGTCATGATATGGAATATCGTGTGTTGGTATCCATCTTTCGACCTTAGTATTGGAGTGATGTGGATTCCTAGTGTGGGTTGGCCTTAGCGCTGCTCTTTCTGCACGAAAACGTGGAAGGTACTAACAATTCCTTGTATGGTGGAATTAAGAGCAGATGCAGCAATAACAACATGTGATTTTCTCTTGATTAGAGAGATGCTTGTGTGTAATTTAGACCACTAAGTGGAATATGTCATTGAACTTACCCAATTTGTAACGTTCATTCACCAAATGGTTGGGTTTATCACATAGGCCGCATGCGATGGGTGATCTTCTTTGCCAAGTGTCCTTAGATCATTTTTTGTCTGCTCTAGATTGATGGTAGTGAGGGGAGATGAAATGACGAGGGCCTTGCTTTGTTGCCAGCGGTAGTTTCTCCTAGAACGCACATAAAACAGACCTAGATTCTTCATTCCCTGATGGTGGTGAATGATTTTATGGTTCAGTATCTCATCCAAATAAATCGGAATTCTCGGTGATAAATCGCCACATGAATCCTAACAAAGAACAAAATCGAGAAAGATGGGGACAATGTCGCACATAATGTTTTCTTGCACAAATATGGTAAGTGTGACGCTTATGCGTGGGTCGGGTGCTTTGAGCGACATGGGGCACTGGATATAATCAGTTAAATGCCCTTAATTTGGGGCATTAGTTGATCAAATGATCTCATATGTCACACAATGTTCAAGTGGGTGATGGTAGGGTGGTCGTTGGTTTAGGTTTCCTCCGATCATGGCAAGAGGTTGATGGTCCAAATGAGGGATAGGAGTAAGAAGCTTCTTCCCTTACGACGTAAAAAAATGTTTTTGGATCCATCCTCTGTTAAGAGTAATGGGGTATTATATTGAGTGAGTGCACGTAAGGCATCCCAATATTGAGGGATTTCGAGGCAATGCTAAGTATAATGCTCGTACTCTGTGTCGATGGCACATGCGTGGTTGGTGTGCAATTTCTTAAGATGAGTGGGTGTGTTCTTTTCTCTGATAGGGAGAGGAGGGTTCACTACTGCTTTTGGATCATGTAGAAGAGCTTTGAGCTCTTTTAACTTGGGTTCCCTATTATTTCAAACAATGCGCAGGGTTGAGGGACCCTAGAGGAGGGAGCGTTTGACGCTTTTGCCATTTTACCTTTTTTATTATCCCTTGTTTTTTCACCGATTGGTGTTGGTGCAGGAGCCGCTTGCAGTGTGGATGCTACTTGAGTAGTAATTGTTTGTGGTGTCGCATTATCCTGAGGAGGAATAGGACTGTCACCTGTTGCTATGATACATGTGCTTGCTGACGTGGCTTGTGGGGCCAAATACCATACCAGTTTCGCGAGACCCATATGGGGAAGTGAGAGCGTTGCGATGACTTGGTGCGAGATAAAACCAGATGTGGGATACAATAAGGGTGAATGAGTGATGGAATTTGGTAATAAGGTCGGATTGGTAATAACATCATTATTAGTGTTTGAAACTAGTTCTTGAGCTTAGGAAGTGTGTGATGAGGTCATCATGCACACCGGTGCTCCAATGTTTGGGGAAACTTCCTGTATCACTAGAGGGTCTCCTGGGAATGTCCCTAGGAGTGTTGATGGCTTAAATTGGGTAGGGTTTAGCTCAGTGTAATTAGTGATCAATTCATGAAAATATGAGACTAGGGGTAACACATTGTCAAGTGTGGGTAAATTTGTCTTCTCATAGTATGTGAGCTGATCAACTGTAATGATTTTTCCATTGTGGGGGGACATCATTATCATGAACACTGTGTTATCTCAAAATCAAGCCCTGGAAGGCTGCAAACCAGGAAGACTTCAAGTAACTGTTTCAAACCAATCTTTTGACTAAGGCTTAGCCTCCTTAGCCTGAGAGGGCTCTCTCAAAGGGTTATTGATTTTGACTATTAATAAGATGGCTAACTCTTGTGGAATAACATTAACAAATATGAAGGCTGGACAAACATTAAACTAATTTCCATTGGGCCTATGGATTCAATCATACTTCAGTAAATAATGAGACTGCCTTTACATAGAAGTCAGGGCATTTGGCATTTAGATGTTCAGAACACAAATCATATAAAACCACAGTTCATACATGCATACAGGAAGTCAGAGCATGATTAATGAATTCTGAGTGATTACACATATATGCAATTGTAAAAGACATTAAGGAAAGAATAAAACACACATTCTAAACATGGAAATCCCTCATGAATCCTGAGAAGAAAAACAACCCACTCATATTACTGAATTCTGTCTTTACATAAGCCAAAACAGTACTCTGTTTTATAAAATATCCAACCCTTTGTACATCAGATGTTCTTCTATATATAGAGCTCTTTACATGCTTGGATTCCTTCCTCCATCATGAGGGGAATTCGAATTTACCATCAGTGACACCTATTCTAACCATAAAACAAGACTTTAAATGCATTTGACACCTAACTAGCAGTCCTAGAGACCTAATATAACTAGGAGTGTAACTCCTTATTATGATTACAACAAACTTATCTAAACATTTAAAACATTCTTTGACACCTAACACTCCATGAAGTCGAATTTGATGAAGCCTCCCATGTGGTCACCCAACTGCTGATGACAAATCCTAGACAAACCCTAGAAATTAGGGAACATGTTTCCCTATTTTTAGGATTAGATACTTGAAAACTGGCACGTGGGACAGAGCCTTTATCTCTTCATCCATGACACATTTTACGAAACTGAAGGAGGTTTTTGTAGCCCATGTTGTCCAGAACAAAAACCTCTCCTGGTTTTTTAAAAAAATTCTCCAGCTGTCCAGAAACTGTCCTTGAAAAACACGTGTCAAACAGGAAACTGTCCCTTGCTCTGTTCTGGCTGAAAAATAGGTCTTGGGACAGAGGTCATAACTTCTCGTAAAAAATGTATTTGGAAAAACTGAAGGAGTTTTTCGTGAAACAATCCGTGCTTAACAAAAACCTCTCTTTGTTTTTTGAAACATCTTTTCTACCGCCCAGAATGAGTCTTTGAAAAACAGGTCTAAAACAGGAGATGAAAAACTGCACCTACAGCAGTTTCGTAGTGCAACTTTGGTCCTTCATTTCTCCCAGATCATAATTTATTTGAAGAAAGTGGAAGAGGTTTTTGTACTTTAGTATCTTAGGAATAAAAACCTCTTTCAATTTTCAGAGATGAGTTTTCAACTGCTCAGAAAAGCTTCTGGAAGTTAACTCGTAAAACAGTTTTTTCTGCTGAAACAGTCTGCTACAGGGGTTTCGTAGCGCTATGAAAACACTGATTTCGTAGCGCAAAATAGGATTTTTACACTGTCTGCGCTACGAAAACGTGGATTCGTATTAGGTTCAAAATTTCTCTGAAATTATGTGAGATATGTCTTCTAAACACATGGTGAGGCTTCTAGGACATGGAATGAGGCTATCAAACTTTATTTGAAGATGGACATGAGACTCTAACCCTATGACTTAGACTCTAAAACATAAAAATGACTTCACCATGACTTGACCATGACTGATACAAGAATTGAGAAACCATGTAAGTTGTCCAAATTTTTTAAGGAAGTTTTACAGTGATAACACACTGATGAGGCGACTTCTAACATCTCATACATGTAACTTCGACCTAGTAGGATAATGTAATCCCACTGGGCATCTAGTATTTTCATATCTATTAACACAGTTTTCCCAGCCAGCTTAACTGGTACACTAGGATACAGGCCAACAGGAGTAGAAGGTCGCTAGTCGTACGCTCTGAGCATGATGTCAGAAGGCTTGATTTTGGGGGATCCTAGTTTCCGCCAAATATATTTGGACATGATACATTTGGAGGCCCCTTTGCCGACAATGTAATAATGAATGTTAATTTTTTGGACTGAGACTGGAATTTGGAAAGTGACGGTTAATGGTAGTCGTGGGGTAGATTTACCCAATTCGAAGACCATTAGGTGAGAATCGGCTGGTTCAATTACGCCTAGAGAGGAAAGTAAGTCTTTCCATTGGGTTGGGCATGTTTGCGGGACCTCTAATGCTGACATAGCTGACGGTGATTGTGCTAAGTCATCGATTATGCTGTAACTATGAGCAGCTTTTGAGTTATGTCCTGCGTGTCATAAAGGTCCTTTGACCATTTTAGGCATAGGCTCTATAGAAGCTTAGGGATGGTCAACGACCCTATAGGTATTTCTATGGTCAAGGTGGATATATTGGGCTCTCGAGGAACTTCATAACTTATATTTCATGTTTGTAGGAGGATATATTCTCTTGTCATGAAAATGTCATGATTATAATTGTTATGGGGGTTCCCTCCAAATGGATGAGAGTGGGGTGATTGTTGTTGAGTCTTAATCACTCCTTGATGGGGGAAAGGGTCTTGCATTACTACAGTGTATTGACCTCCTTTCCCCCTACTGTCCTGTATCCTTTTTTAGTTAGGGAGTTGAGGACAATGATCGGTATAATGATCGTATTCCCCACAGATAGCACATGAATTATTAGTCCGTAGAATTGTGTTCTTGCTTTGTTTATGTGGGTCATTTTTTGTCGATCCCTGGTTTTGATTATAGTTAGGTTTTCCCCTTCTCGATGCCCGTGGGGGTTGTTAGTGGTTGTTGTCCCCTTGTTTGGGTTCTCCCTTTGGTTTTCTTTTAGGTTTTCTCTTAGCAATATTAGGGGGTTTAGCTGGATTCAACTACTCCTATCATTTTTGTTGTGAAGTGAGAGAATGTTGCACTAGATTAACCCTTGTGTTATTTTGCATTGGTAGGTTATTCTGTTGTTGTGCGAGGAAAGGAGAATATTAGTTTCCTTGTCCATAATTAATATATGGATTCTGGGAAGAAGACATTACGTCCATATTCCTAGAGTATTGGTTTCCCTATGGGGGAGGATATGAGGCAAATTGAGGGAGCTGATATTGGCTAACCCTACTATTCATATTCTCCATAAGTGTGGGTTGATGAGGGTAGTATCCTGCATGTTGCAATGGTGGTGTGTTTTGCGTAGTATCAAATGCTTGGCCATTGAACTAGTATCGAAGGTACTGGTAGTTATTGTTTATTTTTTTTGGGTTATGGACCTAATCAGTCCATCAGCAGCATTGGATGCGCCAAGTCTCTCTTTATAAGTTTGCAAGTGCGGGGCATCTTGAAGCACATGATAAATGTACCCATACTAGGTGTAGATAAGCTCCAACTATTGAGATTTACTAATGGCTTCTTCCTCGTTATGCGGGAATGAATTTTCCATGTCTTTAGAGATTTATTATCTGAGGGATATCAAAAACAAGTCGAAGAGGACTTTATCTTCAAACTGAGCTTTGTACAGGCTACGACATTTCCACCATTCCTATATATGATCTGAGATGTGGGTAGCGGGTGTTTGTTTGAAGTGGGTGAGGAGTTCTAGGCCTGAATCATGGAAAACCGAGAGCTGGAAGAAGGTGAGGAAAGTTGTAGCTAGGGAGCTAAAGTTTCTGTGTGATGCAGAAGGTTGGTAAACATGCCATTTCACTGTAGGCCTAGTAAGGGTGTGTTGAAATAGTCATAATCTAATAGTATCGTTAGTGATACTATTAAACAAACACCACAGGTGAAAATTCATGACATGGTTTCATGGGTCTTTGCCCTATTTCCCTTCGAACTTTGGAATGTCCAAAGGGAGCTTGGTGGGCATAGCTGGCCAATTTTGGCCATGGGTGATCGATTCATTGGTTAGCTTGCTTAAATCTGGTAGGTTTAAATAAGCTAAGAAAAGGATCAGTGAGTTATCTTCTATCGTGAAACGATTTAGGATAGCTATATGCAAAGGGGTCCTATGTGGAGAAGTCTTAGGAGAACTACCTCGATGGGTGACTCGCGGACTATCCGGAGGAGTGGTGTGTGGGCTGCCCAAAGGGGTAGCACGTGGGGACCCTTTTGGGATGGTGAAGGGTATACCTTGATGGGGAGAGGTCCCAAGAAAAGATGCACCAATAAAGGAAGATCCAATAATGGTGGCTACGTGATGTCCTCTGTGTTACAGATCCATTTGGGCACATCACTCCCATTTATAGATCAGTGCTTTAGGACCCATCAAACTCTAATTCAGTTGTTACATGCCCTAAAGAAGTCAACCATTAGAATGCCTAACTTCCCAAGAAGTTCTATGACTGAAATCATCCAATAATTATCTCTAATAGGATCAGCGCAGGTAGATACACTACCAGGATGCGCTGCAGTGCAACCCAGTTACTACCAGGGTGCACTGCACTACATCCTAGTACACTACCAGGGTGCGCTGGGCGAATTTGAGCACAATCTGCATTGGGGTTTGGAATATTCTTATCCATAGGATTCCTCTAGAAGTTTCCTAGGGCTATCCACTCCTTTGGGCTCGAAATTGGATGAGGGGGGGAATTAAGGAACATCAATACCTTTATCCCTTCCTCCATGGAAATAAATCCTAAGTTTGGGAGGGCATTCATTATTACCATTTATGGCATAACTTCCTTCATTCACCTATAAAAAGACCACTCATCTAAGTGATCAGGGGCTGGAAATCATTGAATTATAGGGAGATGTTGTTAGTATGAGACTTGAGTTGGTTTCAAGTATTGTAATGATGTCAAAATGTCTTGCTTGTTATGAGGAGAGGATGGGATTGAACTGGAGGAGTGACACTGAATCAAGCAAATTGGGTTGTAACTCTTCCTTTTACTAATAAAGTGTTCAAATATTTTTCCATATGTTTGTATTGTTCATTGATGCTTTCATATGTGTATTATGCACTTGATTCCATTTTATGTTTAATCAATAGATCATTATCATATGCTTTGATCGGTTTTGTCTTCTGTCTGTGTGCAGGTACTTTTCAAGCGGATTAAGTACGGAAAGGAGCGACAGAATTGGTCAAGGGAGATAAGGAGTAAGTGAAAGCTTCAGGTAGGCTTCTTTACTGTCTTATTTAATCTATTGGTTATAGAAAAAGTAGAGAATGATTTGCACTGTTGTTCTAGACTTAGCTACTAGTCTAGGGGTTTAAGCGTTTATCTGTAGACACTAAAACTTCCCAAAAAAAATTGGCGACTCTGTTGGGGAGCGATTATCCATCTTAGTAGCTTATTAGCCTCTTAATACATTTCTACATACTGTACTTATGGTCGTTGATTGAATTTCAGTCTTATTTCAATGAAAATTGAGTCAAAACTATGTCAAATTGCCTTCAAAAATGGCTTACTATCACCAGCGCAGCCCAATGAAGGACACAGTGCGCTGCAATGCACTTCCCGCATAGAACCAGTGCACTTAAGTGCATTGTCTCTCACTACATCCCGCACTGATCCCTTGGGGGTCAGTTTCCCATCCAGGAGCTGAAGTTTTGTCCCAATTTTCCCTTGTTTGAATGATTTGCTGAATGTCATTGATGTCTTGTCTTTGAAAATAGTTTTTTCATCTCCTTAGCTAGCCCTACTTAGACTAGGATTGATAAATGTTTCTTATGTATTTACTTTGTCATTTTCAATCTATGGTCGAAAGTTAGTTTTTGGTTGATTGATCTTTGTCGAAAGAAAGTGTCGTAAAATCGTCTTTTCCTTTGAAAGTTGAATTGTCATAAAGTCCTCATTCATGAAAGATCGATTGATTGATGTGTGCATATGATTAGTCTTTTCATTGAAAGTGTCGTAATTCCTCATTTCTTTGAAAACGAAAGTGTCGTAAAGTCTTCCTTTCCTTGAAAAGAAATTGTCGCAAAATTGTCATTTTTATGAAAAGAGTTTATTGATCGATTGTGCATTAGTTTTCCTTTTTGTTCATTCACATTAAGGGAAATCGAAAAGAAATACATGCATGTTGCATTGAAAAAGTTTGTGAATGCTTGAACGGAATAGCTAGGGAAATTGCATTAGATGTGCTCTTTGCTCTTTGTCAAAGATCTGATTGCTCTATCCCTACTAGCTAAGGATTTTCATTGTTAAATTGAATGGAAAGAATGCTTATCATATTAGCTGCATTTTAGGAATTGCAAATGTACATCACGTGGTGAACCTTGAAAGTAAAATTCTAAAGAAGATCAACTTAAAATTTATCTGAATTTATCTAATGGAGCATTGTCACCTAACGAAAAACATTTAGAGTTCTAAGCTAGAGACGTGTTCTGGCGTCGTAAAACAAAGCAGTTGTCGCTAACTTGTCTGCAATACATCCCAAGTGTGATACCTCATTCCACATAAGTTAGTATATCGTAGCTCGTCCACGTACCTTTGGGTATATAGGGCAGTGTTACAGTACGTAAAGTATATGGGAATGCTCTCACTGTGTGATTTTGCATTAGACATCGCTTATACGGATTGGGCCTCCACGTACCTTCGGGTATATATGGGAGGACAACTCTAGGTTGCTATCCATCGTTAAGTAACTGAGTCGGCCACCTTTTAAACTGTGATACACCGAACACAGCATTCGAGGAGATTACCTGCCTGTACTTCTTGGTTTGCCAGGAGGTATTCTACAGCTCACAGTTTCTTGGTAAACCTTTTGCCTATATTATGCCTCTTTTGTTTTCTTATGCTACTTTGATTAAAATAAAATTAGTTGACCGCGGATAATATCCTCCACACTCACTCCTTAGTTGATCTTAGGTTGAAACATATGGCGACAATTCTGGAGTCCACCGATCAAGGAATTGCTTTTGATGGGAATCCTAGTCCTTTTCCTTCTTTTGGAAATATTGGTTCTCCTTATATGGCTACATTGTCCCTTCCGAGACTTACCATTGGCTTGCCAATATGGCTGTTTTCAACCTCCTTGGTTCAAAATGCCATGATTTCTCTGTAATCGAGTACACCTCCAACTGGACAAAATCAACCTCTAGTTGATCCTAAAGTTGACCCTTTGCCTTCTTCCTCCCCTTCTTCCTCTTCGCCTGGTGAAAGTATTGGTACTAATAACCAGGTGGCTAAGAAGAAGAAGAAGAAGAAGCAAATTCAGTAGAGGGCCAACCAAGCAGCCATTGCTTTGAATGCAACATCTGATGAGAAACCGTCCATCAAGCCTCACAAAGTTTGATATCCACTTAAACTTTGTGTAGGAGACCATCTTCTTCGAAATTGTCATGATATTCCTCGGATCTTAGAAGAATGGTCTTCCCATTCACATCATTGTGTGTCATCAACTTCTCGAGATCATGTTGGTGACACACCATCAAGTAGTGGTAGTAAAGTTCATGGAAAGAAGGGTAGAGTTAAGTTTCCCTGTAGGTTATGTGAAGGGAATCACCCCATTTACCTTTGTCCCTATCTAGATGAAGCCAAAAAAGTGTTGGATAACTGTCCTACTTCATCGCAACAACTTCCATCTAGTTACAGGAAACTCTCCCTAAATCCTTCACTAGTTGATGAATTAACTGACCAAAATCAACCATCGATCAAAACCACTCTCTCTGAAAGTGAATCCTCTGAGTCTATACCCGACCCAAATCGACAGGTCGAGGCAACACTTGACCCGATTTCACCTTCAGTAACTCGTACCTTTCCCGAAGAGAGTGAATATGATACCACTCAAGTTCTTTATGTTTCTTCAGATTCTAATGAGCTTGGGGACAATCCTCCTGTTCCATCAAGACACTAGGAAAATCCCCCAGTTCTCATAACTCAAGGGGTTAATTGTCCTATTTCTACGGGACCCCCTCCAAGTAGTCTAGTCACTTCCTTTGATTGGAATCAACTGGTAGGATTCTGCCTTCCTTCTTATGTGCCTTTCCAGATCATAGTACAGGTTTGTAATATGATTGTATCTGGAACTATAATAGATGAAGGTGCATCTGTGAGTATCCTTTTCTCAACTGCTTGGCAAGAGCTTGATTCGCCACCACTTGTGCCAATTACCCAGAATCTATTGTTTTTTAACAGAAGAACCAGTCAACCATTAGGGATCCTCCCTTAGTTACCTATTACTTTTGGAGGAAAAATCGTTTATCTAAAAGTGATGGTAGTCCCAGGCCCTTTAGATTATAACTTACTTCTAGGGCGCGACTATGTTTATGACATGGGAGCTATTGTTTCAACACTCTTTCGATTGATTTGTTTCTCGCATGAAGAAAGAATTGTCACCGTTGACCAGCTTTCATTTCCCAGTCCAAATATGGCTCCTAGTCAACCATCTTCCCTAAATGGTCCTTTTTTACCAATGGTATCATCCCCGCCACGAGTTAATTATGTGGAAACCCGTTCCATACCTACATCAACTGACGATCAATTCAATTATGTTGTACATCATGTACTTGGGGCATTGGAAGCAGATCTCTCCTTCATGACCTCTTATGAGTTGTGATCAAGGGCCCACGAGGACAGTTCCTAGTCTTGTGTCAACCTTGTTTAAAAATGAAACAAGGGTCCATGAGGATAGTTCTTTTACTGTGTCGACCTCATTAAAAATTGAAACAACTCCCGAGGATAGTTCCTTGCCTTATGTCGACCTTGTTTAAAAAATGAAACAAGGAATATGAGGATGGTTCTTTTACTGTGTCAACCTTGGTAAAAATTGAAACAGGTCCATGAGGATAGTTCCTGGTCTTGTGTAAACCTCGTTAAAAAATGAAACAAGGAGTATGAGGATGGTTCTTTTACTGTGTCAACCTCGGTAAAAAATGAAACAGGTCCATGAGGATAGTTCCTGGTCTTGTGTCAACCTCGTTAAAAAATAAAACAAAGGATATGAGGATAGTTCTTTTACTGTGTCAACCTCATTAAAAAATGAAACAGCTCCCATGAGGATAATTCCTTGTCTTGTGTCAACCTCGTTAAAAAATGAAACAAGGAGTATGAGCATAGTTCCTTGTCTTGTTTCAAGCTCATTAAAAAATGAAACAAGGAATCTGAGCAGAGTTCCTTGTCTTATGTCAAGCTCATTAAAAAATGAAACAAGGTCCCAAGTTCCAAGTCAAGTCTTTGATTAGATCTCATAAAATCCCAGTTGAGTCTTTCACTTGATCTTGTATATGAACCTTCATTCCATCAACCTAATAGCCACGAGTAGTCTACTTAGGTGAATGTCATGAAGCTTGGAGGGCATGCACCTAGTGGTAAAGTTAAGTTTCCCTGTAGGTTATGTGAAGGGAATCACCCCATTCACCTTTGTCCCTATCCGGATGAAGCCAAAAAGGTGTTGGATAACTGTCTTGCTTCACCGCAGCGACTTCAATCTGGTTACATGAGACTCTCCCTTTTATCATGTTGGGGGCATGTAAACCAATCTCATGCATAGTTTTTCGTTTTAAGCTTGTGTAAAAATGAAACTGAATTCAAGCATATTTTGTCGTTTTAAGCTTGTGTAAAAATGAAACTGAAACCAAGCATAGTTGTTCATTTAAAGCTTGTGTAAACATGAAACAAAATCCAAGCATAGTTCCATATGGTTCAAGCTTGTCTAAAAATGAACCCATTTCCAATTTAACCCTCGTGATTGCCATTCTATCAGCCTCTTTCGTCAAATGAGCCTTGGTTGTTTTCATCCCATCGCCACCATCCCTTTGGCTGATCATACGCTTTCACTTGGTTGTTTTACCCTTTTTTAGTAACAGTTGCAATGAGTGGTCTTATTAGCCAGCCTCTTCACATAAATCAACATGTTTTGAGAAGTTCCAACATCACCACAACCAGTTGTTACCTTAGACACCACTCGTTCCTCAAAATGGAGTCCTCTTTAAGCTCTTTTCAGACTCTCTAAACATGAAAAGATTGTCGAGTGCTTGCCCTTTCCAGCTCATTGACGGATTGGAAACAATATCTCTCTAGTATTATTTTACACTTTTTCGGACTTGAGAGATTAATCTATGAAAAAAACTTTTGGAGTTTCCTTTTCATCCCTTTTCAAACTCTCTAAACATGAAAAGGACCGAGTTATCTTTGTCGTTAAACTCGTTAAAAACATCAAATAGCGACAAACTTGTCCATCTAGACAAGACCGAGTTTCACCTTCGCTAGACTCATTAAAGCATCAAATAGCGATGGATTCACTCGAAGGATGAAATTATACAACAATCATATGTTATCCTCCTCAAGCTTGATTAAAAATAAAGAGGTACTGGTCAGCAATGACTGGGGAAAATTGGAAAAAGGGGAAAACACTTTATGGTAGCAAGTCGCTCTTGAACATGACACTTTCACCTCATCATCGTGACTATGTGGGTTAGGTCATTCAGCTTGATGGTTATCACACCGTTGGTCTATCATACCATCCATTACTTTGTTTTGGGTCAATGCTACCAATTCATCTTAGTGTCGCCGACATGTTCAAGAGAAGTCATTTAGTTCAAACTTCATCCTTTGCAATACTGTAAACCTTCATTTTCATGACCGTCATTCATGAACCTTCTGTCGTCAGTGGATTTTTCATCTCCAAAATCATTTACCTCGTTTCTGTCGTTGATGTGGGATACATCAAGGCCCTCCTACGATGAGTCACTTCTTGTCGACATCAGCGCATCATCTAAGAAGTTGACTTAGAAACACCCCTTCAGTACCTTGATGCTTGCATACATCAATGGCAGGTTTCTCGCTTCCGGTGATAGGTTGACATCATTGGCCTTTGACCGAAAGACTTTGTATGGTGTTCGACATCAAATCATTATTCACACCATGCGAAATTACTGTAGTACCTTGAGGGTCATTATCATTGTTGGTGATTCCTCTCACGTCTGTTAACGGCTTACATCATTGGCTGGTAATCAGATGTCTTCCCATGTTCGACTTCAGATCATCTATTCACATGGTTAGACTTATACTTGAGCAAAAGATTGAACGAGATTGAAGAACCCGGATCTAGTTTCATCCATCCGGCTACGATATTTTCAGGAGTACTAAATCAAATGTACAATGGCCTTACATTCATGGTCATCCATTCATGGGTCTATATTTGTAGATGACTATATTTGTACATGTAAAGAAAGTTTATAAGCTGAGCATGGGTATGCCTTCCCTCATCGAGTTCATGAGAAAAAATCAAATTATCATGATATATGTATTGTAATTGATGCAGGTCACCTTCTGCTTCGAAACCTCCTCTCCACATAGTAAAGCATTTCACTCGACATACATATTTTCGACTTCATGCTTTAGGGGGAAACTGTTACAGATCCATTTGGGCACATCACTCCCATCTTATAGATCAGTGCTTTAGGGCCCATCAAACCCTAATTCAGTTGTTACATGCCCTAAAGAAGTCAACCATCAGAATGCCTAGCTTCCCAAGAAGTTCTATGACTGAAATCATCCAAAAATTGTCTCTAAGAGGATCAGCGCAGGTAGATACACTACCAGGGTGCACTGTAGTGCAGCCCAGTACACTACCAGGGTGCACTGCAGTGCAACCCAATACACTACCAGGGTGCGCTGGGCAAATTTGAGCGAAATCTACATTGGGGTTTGGAATATTCTTATCCATAGGATGCCTCTAGAAGTTTCCTAAGGCTATCCACTCCTTTGGGCTCAAAATTGGATGAGGGAGGGAGTTAAGGAACATCAATCCCTTTATCCCTTCCTCCATGGAACTAAATCCTAAGTTTGGGAGGCATTCATTATCACCATTTATGGCATAACTTCCTTCATTCACCTATAAAAAGACCACTCATCTAAGTGATCAAGGGTTGGAAATCATTGAATTATAGGGAGATGATGTTAGTATGAGACTTGAGTTGGTTTCAAGTATTGCAATGATGTCAAAATGTCTTGCTTGTTATGAGGAGAGGATGGGATTGAATTGGAGGAGTGACACTGAATCAAGCAAATTGGGTTGTAACTCTTCCTTTTACTAATAAAGTGTTCAAAGCTTTTTCCATATGTTTGTATTGTTCATTGATGCTTTCATATGTGTATTATGCACTTGATTCCATTTTATGTTTAATCAATAGATCATTATCATATGCTTTGATCAGTTTTGTCTTCTGTCTGTGTGCAAGTACTTTTCAAGTGGATTAAGTACGGAAATGAGTGACAGAATTGGTCAAAGGAGATAAGGAGTAAGTGAAAGCTTCAGGTAGGCTTCTTTACTGTCTTATTTAATCTATTAGTTATAGAAAAAGTAGAGAATGCTTTGCATTGTTGTTCTAGACTTAGCTACTAGTCTAGGGGTTTAAGCATTTATCTGTAGACACTAAAACTTCCCAAAACACTCTGTGCCTAAATGGAGGGAGTCTTATCACACCTCCCGATAATGGGGGAGGTTTAAAAAACATCTAGATTGACAGGGAGTTGTGGGGTCCCCTATGGTGTCGATTAGAGTGTGTGCTACTTTTTGTATGGTGAGGGAAGGAGATAAGTATCAATGCAATAATATCACATACATAAAACAAAAGCGAAAATATAAATGGTTACTTTCCTTTTACAATTAAGATATGTGATTAATCAAACAAGAAAAAGGTTTTTGTTTGTTGTGTATGATAAAAAAATCCTATGCAGACCTAATCGTCCTTACCACTCTCAAAGTAATTGGGCCTTGCGAAGATATCTTCTCATGGGTCTTGGAGCAACGTCCCGAAAGAACTGGTGATGCCTTCCAACAGCCAATGAATCAACCAAGGTAATGGAAATGAAGCTCAAGCGTTGCCACTAAAGTACTCGCGTCCCATATTAGCATTTGAGTCTTTAGCTTCTTAGTATTTAGTTACCAATACCGAGCACTTGATGGGTCATGTAGCCCCAAAGAGTACTGCACACACTGGACCTAAGCCGAACCCCCTCTAAATTGGGTCTCTGCCATGCTCAAGTATTCTTTTCCATGGTATGATTGAAGGATTTTAATCTACCTAAAAAGGCAACAACTATGTTTCAAAGGTGTAACATGACCATGGCAATTTATGGGATGCCTACCCCCAATGGTCCTAACTTGAACTATAAATTTTTTGGTGGCCCCTGTGGGGAAACTTAGTTGGTTCAAGTTATGGTTGTTTTTAAGGAGTCTTAATTCACTTATGGAGTGAGTTTGTAAGCCAAAATAAACTAAGTACCCAAAGCTCCGGAAACTGGATGCGTTCTAGTACAAAGCTTATGGAAGCTTAGTGTGTGATGCAAGTGAGCATACGAAGTGTGGTAAGATGTGGATATTCGATGATCCCTTCTAATTACACTAAGTGTTGATTGTTCCTTGCATTTGAAAAATAAATATGTTGTGGATTATGGGAAACTTACTCTTTTCCTACTAAACTATGTGAATTTCAACAAGGGAGATGGAAATTCAAATGCTTTAAATAAAGTTTTCATATGCAAACCCATGTTCGTCTGAGAGACGCAAGGGAAGCATAGACTACTGGCTTTCTCTAATAACACTTGCTCCTAGTCCCAAAAATGAAAAAATGAATGCTTTGGTTAGTAGTGAGATTTGTGGATGATGGGCCACTTACTCCTTTACTAATTAAGCTATGTGATTTGCAAAATTTTTTAGCAAAATAGTTTGAAAAACATATGTGAAATTTGGCCACTTACTTCTCTCCCTAATTAAGCTCTGTGTATTGTAAATACAAATGAAAAATACTCTAATTTCTCCACCAATCAAGGTTAGTAACGCAACCATGCTTACTAAACAAAAAATACAAAATGTAGAGGTGAAGGCAATTCACTAAAGACTGCGAATCACCTGAGAAAAGAGAAAATACAAGGCTCTTTTTTTTGCTTTCTGGCGACCACACGAGCTTAGCCACACACAAATGCGTGTGCGCGTCTATCAAAGAAAAAACCACACAGGCGAGCAAAGAAAATGAAAATTTCAATTCTGTGGGCTCAAGACAAGTCCTTGAAAAAAACAATTATTCGTAATTTTTTTTTCCAATATAACAAATTGAATTTTATTATTTTTATTACTTTTAACATTTTATTATTAATTAATCCAATATTTAAATGTTTACACTCATTTATGGACATATCTCTATATTATTTTAACATTTTATTAATTTTTTATTGAGCCAACATGTAAATGTACTACAACATCACCATTACATCATCACCTCATAGAGGGCAGGGTAGAGTGCCTAAGTAAAAGATTTTGACATCAAACATATATAAAGAGAAAAAGAACTAGAGTTCTTATTCTATTAATATGCACTTTTTAATTTATGGTATAAAGGAGATTTGTAATTCCTTCAATGTTTAATATGAACTTGGTATATATATATAGGCCTGGAATTTCAAATCATCTCTGCTCGTCAAATGAAAATTTGATGACGTTTTTGCATTTTTCATGCCCTTCATTTTATGTTTTAGGCAAATTTGAGTGTCGACCTCCCTTATCATTTTCGTTTTGACATTTTTTAATTAAGTGTTTATTTAATATACACTGTTAATAAAGCTACATTTTTTTTATAACCATTCATTTTTGAAGAGTTAGATGAATATATGCCCTTCCAAATAAAATTAAAACCAGTCTTAATTTGAACGCTGTGGTCTAAAGCATCCCACTACATTCAATATTTTTTAGATTTTGTAGTTGAAAATTATCTAACATCCCACAACACTCAATATTTTTTAGATTTTACAGTTGAAAATTATCTAAAGCATCCCACTACACTCAATATTTTTTAGATTTTACATTTGGAAATTACAATTTCAAGATATCCCTGTCCAATTTAAGCCAAAATTAACCAAAAAAAGAATTGCCCAAAAAAAAAGAAAAACTCAAAAAAATAACCTACTTGATGATAGAAGAAAAAATCAACATTAACCTTTTTTATAAAATCACATAGCACTAAATAAATAACAAAAACAATAAATATATTTTATGTCAATAATTATTTAGTAACGAAAGTCCCATCTATACTGACCTAGAAATGAGGCATTAAAAAAAAGCTAGAATTTATTTTATTTTCTCCATTTTTTAATAAATATAATACACAACAAATTTAACTTAACTTTTATTTAAATAACCATTTATCTAAACATTATTCAGGCAACTAAGTGTCTCTTTTATATTTTATATTTGTATTATACAAAATTTTCACTGCACACTTACAAAGGTAACCCTTTATTAATGCAAACGATTATAAGGATAAGAATTTCTCTTTCCTTAAAACTTTCTAGATCCAAAGTTAAGAGGAAAAACTAGAATTTTAACAAGTAAAACACCAACATTACAACGTAAATTAGTTAGATGTCTTTGAACAAAACACCATAATAAAGACCGCACAAATATTCGTTGGATTGAAGCCAGAAATTATGCATTTTTGGTTTTTCAAGTTATGACTATCCAACTTTGCTTTCGTTAGTCTATCAGTAGTTGTTTTTAACTATGACAAATCTATTAATTTCACTCGTTGTTGCTCTATGCTAACTTCTACTGTTTCGGAATCTTTGTTTATTCTCAATTATTTTCCCCAAAGAAAAAAGGTTTTATTGACCACATTTCAAAAATGCTACCACGCATATGAAGTTCATCTTCACCACTGTCACTCCATTTAAATTAAACTTACAACCAATCGTAAATGGCGATAGGGTAGCTTCTTTCACTCAGTAGAAATGCCTACATAAATATCATATATCTTCAATCCAACAAATATAAGAGTAAGGGTAAGTTTCTCAAACGTTATAAGTCTCTCTGTCAAAACCTTTTATTTCTACAGCTTCAGAGACAACATTCCCAAATTTTTCTATAATGCCGAAGTCGACCACCAGATGTTTTCTACTCTTTGAGCACGCTGAGAGATCGAGCATAGATTGCATTTTTACCCTTGTCCAGCGAATCTCTGAAGGCTTTGACGTTGTAGAAGATAATATGCCAATTGATTGAAAACAAAATAACAATGAGATCTGGCTGATTTTTTAAATTCTTGTTTCGTTGAAGACACTGAAACAATGATATATAATTCATTTTTCTTACTATTAAATTATTTTTTGATAGGTAGATTAAAGGAAGTGAAGTTTTCCGCAATTTTCTAGTCATTGCATTTTCGAATCAGTGCTTGACCTGATGTTAGGCATTATAATTTGAAGGGTAGATATTGCGATGGACAATGGTAGCTCCCGATTAAATTTGGTCATAAATAATATCATTCGTATGGATAATGGTCGGATTATGAATGGTTAAATTTGGTCATAAATAACATCTTAAATTGGGTAATGGTCAGATCATGGATGGTAGCTCCATGCAAGGAGGAGTTACTCCCAACAGTTAGAAGGAAGAAATGGTAGGCACTAGGCAGTCACCACTAGGAGCATTTAAATAAATTTAAGATCGAAGTCGAACTCTTACGGGTCCACTGCTCCATCCTCCCATAATTTCAAGGTGCCATCCTCCTATAATTTCAAGGTGGTTGTAATTTTAGGTATGACAGAGGTATCATAATTTTTGATAGTTTATGTTTCAAATTAAACGTCAAAATGACAGGTTACAGGGGCATAAGACACGTCAAACTTGACATAAAAAATAGAAAATTTTGTAATTGCTGTTAAATACTTCTTACCACTCATAAAAATAGAAAATTTTGTAATCGCTGTCAAATACTTGTTACACCTCAAAATACGTAATGTAAGACGTCAAATTCCAGGCCCATATATATAGAGATAAAATTAAATATATCTTAATTTGTAAAATAAATATAATGGGTTATGACAATGTGAGAGAAAAACACTTTTATGAGTTTTCTTGGATTTTTTAATTAAAAATTTCAAAGTAACTTTTATATATATTTATTTATTTTCATGTTCATTTACATCAAATATAAAGATTAGATTGGTGACTTGTTTTACATTATGATCGTTTCTTGATAATGAGATAAGTTAAAAAATATTCCTTAAAAAAATGTTTCTAAAAATAAAGTGGTCATGCATAATAATTATTAAAGAAAATTACCTTTAAGAATAAATGGTGGTTTGGTGAAATAATTATTATTCTTACCTTTGATGTGTTCAGTATTATTAATGTAATGGCTTCAAGGTTGAGAACAAACAATGATTATAAATTGTCATACTGCAAGGGAACCTCACTCTTGCATTAAGAGAAAAAATAATTTATCTATTATCATTAATATTTTATTTCTTTATTAAAAATAACATTAAATATATCAAATTAATTAAATAATATTTCAAATTTAAATATAAAATTGTATTAAACTTTAAAAATAACCCAAAAAAACTTTAAAACATTTTACTTATTTTCTAATTTAAATATAATATAAAACATTTTACTTATTTTTTAATTTAATTATAATATATAAAAAAATTATATAGAAATAATTTTCAAAATATTATAAAATTTAAGAAAATGATATAATTGATAAATATATTTTTTAATAATAAAAATTATTATAATTAAAAATTATGAAATATAATAATTGTATATTTTTTTTATTAAGTTGTAATGAATATAGTTTGGTATTAATAATTAATAATTAATAATTATTTATTTATAAACATGTTGAGTTATCATTATTAAAATAAAAAAAGAAAATAATGCATGAATTTGATATTGATAATTATAGTTATTTATTTATGAACATGTTGAGTTATCATTATTAAAAAAAGCATATATTTAATATTAATAACTAATAGTTATTTATTTATGAACATGTTGAGTTATTATTATTAAAATTAAATTAAAAATAATAATGCATAGATTAAGTAATTATGATTGATGTTAATTAGCTAATAAATTTTATTTTAAAGATGAACCAAATAATTTGAAAAAAATAAAAATAAAAATAAAAAACCTTAAATAAGAAGTTTTGTAAATTTAAAATTTGATATCTTAATAAAATTATAATCATAGTTAAAAAAATCAATGCACATAATCAGCTTACTATCAAAATATCTTATTATATATCAATTTGAAATATCACTTTTTGAATATGACTTAGGGTAGGAAAGTAACTCGGATGAATTAAAACCGCATAATCTTAATAATATAAGGAATAAGGCCTTGGTATTGGTGACACAACATTCGTTGCATTGAGATTCCCATTAGACGGAATTAAACCATTGGGGACTCAACATTCCATGCATAGAGATTCCCATTAGACGGCGGGAGTAAAGTGGAAGATAGTAACGCACGTAATACAGGACAAAGTAGATGGTGGAAGTACTGTACCCGTAACACACGCAACAAAATACAAAGTACGGGAGAGTTCGGTTGCAAAACTTTCCGGCGATTAATGGTTTCAGTAATAAACTCCGTTCATGTAAACGGAGAGGGAGAGGTGGGACCTAGTAACCACATAAGCAGCAGATTTAGAGAATCTGTAATTGGGATGAGGGTTGTTTTTATTTTAAGCTCATCATTATGGTATAATATAGATTTAGAGAATCTGCAAATAAGGATAAGGATTGCTCTTATTTTAAGCCCATAAGTATGGTATAATATCTTATTGTATAATGCTGTGGTAATTTTGGTATTATTTTGATGGAGTTATTGATGAGAAGATGATTTAATGTTGAATGAAAGAATAATATTTTAACGTTTATACGATTAAAAATAGGGATTTTTTGCAATTCAATCATTTTCTTATTCAAAGTGATGATGAGCTAACACAATCTTTTAAGAGTCCTCTCACTGAAAAGACAAAATAACTGTGGTAATGTCTCTTAAAGTATCACATTCCAAAATAAAATGTTTTTCTAATTCCACTATACAAAAAATTGAATAAACCATCTATAAAAAAAGCATAATAGTTACCGATATTAAAAGTATATAATTTAGTTTTAGATATATGAGACTGAAATGTTGGGCTGCTAGGAGAAACACATGGTTGAGTGAGCGGTGGTGACAGAAAAGGATGTCAAAGATTTAAGAGAGTTTTTGGGATCAAGAATGAGATATAATTTGCACATATATTTCTCCCAAGAACAACCCTTTGACTTAAGTATAACGTTTTATTTGGAAGTAAGTGAAGTAGCGTTAATAATATATGAATGTGGCCAGCTTTGAATATGATAAGGATAATTAAAATTGTGAAATTTTGTGTGGTGGAAGTTGGATAAATTTTCACATTTCTAAAATATCAACACATTGTTTATCAAGATAAACATAAATTTATTTTATTTCTAAAATATTAACATATTGTTTATCAAGATAAACATAAATTTATTTTAAATACAAATTTAATATGAGCAAAAAAATCAATTTTTTCAGTGCAAAATATATCGTGTAATTTTTCATTGTTTAAAATGTATTTTTGAATATTATATATGACCAAAAAAAATCATGATATATATATATAATTGACATTAAAATATTTCACATAACATGTACATCAAAACATTTTATCATTTCAAAATTAAAATAGTTTTTTATTATTAATATACTTTTTAGTATATGTCAATTCGTATTAAAATATTTTATTGATAACCCACATTGAATATTTTTTTATATACAACATTAAAATATTTTATTTTTCATAGAGATAGATATGAAGATGATATGACATAAATTACTTAACATAGATCTCATGTTGTTGAAATATTTTTTAAAAGTATAAGGTTTAAACATCTTACTAACACATTTTTTTACTTGTAATTATTGTCCATCATATTCATTTTTGTTATTATAATGGATATTATTTTTCTATTCAAAGCATAATTTATTTTTATTTTAGAGGGACATGTGTCAACTCAATAGAGGGAGATATAAGGATACTTATACATCCCCTCATACTCAACTATAGGATAAGTCTCTCACTCAATAATAGACATTTTCAACAATGCAAGATCAGTGATGATGGCAGAAGTGAAGAAAATAAATAATAGACATTTTCAACCATGCAAGATCAGTGATGATGGCAGAAGTGAAGAAAATAAATAATAGACATTTTCAACCATGCAAGATCAGTGATGATGGCAGAAGTGAAGAAAATAATGGTGGTTGTGGGCGATAACGAGTTTAGTCATTATGTTATCTGGTGGGATTTAGACAATTTGCATTTTTATAGAAGCATTGTTTCTTTTGTGGTTTCCCACACCTAACTAGTGGTAGTCTTCAATACCATTGCACCAATGGGCATAACAAAGATGGTGTTGTGGATTAAAAGAGACTCTACATTTTATAAGAGCATAAGAACTTCCCACCCAGAGTTTACATTCATTATTTCTAATTCATAATCTACTATTGCAGATAGGAAACAAACATCAAGTTGGGGGGATAGACTGATGGTGTTCGCCACATGAGTGATATTGTTAATACCGGAACCACCTTCAGAATGTTTCAGATAGCTCCTTTGGCTGAGGACATATAGAGTCTAATATCCAATTAAATAAATCCATGTCATTTGGTCATTGGGGACCATGCGATTCCATCAGATCGTGGAAGCCTGTTAAACGACAAGCATGTTGGGATCTAATTGCCATATCGGTCATTGGATCAAAGAGATATGAACCGTCGGATCCCATCAGACGACAAGTTCATGTTAAAATTCATATTGGTTTGGAGTCCAATGGGCTCGTAATCAGGCATGGAATTTGACGTCCCACAGGACGGATTTTTGGCTTCGAGACATATTTGACGGTAGTTAAAAAAAAATCAACGTCACACCTGACATGTTCTTTACATCTTCAACCCGTCAAAACAATGTCCACTTTCACAACTAAACCGTAAAAACCTATAATACTTATTTTTCATGGGATTCGGACTCAGAACCTGTCCGCAAAACATTTGAACTCAAGGTGATTTAAATTCTCCACGGTCTCACTGCCTACCACCGTAGTACTTATTACCTGCCATTATTTCTACCTTTATAGCATTATAAATGCTCTCTTTCTCTCCACGCTCCATTTATTTGTTTACGCGCTGTCACTTTCTTTCCACGCTCCATGTTCCCGCGCTGTCATTCAGAGTGCGAGCCCTATTTCCCTCGCATGTCAGAGGGCATTTATAAATGCTATAGAGTGGAAATAAGAGTTTCCCAAAAATTTAACATCCCACCAGACTTATTTTTGGTTTCAAATATTTGATGGTAGTTCACAAAATTTCCACATCACACTTGACATGTTGTTTACATCTTCAACCTGTCAAAACAATGTCCACTTTCACAACTAAACCGTAAAAATCTATAATACCTCTATTTCGAGAACCTCTTAAATTCTCCATGGTCTTACTGCCTACAACCGTAGTACTTACTACCTACCATTAATGGGAGCCTCGATGCTCAGCTCAACCGATGCCAACGATATGCAAAATTAATCCAAATCGTATGCGACTGATATGCAAATTTAATGCATATTTACCATCTAGTTAATGCCTATCTACCATCATGTTTCTACCTCAGCGGAGATGAATGCGGATGACGGTTTTGAAGTTTTCTTTCACTCCAGAGTCTAGAGTGCACGCTAAACCAAATATGATAACCAAATATGATGGGAGATGTTGATGCAATTTGCATTTTTGAATCTTACCTATTCCATTCCATGATCCATATTCGGGCTGGTTGAGGGTTGTTGAATCAGATGGAATGTACGCCTTTGCTAATTCGGTGGATTTGTATTGGCTAAGTCTGAGTTATGGACGACTTTGGCGCTCCTGGGTGGCGAATTGAAGGGATTAGAATGTGCCAGCGACAACCCAACTCACCACTTCGACTTTGTCAGATCATTTCGGCATAATTTCTAGTAAGAGTCAAGACCTTCACTAATAAAATGCATCTCGGAAAAACTAAAAGCAACCGCACGATTTCATATCATAATTTGCTTGTCTTATAGTTGGATTGTTTTGGTTGTTGTTGGGTTTATGGATCCGTCTATGCTCAGTAACTTGCTAAACTTGGTTTTTCTTGCTAGTATCTATGCTTTCTTGTATTTGTGCAAGAACACTAAAGGAGTTATCCTCCTCTTCAAATTGATTATTTTTTTGGCCCCTTCGCTTCTTTCTCTCTCCTATTTCCCTTGGTGTAATCCAATCATTCCTGTGAGGGTCTTGTTGCTCTAATTTTGGAAAAGATCTTGCTTAGATGACAATGTTGAAAACATGCCCTGCACTTTAAGGGAGTATTTTTATAGTCAACTACACGCTTCCAAATGTGATTAAAAAACCTCTAAATATTAAGCATTTCTAACAGTTTATGCTTTATTTCGAAGCTTTTTTAACACAAGTTTTTTCGTTATATAAGATTTTGATGGCATTGAGTCTTTTTCTTGATATGGGTGTTTGACCTGCACCACATAGATCACACTTAAAACACGTGTATAGTATTTTATGGCGCATTTCTGGCAGACATTTGTTGCCCAAAATCTCACCAGTCAATCTCTGCAATTACAACCCCTTACATTCAATGGCAATAAAGAAAAAAAAAAATTTGATGTCGTTGACACTCTGCCCTCCACACAACCTATTAATAATAAAATAAGGTCTTGTGCAGGGTTGTGGCTGGCTACTAAAAAACTCATGATGAAGTTGCTCCGGCATAACAATCTCTCTGCAAAATCCTGAAGGGACTTGAAATACTAAGGCACTTGAATTCGAAAACAAACTTTGATTAGTCTATTGTCTTGAATTATGTGTTGCTTCATTGTTAGTGGGTGTTGCTGCAGAGGGCGTTGTCGCTGCTATTTCATCGAATTGTGTGATTGTAGAGTAATTATGTAAGGTAGGTTGCTTTTTTGTATGCAAAATTAAGTATTGATAAAATGGTGGCTACTGCTCCAGCCAAGATTTGGATCCACCTCTTTAGCCTCAACCGTGGTCACCAGGCCTAGAATTTCAAATCCTCACTATTTGTTAAATGAAAATTTGATGATGTTTTCAAAATTTTCATGACCTTCATTTTACGTTCTAATCAAATTTGTGAGTGTCAAACTTCCACTTATTTGAAAATTTTCTTTCAAAAACTTGCAAATTTGTTCCAGAACTTTCTAGCTACATTATTTTTAGTCTATCAGATTTATACTCCATATTTATAGTGGGACTATTTAAACAATGAAAACCTTGCAAAACTTATAACACGTGGACTATAAATAAAACATCTAGTTGGATTTTTCCAAAGTATGGTATATTTTATTGAAATTCAATCCGTCTAGAGAAAATACAAAAAGGTTCTGCAATAATATATCATAATTATACTTCATTTAAAGTCAAAGCTTCTAGAGCAACTATAAAAAAACTTATCAATAGGAATATCTCAGTACATGTATCCTTTGTTAAACATAGCTGAGAAGAACTCTCAACTCTCAAGAATCCTTTTTGACTTTGTATCTATCCATACCTCATAAACTGCATGTGAATCAACATTAGATGATTTGGGCCCATTCAAAGATACTCTCATTAGAGCATCTAGTGTATCCAATCCTAGCCTTGATTTTTTAATGTCCTTGATGATGTTTTTCTTAGAAAAATCCCTTTCACAATCCATTGTACTTGCAGGAATAGTGAGTACAACTTGCCATAATTTTATCATATTAAGATAAATTTTGTGTCATTGTTTTGCTTTACGAAATATTTTCCATGCTTCTTTCATAGTAAAACCCTCACAACCCACAGATTTAATGAATCAACAAAAGGGTGAAACTCTCTTTTACAAGTTTCGACATCAAATAAAGTTACAAATCTAATAACATAACTTGATATGGTATGTTGCAAATGTTGAAAAAAAATTAAAAGCCAACGCTCTAAATTTTTCTCATGATTACGATGTTCTTCTGGATAATAACAAGGGCTGAACAATTTTGCTACATTAAAAAGATGAAGGTCTGGAAATCTTTTATCCAAAGAATCTATGAGAGTCTCTATATAACCTTCTATGAGTTGTTGACAACTCTTTTGTATACCTTCAATATAAAGCTTCATAGATTGTTTCCTTGCTTCACTGGATTCAATATCCATGCCTGAGATAGAGATATATTGTAACTCATGTCTATCTACAATGGTCCCTTCATCTTTAATATCAATGTATCCATTTTGAGAATCACTTAAATTTTTTTAAAGAGAAGTCTTGCCTTCTGCAAATGTTTGTTTTCTTAAAAACCATCTAGATAATGTGCTTATAGTTACTTCAAGAGCCAACCCAATAGTTGTAATGTCTATAGTTTCTTCTTGAAAAATCACATTCAACTTGTTCAATTCCCCTAGCACATCAGCAAGCATATGTAAACAAAACTGGATAGAATATATTCGTCTCTTATCATACCATGATGAAGTCATAGTTAAATTACCAATTCCAAAACAAGATATTGTTTCATGGAATACAGTGGTCAAAGATACCATTTTAAATTCATAGTTAAATTAGACATCAAATTAGTGTATGAGCTTTTCTTTGTGAGACAAATAATCTATTTATGATTTGATTGTTAAAGTTTATAAAATTGCATATATGGATTTTGTATTCTAGTTTCATTGGGCCAATTTGTATGATTTAATGAATTCTAGTTTCACATATATTTTTTATACAGGTGTCAAGTTGCAAATTTACAAATGTCTCAAAAGAGAAAAATATAGGCTACAATTGGGGAAATGTATGGATCGACAAAGGGAAAACTTCTAAGACTCAAAGCAATTTAGAAACATGTGAATATACCCATAATGATCATGTGGAACAACAATTACATGAAATTTTTCAAAGTTCTTCTGATCATGATGTAGATGAAGAAAGAAACGAAGTTGAATAAGAGGTTGTTAATAATTCAATAATGAAAGTGAAAAAGAAAAGACAATTTCACATGGAATGGTTAGATAAGTTTGTTTGGTTGCATTATGTGAGGTTTGATGATAAAATAGCTATGAATTGTATCTATTGTGAGAAGTATCGAACGAATGGACCATGGGGTTTAGGGAATTGTTGCACAACATTACAACATGATGCTCTTGTTACTCATGAAAAATCACGTGCGCATAAAGATACTAACGCAAGATGGATTAATGCATTAGAGGGAAAGATGAAACCAATTCCATATCATATTAGATAGGTGGGAGATGCCAATAAGGAAAGAGTGATTTCTACAATGAAAGTATCATATTTCATTTCTCGAGAAGATTTGTCATTATCAAAGTATGAGAAGTTTTGAAATTTTCTAATGGATGCAAAAACTCCAAATATGCCAAAGTCTCTAGAGTACTCTTCGTACACAAATCATGAGTTTGCAAATGATTTTATATATTGCATATCAAAACATCTTGAACAAATCCAAATAAAGAGTATGTTGGAAAGTCATTTCTTTTCATTAATGGTTGATGAAAACACTTTTCGAACCTTAGATAAACACATTGTTTTTTATGCAACAAATTTAGATTTAAAGGGTCTCGAACCACCTATCTCCCAGTTTGTGAAGCTCAAGTATGTAGTGGATGGAAAAGGAAAAACAATATCTGATAGTGTCAATCAATTAATAAATGTTAGATGCCTTCAATATAAATATTTGATAGTTGTTTCTACAGATGGGGCTTCAACAATGATTGGACATGAAAATGGTCTTATTTCATTTTTGAAAGAGAACAATCCAAACCTTATTACAGTTCATTGTGTGGCTCATCGTGAGTCTGTAGCAGCAGTAGATGCTTCTAAGAGATTACTTGAGTTATTGTTTGTTGAAAAATTGCAAACAAAGTGTATTCATGGGTTCAAAACTCCCTAAAGAGAAATAATGAACTTAATGATTTTCTTAGAGTCATGCAAATTGATGTTCTTGACGTTCTGCAAATACATTCAGTGAGATGGTTATCTAGAGGGGAAGTTATTATAAGGCTTGTGAAACTTATGCTGGCAATTT
Organism: Pinus tabuliformis; assembly: GCA_031772625.1. Taxonomy (NCBI): domain Eukaryota; kingdom Viridiplantae; phylum Streptophyta; class Pinopsida; order Pinales; family Pinaceae; genus Pinus; species Pinus tabuliformis. Next base: position 1,299,453,770 of record CM062804.1, read on the forward strand.
TAACTTTGTGGAAAAATGAAAAGAAAACTTCATCACGGTATGATAAGACACAAATATATTCTCTCCAATTTTGTTTAGATATGCTTGATGATTTGTTAGGGGAATTTAACAAGTTGAATGTGAATTTTCAAGAAGAAACCGTAGACATTACAACTATTGGGTTGGCCCTTGAAGTAACTATAAGCACATTATCTAGATGGTTTTTAAGAAAAGAGACATTTGCAGAAGGCACAACTTATCTTTCAAAATTTTTGAGTGATTCTCAAATTGTGATTCTCAAAATGGATACATTTATATTAAAAATGAATGGAAAATTATAGATTGACATTAGTTATGATAGATCTCTATCTCAACCATGGATATTGAATCCAGTGAAGGAATAAAACAATCTATGAAACCTTGTATTGAAGGTACACAAGAGAGTTGTCAACAACTCACAAAAGGTTATATAGAGACTCTCATAGATTCATTGAATGAAATATTTCCAGACCTTCATCCTTTTAATGCAGAAAAATTGCTTAGCCCTTGTTATTGTCCAAAATAGTGTCGTAATTGTGAAAAAAATTCAGAGCGTTGACTTTTAAAGATTTTTCAACATTTGCAACATACCATATCGGGTGATATTGGATTTGTAGCTTTATTTGATGTTAAATCGTGCCCTATTGTTGATTCATTAAATCTATATTGTGAGGGGTTTTCTATGAAAGAAGCATGGAAAGTCTTTCATAACACAAAACAATGGTACAAAACTTATCCTAATATGATGAAATTATGGCAAGTTGTACTCACTATTCCTGTAAGTACAGTGGATTGTGAAAGATGATTTTTTAAGCAAAACATCATCAAGGACATTAGAAAATAGAGGTTAGGGTTGGATACACTAGATGCTCTAATGAGTATATTTGAATGGGCCTGAATCATCTAATGTTGATTGGTATGCAGTTTATGAGGTATGGACAGATACAAATTCAAGAAGGATTCTTTAGCTTTGAAAGTTCTTCTTGGATATGTTTAACAAGGGATATATGTACGGAGATATTCCTATTGATAAGTTTTTATGTAGTTGCTCTAAAAACTTTGACTTTAAATGAAGTATAATTATGATCTATTATTGCAGAAATTTTTTGTATTTTTTCTAGAAGGATTGACTTTCAATGAAATGTACTATACTTTGGAAAAATCTCGTTATATGCTTTATTTATAGTCGATGTGTTATAAATTTTGAAGGTTTTCATTGTTTAAATAGTCCCACTAAAAATCTGGAGTACAAATCTGATAGACTAAAAATATGCACAGTAAATCTAGCAACAAAGTTCTGGAACAAATTTGTAAGAGTCTTTGAAAGAAGATTTTCAAATAAGTGGAGGTTTGACACACAAATTTGATTAGAACGTAAAATGAAGGGCATGAAAAATTCAAAAACGTCATCAAAATTTTATTTGACACGCAGTGAGGATTTGAAATTCCAGGCCTAGATGGGAGTCTCGATGCTCATCTCAGCTGATGCCAACGATATGCAAAATTAATCCAAATTGTATACGACTGATATGCAAATTTAATGCATATCTACCATCTAGTTAATGCATATCTACCATCCAGTTTATACCTTAGTGAAGATGAATGCGGACGACAATTTTGAAGTTTTCTTTCACTGTAGAGACTAGAGTGCACGCTAAACCAAATATGATGAGAGGTGTTGATGCAATTTTCATTCTTGAATCTTACCTATTCCATTCCATGATCCATATTTAGGTTGGTTGAGGGTTGTTGAATCAGATGGAATGTACGCCTTTGCTAATTCGGTGGATTTGTATTGGATAAGTCTGAGTTATGGACGACTTTGGCGCTCCTGGGTGGCGAATTGAAGGGATTAGATTGTGCCAGCGACAACCCAACTCACCACTTCGAGATTGTCAGATCATTTCGGCATAATTTCTAGTAAGAGTCAAAACCTTCACTAATAAAATGCATCTTGGAAAAACTGAAAGCAACCGCACAATTTCATATGTATCATAATTTGCTTGTCTTATAGTTGGATTGTTTTGGTTGTTGTTGGGTTTATGGATCCGTCTATGCTCAATCACTTGCTAAACTTGGTTCTTCTTGCTAGTATCTATGCTTTCTTGTATTTGTGCAAGAACACTAAAGGAGTTATCCTTCTTCTCTTCAAATTGATTATTTTTTTGGCCCCTTCGCTTCTTCCTCTCTCCTATTTCCCTTGTCGTAATCCAATCATTCCTTTAAGGGTCTTATTGCTCTAATTTTGGAAAAGATCTTGCTTAGATGACAATGTTGAAAACATGCCATTCACTTTAAGGGAGTATTTTTATAATCAACTACACGCTTTCAAATGTAATTAAAAAACCTCTAAATATTAAGCTTTTCTGATAGTTTATGCTTTATTTCTAAGCTTTTTTAACATAAGTTTTTTCGTTATATAAGATTTTGATGGCATTGAGTCTTTTTCTTGATATGGGTGTTTGACCTGCACCACATAGATCACACTTAAAACACGTGTATAGTATTTTATGGCACATTTTTGGTAGACATTTGTTGCCCAAAACCTCACCAGTGAATCTCTACAATTACAACCCCTTACATTCAATGGCAATAAAGAAAAAAATTGATGTCGATGACACTCTGCCCTCCACACAACCTATTAATAATAAAATAAGGTCTTGCGCAGGGTTGGCGATGGCTACTAAAAAACTCATGATGAAGCTGCTATGGCATAACAATCTCTCTGCAAAATCCTGAAGGGACTTGAAACGTTGAGGCACTTGAATTCGAAAAAAGACTTTGATTCGTCTGTTGCTTTGAATTATCTATTGCTTCGCTGTTAGTGGGTGTTGCTACATAGGACTTTGTTGCTGCTACGAATTGTGTGACTGTAGAGTAATTCTGTAAGGTAGGTTGATTTTTTGTATGCAAAAATAAGTACTGATAGAATGGTTGCTACTGCTCCAATCGAGATATTGGACCCACCTCTTTAGCCTCAACTATCGTCACCAGGCCTGGAATTTCAAATCCTTACTACTTGTCAAATGAAAATTTGATGACGTTTTCAAATTTTTCATGCCCTTCATTTTACGTTCTAATCAACTTTGTGAGTGTCAAACCTCCACTTATTTGAAAACTTTATTTCAAAGACTCTTGCAAATTTGTTCCAGAACTTTCTAGCTAGATTTACTATGCATATTTTTTGTCTATCAGATTTATACTCCATATTTATAGTGGAACTATTTAAATAATGAAAAACTTGCAAAACTTATAACACGTGGACTATAAATAAAGCATCTAGTTGGTTTTTTCCAAAGTATAGTATATTTCATTGAAATTCAATCCGTCTAGAGAAAATACAAAAAAGTTCTGCAATAATAGACCATAATTATACTTCATTTAATGTCAAAGTTTCTAGAGAAACTACAGAAAAAATTATCAATAGGAATATATCAATACATATATCCTTTGTTAAACATAGTCGAGAAGTACTTTCAAAGCTCAAGAATCCTTCTTGACTTTGTATGTGTCCATACCTCATAAACTGCATGCCAATCAACATTAGATGATTCAGGCCCATTCAAAGCTACTCTCATTAGAGCATCTAGTGTATCCAACCCTAGCCTTGATTTTTTAATTTCTTAGAAAATTCCCTTTCACAAGCCATTGTACTTGCAGGAATAGTGAGTACAGATTGCCATAATTTCACATCATATTATGATGAGTCTTGTGTCATTGTTTTGTGTTACGAAAGATTTTCTATGCTTATTTCATAGAAAAACCCTCACAACCCAGATTTAATGAATCAACAAAAAGGTGCAACTCTCTTTTACAAGCCTTAACATCAAATAAAGCTACAAATCTAACATCACTTGATATGGTATGTTGCAAATGTTGAAAAAAATTTAAAAGCCAACGCTCTAAATTTTTCTCATGATTACAATGCTCTTCTGGATAAAACAAGGGCTGAACAATTTTGCTGCATTAAAAATATGAAGGTCTAGAAATCTTTCATTCAAAGAATCTATGAGAGTCTCTATATAACCTTCTGTGAGTTGTTGACAACTCTCTTGTATACCTTCAATACAAGGTTTCAAGATTGTTTCTTTGCTTCACTGGACTCAATATACATGGCTGAGATAGAGATGTATCGTAACTCATGTTTATCTACAATGGTCCCTTCATCTTTAATATCAATGTATCCATTTTGAGAATCACTTAAATTTTTTGAAAGATAAGTTGTGTCTTCTGCAAATGTCTATTTTCTTAAAAACCATCTAGATAATGTGCTTATAGTTACTTCAAGAGCCAACCCAATAGTGGTAATGTCTATAGTTTCTTCTTGAAAAATCACATTCAACTTGTTCAATTCCCCTAACATATTAGCAAGCATATGTAAACAAAACTGAATAGAATATATTCGTGTCTTATCATACCATGATGAAGTCATAGTTAAATTACCAATTCCAAAACAAGATATTGTTTCATGGACTACAATGGTTGTAGATGCCATTTTAAAGTGATAGTTAAATTCAACGTCAAATTAGTGTATGAGATTTTCTTTGTGAGACAAAGAATCTATTTCCAATTTGATTGTTAAAGTTTATAAAATTGTATATAGGGATTTTGTATTCTAGTTTCACTCGGCCAATTTGTATAATTTAATGAATTCTAGTTTCACATATATATTTTTATACAGATGCCAAGTTGCAAATTTACAAATGTCTCAAAAGAGAAAAATACAGGCCACAATTGGGGAAATGTATGGATGGACAAAGGGAAAAATTCTAAGACTCAAAGCAATTTAGAAACATGTGAAGATACTCATAATAATCATGTGTAACAACAATTACATGAAATTTTTCGAAGTTCTTCTGATCATGATGTAGATGAAGAAACAAATGAAGTTCAAGAAGAGGTTGTTAATAATTCAATAATGAAAGTGCAAACAAAAAGACAATTTCTCATGGAATGGTTAGATAAGTTTGTTTGGTTGAATTATGTGAGGTTTGATGATAAAATAGCTATGAAGTGTATCTATTGTGAGAAGTATAGGATGAATGGACCATGGGGTTTAGGTAATGGTTGCACAACATTACAACATGATGCTCTTGTTACTCATGAAAAGTCACGGGTGCGTAAAGATGCTAATGCAAGATGGATTAATGCATTAGAGGGAAAGATGAAACCAATTCCATATCATATTAGACAGGTGGGATATGTCAATAAGGAAAGATTGATTTCTACAGTGAAAGTATCATATTTTATTTCTCAAGAAGATTTATCACTATCAAAGTATGAGAAGTTTTGCAAATTTCTAATGGATGCAAAAACTCCAAATATGCCAAAGTCTCTAGAGTACTCTTCATACACAAATCATGAGTCTGCAAATGATTTTATATATTGCATATCAAAACATCTTGAACAAATTGAAATAAAGAATATGTTGGAAAGTCATTTATTTTAATTGGTGGTTGATGAAAACACTTTTCTAACCTTAGAGCAACACCTTGTTGTTTATGCAACAAATTTAGATTCAAAAGGTCTCAGACCACCTATCTCCCGGTTTATGAAGCTCAAGTATGTAGTGGATGGAAAAAGAAAAACAATATATGATAGTGTCAATCAATTAATAAATGTTAGAGGCCTTCAATATAAAGATTTGATAGTTGTTTCTACAAATGGGGCTTCAACAATGATTGGACATGAAAATGGTCTTATTTCATTTTTGAAAGAGAACAATCCAAACATTATTACAGTTCATTGTGTGGCTCATCGTGAGTCTTTAGCAGTAGCAGATGCTTCAAAGAGATTACCCTAGTTATTGGTTGTTGAAAAATTGCAAACAAAGTGTATTCATGGGTTCAAAACTCCCCAAATAGAAATAATGAACTTAGTGATTTGCTTAGAGTCATGCAAATTGATGTTCTTGATGTTCTACAAATACATTCAGTGAGATGGTCATCTAGAGGGGAGGTTATTATAAGGCTTTTGAAACTTATGCCAAAAATTTTAACTTTGTGGAAAAATGAAAAGAAAACTTCATCATGGTATGATAAGACACAAATATATTCTCTCCAGTTTTGTTTACATATGCTTGCTGATTTTCTAGGGGAATTTAACAAGTTGAATGTGACTTTTCAAGAAGAAACAGTAGACATTACAACTATTGGGTTGGCTCTTGAAGTAACTATAAGCATATTATCTAGATGGTTTTTAAGAAAAGGGACATTTGCAAAAGGCCCAACTTATCTTTCAAAATTTTTGAGTGATTCTCAAAATGGATACATTTATATTAAAGATGAAGGGAAAATTATAGATAGAAAAGAGGTACGATACATCTCTATCTCGGCCATGGATATTGAATCCAGTGAAGGAAGGAAACAATCTATGAAACCTTGTATTGAAGTTACACAAGAGAGATGTCACAACTCACAAAAGGTTATATAGAAACTCTCATAGATTCATTGAATGAAGTACTTCCAGACCTTCATCTTTTTAACGCAACAAAATTGTTCGGCCCTTTTTATTGTTCACAATAACGTCGTAATCGTGAAAAAAATTTACAACGTTGATTTTTAAAGCTTTTCAACATTTGCAACATACCATATCAGGGGATTTTTGATTTGTAGCTTTATTTGATGTTAAATCTTGTAAAAGAGAGTTGCACCCTTTTGTTGATTCATTAAATATATCTTGTGAGGGTTTTTCTATGAAAGAAGCATGAAAAGTATTTCATAACACAAAATAATGGTACAAAACTTATCCTAATATGATGAAATGATGGCAAGTTGTACTCACTATTCGTGCAAGTACAATGAATTGTGAAAGGTGATTTTCTAAGCAAAACATCATTAAGGACATTAGAAAATAGAGGCTAGGGTTGGATACACTAGAATCTCTAATGAAAGTATATTGAATGGGCCTGAATCATCTAATGTTGATTGGCATGCAGTTTATGAGGTATGGACAGATACAAATTCAAGAAGGATTCTTGAGCTTTGAAAGTTCTTGGATATGTTTAACAAATGATATATGTATGGAGATATTCCTATCGATAAGTTTTTCTGTAGTTGCTCTAGAAAATTTGACTTTAAATGAATTATAATTATGATCAATTATTGCAGAACTTTTTTATATTTTCTCTAGAAGGATTGACTTTCAATGAAATATACTATACTTTGGAAAAAACTCGCTAGATGCTTTATTTATAGTCAATGTGTTATCATTTTTCCAAGGTTTTCATTGTTTAAATAGTCCCACTATAAATATGGAGTATAAATCTGATAGACTAAAAATTTGCACAGTAAATCTAGCAAGAAAGTTCTGGAACAAATTTGTAAGAACATAAGTGGAGGTTTGACACTCACAAATTTGATTAGAACATAAAATGAAGGGCATGAAAAATTCAAAAACGTCATCAAATTTTCATTTGATGGGCAATGAGGATTTTAAATTCCAGGCCTACTCCGAGACTGTAAGAGTCATAATTCCAAAGACTAGTTGGTCGACATCAAGGTTAAAAGACTAGTTGGTTGACATCAAGGTTACAGGCGCAATAGTTATTGTAAATATGGAAACCCTATAGTTTAAAGGTGAGAGCACACGGTGGAGATTATTTGTTCACAAAATCAATGGAACACTGTAAACAGAAGCTAGTCTGAGAAAAACCCAGCAAGTTGATGCAATGAACATTTGCATACGTTGTCAGTAACTAAACGCCAACTGTCAAGATTGATATTGTATCCTTGCAACAAATTTTCTACTATGAAATTTCGTATACAGGTATGCTCTAGCACCTAAGAAGAAACATAGTTTTATCTATTTGAGCTTGCTAGGAAATAATGTAAGTTTGAAAAAGATTCTACATCATATGCCTGCATGGAATCAATGACAAGAATGGAACCATGCATTAGAGATAGGCCAATTGACAAGTAGTGGAAGTTTGGCATCGAATAAGAAACATGGGGTTTGAACTAGGAAGCATGCAGTCAGAGGCAATAACATGCTTTCAAAATTTGTTAGAAGATTTATCTGTAGTTTATGAAAGGTATATGTAACCTGATTGTAAATTTAAATGGTTATATATATATATATTCAATAAATAAAATTCAAGTCAAATAATTAATTGACTTTGTTCTTTTATTTTTAAAATCTATAATAATTAATTTTAATAAACTATTATCTATGATTTATAAAGGTTAAACCTCTCAAACATACAAACCAAGGTTATAGAGAAATGTTCCAAAACTATTGAAAGGCCATAGTAAGTAAACCAGGTCAATAATGAAACCTCCTTTACATACAAAAGACAATTCTGTCAATTGGATATATTTGAATAGTGGGGAAGAGTTTAATTTCTGTAAGTAATATGGAGTAATATTAAATATTTAATTTTTGCAAGTGATAGGGCCATATTAAATATCAATTGGATATATTTGAATAATTGAGAAGACTTTAATTTTTGTAAGTAACATGGAGTAATATTAATACTTTAATCTTGCAAGCGATAAAGTTATATTAGATATATTGTTTTAATGGTTTTGATTTTGGTTCTTAAAGTATTTTTAATTGTTTTAAATATATATATATATATATAAAAAAAAAATTATTACATTTAAATATATATATATAGATATATATATATTAATTTTAAATTCATAGTTAAATTAGACATCAAATTAGTGTATGAGATTTTCTTTGTGAGACAAAAAATCTATTTCTGATTTTATTGTTAAAGTTTATAAAATTGTATATAGGGATTTTGTATTCTTGCTTCACTGGGCCAATTTGTATGTTTTAATGAATTCTACTTTCACATATATTTTTTATACATGTGGTTGCAAATTTAGAAATGTCTCAAAAGAGAAAAATACAGGCTACAATTGGGGAAATGTATGGATCGACAAAAGGGAAAAATTCTAAGACTCAAAGCAATTTAGAAACATGTGAAGAAACCCATAATGATCATGTGGAACAACAATTACATGAAATTTTTTGGAAGTTCTTCTGATCATGATGTAGATGAAGAAACAAATGAAATTAAAGAAGAGGTTGCTAATAATTCAATAATGAAAGTGCAAACAAAAAGACAATTTCACATGGAATGGTTAGATAAGTTTGTTTGGTTGAATTATGTGAGGTTTGATGATAAAATAGCTATGAAGTGTATCTATTGTGATAAGTATATGATGAATGGACCATGGGGTGTAGAGAATGGTTGCACAAAATCGCAACGTGATGCTCTTGTTACTCATGAAAATTCACAGGTGGATAAAGATGCTAATTCAAGATGGATTAATGCATTAGAGGGAAAGATGAAACCAATTTCAGATCATATTAGACAAGTGGGAGATGTCAATAAGGAAAGAATGATTTCTACAATGAAAGTATCATATTTAATTTGTCAAGAAGATTGATCTGTTGGAAATAATACTGAGAGGGGGGGTGAATCAGTATTATTTAGTTCTTTTAATAAATCTTCCTTATTTATACTTCGAATTATTTTTGCATGTCAGTACCATAAAAATAATGAGCATGAACAAGAAAAACATATAGTCACACCAAAGAACACCAGATATAAGGTGGAAACCCAATGTGGGTGAAAACCACCTGCTGCAATATGTCTCTATCTTCTTTCAAATTAGAAACTCCTTTTACAATGGTTTTGTACTGGTGCAGTCCTTTACTAGTACGCAGGCTGCAACCTGCAGAGAGCTACAACTCTCTCTCGTTTTCCAGTCTCTCCTGGAAGGGAGCTACAACCCCCTACTTCTTTTCTTTCAAGGATCACTTTTCATAAATTTTCAAACTGGATCCAAGAATATCAAATGATCATCAAGTACAAGTAATTCACTCAGTCAACTGCAGTAACCAGATCAATAGTAACAATAAACTAAACCCAGAACACCTTATCAACAGAGAAAAGTCAGTCAAATAAATGCCTTAAGACAGATACACAATTTTTGTTTATCTGGCCTGCGTGGCTCCACACTTCACCTTCTGCTCCCCTGCGTATACCCGCAGAGAGCCTTCTGCTGCACCGCGTACCTACGCACTGTTTCTTCAATCACGCCGCGTACTGCTACTGTAGTCACGCACCCACAGATGCTATCGCGCCGTGTACTTCTACTGTAGCCACGCACCCACAGATGCTATCGCGCCGCGTACTTCTACTGTAGCCACGCACCCACAGATGCTATCGCGCTGCGTACTTACGCACCTGCGGCTTCTGAAGCGCCGCATACTTTAACTGTGCCTACGCACCTGAACCTCTGTCGCGCTGCGTACCCACGCACCGCGCCTTCTTCTACTCTGCGTACCCACGCAGTGCGCCTTCTTCTGCTGTGCGTACCCACGCACTTGCACTTTTAATCACCTGCGTACCTCTGGTTAGGGCCGAATTGGCAGTCCCCGAATGTGCCATAGATAGTCAGATGCCCAGATCTGATCATGCGCCCGAGAGATCACCCTTCATAGATTCACCTTCAACTTCACTTTTATATGGATCAAGCTTTTAAACCGATAACCCAATATTTCAGATCTTAAGATATTCAATTTGCAAAAGATACCTTAGTCAAGTGATCTCCTTTCCTATTTATAGTTAAGCCCTTATTCACACCATGGGACAAAACCATCAATAACCAATACAACGGATCCAAACCGGGGCTAAAATAGATCCTATACCACGGGCCAAAACCATAGAATCAAGAACGGCGGGCTAAATACCACAGGCCAAACATAAGAAACCCCACGTGAGCGCGCTTCTCTGCCTTGAAGTGAGTGAACTGGGGGTACGCACCTCATGAACGGGTCACCTGCGGGTACGAACGCACTTCCTGGTCGGTGTACCTGTAGGTACGCACCTTTTGAACTATTCTCCTGCGTACCTCTTAATTTCCAACATTTTGAGAGCCTGATCAGAGCATTGCCACCTGTATGAGTTGCCATCAAGTACAACACATGAATCATAGAGCCATACCAGAAACATAATTCCAACAATCTCCCCCTTTGGACTTGATGGCAACCTCAAAATCTTCAACGTCATTCTCCCCCTTTGACATCAAGGGCAAAGGGTTATGCTCCCCCTAAGAACATGCTCCCCCTGAATATAAACCAGATCTGCAAAGAAAAACCATAATCCACCAAACACCATAAATGACCATGAAAGAGATAGAGACATATTGCAGTAATATTCAGACCAGCATCCATGATGTACTTCCTCCATAATGCCAACAATGCATTATATGCTCCCCCTGAACCTGTGCCATTCGATCTTCGACCAATCCGCAACCCAGAAAGTGTACGCATATACCCCAGATGAACCTTGCGTACAGTCGTCAATCAAAAGAGATTCAACAACATGATGATGCATCAACACTCCCCAGCTTTTGCCTGAGGTATTCAAAGGTCTCCCTGGGCAATGGTTTGGTGAGTATATCAGCAACTTTTTCCTTAGAAGGAACATACTCCAACTTGACCTTTTGTTCAAGTACTTGTTCCCGGAGAAAATGATACTTGATCAGTATGTGCTTGGTCTTTGAATGCATGACTGGGTTATTTGAAATGCTGATTGCACTAGTATTATCACATAAGATGGAGATGGGTGGTATACAAGTGATTTGAAAATCCTGCAAGGTCTGCATCATCCAAAGGAGTTGAGTGCAGCAAGATGCAGCAGAAACATATTCCGCTTCAGCTGTAGACAAGGCAATCGAACTCTGTTTCTTGTTGAACCAAGATACTACTCTGGAACCCATAAAGAATGCACCACCACTTGTGCTCTTCCTGTCATCCACGCTTCCGGCCCAATCTGCATTTGTATAAGCATGAAGTGTGAGATCTGTATCTCTAGGATACCATAAGCCATAGTTTTGAGTTCCTTGAAGATATTTGAAGATTCTTTTTACTGCCTGAAGATGAGTTTCCTTTGGATTTGCCTGAAATCTTCCAACTATTCCTACTGCATGCATTATGTCTGGTCAGGTACCTGTCAAATAAATTAGACTTCCAATCATAGATCTGTAGGTTGGTTGATGCACTGCTGCTGATTCATAATTTGCACTGAGGCTACATCCTGTGACCATGGGTGTACATACTGGTTTTGCATCTTCCATGCCATATTTCTTCAAAATCTGCTTGAGAGACTTGGTTTGAGACAAAAAGATCCCTCCTTCTTTTTGTTGGATTTGCAAACCAAGAAAATATGTCAGTTCTCCCAGCAAGGACATTTCGAATTCTTTCTGCATTACCAAGGCAAAGCTTTGACTCATAGCTTCTTCATTGCTCCCAAAGATAATGTCATCTACATACACAACAAGTATTAGCAATTTGTCGTCTTCAACTTTTATATAAAGATTGCTATCTGTTGATCCTTTTGAAAAACCTTGTTGATGAAGATATTTGTCCAAGCGATAGTACCAAGCCCTTGGAGCTTGTTTGAGACCATAGAGAGCCTTTTTCAATATGCATACAAGATTTGGATCATTTCCAAGAATGAAGCCATCTGGCTGCTCAATGTATACTTCTTCTTCCAAGTCTCCATTCAGAAAGGCTGATTTCACGTCCATTTGAAATACTTTGAAGTTTTGAAAGCTTGAGAGAGCAAGGAACATTCGGATGGCCTCAAGTCTTGCAACAGGAGCAAAGGTTTCTTCAAAATCTATTCCTTCTTGCTGCGCATACCCTTTACAAACAAGTCTGGCCTTGTTTCTAATTACTTCTCCATTTTCATTCAATTTATTTTTGAAGACCCATTTTGTCCCTATAACATTCTTATCCTTTGGTCTAGGAACCAGCTCCCAAGTGTTGTTCTTTTCGATCTGCTCAAGTTCTTCATCCATTGCTTTGACCCAACATTCATCTTTGCATGCCTCTTTCACATTTTGTGGTTCAGTGGAAGAGAGTAATGCCAAATAGCTTGAAGCTTCTGCAACTATTCTTCTTGTTTGAACACCTGCTTCTTTCTGCCCCAAAATCTGAGATTCTGGATGATTCTTCTGAACATATCTGGATGGAGTCTTCTCTTATATCCTTATCTTCTCCTCTGGTTCTTCTTGAGGTTCTTCTTCTTCATCATTCTGTCTTTGAGGGTAGTCTTCATCTTCTTCGATATCTTCATGATTTACTTGCCTAGGAATGTATCCCTTCTCATCAACCACGACATCAATGCTGTCAACAATTCTTCCAAGTATTTTATTGTAGCACTTGTATGCTTTGGTGTGTGGAGAATAACCAAGAAGAATGCCTTCATCTGCTCTAGGTTCAAGTTTGCCAAGTTGCTCATCAGTATTCTTAATATAGCATTTGCTCCCAAAGATTTTGAAGTGCTTTACCGAAGGAGCCTCACCATACCAGAGCTCATGAGGAGTTTGAGTGCTGTTCACCCGGACATTTGTTTTGTTGAGAATAACAACCGCAGCATATGCAGCTTCACCCCAGAAAGTTGCGGGAGTTCCAGACTCATCAAGCATAGCACGAGCCATTTGTTGGATTGTTTTGTTCATTCTTTCCACTACTCCATTTTGCTGAGGAGTTCTAGCTGTAGAGAATTCTCTTCTTATCCCATGTTATTCACAGAAATCGAAAAATTCATTTGAGGTAAACTCCCCATCTCTGTCGGATCTGAGGCACTTAATTTTGTATCCTGATTCATTTTCAACTAAGGCTTTAAAGGATTTGAATTTTTCGAATGCTTCATCTTTGTGCTTCATAAGTCCTAACCAGACAAACCTGGAGAAGTCGTCAATGAATAATATCAAGTATTCTTCTCCTCGAGGTGTCCTTTTCTTGAATGGTCCACATACATCTGTATGTACAAGCTCAAGAGGCATGCTAGCTGATCCTTCCTTCTCTGGAAAGTTAGTTCTGGTTTGCTTTCCAAACTGACATGATTTGCATATGGTGTTGTCTGGAATTTTGATATCTGGAAGGCCGCGAACTGCCTGATATTTGCATGCTTTCCTTATTTGTGAAAATCTTAGATGCCCCAAGCTCTGGTGCCATAACCAGTGTTCATCATCCTTGCTTAGATAACATTGTTGTTGTCCTTCTTCAAATATGTATAGATTATTTGGAGTTCTTTTACCTTTGATCACCGTTTTACCTGTACCAAGATCACGAACAAGACATCCATTTGATCTAAATATCACCTTGGTTCCTTGATCACACACCTGGCTGACACTCAAAAGATTATGCTTCAATCCATTAACATACAAAACATTTCCAGCTTTGACCTTTTCTTTTAACTGAGCAGTGCCTTTTCTTTTTATAGCTACAGGAGTATCATTTCCAAAAGAAACTTTCTTTCCCTTTTCTAAAGCAGAATATGATTCAAGTTTTTCTTTATCACCTGTCATATGTTTCGAACATCCACTGTCAATGTACCATAGATTTTCCTGTCCCTCCGCATAAAATGCTATCCCACATCTTTCTATTTGTGGTTCCTTTATTCTCCATGTTTTGGTGCTTGAGGCTTGTTCCTTTGTCTGCTGAAACCTGCTCCTGCATTCAGAATCTTCATGACCAAAGTTATTGCAAATAGAACATTCAACTTCATTTTCAAGAACCGAAAAGTTGTTATAGGTCCTTTTTGTAATCCCAGTCATACTTCTTTGTTTTTGAGCTTCTCTAGTCATGATCGTTTTATATGCAACACATTGAGCTGCTTTGTGACCAAAGTTATGGCAAGAAAAGCATTGTCCATTGAAGAAACTTCTGCGGTTATCAAATCTTCCGGCCAAACGATTGTAATTTCTATTGTCATTCATTTTTGAAACAAATTGAGAGGATTTTACCTGTGGCTGGTTGTAGCTTTTGTTCATCCTTAAGACGGATTGCCCCTGGTTTACCTGATAGTCTTTGTTTGTAATTGGTCCCTGCTTTACCTGGTGATCTCCATTGTGCTTTTGCTCATTCCTTCTTGCTGCATCAAGATAACTCTTTGAGGTGGATGCTTGAGAAGTTTCTCCATTATACCCCAGACCTGTCTTGTTTAGTGGAGAACGTTGTACATTGATGATATCATCCAGAGTTTCAGATCCTTTGACAAACTTAAGATTAATAGCCTTTGTTTTCTCAATCTCTTTTCTAAGACCAACAATTTCACCTTCTAACTTTTCAAGATATTTTTCTTTTTCATCAATCTGAAATTGTAGAGTATCAATGATCATATTCTTTTCTTCTATACATGTCTTGAGTCTAGAAGTTTCTTCATGAAAGCTATCCACATCTATAGCATCCATGTAGTCATCATCTTCAAATGCCATTAAAAGTTTATAGTCATTACCTCGTTCATCTTCATCACTATTTGATAGACCATCACTATCCTCATGAGTGTAGTAGCTTTTCTTATTTGCATTCTGTTTCTTGCTCCATCTAGCAGGTTCCTTTCCTTTGTCAATCTTATCCTTATGAGGACATTTCGCAGCATAATGACCTACTCTTCCACAAGCAAAACATTTAAAAGGTAACTTACCTCTGAACCTTCCAGTACCCCGTTGAAGATTTCTAACAAAATTTGATTCTTCTTCTTCTTCTGGAACGTGACTGGCTTCATAGTAGTCTCCTTTGCCTGAAGCCTTGAAAGCAGCTTCTCTCCTGTCTGATGGACCTCCCTTTCTCATTTCATAAGCAGTTAGAATTCCGTGTAGCTGAGACATAGTAAGAATTCGTAGGTTTTCCTTTTCTTCTATTGCAGACACTTTAGATTCAAACTTGGGGGACAATGATCTTAAAACTTTTTCAACCACAATAGCCTCTTTTATTTCTTCACCCAAGTTTTTCATGCAATTAACAATCTCGTCTACCCGAAGGAAATAGTTAGCCACACTTTCATCATTATACATTCTGAGATTCTCATACTGAATCCTGAGGGTTTGAAGTTTATCACGCTTTACCTGTTCATCTCCTTCGTAGCTCAAGACAATCTTGTCCCATATTTCTTTTGCGGATTTATATTGCATAACCTTCACGAATTCTGTTTGAGATAAGCATCCCAGCAGAGTATTGACTGCTTTAGCATTTGTTTCATATTTCTTCTTTTCGGCCGTATCTGTAGGAGTAGTTGAAGGAAAAGTGTAGCCTGTATCTATGATATCCCAAACTTCTGTACCAAGAGATTGAAGATAGGCAGTAACTCTTACCTTCCAATAATTGAAGTTTGTCCCATCAAAAATTGGTGGCCTGATTGATGCTTCCCTCTCGTAGTTGCTCATGATGAATGATCTTCCTTCAAGCGATCAAGCTTCTCTGAAGGACCTGCTCTGATACCAATTGTTGGAAATAATACTGAGAGGGGGGGTGAATCAGTATTATTTAGTTCTTTTAATAAATCTTCCTTATTTATACTTCGAATTATTTTTGCATGTCAGTACCATAAAAATAATGAGCATGAACAAGAAAAACAGATAGTCACACCAAAGAACACTAGATATAAGGTGGAAACCCAATGTGGGTGAAAATCACCTGCTGCAATATGTCTCTATCTTCTTTCAAATTAGAAATTCCTTTTACAATGGTTTTGTACTGGTGCAGTCCTTTACCAGTACGCAGGCTGCAACCTGCAGAGAGCTACAACTCTCTTTCATTTTCCAGTCTCTCCTGGAAGGGAGCTACAACCCCCTACTTATTTTATTTCAAGGACCACTTTTCATAAATTTTCAAACTGGATCCAAGAATATCAAATGATCATCAAGTACAAGTAATTCACCCAGTCAACTGCAGTAACCAGATCAATAGTAACAGTAAACTAAACCCAGAACACCTTATCAACAGAGAAAAGTCAGTCAAATAAATGCCTTAAGACAGATACACAATTTTTGTTTATCTGGCCTGCGTGGCTCCGCACTTCACCTTCTGCTCCCCTGCGTATACCCGCAGAGAGCCTTCTGCTACACCGCGTACCTATGCACTGTTTCTTCAATCACGCCGCGTACTGCTACTGTAGCCACGCACCCACAGATGCTATCGCGCCGCGTACTTCTACTGTAGCCACGCACCCACAGATGCTATCGCGTCGCGTACTTCTACTGTAGCCACGCACCCACAGATGCTATCGCGCTACGTACTTACGCACCTGCGGCTTCTGAAGCGCCGCGTACTTTCACTGTGCCTACGCACCTGAACCTCTGTCGCGCTGCGTACCCATGCACCGCGCCTTCTTCTGCTCTGCGTACCCACGCAGTGCGCCTTCTTCTGCTGTGCGTACCCACGCACTTGCACTTTTAATCACCTACGTACCTCTGGTTAGGGCCGAATTGGCAGTCCCCCAGTGTGCCACAGATAGTCAGATGCCCAGATCTGATCATGCGCCTGAGAGATCACCCTTCATAGATTCACCTTCAACTTCACTTTTATATAGATCAAGCTTTTAAACCGATAACCCAATATTTCAGATCTTAAGATATTCAATTTGCAAAAGATACCTTAGTCAAGTGATCTCCTTTCCTATTTATAGTTAAGCCCTTATTCACACCATGGGACAAAACCATCAATAACCAATACAAGGGATCCAAACCGGGGCTAAAATAGATCCTATACCACGGGCCAAAACCATAGAATCAAGAACGGTGGGCTAAATACCACGGGCCAAACATAAGAAACCCCACGTGAGCGCGCTTCTCTGCCTTGAAGTGAGTGAACTAGGGGTACGCACCTCATGAACGGGTCACCTGCGGGTACGAACGCACTTCCTGGCCGGCGTACCTACGGGTACACACCTTTTGAACTATTCTCCTGCGTACCTCTTAATTTCCAACATTTTGAGAGCCTGATCAGAGCATTGCCACCTGTATGAGTTGCCATCAAGTACAACACATGAATCATAGAGCCATACCAGAAACATAATGCCAACATGATCTTTATCAAAGTATGAGAAGCTTTGCAAATTTATAATGGATGAAAAAACTCCAAATATGCCAAAGTTTCCATAGTACTCTTCATACACAAATTGTGAGTCTACAAATGATTTTATATATTTCATATCAAAACATCTTGAACATATTCAAATAAAGAATATATTGGAAAGTCCTTTCTTTTCATTGATGGTTGATGAAAGCACTTATTGAACCTTAGAGCAACACCTTGTTGTTTATGCAACATATTTAGATTCAAAGGGTCTCGTACCACCTATCTCCCAATTTACGAAGCTCAAGGATGTAGTGGATGGAAAAGGAAAAACAATATATGATAGTGTCAATCAATTAATAAATGTTAGAGGCCTTCAATATAAAGATTTGATAATTGTTTCTACAAATGGGGCTTCGGCAATGATTGGAAATGAAAATGGTCTTGTTTCAATTTTTAAAAGAACAATCCAAACCTTATTACAGTTCATTGTGTGGCACATCGTAAGTCTTTAGCAGCAGCGAAAGCTTCTAAGAGATTACCCAAGTCATTGTTTGTTGAAAAAATTGCAAAAAAAGTGTATTCATGGGTTCAAACCTCCCCAAAGAG
This sequence comes from Pinus tabuliformis, assembly GCA_031772625.1. NCBI lineage: Eukaryota > Viridiplantae > Streptophyta > Pinopsida > Pinales > Pinaceae > Pinus > Pinus tabuliformis. The sequence continues at coordinate 1,299,472,223 of CM062804.1, forward strand.
AAATAATACACTTAATTATTTGCTTAGAGTCATGCAAATTAATGTTCTTGGCGTTCTACAAATACATTCAGTGATATGGTCATCTAGAGGGGAAGTTATTATAAGGTTTGTGAAGCTTATGCTAGCAATTTTAACTTTGTGGAAAAATGAAAAGAAAACTTCATCATGGTATGATAAGCCATGAATATATTCTATCCAGTTTTGTTTACATATGCGTGCTGATGTTCTAGGGGAATTGAACTAGTTGAATGCAACTTTTCAAGAAGAAATTGTAGACATTACAACTATTGGGTTGGCTCTTGAATTAATTATAAGAACATTATCTAGATGGTTTTTAAGAAAATATACATTTGTAGAAGGCGCAACTTATCTTTCAAAAAATTTGAGTGATTCTCAAAATGGATACATTTATATTAAAGATGAAGGGACAATTTTAGATAGACATGAGTTACGATATATCTCTATCTCAGCCATGGATATTGAATCCAGTGAAATAGGGAAACAATCTATGAAACCTTGTATTGAAGGTACATAAGAGAGTTGTCAAAAAACTCACAGAGGTGGCTAAATAGTGGTGATTATTATAGAAAAATGTTGAAAGGGACCTATAAGAGTAGCACACCTGGTTACAAAACATGTCTAAAGAACCTGTAAGAGGCTTATGCAAAGTATCTAATAGTTTATGACCGACTTCACACATATATGCGACAAGTTAAATATAGGTTGAGACCGGTATTATAATAGGATAACACATAGTTTTTTTACAAGGATACAGGTGGTATAACTAGGACACAAATGGTATACCAGATTCCTAACGAGGAATAATAGGTTGGTATCAAGTTGTACCATCTTAGTCATAGGTAGGTGATAGGTTCCTTACAAGGTGTAACAGAAGTTTCACAGGTAGGTGACAAGATCATTATAGGTTACAACAAGTGGATTGGTCATAGGTGGTGAATGATTTTATAACATGTTTTATAACAAGTTTTATGGTTGATTTTATCACAGGGTGATAACAAGTTGTAGTAGGTTTACAACGAGTTATGATAGACGTATGGCAAGTTGTAACAGGTCTTGTGATAGCTCTTGGATAATGGTGGTGATAAGCCTTTTGATAGGTCTTGCAAAGCATACAACATGGTTGTCACAAGTCTATACTAGGTGTTATAGAAGGACTACTGGAAGGTTATGACAGGTCATAGCAAGGGTGAATAGAATAATTAATAGATTTTATGATAGGTTGTAGCAACTAGTAATAGATTTGATGTATCTTTGATAAGGTCGGTTGTTATATAAATTTAAATAGAGCACCAAAAAGGAAGGCAACCTGAAACGCAAGAATATTAGTTAATAATATATGTTTGTTAGCAAGAATTGTATGCAATGCCAGTGCTTGTGATTGAGGCATATGAAAGCCAGCTTTGACTTTTTTCCTTCCTTTAAATTTCATTTTTCTTAATTTTGTTTTTATTGACAACTTTATGCACTCAGTTGTTGATTTCTCTTGCAGAAAAAGAGAAAATATTTATATGTATATGTTTGTATATATACCTATATATGTGGAATGAATTGCTATGAATATTAATGGTATCTATTTGATGTCTTCTAGGTGTAATGATGATGGTGTAGAGATTACATGTTCGTTAGCATGGGGTAAGGAATTCCAAATCATGTTGATGTGTAGATGGCACCGGAAGCATGGAGAATGCTCCAGAATAAAGCCATGCATGAGAAAATGGACTTGCAACTACATATTGTGAGCTCAAGTCACTTTCCAACAACATATTCATATTATGAGTATATGATGCACTTAGGATAATGCATAAAATAAGGGGGGAGGAATGTAATACCGCTATCCGTTTATGATTATGTGAATATATGTACAATGATATTAGGCCAGTGAGTCGAATGAATATAGCAGTTAGGATGATTAGTCAAGTTATGTTATGTGGCTTGCATGCCCATGTAGACATGATTGGATATGTTTTGAGGCCACCGTGCCCAAACATATATGCCAATTTTGGCTAAGTGGATGAAGGGCCAGGATTATAAATATAATGTAATTTCATACCTATTTTAATAATAATAAAAATAGTTTTCCTTTGGAGCCCATTCCACGACAAAGAGTATGGGGGGAGGTGCAACTACATGGTGAGAGGCAATGGTGTGTTGGATGATAGGTGTTGGCGATAGGGAGACCTGTGGCCCATGTGGATTTAGTGTGTGCCAAATGGAAGAGAGAAGCCATGCAATCTTATATATATATATATATATATATATATATATATATATATATATATATACATTATGTATATATATATATATATATATTTATCTATATATATATATATACATACATATATATATATATATATATATATATATATATATATATTTGTTGGGAATCACAATTGTCTTTAGACCAAAACGCGCAGGTGTTAGTCAACGATCGCATCTCCAGAGATAAGGATCCACGTGAGGTGGTTAGTCCATGTCGCAAAACACACAGGGAGTGTTGGTTTATCCAATGTCCAACAATCTCCCCTCCAACGTGAGTCAAGTGTGTATCGAACTCGTGACCTACACTCTTATACCACTTTTTGGGAATCATAATTGTCGCTAGACCAATACTCGCAGGTGTTATTCAACGATTGCATCACCATAGGTAAGGATCCACGAGAGGCGGTTAGTCCATGTCGCAAAATATATGGGGAGCGTTGGTTTATCCAATGTCCAACACTTGCCTGGAAAAGAGATAAGGAATTATTATTATGGTGATCATCATTATGGGTATTACTCTGAGGAGGAGGAGGAGGATTTTAGACGGTTTGTCCTGAGTAACCAGTTGGTGCGCCCTAAGCTTGGGCTATGATACCAGCTGAGATTTGTTTTGGTTCGTGCCCTGAAGGGTACTTGAATAGCCCTGGAGAAGCATGATTATTGGTTTGGCACCTTGGTAGTTGATGTTGCCTGGAGGGTGCTTGGAGCCTTGGAGTAGCATGATTGTTGGGTTAGTACCTTTCCTATGGGGGTACATTTGTTTCTCATTTGTTGTTGCCTATGGAGTTGCAACCCTGACTCAAGGGGGACTCATGGTTGAAATTCATGAACCACACGGTCTACAACAGGGTGGAATGTGGAGATCTCGTAGTCAGTCACTCTTATACTTAGATAAGTATCCATATGTAATGTTTTGTTTATTTATGAAATTATTTTTGGAACCCTAGATTCATGGGCTTTTGTTCAATGCCTGTAATTATTTAAGTATTCTGTTGTGCATTATAATTATATGTCATGTTTATAGTTGCATGTCATTTTTCTATAAATCCTAGTTAGGGTTTTGTATTAATGTGATTAAGTCACTATTAATTATGTTGTGCATCATAATTAAATATTTTTTATTAGGTCTATAGCTAGTTGTAAATGTTGCACGTGACTCTTAATTATTATATGGGAAACCCTAAGGGTTGTGTAGAAAGTAATGATTGAAGAACTGGACTAATGAATCATTAATTATACATTATTTTAATGGAATTTAATTAGGGTTAATACCCAATTTGTAGAATTACAGGGACTTTGGTCATGGGGTAGGGTTTAATATTGGAAATCACAGATTATGTGTGCTTCTATAGAAATATTGATGGATTTATTTGTGAAATTCAGGGGATGGTTACATAGCATTTCCCGGCAGGTGTCTAGGGACATTACACATTACCAAGTTTGTAATTCCCACCAAGAAAGTTAATTCAATACAAACTTCAAATTTGAAAAGAAAAATCATTCTTGATTAAGGAAAGGATCAACGAAAAAACATGCTTCAACCTCATATGTTTTTCCACCTAATACATGTATGTCAATGTTCCTTCAAACTAATAGATATTGATATTGAAATAAGCATTGAATGGGTTGTATCATGTAAAAAACTCTCTTCTATGTCATTGCATATCTTGATACAACCCACTTTAGTGGATAGCTATTTTAGTCATTCAATTATAGAACAAACAAATCCATCAATGTTAATGTTTGTGTTTAGTTCTCTCTTCCATTTCAAACATGAAGTATTGCTAAAGGAGATCAATTTAAGGAGTTATGGGATGAAATTTATGCACTTTATCTTCGTTTTTCTTTCAAACAAAGGTCGAACATATGTAATGGATCAAAAATCTTAACTTGCTCATTCTTGCAAGTAAAAGTCAAATTTATGCTTTGATTCCATTAATTCATGCATTTAGTTATAAAGATGATTAGATATTGTAACCATAACCTTAAGAAGGCTTAAATTTATGGAAAAACATATTAGGAAAGAACAAATGCACCAAGTTTTAGGATAAACAATGCAAGAAAACATAGAAAGTAAGTAAAACTCGATGCACAAATATTGTAACATACCTAATCACCTAAGTAAGTTGTAACAAACATTATCATATGGATTTTATAGATAATTAGAACATAGTATAAAAATTAACATTACCCATGAAAAAATCATCAATTACCCATGAATGCATTCAACCATTTCCACTTTTGAAACATAAATTTTGATTATAAATGAATTAATAGAATCAATACATGGGAAATTACAATAAGATACATGCACAATTAGTATCATGTTAGTGTCAATGTCTTCGCACTACCATCAGTGATCAAAATTCACTCTTTTGTGTTCATATTAAGAGTCTCATTTTCAATGAGTTGCATTCCATTAAGTCATGGATCAACTGATGGTAGGCACATTTCAATTTTTTCCCTCATGACACATATCTGCTGACCATTTTTCATGTGTGATTCAATCAATGGTTCAGGTCCAGTTTCCTTTTTAGTCTATTTCATAAAATAGGTCTTAGGGCTTCAAGTTTCATTAGGTATTAGGGTTTCACCATGTCAAATTTTCAGTAACCATTGACCAATAAGGGTCAGCAGACACATGAGGATGACAATAACATCAGGAAAGCTTTAAAATCATAATTTGTAAATTTAATAAGTTATTCACCTCAAAACCAGTTTGAGGTGAACAACAGAGCATTTGTATTTATTTGTAATTTCATGTAATATCATCATTTTTTATATGTAGTAATTAAGTGTCACGCTGCTCCTGGTCACCCAGCGACATTGCCTAGTACCTGCCACTACAAAAGTCAAAAATATGAATATCAATTCACTTATCAAATACAAAAAGGTCAAGCATAAAAAAAACAGAGTATTTGAAAAGAAAAAGCAAATAGACATTATGAAAGTGGGTTTTCACCATCAGAAATCAAAAAGTGAAGAGATATATAAAGCCCATCCTTATTGATCATTTTATTATGAAGTTAAAGTGCCAAAGGAGAGCAAAAGTGATTTTGAAGTGTTATTGAACAAAAGAGGGCGATTTCTGCATTTTTGGAGTAAAATCGCCTGGCGCTACACACTTAATCCCGGCGCTGCGCACCTGGGCTTTCTCCACTGTGTATTTTTACACAGGTGTTGTGCGTAGGATTGGTGTTGTGCACCTGTGTGGAGCACTGCGCACTTGTGCAGTCAAGCTCCATATTGCCCAACGAAGCTCCACAATTGCAGATTTCTCTCAAAATCATTCATTCCACCTTCTTGCAAGTAAGTTCCATTACCATATCACTTGACCTAGGGTTTTCTTTCCTAGAGTTGGTTTGTTAGCATCTTGAAGTTGAAACCCTAGTTTCTAGGGTTCTCTAGTTTTAATCATCACTCCATTGCTTGGTTACCCTACCCTCTATATAGACGTGATGGTAGTCCAATGTCCCTTATATTTCAATCTTCTCCTTGGACGCGACTATGTTTATGTCATGGGAGCTCTTATTTCTTCACTTTTTCGTGTGGTTTATTTTCCGCACGAAGGGAGAATTGTGACTATTGATCAACTGTCATTCATTAGTCACCAGGCACCTCCTTTACAACTATCGTCCCCTATCGGCTCTTGTTTGCAAGCAATACCTTCCCCACCACAGGTATATTATGTGGCTACTCATTCCGTCTCTGCATCTGCAGATGATCACACAGATGGTATAGTACATTATGTACTGGGGGCATTGGAACCCGATCTATCTTTGGTACCAGTTGACATGTATCTCTCCCAAAGCGTGGTTCTCCCGTCTACTGAGGACCTCTTAGGAGCCATGTTCTCGTATGGTACATGAACAAATGTCAGAGCATAGTTCCTTGTCTTGTGTTAAGCTCGTTAAAAAATGAAACAAGGGGTGTGAGTATAGTTCCTTGTCTTGTTTCAAGCTTGTTAAAAAATGAAATAGATGTCCGAGGATAGTTCTTTTACTGCGTCAACCGCATTAAAAAATGAAACAACTCCCTTTTCCAAATCAAGTCTTTGATTAAGATATTGGAAAATCCCAGTCGAGTCTTTCCTGGATCTCGAGAGTGAACCTTCATTCCATCCACCTCGCTAAATCAAATGAAGCTTGGGGGGCATGTACCTCGAATTGAATCATTATGCTTGGGAAATGCAAACTTATCTCAAGCATAGTTTTTCGTTTCAAGCTTGTGTAAACATGAAACCGAATTCAATAAGAGTTCCCCATGGTTCAAGCTTGTGTAAAAATTAACCCATTCCTAATTTAATTCTCCTGATTGTCATTTTTATCAGCGAATTTCTGTTAGATGAGCCTTAGTTGTTTCATTCCATCGCCGCCATCTCTTTGGCCGATCATATGCTTTCACTTGGTTATTTTTCCTTTCCTGAGGAACTGCAGCAATGAATGGTTTTGCTAGCCAGCCTCCTGACCATTATATGTTTTGAGCAATTCCATCATTACCGGAACTATGGCTACCCTTTATACCACTCATTCTTCCATGATGAGTCACCTTTAAGCTCTTTTCTTACTCGTAAAAAATGAAAAGATTGCAGAGTATTTTTCCATTTTAGACTTGTTAAAGCAAATAAAAGCAAGGAGTAATGTTTGAGCTCTATTATGACTCTCAAAACATGAAACGTTTATCGAGTTCTTGTCGTTTTGAACTCGTTAAAGGCTGTGAAACATCGTTTACCCAGTATATGTTTACCCCTTTTTTGGGGTGGGATAAACTATTTTTGAAAAAGTTACTCCTTGACTGAAATGGTCAAGCGGTTCTCTCAAGTATTATTTTCTATCTTTTCGGGCTTTAGAGACACAAATGTACAAAAAGGGACCTTGTGGAGTTTTCTTTTCCGTGTCTTTTTCAAACTCTCTAAACATGAAAAAGATATTGAGTTACACCTTTGTCGGACTCGTTAAAACATTAAACGAGATCGAATTCGTCACCATGATGAACATGAGCTTCTCCTTCCTAGGGATCATTAATCTTACTAGGTCGGATTCATCTGAAGGATGGAATTATATTACAAGCATATGATATCCCCGTCAAGCTTGTGTAAAAATAAATGGGGTACTCGCCAAAAATGGTTAACGAAAATTGGAAGTATTCCATTAGTTGTATTCACTTGTGGTAGCGTGTCACTCTTGAACATTGACACTCATATGTTTTTCATGTCGGGTTTTGGGACATCCTCACTCTGTCACTTGCCTCCCTGGGTTTTGGGTTATCCATTTTAAACCTCTCATATGATCTCTGCCATGTCACCATGACCTTTGATCCTATGATGTCAAATGCTGCCAAACTCCAGAGTCGTGTCATCCATATGTTCAAGAGAAGTCTTCCTACCTGTACATTGTCTGATCATCTTGGATTACTCTCATTCATTGTGTTCCCGTTTCGTGTCGATGATGAAGGATTCATTATGACCTTCCTTCGGCGGATCACTTCCTGTCGACTTCAGCTCATTATCCAGGAAGTTGATCTAGAAACTCCCTTCCAGTACCTTAGAGCTTGCATGCCTCAATGGCAAGTTCTTCGCACTTGACGACAGGTTCTCATCATTGGCCTTCGATCAAATGATTTCACGAGTGTTCGACTTCAATTCCTTATTCACACCCCGTGAATTGTGTTGTTGGTACCTTGAGAGCCATTATCATTATTGGTGGTTTCTCTCGCGCTTGTTAATGGTTCACATCATTGACCGGTAATCAAGCGACTTTCTAACATGTTCGACTTCAACACATTTATTCACATGTTAGAATTTGTACTTTGATCGGGTCATGTTGGAGCGCAAGACCTTGGGCTTAGATTACAAAAGTCTAGGTTGTGAGGAGTAATGAGTCATTCATGATTATATACATGATTCTTTAGATGGATGGTTGCACCCATGCCGTGGATCTATTTCATATGATCCCTCCAGTCGGATGGCTGCATCCATGCCGAGGATCCATGCACATGATCTTTTTCTTGATGGATAGCTGCGCCTATACCATGGATTCATGTATTGTTATATGCCTCTCATGTTTATCAGGCATGACTATCATATTTCAAATATGTACATGTATGCTTGCTTACAAGTTTTCCGACGACGGACTCTGATTCCCCGCATCTACTTGTAAAGCATTTCACCCCACTCTAGTTCGGCCTTCATGCTTTAGGGGGTATCTATTACACAACATTTTTCATTGTCCCTGTACTCCTTGTTCCATGATCCCGAAGGACCTCTACAGTGACCCTCATGTGTTTTCTCATCATGAAGAAACTCCCATTATGTCCCTCTTCATGAGCAGAACATTTCCCTTTTGTATTATTTCCCAAGAATCTTCCTTTTACCCCAGTTTACAAGGCCAGCGCTAATGACCAGTTCATCCCCTGCGTCGATCTGCAGAGTTTAACATTGGGACTAGTGCCGATCACGTTACTAAACCTTGTCTCAGTCACATCGATTCTCTTTTGGCAAGTTTTTTAAATATGGAGTCAAAGCTTCCAGGTTTAGAAGTTTCGTAACAGAAGTCCGGTAAATGGTTGGGCTGGATGGAGCCGAGGAAGTCATTTTAGGTTCCTTTCCCCTATTAGGATGGAACAAACTCAAGATATAAGGCCTCTCCCATGATAAGAGGAACCATATCCCCTCTATCAAATCTATATAAGCCCTTCCTTTCCTAAGTTGAACTAGTCTTTTGGATGTAGTTTCAGTCTTAGTATTTTTGGAGCTTGAATAATCAACAAGACATCTACTCTCTAGTTTATGTTTGAGGGAGAATAGTGTGTTTGGTTTGGTTTGAGACTAAAGGTAAGAACCCTTAAAATTTCCATTGTTGGGGCTATCCATGAAATGCTAGCAAAAGTGTTGGAACCCGGATATGTCGGAGGAGACCAACAACGTCAAGGCATTGGTTGTAATCTCTTTATGAACTTATATGAATACAACTATTCACTGATTTTCTACATTGAAGTGTTATCTTACATTTTATGGTTTAATGTTCCTTGACCTGTTAAGTGGCTTAAATACAATTTGTATGCTATCACGTTTGTTGTTGTTTGTTTTGCTTGTTTCAGGTATTCAAAGGAAGGAAACAAAAAGTAGTTGGAGTAAGGAAGTAGGATCATCACCGAGCGGAATATTGTTCTAAGAGGTAGGTCCTCTTATTTGATTCTAGCTTAAGGAAGTTTTCCATGGGAAGAAGCCTTAAAACTTCCATTGTTGGAGCTATCCATGAAATTCTAGCAGAAGTGTGGGAACCCGGATACGTCGGAGGAGACCAACAACGCTAAGGCATTGGTTGTAATCTCTTTATGAACTTATATGAATACAACTATTGACTGATTTTCTACATTGAAGTGTTATCTTACATTTGATGGCTTAATGTTCCTTGACCTGTTAAGTGGCCTAAATACAATTTGTATGCTATCACGTTTGTTTTTGTTGTTTGTTTTGCTTGTTTCAGGTATTCGAAGGAAGGAAACAAAAAGTAGTTGGAGTAAGGAAGTAGGATCATCACCAAGCGGAATATCGTTCTAAGAGGTAGGCCCTTTTATTTGATTCTATAGCTTAAGGAAGTTTTCCATAGATTGTTTATTTGTGGCTAGACTTGCTCTCTCGGGCGAGAGGAATTGTTTGTGTCTGCACCGAGAAATTACCTGCACCACACTATGCTGTAACTATGAGCAGCTTTTGAGTTATGTCATGTGCATCGTAAAGGTCCTTTGACCATTTTAGGCATAGGTTCTATAGAAGGTCGAGGGATGGTCAACGACCTTGTAGGTATTTCTATGGTCGCGGTGGACATATTGGGCTCTGGGGGAGCTTCATAACTTACATTTCGTGTTTGTGGGAGGATATCTTCTCTTGTCATGAAAATGTCATGATTAGAATTGTTATAAGGGTTCCTCCAGATGGATTAGAGTGGGGTGATTGTTGTTGAGTGTTAACCACTCCTTGATGGGGGAAAGGGTCTTACATTACTATAGTTTGTTGACCTCCTTTCCTCCTACTGTCATATATCCTTTTTAAGTCAGGGAGTTGAGGACAATGATGTGTATAATGATCGTATTCCCCACAGATAGCACATGAATGATTAGTCTGTAGACTTGCGTTCTTGCTTTGTTTATGTGTGTTATTTTTTGTTGATCCCTGGTTTTGATTTCGGTTAGGGTTTCCCCTTTCCGGTGCTCATGGGGGTCGCTAGTGGTTGTTTCCCCCTTGTTCGGGTTCTCCCTTTGGTTTGGTTTTAGGTTTTTTCTTAGCAATATTAGGGGGGTTATTTGGATTCATCTACTCTTATTATTGTTGTGAAGCGGGAGAATGTTGCACTAGATTAACCCTTGCGTTATTTAGCATTGGTGGGTTATTCTGTTGTTGTGTGAGGAAAGGAGAATATTGGTTTCCTTGTCCTTGATTAATATATGGATTATGGGAAGAAGACATTACGTCCATATTCCTAGAGTATTGGTTTCCTTATGGGGGAGGGTATGAGCCTCCCTAAGGGGGATGATATTGGTTAACCTAACTAGTCGTACTCTGCATAGGTGTGGGTTGATCGGGGTAGTATCATGCATGTTGCAATGGTGGTTCGTTTTGCATAGCATCAAATGCTTAGCCATTGAGCGAGTATCCAGAGTATTGGTAGTTATTGTTGAGTTGGTTTTGGGTTATGGACCCAATCAATCCATCATTAGCATTGGATGTCCCTGCTCTCTCTTTATAAGTTTGCATGCGCAGGGCGTCTTGAAGCACATGATAAATGTACCCATATTGGGTGTAGATAAGCTCCAATTATTGAGCTTTACTAATGGCTTCTTCCTCGTTATGCGAGGATGAATTTTCCATGTCTTTGAAGATTTCCGATCTGAGAGATAAAAACCAACCCAAAAAATTAAAAGTTTAAACTATTTTACTTAATTTTTAATTTAAATATAATATAAAAGAAATTATATAGAAATAATTTTCAAAATATTATAAAATTTAAGAAAATGATATAATTGATAAATATTTTTTTAATAATAAAAATTATTATAATTAAAAATTATGAAATATTATAATTGTATATTTTTTATTAAGTTGCAATGAATTTAATTTGGTATTAATAATTAATAACTATTTATTTATTTATGAACATGTTGAGTTATCATTATTAAAATAAAAATAAAAAATAATGTATGAATTTGGTATTAATAATTAATAACTATTTATTTATGAACATATTTATTTATGAACATGTTGAGTTATTATTATTTAAAAAATGCATAAATTTGATATTATAACTAATAATTATTTATTTATGAACATATTGAATTATTATTATTAAAATAAAATAAAAAATAATAATGCATAGATTGAGTAATTATGATTGAGATTAAGTAGTGAATAAGTTTTATTTTAAAAGTCGGTGAAAGCCGCCGGTGAGTAAAGTCAGATTGGTAAAGACGGTGAAGTCTTGTGATTCCCATTAGACGGCAAGGGAATTAAACCATTGGGAATGGGAACTCAACATTCCATGCGTAAAGATTCTCATTAGACGGCGGGAGTACAGTAAAAGATAGTAACGCACTTAAAACAGGACAAAGTAGAGGGTGGGAGTACTGTACCCGTAACAACACACGCAACACAATACAAAGTACGGGAGACTTCGGTTGCAAAACTTTTCGGCGATTAATGGTTTCAGTAATAAACTCCGTCCATGTAAACGGAGAGGGAGAGGTGGGACCTAATAACCACATAATCTGCAGATTTAGAGAATCTGTAATTGGGATGAGGGTTGTTTTTATTTTAAGCCCATCATTATGGTATAATATAGATTTAGAGAAGCTGCAATAAGGATAAGGACTGCTCCTATTTTAAGCCCATAAGTATTGTATAATATCGTATTGTACAATGTTAATTTTGGTATTATTTTGGAGTTATGGATGAAAAGATGATTTAATGTTGAATGAATGAATAATATTTTAACTTTTACGAGATTAAAAGTAGTCTATTAATTTTTTTGCAATTCAATCATTTTCTTACTCAAATTGATGATACAACCTTCTAAGAGTCCCCTTATTGAAGAAACAAAATAATTATCTTGATGCCTCTTAAAGTTTCACATTCCAAAATGAAATGTTTTTCTGATTCCACTACACCAAAAATTAATAAAACCCTCCATAAAAAAACATAATACTATTCTCATATCTCTTAAAGTATCACATTCCAAAATGAAATGTTTTTCTGATTCCACTACACCAGAAATTAATAAAACCTTCCATAAAAACAACATAATAATTACCCATATTAAAAATATATAATTTAATTATATATATATATATGAGATTAAAATGTATGATGCCAACAAAAACACAGGGTTGAGTTAGCGGTGGTGCCACAAAAAGAGGTCGAAGATTTAAGAGACTTTTTGAGATCAAGAATGAGACATAATTTGCACATATATTTCTCCAAAGAACAACACTCTGACCTAAGTCAAACCCTTTATTTGGATGTAAGTGAAGTAGAGTTAATAACATATGCATGTCGTCAGCTCTGAATCTGAATATGACAAGGATAATTGAAATTGTGAAATTTTGTGTTGTTCAAGTGGTCCACTCCATATTGGGACCAGAAATGGAGATCTCTCCACGACGGCCTCAAACATGTGCACGTTGAGCCTGTGAATTAATGGAAGGAAGTCAATGTTCTAGCTGCCTTTGAGTTTGGGCGATTCTTATTTCAGACTCTATAGTATTTTAAATGCAGTCTGACATGGCTATTCAATATCTCGATATAACACGCCGTCATGTCACTAACATTGAAAAAGAAACGAAAAGAAATGAAGATCAATATGCTCTAGGTATCTAGCTGCTGTCATGTCAGGGCGCATTTGAAATGCTATAAGGTCTGCAATAGGAGTCGCCTTGAGTTTGCATTCCGGAGAAAGAAGCAGATGCATGTTTAAGTGTTAGATTTAATTTGTGAGTTTTCCTAATTACCTTAAACCCCAACCAAGATCTACTCCTTTGTAAGAAATTGAAATTAATGCACAGCGGAACTTACTTTCCATCCTCAAAGGCTCCTGGTCTTGACTTGAGTTATTGGCTCTTGAATCCTTCCAAGAGCTTGCAATCCTTTTCTCTGGCTATCCTAAATGACAGAGTACCTAGTCCTCAATGGAGCAGACAATTTTTCTGAGTGATTGCAAGCCTTGGAGACTCAGCCCTTTTATAGCAGTGCAAAACCCCAATCCTAGGGCAGCCTAAAATTTAGCTGAAACAAGTCTGTCTGAAATTTCAGATTGATTGAAATCAATCAATCAATTAATCAATCAATCAGAATAGATTCTGATTTCCTTATTCAGCTCAAATTTATTATTGCTATTTATTTTAATCAACTATAATCGGTCCATTAACAATTATAATTGATTAACATTATTCTACATGTATTTGTATCCAAATCCTTATTTTAAATACGTTTAATGCCATGACTTAATTAATCACATTATTTGGCATATAAATGTAATCTTGCTGACAGTATTTGACATTATAATCACAATGCACGTATGTCCAACTTAAATTTATGAAATTAGACGTCTCTAAATCCAACAATCTCCCACATGGACAAGTGCAACCTTTTGATTATATATCCTTAACTTTATTGCATGCAACTTTTCTGTCTTTACTTGTCGTATTTCTTAAACAATTCCGTCCATCAATTATGCCAACAAAGGACTTAAGCGGCATTTGTCACATTTATTCGCAACTAAACTGACATAAATCACGCTGCCAACATAACTGAATGACATGAATCTGATTTGGACATATAGTTTAGAAATTACACGCAAGTGTGATTAGACGTGCCTATTTCTAATTGAGTCACCTTTACTTTACTGTATGAGGCCAAAAACTTAAACTTTAAAGAAAGAAATAATGAAACTGAAACTGAATGCAACTTGTATATATCATCAAAATTGTTTACAATTGCATTACATAGAACATCAAAAAACAGAACTTAAAACATATTCAGACTCCCACATTTTTCTAATTATCCTAAACAGATATTACACCCATACAAGCAACATGTTGGTGAAACTTCTTGGGTGGTAATCCTTTAGTAAGAGGATCCGCAATCATGGAGTCTGTACCTATGTGTTTTATACATAATTCATTATTCTGCACTCTCTCTTTTACAACCAAAAACTTAATGTCAATGTACTTCGACTTTGACGAACTTCGGTTGTTGGATGCGTATAACACTGCTGAATTGTTGTCACATAATAATTTGAGTGGTTTCTGAATAGAATCCACAATTTTCAGACTTGTGACAAAGTTCTTCAGCCATACGCCATGATTAGATGCTTCAAAACATGCAACAAATTCAGCTGCCATAGTGGAGGAGGCTACCAATGACTGTTTAGCGCTCTTCCATGACACAGCACCACCTGCCATCATGAAGATGTATCCTGATGTTGATTTCATGCTGTCGACACATCCTCCAAAATCAGAATCGGTGTATCCAATGACCTCGAGCTGTTTCGATCTCCGATACGTGAGCATATAGTCCCTTGTTCTCTTTAGGTATCTCAACACTCGCTTGGCTGCCTTCCAATGTTCCATACCTGGGTTACTCAAATATCTCCCTAGCATTCCGGTAATGAACGCAATATCCGGACGCATGCATACTTGTGCATACATGATGCTACCCACGGCTGAGGCATAGGGAATATCTTTCATGAGGTTTTTATCTAAGTCAGTTTGGGGACATTGTTTCAGACTAAACTTATCTCCTTTTGATATAGGGGTATCTCCTGGTTTGCTGTTTTGCATGCCAAATCTTGTTAGAATCTTATCGATATAGTTCCTCTGGGATAACCTCAGAATACCTTGAGATCTATCTCTAAGTATTTCAATCCCTAGAACAAATGATGCATCACCAAGATCTTTCATTTCAAAGTTCTTAAATAAAAAATTCTTAGTTTGATGCAACATGTCCTTATCGTTACTGGCAAGCAATATGTCATCTACATATAAAACCAAGAAAATAAATTTACTCCCACAGAACTTAAGGTATATACATTCATCTACTATGTTAGACTCAAAACCAAATGAGCTAATAACTTGGTGAAACTTATAATACCATTGTCGAGATGCTTGTTTTAGCCCATAGATAGATTTCTTAAGTTTGCAAACCATAGACCCTGCATCACCTGATACAAAGTTTTCTGGCTGCTTCATATAGATCGTTTCATCAATGTCACCATTGAGAAACGCCGTCTTTACATCCATCTGATGAAGTTCTAAATCATAATGTGCTACAAGCGCCAATATAATCCTTAAAGAGTCTTTCGATGAAACTGGAGAGAAAGTCTCTTTATAATCAATGCCTTCTTTCTGTGTGAAACCTTTCGCAACAAGACGTGCCTTGTATTTTTCAACATTGCCTTTAGAATCCCGCTTAGTCTTAAATATCCATTTGCAACCAACGGGTTTCTTGTCTTTAGGCAACGGAACGATATCCCAAACGTCATTGTCATACATAGATTTCATCTCTTCATTCATGGCATTAATCCACATTTGAGAGTTAGAGCTTTCCACAGCTTGTTTGATATTAACAGGATCATTTTCAAACATGCCAATGTCAAACTCATGTTCTTGAAGATATGCATAATCCTTTGATTGTGTAGATCTTTTCTCTCTAGTAGATCTCCTAATTGGCACAGGCTCTAGATTTTCTTGAGGTTCATTTACAACTTGATCTTCAACAGGAGGAAGAACATCATTACCAACTTCTGACTCTCCCACAGGCCCTAGGCCATCAACATTTGTCATGTCAATGTGAGGGTTTGGGTTGGGTTCAGGTCCATTTGTGTTCTCTATTCCATGTTGAGTTTCTAACTGAGTTGTTTGGGATGATGAAGTTTGCACATTGTCAAAAGATGTATTTCTAAACGCAATCGGAATTTGAACAAAACTAGGACTTTGGTCCATAGTCTCATTCGCATTCGTCTCTTCTTCTTCAAAAATACTATCTTTTGTCATATCTCCCCCCACAAACTCATTATCCTCAAAAAATTTTGCACTTCCTGACTCGAAAACTGTATGTTCTGTTGGATTATAGAATTTGAACCCCCTAGATCGTTCAGAATAGCCTATAAAGTAACAACTAACGGTTCTTTCGTCCAGTTTCTTTTTGCTTGGCTTATAAGGCCTAGCTTCACATGGACATCCCCAAACTCTCAAATGATTCAAGCTAGGCTTGCGCCCAACCCATAACTCGTAAGGGGTCTTGTTAGCTGCTTTAGTAGGTACTCTATTAAGTATGTATGCTGCAGTCTTTAAGGCTTCTCCCCACAAATTCTCAGGTAGAGTTGTACGAGCAATCATACTTCTCACCATGTCTTTAAGGGTGCGATTTCGTCGCTCAGCAACACCATTCATTGCAGGCGAACCTGGCAACGTATACTGAGGCACAATTCCGCATTCCTCTAAGTATTTTGCAAAGGGACCTTGACGTTGTTCTCCTGATCCATCATAACGACCGTAGTATTCACCACCACGATCAGAACGAATGGACTTTATACGTTTGTTAAGTTGTAACTCAACTTCCGTTTTGAACTTTATGAACACGTCTAATGCTTCCGCCTTTTCTTTTATTAAGTAAATATGACCATATCTTGAATAATCATCTATGAATGTGATAAAGTAACGGTCACCATTTCTTGTAGCCTTTGGAAAAGGACCACAGATATCCGTATGAATCAATTCTAAGACATCATTACACCTTTTTGCATCATACTTACGTTTATTAGTTTGTTTTCCCTTTATACAATTTACACAATCACTTAAGTTTGTAAAATCTAAAGGTTGGAGAATTTCATTAGACACAAGACGTTCTATCCTTTTCATAGAGATATGTCCTAATCGCTTGTGCCATAATGTTGCAGATTTCTCGCAAGTTAATTTACGTTTTCTATTATCTATATGCAGTGCCTCTGAATGTGAAGTGTCTATATCTAGAAAATAAAGATTATCATAAGAAGACAGGATACCAGAAGCAAGAAGCTTAGAATCTTGACACAAACTGAAATTTCCATTACCAAATGAACATACATAACCATTTTTGTCCAAATAAGATATAGAAATTAGGTTCCTTCTGAAAGATGGAACCACTAAAGCATCAAAACTTAAATAAAATCCTGTCTTACATAATAATCTAAATTTTCCTATGCTTTCCACTTCTACTTTATTGCCATTTCCTACGTAAACGTAGCGCTCTGCCTCACTTGGCTTGCGATGGCTTAGGCAACCCTGCATCGACATACTGATGTTAGTCGTTGCACCTGAATCTATCCACCAAGTATATCTAGATACAAAACTTAAATTAACTTCAGAACAAACCAAAGCAAGAGACATACCTTTCTTTGCCAACCATGCATGATAGTTGGTGCAGAATTTCTTTGTATGTCCTGGCGCTTTGCAGAAAAAACAGTTCCTTTCTCCTGCTTTCACAGAAGTATCTTCCTTCTTGCTTTTCTGCACGGCATTGTTTGCAGCTACCTTGGTAGGTCCCTTTTCCTTGGCAGTAAACTTGCGCTTCTTGCCTTTACCCTTAGGATTAGATGTTACTACATGAGCACTTTCTCCCTTAGTCATTTTCTGTCTCTCTTCCTCCTGTACCAACCGAGCCTCAAACTCAGGTAATGTCCACGTCTCTTTTTGACAATTATAAGTCATCTTGAATTGACTAAAGTTAGACGGGAGAGACAGAAAAATGAACTCAATGAGAACCTCATCAGAGATGTCATAATTATGCCCTTTCAAGGCACGTTGAAGTCTTGTCATCTCAATAACATGCTCTCTAACCCCTTCTTTTCCCTTGTATTTTATTGTTGCCAACTTCACAAAGAGTGTACTCACATCAGTCTTTTTACTCTTTGTGAATTTTTCTTCAAGGGCCTTAAGGTATTCAATAGCGCCTGTCTCTGTATCAGGTATGATGCCTTGAAAAGTCTCATGGATCGTTTGCTTCATCACCATTATGCACATGCGATCTGAATGCTCCCATCTAGCAATATCAGCCTTCTCTTGAGGAGTTACCTCACTCTCTTTATTAGGCTTGGGGCGATCAAATCTCAGTGCTGTGTCCAATTGCATGATCCCTAAGACTAATTTCAGCTTTTCCTCCCACTGTTTGAAATTGTTCCCCATGAGGGGCTTAATCTGACTTAGACTTAACATTATGTTTGGATCTGAAAAATTCAAGAACAAGGAAATAATTTAGATACGATGCGTCACGATTTAATCATAATTCTAAAATCTATCTAAAGGCATGTGTAAAACTATTTGCTCAATTAAAACTTTAGCCAAAACACCATTCAGTAATGAAACACCTTTGGGTGCAATCATTACCTTCAGGCAACCCTTATGCACCAAACAACTTAGCAGGCGCCAACCCTCCTTTGGGAAAGCTAACACCCACGTCCATTGCCAGCACGTTACTTCAACTTGTCATGAGTCATCCTTGCAATTGTCTTACAGAGAGCGGTTCGTTTGCGAACATCAATGCTTGACTCATGCGAAAACAACACATGTATACCAAACACCGTCTTTAGTTAGATTCCAAAATTATGTCTAAAACCTAATCTAGGACGTACCTATAGAATCTACTCGTCCTATATAGAATACAGTATCTTATGACACCTTTTAAATTTAATATGTCAACTATATTCATCAAAATAATTATTAGACTTTAGCAGTTTCTACAATGATTACCTTTTAGAAATGCTTTAATAATTTATTTAGAGAATACTAAATAATTTTATGGTTGCCATGATTAGCATCATTGTGATCAAATCCGAATTTTAGTATTATATCAATAATTAACGTTAATACAAATTTTATGCCATAATTAGCATCATTGTGATAAAATCCGAATTTGGTATTATATCAGTAATTAACGTTAATACAAATTTTTTATGCCATAATTAGCATTATTGTGATAAAATCCGAATTTGGTATTATATCAGTAATTAACGTTAATACAAATTTTTATGCCATAATTAGCATTATTGTGATAAAATCCGAATTTGGTATTATATCAGTAATTAACGTTAATACAAATTTTTATGCCATAATTGTGATCAATTTAGAATTCAGTATTATACCCTTTAATTGGTGTTAATACCAATTTTAAATAATATCTAAATCCTAATAATTAGCCTAAATATAGCATAGTAATTATAGTAATTATCCTATAAATGTGAAGTGATCACTGCATGAGAAATATAAAACCTTTAGCATTATATTTTTTTTTTTTTTAAATAACACGGAATACTAGATCAGACAAAAAAGGACTAAAAAAAGAAAACAATGGATGTCCATGTCCATTCAAAACTGCAGTGCCCTTACATATACGAAAGGCATGATTTATATCCAACAAAACAAAAAATGTTTGATTGCCAAAACCTTTGCAGGATTATCCATCAATGGAGTACACTGTAATGTCAAGGCAAGATGAATGCTTATACACATAACGAGATAAAAACATCAAGCATACTCTACGTGGCAAATAATTCCTTAGCAAGAACATTGGTAAATTGAAATGTAAATAGATTATATGAGATATGATATTGAAATCATGGAAATCAAATCAAAGACTACTTACACCAATACGGCCGTATACTGCCACACTTACTCTACATTTAGCATTCGGTCAAGTAACGAAATGTTCCCAATACATCAAAATATATTGCTCTAAAAATAAACCACATGCGGTAACCTCGATAAAAAAAAAATTTATTTATGAAACAACAATTTATATAGGCCCTATACAGCATACAACTATTGATATCCTACAGCCCTAAATAAAAGGGATTTCATGGAGACCAATTTACTCATACATCTGCGAGTTACATTTTAAAATTGGACTTCAACTGTTCCAAAGTTGCTCGCAGATAATCCAGAAAAGAAAACAGTTCCTCAATTGTGCAAATCAGAGGTGCAAAGCTTAGGTTTACAATTGTTTTGTTTATCTCAGTATCTGAAAACAGTCAGAAGAAACCTCCACATAGCGCCGAACAACATAAAACGCCCTCAAAAAGAGGTAAGCATGCATCAAATAGCAGTTACAACCAAAAGAGCATGAAACGTAAAATGAAAACTACAAGAGCACATTCGCAGAAAAGGTTTGACCATACTGTATTTCATTTAATGTCCAAGGAACAGATATGTCAGGCGATGCAGCACAATTCAAGTGCCATTAATCTTCACAAAATGCAAGCATACCCTAAGTCAAGCACTTTACTTCATGCGATCTAAACTACTGCAGCTATTTAAAGCCATTAAAGCAGTGCTATAATAACTCAAAATACGCCCCAAAAAATGCCGCATTTTAGCCATAACCATTCAAACCCAAGAAAATGGAGTCCAAAAAAAAAATAGAGTTTGCAACTTGTACGCAACCACAGAGTCAGCCATTAGAGACAGCACAAGGATTTCTTACATAAGGGTGTTCCGATACCAATTGTTAGATTTAATTTGTGAGTTTTCCTAATTACCTTAAACCCCAATCAAGATCTACTCCTTTGTAAGAAATTGAAATTAATGCACAGCGGAACTTACTTTCCATCCTCAAAGGCTCCTGGTCTTGACTTGAGTTATTGGCTCTTGAATCCTTCCAAGAGCTTGCAATCCTTTTCTCTGGCTATCCTAAATGACAGAGTACCTAGTCCTCAATGGAGCAGACAATTTTTCTGAGTGATTGCAAGCCTTGGAGACTCAGCCCTTTTATAGCAGTGCAAAACCCCAATCCTAGGGCAGCCTAAAATTTAGCTGAAACAAGTCTGTCTGAAATTTCAGATTGATTGAAATCAATCAATCAATTAATCAATCAATCAGAATAGATTCTGATTTCCTTATTCAGCTCAAATTTATTATTGCTATTTATTTTAATCAACTATAATCGGTCCATTAACAATTATAATTGATTAACATTATTCTACATGTATTTGTATCCAAATCCTTATTTTAAATACGTTTAATGCCATGACTTAATTAATCACATTATTTGGCATATAAATGTAATCTTGCTGACAGTATTTGACATTATAATCACAATGCACGTATGTCCAACTTAAATTTATGAAATTAGACGTCTCTAAATCCAACATTAAGTCCCTGCAGCTAGAAGAATGGTACAATTTGTTCTCGAGGGAAGATGTGCGCAAACTGTTTTTAGCAGTAGTCCCACAATATTTTAATGCAAGTGAGTTTTCCATGTTAAAATCCACTACTATTTCACAAATAGACTCCTTTCTCTTGAATCATGGCATCAGTTAGTTTAGTTGTATCAATGGCTACATCTCGAAAATATTAACATATTGGTTTGGAGTCCAATGGGCTCGTAATCAGGCCTGGGATGTGTACTTTTGGTTTCCAGATGTATTTGATGGTAGTTAAAAAAATTTGAACGTCACACCTGACATGTTGTTTACATCTTCAACCTGTCAAAACGATGTCCACTTTCACAACTAAACCCTAAAAATCTATAATACCTATATTTCATGGGATTCGGACTGAGAACCTGTACGCAAGACATTTGAACTCAAGGTGATTTAAATTCTCCACGGTCTCACTGCCTACCACCGTAGTACTTACTACCTAACATTAATGGGAGTCTCGATGCTCAGCTCAGCTGATGCCAACGATATGCAAAATTAATCCTACGGCTGATATGCAAATTTAATGCATATCTACCATCCAGTTTCTACCTCAGTGGAGATGAATGCCGATGACGGTTTTGAAGTTTTCTTCAACTCCAGAGTCTAGAGTGCACGCTAAACCAAATATGATGAGAGATGTTGATGCAATTCGCATTCTTGATCTTACCTATTCCATTCCATGATCCATATTCAGGCTGGTTGGGGGTTGTTGAATCAGATAGAATGTACGCCTTCGCTAATTCAGTGGATTTGTATTGGCTAAGTCTGAGTTATGGATGACTCTGGCGCTCCTGGGTGGCAGATTGAAGGGATTAGAATGTGCCAACGACAACCCAACTCAACACTTCGAGTTTGTCAGATCATTTCGGCATAATTTCAGGTAAAAGTCAAGACCACCACTAATAAAATGCATCTTGGAAAAACTAAAAGCAATCGCACGATTTCATATGTATCATAATTTGCTCGTCTTATAGTTGGATTGTTTTGGTTGTTGCTGGGTTTATGGATCCATCTATGCTCGCTCACTTGCTAAACTTGGTTCTTCTTGCTAGTATCTGTGCTTTCTTGTATTTGTTCAAGAACACTAAAGGAGTTATCCTTTTTCTCTTCAAATTGATTATTTTTTTGACCCCTTGGCTTCTTCCTCTCTCCTATTTCCCTTGTAATACAATCATTCCTTTAGAGTCTTGTTGCTCTAATTTTGGAAAAGATCTTGCTTAGATGACAATGTTGAAAACATGCCATGCGCTTCAAGGGAGTATTTTTATAATCAACTGAACGCTTTCAAATGTGATTAAAAATCCTTTAAATATTAAGCTTTTCTGACAGTTTATGCTTTATTTCTAATCTTTTTTAACCTAAGTTTTTTGCTATATAAGATTTTGATGGCGTTGAGTATTTTACTTGATATGGATGTTTGACCTGCACCACACAGATCACACTTAAAACACGTGTATAGTATTTTATGGCGCATTTCTGGAAGACATTGGTCACCCAAAATCTCACTAGTCAACCTCTGCAGTTACAAACCCTTTCATTCAATGGAAAGAAAGAAAAAAAAAATTGATGTCGTTGACACTCTTCCCTCCACACAACCTATTAATAATAAAATAAGGTCTTGTGCAGGGTTGTGGCTGGCTACTAAAAAAACTCATGATGAAGTTGCTCCGGCATAACAATCTCTCTGTAAAATCCTGAAGGGACTTGAAATACTAAGGCACTTGAATTCGAAAACAAACTTTGATTCGTCTATTGTCTTGAATTATGTGTTGCTTCATTGTTAGTGGGTGTTGCTAAAGAGGGCGTTGTTGCTTCTACTTCATCGAATTGTGTGACTGTAGAGTAATTATGTAAGGTAGGTTGATTTTTTGTATGCAAAAATAAGTATTGATAAAATGGTGGTTGCTGCTCCAGCAAAGATTTGGACCCACCTCTTTAGCCTCACCCGTCGTCACCAGGCCTGGAATTTCAAATCCTCACTATCTGTTAAATGAAAATTTGATGATGTTCTCAAAATTTTCATGCCCTTCATTTTACGTTCTAATCAAATTTGTGAGTGTCAAACATCCACTTATTTGAAAACTTTCTTTCAAAAACTTGAAAATTTGTTCCAGAACTTTCTAGCTACATTTACTATGCAGATTTTTAGTCTATCAGATTTATACTCCATATTTATAATGGGACTATTTAAACAATGAAAACCTTGCAAAACTTATAACACGTGGACTATAAATAAAGCATCTAGTTGGATTTTTCCAAAGTATAATATATTTCATTGAAATTCAATCCGTCTAAAGAAAATACAAAAAGGCTCTGCAATAATAGATCATAATTATACTTCATTTAAAGTCAAAGCTTCTAGAGCAACTACAAAAAAACTTATCAATAGGAATATCTCAGTACATATATCATTTGTTAAACATAGCCGAGAAGAACTCTCAACTCTAAAAAATCCTTCCTGATTTTGTGTCTGTCCATACCTCATAAACTGCATGTGAATCAACATTAGATGATTCGGGCCCATTCAAAGATACTCTCATTAAAGCATCTAGTGTATCTAACCTTAGCCTCGATTTTTTAATGTCCTTGATGATGTTTTTCTTAGAAAAATCTCTTTCACAATCCACTATACTTGCAGGAATAGTGAGTACAACTTGCCATAATTTTATCATATTAAGATAAATTTTGTGTCATTGTTTTGCGTTACGAAAGATTTTCCATGCATATAAAACCCTAACAACCCACAGATTTAATGAATCAACAAAAGGGTGCAACTCTCTTTTACAAGTTTTGACATCAAATAAAGTTACAAATCTAACATAACTTGATATGGTATGTTGCAAATGTTGAAAAAAATAAAAAGCCAACGCTCCAAATTTTTCTCATGATTACGATGCTCTTCTGGATAATAACAAGGGTTGAACAATTTTGCTGTATTAAAGAGATGAAGGTCTGGAAATCTTTTATTCAAAGAATTTATGAGAGTCTCTATATAACCTTCTGTGAGTTGTTGACAACTCTCTTGTATACCTTCAATACAAGGCTTCATAGATTGTTTCCTTACTTCACTGGATTCAATATCCATGCCTGAGATAGAGATGTATCGTAACTCATGTCTATCTACAATGGTTCCTTCATCTTTAATATCAATGTAGCCATTTTGAGAATCACTTAAATTTTTTGAAAGAGAAGTCATGCCTTCTGCAAATGTCCATTTTCTTAAAAACCATCTAGATAATGTGCTTATAGTTACTTCAAGATCCAACCCAATAGTTGTAATGTCTATAGTTTCTTCTTGAAAAATCACATTCAACTTGTTCAATTCCCCTAGCACATCAGCGAGCATATGTAACCAAAATTGGATAGAATATATTCGTCTCTTATCATACCATGATGAAGTCATAGTTAAATTACCAATGCCAAAACAAGATATTGTTTCATGGAATACAGTGGTCAGAGATACCATTTTAAAGTCATAGTTAAATTAGACATCAAATTAGTGTATGAGATTTTCTTTGCAAGACAAATAATCTATTTATGATTTGATTGTTAAAGTTTATAAAATTGTATATATGGATTTTGTATTCTAGTTTCACTGGGCCAATTTGTATGATTTAATGAATTCTAGTTTCACATATATTTTTTATACAGGTGTTAGGTTGTAAATTTACAAATGTCTCAAAAGAGAAAAATATAGGCTACAATTGGGGAAATGTATGGATCGACAAAGGGAAAACTTCTAAGACTCAAAGCAATTTAGAAACATGTGAATATATCCATAATGATCATGTGGAACAAAAATTACATGAAATTTTTCAAAGTTCTTTTGATCATGATGTAGATGAAGAAACAAACGAAGTTGAAGACGAGGTTATTAATAATTCAATAATGAAAGTGAAAAAAATAAGAAGACAATTTCACATGGAATGGTTAGATAAGTTTGTTTGGTTGAATTATGTGAGGTTTGATGATAAAATAGCTGTGAATTGTATCTATTGTGAGAAATATCAAATGAATGGACCATGGGGTTTAGGGAATTGTTGCACAACATTACAACATGATGCTCTTGTTACCCATGAAAAATCACGTGCGTGTAAAGATGCTAACACAAGATGGATTAATGCATTAGAGGGAAAGATGAAACCAATTCCATATCATATTAGACAGGTGGGAGATGCCAATAAGGAAAGAGTGATTTCTACAATGAAAGTATCATATTCCATTTCTCGAGAAGATTTATCATTATCAAAGTATGAGAAGTTTTGAAAATTTCTAATTGATGCAAAAACTCCAAATATGCCAAAGTCTCTAGAGTACTCTTCATACACAAATCATGAGTCTGCAAATGATTTTATATATTTCATATCAAAACATCTTGAACAAATTCAAATAAAGAGTATGTTGGAAAGTCATTTCTTTTCATTTATGGTTGATGAAAACACTTTTCGAACCTTAGATAAACATATTTTTTTTATGCAACAAATTTAGATTCAAAGGGTCTCGAACCACCTATCTCCCGGTTTGTGAAGCTCAAGTATGAAGTGGATGGAAAAGGAAAAACAATATATGATAGTGTCGATCAATTAATAAATGTTAGATGCCTTCAATATAAATATTTGATAGTTGTTTCTACAGATGGGGCTTCAACAATGATTGGACATGAAAATGGTCTTATTTCATTTTTGAAAGAGAACAATCCAAACCTTATTACAGTACATTGTGTGGCTCATCGTGAGTCTTTAGCAGCAGCAACTGCTTCTAAGAGATTACCTGAGTTATTGTTTGTTGAAAAATTGCAAACAAAGTGTATTCATGGGTTCAAAACTCCCCAAAGAGAAATAATGAACTTAATGATTTGCTTAGAGTCATGCAAATTGATGTTCTTGACGTTCTGCAAATACATTCAGTGAGATGGTTATCTAGAGGGGAAGTTATTATAAGGCTTGTGAAACTTATGCCGACAATTTTAACTTCGTGGAAAAATGAAAAGAAAACTTCATCATGGTATGATAAGACACAAATATATTTCTCCAATTTTGTTTAGATATGCTTGTTGATTTGTTAGGGAAATTTAACAAGTTGAATGTGAATTTTCAAGAAGAAACCGTAGACATTACAACTATTGGGTTGGCTCTTGAAGTAACTATAAGCACATTATCTAGATGGTTTTTAAGAAAAGAGACATTTGCAGAAGGCACAACTTATCTTTCAAAATTTTTGAGTGATTTTCAAATTGTGATTCTCAAAATGGATACATTTATATTAAAGATGAAGGGAAAATTATAGATTGACACGAGTTATGATACATCTCTACCTCAACCATGGATATTGATTCCAGTGAAGGAAGGAGACAATCTATGAAACCTTGTATTGAAGGTACACAAGAGAGTTGTCAACAACTCACAAAAGGTTATATAGAGACTCTCATAGATTCATTGAATGAAATATTTACAAACCTTCATCTTTTTAATGTAGCAAAATTGCTTAGCCCTTGTTATTGTTCAGAATAGCGTCGTAATCGTGAAAAAATTCAAAGCGTTGACTTATAAATATTTTCAACATTTGCAACATACCATATCGGGTGATGTTGGATTTGTGGCTTTATTTGATGTTAAATTTTGTGCCCTATTTTTGATTCATTAAATCTATCTTGTGAGGGGTTTTATATGAAAGAAGCATGGAAAGTCTTTCATAACACAACAATGGTACAAAACTTATCCTAATATGATGAAATTATGCCAAGTTGTACTCACTATTTCTGTAAGTACAGTGGATTGTGAAAGGTGATTTTCTAAGCAAAACATCATCAAGGACATTAGAAAATAGAGGCTAGGGTTGGATACACTAGATTCTCTAATGAGTATATTTGAATGGGCCTGAATCATCTAATGTTGATTGGTATGCAGTTTATGAGGTATGGACAGATACAGATTCAAGAAGGATTCTTGAGCTTTGAAAGTTCTTCTTGGATATGTTTAACAAAGGATATATGTACGAAAATATTCCTATTGATAAGTTTTTTTGTAGTTGCTCAAGAAACTTTGACTTTAATGAAGTATAATTATGATCTATTATTGCAGAACTTTTTTGTATTTTTTCTACAAGGATTGACTTTCAATGAAATATACTATACTTTGCAAAAATTCCATTATATGCTTTATTTGTAGTCGATGTGTTATAAATTTTGCAAGGTTTTCATTGTTTAAATAGTCCCACTAAAAATTTGGAGTATAAATCTGATAGACTAAAAATATGCACAATAAATCTAGCAAGAAAGTTCTGGAACAAATTTGTAAGAGTCTTTGAAAGAATATTTTCAAATAAGTGGAGGTTTGACACACAAATTTGATTAAAATGTAAAATGAAGGGCATGAAAAATTAAAAAACATCATCAAAATTTTATTTGACACGCAGTGAGGATTTGAAATTCCAGGCCTAGATGGGAGTCTCGATGCTCAGCTCAGCGGATGCTAACGATATACAAAATTAATCCAAATTGTGTTCCACTGATATGCAAATTTAATGCATATCTACCATCAGGTTAATGCATATCTACCATCCAGTTTATACCTTAGTGAAGATGAATGCGGACGATGGTTTTGCAGTTTTCTTTCATTGTAGAGACTAGAGTGCATGCTAAACCAAATATGATGAGAGGTGCTGATGCAATTTTCATTCTTGAATCTTACCTATTCCAATCCATGATCCATTTTCGGGCTGGTTGAGGGTTGTTGAATCAGATGGAATGTACGCCTTTGTTAATTCGGTGGATTTGTATTGGCTAAGTCTGAGTTATGGACGACTTTGGCGCTCCTGGGTGGTGAATTGAAGGGATTAGAATGTGCCAGTGACAACCCAACTCACCACTTCGAGTTTGTCAGATCATTTCGGCATAATTTCTAGTAAGAGTCAAGACCTTCACTAATAAAATGCATCTCGGAAAAACTAAAAGCAACCGCACGATTTCATATCATAATTTGCTTGTCTTATAGTTGGATTGTTTTGGTTGTTGTTGGGTTTATGGATCCGTCTATGCTCAGTCACTTGCTAAACTTGGTTCTTCTTGCTAGTATCTATGCTTTCTTGTATTTGTGCAAGAACACTAAAGGAGTTATCCTTCTTCTCTTCAAATTGATTATTTTTTTGGCCCCTTTGCTTCTTCCTCTCTCCTATTTCCCTTGTTGTAATCCAATCATTCCTTTAAGGGTCTTGTTGCTCTAATTTTGGAAAAGATCTTGCTTAGATGACAATGTTGAAAACATGCCATGCACTTTAAGGGAGTATTTTTATAATCAACTACACGCTTTCAAATGTAATTAAAAAACCCCTAAATATTAAGCTTTTCTGACAGTTTATGCTTTAATTCTAAGCTTTTTTAACATAAATTTTTTGGTTATATAAGATTTTGATGGCATTGAGTCTTTTTCTTGATATGGGTGTTTGACCTACACCACATAGATCACACTTAAAACACGTGTATAGTATTTTATGGCACATTTTTGGGAGACATTTGTTGCCCAAAATTTCACCAGTCAATCTCTGCAATAACAACCCCTTACATTCAATGGAAATAAAGAAAAAAAAAGGATTTTGTTGATGCTCTGCCCTCCACACAACCTATTAATAATAAAATAAGGTATTGCGCAAGGTTGTTGATGGCTACTAAAAAACTCATGATGAAGCTGCTATGGCATAACAATCTCTCTACAGAATCTTGAGACTTGAAACGCTGAGGCACTTGAATTCGAAAAAATACTTTGATTTGTCTTTTGGTTTGAATTATCTGTTGCTTCGCTGTTAGTGGATGTTGCTACATAGGACTTTGTCGCTGCTATGAGTTGTGTGACTGTAGAGTAATTCTGTAAGGTACGTTGATTTTTTGTATGCAAAAATAAGTACTGATAAAATGGTTGCTACTGCTCCAATCGAGATATTGGACCCACCTCTTTAGCCTCAATTGTCGTCACCAGGCTTGGAATTTCAAATCCTCACTACCTGTCAAATGAAAATTTGATGACGTTTTCAAATTTTTCATGCCCTTCATTTTATGTTCTAATCAAATTTGCGAGTGTCAAACCTCCACTTATTTGAAAATTTTCATTCAAAGACTCTTGCAAATTTGTTCCAGAGCTTTCTAGCTAGATTTACTATGCAAATTTTTAGTCTATCAGATTTATACTCCATATTTATAGTGGAACTATTTAAATAATGAAAACCTTGCAAAACTTATAACATGTGAACTATAAATAAAATGTCTAGTTGGATTTTTCCAAAGTATAGTATATTTCATTGAAATTCAATCCGTCTAGAGAAAATACAAAAAAGTTCTGCAATAATAGATCATAATTATACTTCATTTAATATCAAAGTTTCTAGAAAAACTACAAAAAAATTATCAATAGGAATATATCAGTACATATATCCTTTGTTAAACATAGTCGAGAAGTACTTTCGAAGCTCAAGAATCCTTCTTAACTTTGTATCTGTCCATACCTCATAAAATAACTTATTTGAAAACTTTCTTTCAAAGACTCTTGCAAATTTGTTCCAGAGCTTTCTAGCTAGATTTACTATGCAAACTTTTAGTGTATCAGATTTATACTCCATATTTATAGTGGAACTATTTAAATAATGAAAACCTTGCAAAACTTATAACACGTGAATTATAAATAAAATGTCTAGTTGGATTTTTTCAAAGTATAGTATATTTCATTGAAATTCAATCCGTCTAGAGAAAATACAAAAAAGTTCTGCAATAATAGATCATAATTATATTTCATTTAATATCAAAGTTTCTAGAGAAACTACAAAAAAAATTATCAATAGGAATATATCATTACATATATCCTTTGTTAAACATAGTCGAGAAGTACTTTCAAAGCTCAAGAATCTTTCTTGACTTTGTATCTGTCCATACCTTATAAACTGCATGCCAATCAACATTAGATGATTCAGGCCCATTCAAAGCTATTCTCATTAGAGCATCTAGTGTATCCAACCCTAGCCTCGATTTTTTAATTTCTTAGAAAATTCCCTTTCACAAGCCATTGTACTTGCAGGAATAGTGAGTACAGATTGCCATAATTTCACATCATATTATGATGAGTTTTGTGTCATTGTTTTGTGTTACGAAAGATTTTCCATGCTTCTTTCATAGAAAAACCCTCACAATCCAGATTTAAAGAATCAACAAATGGGTGCAACTCTCTTTTACAAGCCTTAACATCAAATAAAGCTACAAATCTAACATCACTTGATATGGTATGCTGCAAATGTTGAAAAATTTTTAAAAGCCAACGCTCTAAATTTTTCTCATGATTACGACGCTCTTTTGGATAATAACAAGGGCTGAACAATTTCGCTGCATTAAAAAGATGAAGGTCTATAAATCTTCCATTCAAAGAATCTATGAGAGTCTCTATATAACCTTTTGTGAGTTGTTGACAACTCTCTTGTACACCTTCAATACAAGGTTTCAAGATTGTTTCTTTGCTTCACTGGACTCAATATCCATGGCTGAGATAGAGATGTATCGTAACTCATGTCTATCTACAATGGTCCCTTCATTTTTAATATCAATGTATCCATTTTGAGAATCACTTAAATTTTTTGAAAGGTAAGTTGTGCCTTTTGCAAATGTCTATTTTCTTAAAAACCATGGAGATAATGAACTTATAGTTACTTCAAGAGCCAACCCAATAGTGGTAATGTCTATAGTTTCTTTTTGAAAAATCACATTCAACTTGTTCAATTCCCCTAGCATATCAACAAGCATATGTAAACAAAACTGGATAGAATCTATTCGTGTCTTATCATACCATGATGAAGTCATAGTTAAATTACCAATTCCAAAACAAGATATTGTTTCATGGACTACAATGGTTGCAGATACCATTTTAAAGTCATAGTTAAATTAGACATCAAATTAGTCCATGAGATTTTCTTTGTGAGACAAAGAATCTATTTCCGATTTGATTGTTAAAGTTTATAAAATTGTATATAGGGATTTTGTGTTCTAGTTTCACTGGGCCAATTTATATAATTTAATGAATTCTAGTTTCACATATATATTTTTATACAGACGCCAGGTTACAAAATTACAACTGTCTCAAAAGAGAAAAATACAGGCCACAATTGGGGAAATGTATGGATGGACAAAGGGAAAAATTCTAAGACTCAAAGCAATTTAGAAACATGTGAAGATACTCATAGTGATCATGTGGAACAACAATTACATGAAATTTTTGGAAGTTCTTCTGATCATGATGTAGATGAAGAAACAAATGAAGTTCAAGAAGAGGTTGTTAATAATTCAATAATGAAAGTGCAAACAAAAAGATAATTTCGCATGGAATGGTTAGATAAGTTTGTTTGGTTGAATTATGTGAGGTTTGATGATAAAATAGCTATGAAGTGTATCTATTGTGAGAAGTATAGGATGAATGGACCATGGGGTTTAGGTAATGGATGCACAACATTACAACATGATTCTCTTGTTACTCATGAAAAGTCACGGGTGCGTAAAGATGCTAATGCAAGATGGATTAATGCATTAGAGGGAAAGATGAAACCAATTCCATATCATATTAGACAGGTGGGATATGTCAATAAGGAAAAATTGATTTCTACAATGAAAGTATCATATTTTATTTCTCAAGAAGATTTATCACTATCAAAGTATGAGAAATTTTGCAAATTTATAATGGATGCACAAACTCCAAATATGCCAAAGTCTCTAGAGTACTCTTCATACACAAATCGTGAGTCTGCAAATGATTTTATATATTGCATATCAAAACATCTTGAACAAATTGAAATAAAGAATATGTTGGAAAGTCATTTATTTTCATTGGTGGTTGATGAAAACACTTTTCGAACCTTAGAGCAACACCTTGTTGTTTATGCAACAAATTTAGATTCAAAAGGTCTCTGACCACCTGTCTCCCGGTTTATGAAGCTCAAGTATGTAGTGGATGGAAAAAGAAAAACAATATATGATAGTGTCAATCAATTAATAAATGTTAGAGGACTTCAATATAAAGATTTGATAGTTGTTTCTACAGATGGGGCTTCAACATTCATTGGACATGAAAAAGTTCTTATTTCATTTTTGAAAGAGAACAATCCAAACATTATTACAGTTCATTGTGTGGCTCATCGTGAGTCTTTAGCAGTAGCAAATGCTTTAAAGAGATTACCCGAGTTATTGTTTGTTGAAAAATTGCAAACAAAGTGTATTCATGGGTGCAAAATTCCCCAAATAGAAATAATGAACTTAATGATTTGCTTAGAGTCATGCAAATTGATGTTCTTGATGTTCTACAAATACATTCAGTGAGATGGTTATCTAGAGGGGAAGTAATTATAAGGCTTGTGAAACTTATGCCAACAATCTTATCTTTGTGGAAAAATGAAAAGAAAACTTCATCATAGTATGATAAGACACAAATATATTCTCTCTAGTTTTGTTTACATATGCTTGCTGATTTTCTAGGGGAATTTAACAAGTTGAATGTGACTTTTCAAGAAGAAATAATAGAGATTACAACTATTGGGTTGGCTCTTGAAGTAACTATAAGTGTATTATCTAGATGGTTTTTAAGAAAATGGACATTTGCAAAAGGCACAACTTATCTTTCAAAATTTTTGAGTGATTCTCAAAATGGATACATTTATATTAAATATGAAGGGAAATTATAGATAGAAAATAGGTACGATACATCTCTATCTCAGCCATGGATATTGAATCTAGTGAAGGAAGGAAATAATTTATGAAACCTTGTATTGAAGGTACACAAGAGAGTTGTCACAACTCACAAAAGGTTATATAGAAACTCTCATAGATTCATTGAATGAAATACTTCACGACCGTTATCTTTTTAACGCAGCAAAATCGTTTAGCCCTTGTTATTGTCCACAATAGCCTCGTAATCGTGAAATTTTTTTACAGCATTGACTTTTAAAGCTTTTTCAACATTTCCAACATACCATATCAGGGGATGTTGGATTTGTAGCTTTATTTGATGGTAAATCTGTAAAAGAGAGTTGTGCCCTTTTGTTGATTCATTAAATATATCTTGTGAGGGTTTTTCTATGAAAGAAGCATGGAAAGTATTTCATAACACAAAATAATGGTATAAAACTTATCCTAATATGATGAAATTATGGCAAGTTGTGCTCACTATTCCTGCAAGTACAATGTATTGTGAAAGGTGATTTTCTAAGCAAAACATCATCAAGGACATTAGAAAATAGAGGCTAGGGTTGGATATACTAGATGCTCTAATGAGAATATATTGAATGGGCCTAAATCATCTAATGTTGATTGGCATGCAGTTTATGAGGTATGGACACATACAAATTCAAGAAGGATTCTTGAGCTTTGAAAGTTCTTCTTGGATACGTTTAACAAAGGATATATGTACGGAGATATTCCTATCGATAAGTTTTTTTGTAGTTGCTCTAGAAAATTTGACTTTAAATGAATTATAATTATGATCTATTATTGCAGAACTTTATTGTATTTTCTCTAGAAGGATTAACTTTCAATGAAATATACAATACTTTGAAAAAACCCCGCTAGATGCTTTATTTATAGTCAATGTGTTATCACTTGTCCAAGGTTTTCATTGTTTAAACTATAAATCTGGAGTATAAATCTGATAGACTAAAAATATGGACAGTAAATCTAGCAAGAAAGTTTTGGAACAAATTTGTAAGAGTCTTTGAAAGAAATTTTTCAAATAAGTGGAGGTTTGACACTCACAAATTTGATTATAACGTAAAATGAAGGGCATGAAAAAATCAAAAACGTCATCATAAGTTTCATTTGATGGGCAATGAGGCTTTGAAATTCCAGACCTACTCCGACACTGTAAGAGTCATAATTCCAAAGACTAGTTGGTGGACATCAAGGTTAAAAGACTAGTTGGTTGACATCAAGGTTACAAGCGCAATAGTTATTGTAAATATGGAAACCCTATAGTTTAAAGGTGAGAGCACACAGTGGAGATTATTTGTTTGCAAAATCGATGGAACACTGTAAACAGAAACTAGTCTGAGAAAAACCCAACGAGTTGATGCAATGAACAATTGCATACGTTGTCAGTAACTGAACGCCAACTGTCAAGATTGATATTGTATCCTTGCAACAAATTTTCTACTATGAAATTTCGTATACAGGTATGCTCTAGCACCCAAGAAGAAACATAGTTTTATCTATTTAAGCTTGCTAGGAAATAATGTAAGTTTGAAAAAGATTCTACATTATATGCCTGCATGGAACCAATGACAAGAATGGAACCAGGCATTAGAGATAGGCCAATTGACAAGTAGTGGAAGTTCGGCATCGAATGAGAAACATGGGGTTTGATGAAGGGCATGAAAAAATCAAAAACGTCATCATAAGTTTCATTTGATGGGCAATGAGGCTTTGAAATTCCAGACCTACTCCGACACTGTAAGAGTCATAATTCCAAAGACTAGTTGGTGGACATCAAGGTTAAAAGACTAGTTGGTTGACATCAAGGTTACAAGCGCAATAGTTATTGTAAATATGGAAACCCTATAGTTTAAAGGTGAGAGCACACAGTGGAGATTATTTGTTTGCAAAATCGATGGAACACTGTAAACAGAAACTAGTCTGAGAAAAACCCAACGAGTTGATGCAATGAACAATTGCATACGTTGTCAGTAACTGAACGCCAACTGTCAAGATTGATATTGTATCCTTGCAACAAATTTTCTACTATGAAATTTCGTATACAGGTATGCTCTAGCACCCAAGAAGAAACATAGTTTTATCTATTTAAGCTTGCTAGGAAATAATGTAAGTTTGAAAAAGATTCTACATTATATGCCTGCATGGAACCAATGACAAGAATGGAACCAGGCATTAGAGATAGGCCAATTGACAAGTAGTGGAAGTTCGGCATCGAATGAGAAACATGGGGTTTGAACTAGGAAGCATGCAGTGAGAGGCAATAACATGCTTTCAAAATTTGATTGAAGATTTATCTGTAGTTTATGAAAGGTCTACTTAACCTGATTGTAAATTTAAATGGTTATATATATATATATATATATTCAATAAATAAAATTCAAGTCAAATAATTAATTGACTTTGTTCTTTTATTTTTAAAATCTATAATAATTAATTTTAATAAACTATTATCTATGATTTATCAAGGTTAAAACCTCTCAAACATACAAACCAAGGTTATAGAGAAATGTTCCAAAACTGTTGAAAGGCCATAGTAACTAAACCATGTCAATAATGGAACCTCCTTTACATACAAAAGACAATTCTGTCAATTGGATATATTTGAATAGTGGGGAAGAGTTTAATTTCTGTAAGTAATATGGAGTAATATTAAATATTTTATTTTTTGCAAGTGATAAGGTCATATTAAATATCAATGGGATATATTTGAATAATTGAGAAGACTTTAATTTTTGTAAGTAATATGGAGTAATAGTAATATTTTAATCTTGCAAGCGATAAGTTTATATTAAATATATTGTTTTAATGGTTTTGATTTTGGTTCTTAAAGTATTTTTAATTGTTTTATATATATATGAAATTTTTTATTACATTTAAATATATACATATTTTAATTTTAAATTCACAGTTAAATTAGACATCAAATTAGTGTATGAGATTTTCTTTGTGAGACAAAGAATCTATTTCTCAGTTTATTGTTAAAGTTTATAAAATTGTATATAGGGATTTTGTATTCTAGCTTCACTGGGCCAATTTGTATGCTTTAATGAATTCTACTTTCACATATATTTTTTATACATGTGGTTGCAAATTTAGAAATGTCTCAAAAGAGAAAAATGCAGGCTACAATTGGGGAAATGTATGGATCGACAAAAGGGAAAAATTCTAAGACTCAAAGCAATTTAGAAACATGTGAAGAAACCCATAATAATCATGTGGAACAACAATTACATGAAATTTTTTGGAAGTTCTTCTGATCATGATGTAGAGGAAGAAACAAATGAAATTAAAGAAGAGCTGCTACTAATTCAATAATGAAAGTGCAAACAAAAAGACAATTTCACATGGAATGGTTAGATAAGTTTGTTTGGTTGAATTATGTGAGGTTTGATGATAAAATAGCTATGAAGTGTATCTATTGTGAGAAGTATATGATGAATGGACCATGGGGTGTAGAGAATGGTTGCACAAAATTGCAACATGATGCTCTTGTTACTCATGAAAAATCACAGGTGGATAAAGATGCTAATTCAAGATGGATTAATGCATTAGAGGGAAAGATGAAACCAATTTCAGATCATATTAGAGAAGTGGGAGATGTCAATAAGGAAAGAGTGATTTCTACAATGAAAGTATCATATTTAATTTGTCAAGAAGATTGATCTTTATCAAAGTATGAGAAGCTTTGCAAATTTTTAATGGATGAAAAAACTCCAAATATGCCAAAGTTTCCAGAGTACTCTTCATACACAAATCATGAGTCTGCAAATGATTTTATATATTTCATATCAAAACATCTTGAACATATTCAAATAAAGAATATATTGGAAAGTCCTTTCTTTTCATTGATGGTTGATGAAAGCACTTATCGAACCTTAGAGCAACACCTTGTTGTTTATGCAACATATTTAGGTTCAAAGGATCTCGTACCACCTATATCCCAGTTTACGAAGCTGAAGGATGTAGTGGATGGAAAAGGAAAAACAATATATGATAGTGTCAATCAATTAATAAATTTTAGAGGCCTTCAATATAAAGATTTGATAATTGTTTCTACAAATGGTGTTTCAACAATGATTGGACATGAAAATGGTCTTGTTTCAATTTTTAAAAGAACAATCCAAACCTTATTAGAGTTCATTGTGTGGTTCATCGTAAGTCTCTAGCAGCAGCAAATGATTCTAAGAGATTACCCGAGTCATTGTTTGTTGAAAAAATTGCAAACAAAGTGTATTCATGGGTTCAAAACTCCCCAAAGAGAAATAATAAACTTAATGATTTGCTTAGAGTCATGCAAATTAATGTTCTTGGCATTCTACAAATACATTCAGTGATATGGTCATCTAGAGGGGAAGTTATTATAAGGTTTGTGAAGCTTATGCTAGCAATTTTAACTTTGTGGAAAAATGAAAAGAAAACTTCATCATGGTATGATAAGACATGAATATATTCTATCCAGTTTTGTTTACATATGCGTGCTGATGTTCTAGGGGAATTGAACTAGTTGAATGCAACTTTTCAAGAAGAAATTGTAGACATTACAACTATTGGGTTGGCTCTTGATTAATTATAAGAACATTATCTAGATGGTTTTTAAGAAAATATACATTTGTAGAAGGCGCAAGTTATCTTCCAAAAAATTTGAGTGATTCTCAAAATGGATACATCTATATTAAAGATGAAGGGACAATTGTAGATAGGCACGAGTTACGATATATCTCTATGTCAGCCATGGATATTGAATCCAGTGAAGCAGGGAAACAATCTATGAAACCTTGTATTGAAGGTACATAAGAGAGTTGTCAAAAAACTCACGGAGGTGGCTAAACAATGGTGATTATTATAGAAAAATGTTGAAAGGGACCTATAAGAGTAGCGCACCTGGTTATAGAACATGTCTAAAGACCCTGTAAGAGGCTTATACAAAGTATCTAATAGTTTATGACCGACTTGACACACATATGTGACGAGTTAATAACAAGTTAAATATAGGTTGAGACGGGTATTATAATAGGATAACACAGTTTTTTTACACGGATACAGGTGGTATAACCAGGACACAGATGGTATACTAGATTCCCTAACGGGGAATAATAGGTTGGTATCAAGTTGTACCATCTTAGTCATAGGTAGGTGATAGGTTCCTTACAAGGTGTAAGACAAGTTTTACAGGTAGGTGACAAGATCGTTATAGGTTACAACAAGTGGATTGGTCATAGGTGGTGAATGATTTTATAACATGTTATATAACAAGTTTTATGGTTGATTTTATCACAGGGTGATAACAAGTTGTAGTAGGTTTACAACGGGCTATGATAGACGTATGGCAAGTTGTAACAGGCCTTGTGATAGCTTTTGGATAATGGTGGTGATAAGCCTTCTGATAGGTCTTGGAAAGCATACAACATGGTTGTCACAAGTCTATACTAGGTGTTATAGAAGGACTACTGGAAGGTTATGACAGGTCATAGCAAGGGTGAATAGAATAATTAATAGATTTTATGATAGGTTGTAGCAACTAGTAATAGATTTGATGTATCTTTGATAAGGTCGGTTGTTATATAAATTTAAATAGAGCACCAAAAAGGAAGGCAACCAGAAATGCAAGAATATTAGTTAATAATATATGTTTGTTAGCAAGAATTGTATGCAATGCCAGTGCTTGTGATTGAGGCATATGAAAGCCAGCTTTGACTTTTTTCCTTTAAATTTCATTTTTCTTAATTTTGTTTTATTGACAACTTTATGAACTCGGTTGTTGATTTCTCTTGCAGAAAAAGAGAAAATATTTATATGTATATGTTTGTATATATACCTATATATGTGGAATGAATTGCTATGAATATTAATGGTATCTATTTGATGTCTTCTAGGTGTAATGATGATGGTGAAGAGATTACACGTTCGTTAGCATGGGGTAAGGAATTCCAAATCATGTTGATGTGTAGATGGCACCGGAAGCATGAAGAATGCCCCAAAATAAAGCCATGCATGAGAAAATGGACTTGCAACTACATATTGTGAGCTCAAGTCAATTTCCAGCAACATATTCATATTATGAGTATATGATGCACTTAGGATAATGCATAAAATAAGGGGGGGAGGAATGTAATACCCCTATCCGTTTATGATTATGTGAATATATGTACAATGATATTAGGCCAGTGAGTCGGATGAATATAGCAGTTAGGATGATTAGTCATGTTATGTGGCCTGCATGCCCATGTAGACATGATTGGATATGTTTTGAGGCCACCATGCCCAAACATATATGCCAATTTTGGCTAAGTGGGTGAAGGACCAGGATTATAAATATAATGTAATTTCGTACCTATTTTAATAATAATAAAAATAGGTTTCCTATGGAGCCCACTCCACGACAAAGAGTATGGGGGGAGGTGCAACTCCATGGTGAGAGGCAATGGTGTGTTGGATGATAGGTGTTGGCAATAGGGAGACCTGTATCCCATGTGGATTTAGTGTGTGCCAAATGGAAGAGAGAAGCCATGCAATGTGAAATATATATATATATTTTGTGGGAATCCCAATTGTCGTTAGAACAAAACGTGCAGGTGTTAGTCAACGATTGCATCCCCAGAGATAAGGATCCACGTGAGGTGGTTAGTCCATGTCGTAAAACACATAGGGAGTGTTGGTTTATCCAATGTCCAACAATCTCCCCCCCAACGCAAGTCGAGTGTGTATCGAACTCGTGACCTACACTCTTATACCACTTTTTGGGAATCATAATTATCGCTAGACCAATACTCGCAGGTGTTATTCAATGATTGCATCACCATAGGTAAGGATCCATGAGAGGCAGTTAGTCCATGTCGCAAAACATATGGGGAGCGTTGGTTTATCCAATATCGAACACTTGCCTGGAAAAGAGATAAGGAATTATTATTATGGTGATCATCATTATGGCTATTACTCTGAGGAGGAGGATTTTAGACGGTTTGTCCTGAGTAACCAGTTGGTGCGCCCTGAGCTTGGGCTATGATACCAGCTGAGATTTGTTTTGGTTCGTGCCCTGAAGGGTACTTGAATAGCCCTGGAGCAGCATGATTATTGGTTTGGAACCTTGGTAGTTGATGTTGCCTGGAGGGTGCCTGGAGTCTTGGAGTAGCATGATTGTTGGGTTAGTACCTTGGCTATGGAGGTACATTTGTTTCTAATTTATTGTTGCCTTTGGAGTTGCAACCTGACTCAAGGGGGACTCGTGGTTGAAATTCATGAACCACGTGGTCTACAACTGGGTGGAATATGGAGATCTTGTAGTCAGTCACTCTTATACTTAGATAAGTATCCATATGTAATGTTTTGTTTATTTATGTAATTATTTTTGGAACCCTAGATTCATGGGCTTTTGTTAAATGCCTGTAATTAGCCTGACTCAAGGGGGACTCGTGGTTGAAATTCATGAACCACGTGGTCTACAACAGGGTGGAATATGGAGATCTTGTAGTCAGTCACTCTTATACTTAGATAAGTATCCATATGTAATGTTTTGTTTATTTATGTAATTATTTTTGGAACCCTAGATTCATGGGCTTTTGTTAAATGCCTGTAATTATTTAAGTATTTTGTTGTGCATTATAATTATATGTCATGTTTATAGTTGCATGTCATTTATCTATAAATCCTAGTTAGGGTTTTGTATTAATGTGATTAAGTCACTATTAATTATGTTGTGTATCATAATTAAATATTGTTTATTAGGTCTATATCTAATTGTAAATGTTGCACGTGACTCTGAATTATTGTATGGGAAACCCTAAGGGTTGTGTAGAAGTTAGTACCTTGGGTATGGAGGTACATTTGTTTCTCATTTATTGTTGCCTTTGGAGTTGCAACCTGACCCAAGGGGGACTCGTGGTTGAAATTCATGAACCACGTGGTCTACAACAGG
This sequence comes from Pinus tabuliformis, assembly GCA_031772625.1. Lineage (NCBI taxonomy): Eukaryota > Viridiplantae > Streptophyta > Pinopsida > Pinales > Pinaceae > Pinus > Pinus tabuliformis. The sequence continues at coordinate 1,299,513,360 of CM062804.1, forward strand.
GTGGAATGTGGAGATCTTGTGGTCAGTCACTCTTATACTTAGATAAGTATCCATATGTAATGTTTTGTTTATTTATGTAATTATTTTTGGAACCCTAGATTCATGGGCATTTGTTAAATGCCTGTAATTATTTAAGTATTCTATTGTGCATTATAATTATATGTCATGTTTATAGTTGCATGTCATTTTTCTATAAATCCTAGTTAGGGTTTTGTATTAATGTGATTAAGTCACTTTTAATTATGTTGTGTATCATAATTAAATATTGTTTATTAGGTATATAGCTAATTGTAAATGTTGCACGTGACTCTGAATTATTGTATGGGAAACCCTAAGGGTTGTGTAGAAAGTAATGATTGAAGAACTGGACTAATTAATCATTAATTATACATTATTTTAATGGAATTTAATTAGGATTAATACCCAATTTGTAGAATTACATAATTATTGAAGTATTCTGTTGTGCATTATAATTATATGTCATGTTTATAGTTGCATGTCATTTTTCTATAAATCCTAGTTAGGGTTTTGTATTAATGTGATTAAGTCACTATTAATTATGTTGTGTATCATAATTAAATATTGTTTATTAGGTCTATAGCTAATTGTAAATGTTGCACGTGACTCTGAATTATTGTATGGGAAACCCTAAGGGTTGTGTATAAAGTAATGATTGAAGAACTGGACTAATGAATCATTAATTATCCATTATTTTAATGGAATATAATTAGGGTTAATACCCAATTTGTAGAATTACAGGGACTTTGGTCATGGGGTAGGGTTTAATATTGGAAATCACAGATTATGTGTGCTTCTATAGAAATATTGATGGATTTATTGGTGAAATTCAGGGGATGGTTACATAGCATTTCCCGGCAGGTGTCTAGGGACATTACACATTACCAAGTTTGTAATTCCCACCAAGAAAGTTAATTCAATACAAAATTCAAATTTGCAAAAGAAAAATCATTCTTGATTAAGGAAAGGATCAACAAAAAAAACATGCTTCAACCTCATATATTTTTCCACCTAATACATGTATGTCAACATTCCTTCAAACTAATAGATATTGATATTGAAATAAGCATTGAATGGGTTGTATCATGTAAAAAACTCTCTTCTATGTCATTGCATATCTTAATACAACCCACTTTAGTGGATAGCTATTTCAGTCATTCAATTATAGAACAAACAAATCCATCAATGTTAATGTTTGTGTTTAGTTTTCTCTTCCATTTCAAACATGAAGTATTGCTAAAGGAGATCAATTTAAGGAGTTATGGGATGAAATTTATGCACTTTATCTTCATATTTCTTTCAAACAAAGGTCGAACATATGTAATGGATCAAAACTCTTAACTTGCTCATTCTTGCAAGTAAAAGTCAAATTTATGCTTTGATTCCATTAATTCATGCATCTAGTTATAAATATGATTAAATATTGTAACCATAACCTTAAGAAGGCTCTAGGTTATGGAAAAAACATATTAGGAAAGAACAAATGCACCAAGTTTTAGGATAAACAATGCAAGAAAACACAGAAAGTAAGTAAAATTCCATGCACAAATATTGTAACATACCTAATCACCTAAGTAAGTTGTAACAAACATTATCATATGGATTTTATAGATAATTAGAACATAGTATAAAAATTAACATTACCCATGAAAAAATCATCAATTACCCATGAATGCATTCAACCCTTTCCACTTTTGAAACATAAATTCTGATTATAAATGAATTAATAGAATCAATACATGGGCAATTACAATAAGATACATGCACAATTAGTACCCTGTTAATGTCAGTGTCTTCGCACTGCCATCAGTGATCAAAATTCATTCTTTTGCGTTCATATTAAGAGTCCCATTTTCAATGAGTTGCATTCCATTAAGTCATGGATCAACTGATTGTAGGCACATTTCAATTTTTTCTCTTATGACACATCTGCTGACCATTTTTCATGTGTGATTCAATCAATGGTTCAGGTCAAGTTTCCTTTTCAGTCTATTTCATCAAATAGGTCTCAGGGCTTCAAGTTTCATTAGGTATTAGGGTTTCACCATGTCAAATTTTCAGTAACCATTGACCAATAAGGGTCAGCAGACACATGAGGATGACAATAACATCAGGAAAGCTTTAAAATCACAATTTGTAAATTTAATAAGTTTTTCACCTCAGAACCAGTTTGAGGTGAAAAACAGAGCATTTGTATTTATGTGTAAGTTCATGTAATTTCATCATTTTTTATATGTAATAATTAAGTCTCATGCTGCTCCTGGTCACCCTGCAACATTGCTTAGTACCTGCCACTGCAAAAGTCAAAAATATGAATATCAATTCACTTATCAAATACAAATAGGTCAAGCATCCAAAAAACAAAGTAGTTGAAAAGAAAAAGCAAATAGACATTATGAAAGTGGGTTTTCACCATTAGAAATAAAAAAAGTGAAGAGATATATAAAGCCCATCCTTATTGATCATTTTATTATGAAGTTAAAGTGCCAAAGGAGAGCAAAAGTTATTTTGAAGGGTTATTGAACAAAAGAGGGTGATTTCTGTGTTTTTGGAGAAAAATCGCCTGGCGCTACGCACCTAATCCCGGCGCTGCGCATAGGATAGGAACTGCACACCTGGGCTTTCTCCATTGTGTATTTTTATACAAGCGTTGTGCATAGGATCGGTGCTGCGCACCTGTGCAGTCAAGCTCCAAATTGCCCAACGAAGCTCCACAATTGCAGATTCCTCTCAAAATCATTCATTCCACCTTCTTGCAAGTAAGTTCCATTACCATATCACTTGACCTAGGGTTTTCTTTGCTATAGTTGGTTTGTTAGCATTGAAGCTGAAACCCTAGATTCTAGGGTTCTCTAGTTTTAATCATCACTCCATTGCTTGCTTACCCTACCCTCACCATCATTCCCTAAACTAATCCCCATTCCCATTCATCTATTTCCCAAACCCCATCCCCCTCATACATTTTCCCTATTCCCATTTTGCCACTTTCATTATCCCCAAAAACCATACTATCCCATTCACCATTCCCTAAAACTCTCTTCATTTGTAAAATATCTTCATACTCATATTCATTTACCGCTCCCATCATTGACCACAAGGGATCACAGCCATCAAGAGCAATGGAAAAGGATAGTGAGTATGAGTTGGAAGAAGACACCCTTAGTGACAGTTCTAGGGAAAGAAATTTGCAGCAGAAGAAGCCTCACAAGGGGGGAAAGATAATCAGGGAGGAGCCCACTAGTTTAAGGGAATTTCTTGCTTGTCCACTTGCCATCTCATGTTTCAAACATCAGTCATGTTTTGGTTTCTATGAAATGGTGGAGAAAGTTAAGTTTCATCATGAATTAGCAAGGTTGTTTGTGACACATTTGGACAACAATGAAGTAAACCTTGCTGGAGTTACATTTACTTTGTCACCTACTATTATTTTAGAGGCTACAGGCATCCCAAATGTAGGGGAAAAATGGAACAAAGGATAGTATATTAACAGGGAGTACTATGAGCCTTACATCAAGGCTAAATACCATGGCAAACTGAAGAGAGTGTTCCCCTTCAAATTCTTGGAGGACATGCTTGCTCCACTTGTGAAGATAATCATCAAATACTTTACTTGTGAAGGTAGGTATTTTCGCTTGTATGCCTACCACATTAGATTGTTGATGCATTTTACTAGGATGAGGATGATGAATATTCCTTACTTCATGTTCCGAAATATTGAGAAAATGGCACTCTATGTCAAGAAGAAACCATATCCCCAACAGTTAAAAAGCATCTACCAGTTCTCTGTCATTAAAATCATTGTCTTACATTAGCTGAATCCACTGAATATACCATGGGAGACCTTCATTTCTCATCAAGTGTTCAAAGGCCCTCAAGTATTTTCATCAATGCATCAGGAGGAAGGTGGACCTTCACGACATGAAAAAGCCAAAGAAACTGAAACTGTTGGAGTGCTAGTGTTTGTGACATATCAGAGGGGCACTAGGAGGCTTTTTGCAGCTTCTAGGCGAGTATTATCTCCACAAGGTGTGGAAGGGGTCTCGCCTTCATCTTCAGACCACAGGCAAATGCTATCTCCACAAGGAGTGGAAGGGGCTTTGTCTTCTTCTTCAACAAAACAGGTACATGTTGAGCAGAACAGCAAGGGCAAAGGTAAAGACGAAGCAAAAATGCAGGAGAAGGATCCTAGTAATGAGCAAGAGAGGGACTTTGTCCTAATTGATCATGAAGAGACACAGGGAGTCGATATCATTGATTTGGAGAGTCAAGGTACAAAGATAACTAAAGACATGATCATCAAAGAGCAGGAGGCCGATATTCAAGCCTTGTCAATCAATTTAGAGAGGGAAAAGTGGATCATCAATTACCTTGAGCAAGAAAACAAGCAATTAACTGACAAGCAAGTCCTCATTGAGTTGCAAATGATCAAGGAGACCTACATTGAGCAAGAGATTGAGAATGACTGGGAAACTTGGCTTGAAAGGGTCAACATACACCTTGAAAAGCTGCTTTAGAAGGCCAATAAAGAAAAGAAGATGCTTCGTCACATGGCCTATCACTATATGACCCGGAACAAAATATGCAATATAAGGATGAGGAAGCTTAAGGCAAGGTTGAGGAAGGCCTTGAGAAGCAAAAAGGAGAAAAACGAATTGGAAATCCTAGCTGATGCCTCATTAGCTCATCAAAGCAGTGCATGAGGGTGCCTTGTGCCAATTTTGGGAGAATTCTAGTAAAATTTTGTAATTTTCAAATTTTAAATTTTGCAACACAGGAAATTGCAATCGGTGGCGTTGCGCTTTTGACTGGGGCACTTGTTGGAAGAATGGCCTGCATATTTGAATTCAGCATGAAAAAATAAGCAAACCCAAAAAGTTTCAGCAAATTTGGAACAAATCTGGTTCACCTAAAGGTCAAAAAACCATCAAAAAATGCCCTCTCTAGCACTTTTTAGACACACAGGAAGCAGTCTTGGAATATTCCACTTTTGAGGGGGAAAATGACCTCCAAATGAAAAAATTCAAGATGTTCCAGAAACTAGACAGGGAGACATTTCCAACGAGGTATCTTGCGCTCAATTTGGTCGAGGGGAAGGCCTCCAAAACTGGGTTTGAAAAGGCGCTGCGCATAGGATGAATTTTGCCAGTTTTGCTCAAAAATCAAAAGTTTGCCTAGTTTTTCTACAAGTTGACGTTTATTCTCATTTTGGATGAATTTATGAATGTAAATGATGCTATTCTATGTAAATGTAATTGTAAAATGACTCTAGAGGGTAGATTCATCATTTTGAGGTGGTTTGGGGGGTGAATGAATTAGTTTCCATGGTTTTAGAGGCAAGTTGTTCCACTGCCTATATTTCTGTTTTTAGTTTAGAAATGGTTGAAACAACTTCTCTCTCATGGATTCGACCCCTGATGGCTAGCATAGGTGGTTTGATTTCTGTATTATGTATTTTTTCAGTCATTAGCAAAGGTTGGACTCTTGTGGATGTTTTGAGCTACATTGTACATCTCTACAGCAGTTTGGCAAGGAAATATACCTGGATTTGCAGCTATTTTTGTGGGATTCTTGTGGTAATGTGTTTTTGCATTGTTTCTCCTTTTGTCATTAGTTTTTCTCATGTGTTATATGTGCCAAAATCTATTTCATTATTCTTAACTAAATGAAATTAAGATAGATAGGTGGAATACGTTGGTAATAGTGCTCTGCCTTGGGAATACATTTAGTTTTTTATGTTTTCAGCTGTCTGAAGAGGACTCATGATCCTTGCATGCCCTCCTCAGCTCCTCACCAGTCGTAAACCTACCATCTCACTCAATTCCAAGTGCTAAAACATCTACCTACCTCGCCCCACAGAACACCCTGCATTCCTGACTTGATTTACCGTACCCAAAACTGCCTGCTCCATTTGGTCAAGCAACAAAACCTTCAAAATAAAAATAAAAACCCTGGAGCTACTATACCTAGCCTAAAATTCATATTCAATTCAGTCATCTCCAATGCGATTGAAAAGGAGAGAGCCCTCTCTTGACCTAGTAGGGCTAGCTACCAGGTTAAGCTTGGTTTGTGGTTATCCTAGGATTGCCTCCTTTCAGCCTGAGGTCGATCTAGGCTCTAACATACCCCATAAAAAATTTCAGATCCTTCATGATTTTTGCCTATTTTGTTACAAAGCCAAGTATATCAATTGTATGTATTTGAATATCAATTTACAAAATAGAGGTGTAATTGTTCCCTATACATTACAAATATGGTTGTAATAGCATTTACAATCAGCATATAAATAACTACTAGACAACCCATAATGTATTCTTCGGCCAAATTCATTTTTTAGCCTCGTACCTTCATCAAATAAGCACATATTACTCATTTACAATAGTAATTAAAATCATCAACCCTAAAAATATAAATAATAAGACAAGATATTTATATGTTATGAATTGCACTTCGGAAAATAGTTTAATGGGAGAATTTTTCCTCGCATGCATAGGCACGAACTTGAGTAGGTACCACCCCTATGTTAGGAAATGAAACAAAAAGGATAAACTTGCTAGCTATAATATTGATTTCCTCACTTATTCTCTGATCTAAACATTTCATCCCAATTTTTTTTACAATAGCCATTCCACTCAATAGTCCCTCTTTCCCCCTTATCCCTACTAAATTCAAGGACTTGTGTTTTGGATATCCCACTTCTCTACATTACTATAAGATGCATCAGTCAAAAAATCTCAATTGTTGAAAACCAAGAAATCTCAACTATAGCATTTATCCATAATTCACATGACCTTTATAGGAAGAATTACTACAGAAACATCATATTTTTCATGACAACATGCATACTTTAGCATCAACACTCCACCATTCCCATCTTTATCTCTCCAAACTATGTGATTGGTAGAATGAATAAATGGGTTTCCCCTAGGGTTTAGATAATATGCCTCCCAAGGCTTACATGCACTCTACGCTTACATGAAGAATATGTGCCCACCCATAAACTTAGGAAATAATATAGGTGGGCATGTAAAGACAAAATAAAAGGAAGGATTTAACAACTAGACACTTGACAATTCAAATAAAGTAAAATGTATTAGAATCACCCCCATTTCTCCTCTTATTAAATCATTTCCCCCATAGTGCTCCTAATGAGACATAATTCAATTACACATATTCATTAGTTTATATTATTATTAAATATTAACTCAAATAAAATTGAAGGGTAGTTTGCTTACACAACTTACCACATACCTACATATTATGGCATATGCTCATATTGGGTATTATATCCCCACCCCCACTTGGGTCAAGTGTCCTTCTTTATAAGAATAGAATAATGTCTTCATTTCAGTTGCACCTCTAACAATCATTAATCAAATTACATGTTATAACCATTTTTTTGTGGAAATTATCCCATTCACAACAATTTTCAATTCCGCAATGTATGCATGTGTATTCATAACACGAAAAATTATGTATTTCTAATCATATACGTATCTTTATGCATATTTCGTAAGGCTACCATGGTAAAGAGTTCAACATCTTTTTCCTTTTAAACACACCCTCCCTTAATCTCAACAACCATGTCATGTTGTCTCTTCCTACTGCATTCACCCTTCTAGGCTTAGGAATCTCCTCCTCTCCTAAAAAATTTTGAGCCATTTAATGGTTTGTGGCCCTAGGGCATCTAGGTCGTCATCCATTCAGTGGTTTGTGTGCTTAGTAATTCAAATTGTTGGTTAACTTCTCCATGCATTTTCGTTTTTTAGTCCTTTTATCACTTTGATTTCAAATAAACAAGTTTGAAAATTTTCGTTTGTTCTTCTCTTGATTAAGCATCTCTTTTCGGGCATAGATTACATTGCTCATCTTGTTATTGATTGAATCATTGCATCATTGGTTTGGAAGGAATTCCCTTTTCATGCTTTCCATTTGATTGATGTTGATTGTTTTGAAGAAATTCATTGAAGTGTTTGTGAAAGATTCATGTTATCATTGCATTGAAAAATACATAATTCTAGTTTGTTGAATCAATGTGTTACATTAGATAACATCATTGAAGGCTAGAGTCGCATCATCATTTGTATTCGAAAAGAAATGAATTCTCTTTACTGTTAAAAGGACTAGTAGAAGTGCATTCGATAAGAAGATTCAGTGCATTTTGGAGATTTATTAGTGAAAGATTTTATTCTTTGATTGTTGCATTGATTGTGTGCTCTCTATCTCTCAATTAGTGTTAATTTTCATCGAAGACAAAGTTTTCCTTTCTCATATAGCTGCATGTAGGAGTTTTTTCAATTGACAGCGGTAGGGCCTTGTAATTGAAACCTAATTCAAGATCAACTGTTAAAATCTATTGAACTAACATAAGGAAGCATTGAACTTAACGCTTATATTTAGAGGTCTACGCTAGAGATGTGTTTCGGCATCTTTATACCTAGCAGTTGTCGTTCGCTTCGGTACTAGACAGTGCTAGTATAGACTTGTGTTCTCCATACCATCGAGTATATAAAGGGATACCCCCACTAAGTCCGCAATCCTTTATCCATTGGAAGTCAAGTCTGCTGTCTTGTAAACGTGATACATCGAACACAAAATTTGGGGATATTGTCTGCTTGTACTTCTTGGTTTTCCGGGAGTTATTTTGCAGTGCACGGTTACCTCGTAATCATTTTACCTAGATCATGCAGTGCATTCATTTTGGTCTTTTTTACTCTTTAAATTTAAATATCATCGAGCACTTGTCCTTTCAAGCTCGCTCAAACCGAAAGAGACTAGAGTCACATTTTCCCCTTTTCTCGACTCTTAAAACATGAAAAGGCAAAGTTTTGTTTCAATGTTTTAAAATTAACTTCCCACGAAATATTCTTGGTTAAAGTTATCTTCCTTAGTAATTCTTTATGGTCAATTCCAATGGCAACATTTCCAGAGTCTTCCAGTGAAGGATTCCCCTCGGATTGGAATCCTGGTCCTTTTCCTTCGTTTGGAAATGCTAGTGCTCCTTATATGGCAACGTTGTCTCTCCTTAGGTTAACCATTGGTTTACCTATCTGGTTATTTTTTACCTTGGTGGTCCTGAGTGTCCCGAACCTTACCCAGCCATCTCCTTCATTTGAACCACATCACGTTGATTCTAAGTTTGACCTCTCACCTTCTTCCCCTATTTCTTCACCCTCCTCTTCTACTTCGCTTGGTGAAAGTTTGAAATCCAGTAACCATGAGGCTAAGAATAAGAAGAAGAAGAAGACAGATAAGCGAGAGGCCAACCGTGCAGTTATTACTCCAAATGCACCTCTCATAGACAAACCTTTAGATCCTTCACGGAAGGTCAGATTCCCTTTCAATTTGTGTAAAGGTGACCATCTCCTTTGAGACTGTCATGGCATTCCTAGAGTCTTAAAGGTATGGTCTCAAGACCTAAATCAACCATCCCTGTCAACCTCTAGAGGTCATGTCGATGCTACACCTTCAGCTAATGATGGTAAGAGGAAGGGAAAGATTAGATTCCCTTGTAGGTTATGTGAAGGGAAGCATCTTCTTCACCTTTGTCCTCTTATGGATAAAACTTCCAAAGTTTTAGAAAATATTACAGCTTCTCAACCCCAACTTGTTGGTTGTCAGAGCCTTTTTTCTAATCCTCTCTTAGTTGGTAAAGAGATTAACTTGGATTCATCTCTTGCCCATCCTACTCTTCTTGAGCATGACTCTCTTGTGTCTGTTCTCGACCAACCATTGGTTGGAAAGAGTGTCGACTTGGCTCCGCCTTCAGTTGTTCACCCTCTTCCCGAAGAGAGTGGTGATCATCCTGCTCATGTTCTTCTCATCTCCTTGGATTCTCATAAATCGAAGAGTGACCCTCCCGTCCCAGTTGTTCAGGAGAGTCCTCCTCCTATTCTTGCAGAGCATGGGGGAAATCATATGATACCCCCACTAAGTAGTTTTGTCGTTTCTTTTAATTGGAGTAAATTGACTGCTTTCCGCCTTCCATCTTATGTGCCTCTCCAGATCACAGTACAAGCCTATAATATGGTAGTACATGGAAATATATTAGATGAAGGCGCGTTTGTTAGCATCATGTATTCTACCACTTGGCAAGATTTGGGTTCCCCACAGCTTGTGCTTGTCACCCAGAATCTGTTGGCTTTCAATGGAGGAACCAGTTAACCCTTAGGGATCCTTCTGAAGTTCCCTATCACTTTGGGAGGAAAGACTGTCTATATAGACGTGATGGTAGTCCAAGGTCCCTTATATTTCAATCTTCTCCTTGGATGCGACTATGTTTATGTCATGGGAGCTCTTGTTTCTTCACTTTTCCGTGTGGTTTATTTTCTACACGAAGAGAGAATTGTGACTATTGATCAACTGTCGTTCATTGGTCACTAGGCACCTCCTTTACAACTATCATCCCCTATCGACTCTTGTTTGCAAGCAATACCTTCCTCGCCACAGGTCAATTATGTGGCTACTCGTTCCGTCTCTGCATCCGCTGACGATCACACAGATGGTATAGTATGTACTGGGAGCATTGGAACCCGATCTGTCTTTGGTACCAGTTGACATGTATCTCTCCCAGAGCGTGGTTCCCCCGTCTAGTGAGGACCTCTTGGGAGCCATGTTCTCGTGTGGTACATGAACAGATGTCAGAGCATAGTTCCTTGTCTTGTGTCAAGCTCATTAAAAAATGAAACAAGGTGTGTGAGCATAGTTCCTTGTCTTGTTTCAAGCTCGTTAAAAAATGAAACAGATGTTCGAGGATAGTTCTTTTACTGCGTCAACCGCATTAAGAAATGAAACAACTCCCTTCTCCAAATCAAGTTTTTGATTAAGATATTGGAAAATCCCAGTCGAGTCTTTCTTGGATCTCGAGAGTGAACCTTCATTCCATCCACCTCGCTAAATCAAATGAAGCTTGGGCGGCATGTACCTCGAATTGAATCATTATGCTTGGGAAATGCAAACTTATCTCAAGCATAGTTTTTCGTTTCAAGCTTGTGTAAACATGAAACCGAATTCAAGAAGAGTTCCCCATGGTTCAAGCTTGTGTAAAAATGAACCCATGCCTAATTTAATTCTCGTGATTGTCATTTTTATCAGCTAATTTCTACTAGATGAGCCTTGGTTGTTTCATTCCATCGTCGCCATCTATTTGGCCGATCATATGCTTTCACCTGGTTATTTTTCCTTTCCCGAGGAACTGCAGCAATAAGTGGTTTTGCTAGCCACAATCCTAACCATTATATGTTTTGAGCAGTTCCATCATTACCGGAACTAGTTGTTACCCTTTATACCACTCATTCCTCCAAGACGAGTCACCTTTAAGCTTTTTTCTTACTCGTAAAAAATCAAAATATTGCTGAGTATTTTTCCCTTTTAGACTCGTTAAAGCAAATAAAAGCAAGGAGTCATCTTTGAGCTCTATTATGACTCTCAAAACATGGAAAGTTTATTGAGTTCTTGTCGTTTTGAACTCGTTAAAGGCTGTGAAACATCGTTTACCCAGTATAGATTTACCCCTTTTTCGGGGTGTGATAAACTATTTACGAAAAAGTTACTCCTTGATTGAAATGGTCAAGCGGTTCTCTCAAGTATTATTTTCTACCTTTTCGGGCCCAAGAGACACAAATGTACGAAAAGGGACCTTGTGGAGTTTTCTTTTTCATGTCTTTTTCAAACTCTCTAAACATGAAAAAGATATTGAGTTATACCTTTGTCGGACTCGTTAAAACATTAAACGACATCGAATTTGTCACCATGATGAACATGAGCTTCTTCTTCCTAGGGATCATTAATCTTACTAGGTCGGATTCATCCGAAGGATGGACTTATATTACAAGCATATGATATCCCCGTCAAGCTTGTGTAAAAATAAATGGGATACTCGCCAGAAATGGTGAGGGAAAATTGGAAGTATTTCATTAGTTGTATTCACTTGAGGCAGCCTATCGCTCTTGAACATTGACACTCATATGTTGTTCATGTCGGGTTTTGGGACATCCTCACTCTGTCACTTGCCTCCCTGGGTTTTGGGTTATCCATTTTAAACCTCTCATATGATCTCTGCCATGTAACCATGACCTTTGATCCTATGATGTCAAATGCAACCAAACTCCGGAGTCGTGTCATCCATATGTTCAAGGGAATTCTTCCTACCTGTACATTGTCTGATCATCGTGGATTACTCTCATTCATTGTGTTCCCATTTCCCGTCGATGATGAAGGATTCATTATGACCTTCCTTCGGCGGATTTCTTCCTGTCGACTTCAGCTCATTATCCAGGAAGTTGATCTAGAAACTCCTTTCCAGTACCTTAGAGCTTGCATGCCTCAATGGCAAGTTCTTCACACTCGACAACAGGTTCTCATCATTGGCCTTCGATCAAATGATTTCACGGGTGTTCGACTTCAATTCCTTATTGACACCCCGTGAATTGTGTCGCTGGTACCTTGAGAGCCATTGTCATTATTGGTGGTTTCTTTCGCGCTTTTTAATGGTTCATATCATTGACCAGTAATCAAGCGACTTTCTAACATTTTAGACTTCAATACATTTATTCACATGTTAGAATTTGTACTTTGATCGGATCGTGTTGGAGCGATAGACCCTGGGCTTAGATTACAAAAGTCTAGGTTGTGAGGAGTAATGAGTTATTCATGATTATATACATGATTCTTTAGATGGATGGTTGCACCCATGCCATGGATCTATTTCATATGATCCCTCCAGTCGGATGGCTGCATCCATGCCGAGGATCCATGCACATGATCTTTTTCTTTATGGATAGTTGCGCCTATACCATGGACTCATGTATTGTTATATGCCTCTCATGTTTATAAGGCATGACTATCATATTTCAGATATGTACATGTATGCTTGCTTACAGGTTTTTCGATGACAGACTCCAATTCCCGCATCTCCTTGTAAAGCATTTCACCCCACTCTAGTTCAACCTTCATGCTTTAGGGGGCATCTGTTACACAACATTTTTTCATTAGTCTCTGTACTCCCTGTTCCACGACCCCGAAGGACCTCTACAGTGACCCTCGTGTTTTCCCATCATGAAGAAACTCCCATTATGTCCCTCTTCATGAGCAAAACATTTCCCTTTTGCATCATTTCCCAAGAATCTTCCTTTTACCTCAGTTTACAAGACCGACGCTAATGACCAGTTCATCCCCCGCGTCGATCTGCAGAGTTTAACATTGGGACTAGTGCCGATCAGCGTTACTGAGCTTTGTCTTAGTCACATCGATCCTGTTTTGGCAAGTTTTTTAAATATGGAGTCGAAGCTTCCAGGTTTAGAAGCTTCGTAACAAAAGTCCAGTAAATGGTTGGGCTGGATGGAGCCGAGGTAGTCAGTTTAGGTTCCTTTCCCCTATTAGGATGGAACAAACTCAAGATATGAGGCCTCTCCCATGATAAGAGGAACCATATCCCCTCTATCAAATTTATATAAGCCCTTCCTTTCCCAAGTTGAACTAGTCTTTTGGATGTAATTTCGGTCTTAGTATTTTTGGAGCTTGAATAATCAGCAAGACATCTGCTCTCTAGTTTATGTTTGAGGGAGAATAGTTTGTTTGGTTTGGTTGAGACTAAAGGGAATAAGCCTTAAAACTTCCATTGTTGGGGCTATCCATGAAATGCTAGCAGAAGTTTGGGAACCCGAATGTGTAAGAGGAGACCAGCAACGTCAAGGCATTGGTTGTAATCTCTTTATGAACTTATATGAATACAACTATTGACTGATTTCCTACATTGAAGTGTTATCTTACATTTGATGGCTTAATGTTCCTTGACCTGTTAAGTGGCCTAAATACAATTTGTATGCTATCACGTTTGTTGTTGTTGTTGTTGTTTGTTTTGCTTGTTTCAGGTATTCGAAGGAAGGAAACAGAAAGTAGCTGGAGTAAGGAAGCAGGATCATCACCAAGCGGAATATCGTTCTAAGAGGTAGGCCCTCTTATTTGATTCTAGCTTAAGGAAGTTTTCCATAGACTGTTTGTTTGTGGCTAGACTTGCTCTCTTGGGCTAGAGGAATTGTTTGTGTCCGCACCAAGAAATTACCTACACCACACTACGCTGTAACTATGAGAAGCTTTTGAGTTATGTCCTGTGCGTCGTAAAGGTACTTTGACCATTTTAGGCATAGGTTCTATAGAAGGTCGAGGGATGGTCAACGACCCTGTAGGTATTTCTATGGTCGAGGTGGACAGATTGGGCTCTGGGGAGCTTCATAACTTACATTTCGTGTTTGCGGGAGGATATCTTCTCTTGTCATGAAAATGTCATGATTAGAATTGTTATGGGGGTTCCTCCAGATGGATTAGAGTGGGGTGATTGTTGTTTGAGTGTTAATCACTCCTTGATGGGGGAAAGGGTCTTACAATACTACAGTTTGTTGACCTTCTTTCCCCCTACTGTCATATATCCTTTTTAAGTCGTGGAGTTGAGGACAATGATGTGTATAATGATCGTATTCCCCACAGATAGCACATGAATGATTAGTCTGTAGACTTGTGTTCTTGCTTTGTTTATGTGTGTTATTTTTTGTCGATCCGTAGTTTTGATTTCGGTTAGGGTTTCCCCTTCTCAGTGCTCGTGGGGGTCACTAGTGGTTGTTTCCCCTTGTTTGGGTTCTCCCTTTGCTTTGTTTTTAGGTTTTTTCTTAGCAATATTAGGGGGGGTTATCTGGATTCATCTACTCCTCTTATTATTGTTGTGAAGCGAGAGAATGTTGCACTAGATTAACCATTGCATTATTTAGCGTTGGTGGGTTATTCTGTTGTTGTGTGAGGAAAGAAGCGGATGTGTCAGAGGAGACCAGCAACGTCAAGGCATTGGTTGTAATCTCTTTATGAACTTATATGAATACAACTATTGACTGATTTCCTACATTGAAGTGTTATCTTACATTTGATGGCTTAATGTTCCTTGACCTGTTAAGTGGCCTAAATACAATTTGTATGCTATCACGTTTGTTGTTGTTGTTGTTTGTTTTGCTTGTTTCAGGTATTCGAAGGAAGGAAACAGAAAGTAGCTGGAGTAAGGAAGCAGGATCATCACCAAGCGGAATATCGTTCTAAGAGGTAGGCCCTCTTATTTGATTCTAGCTTAAGGAAGTTTTCCATAGACTGTTTGTTTGTGGCTAGACTTGCTCTCTTGGGCTAGAGGAATTGTTTGTGTCCGCACCAAGAAATTACCTACACCACACTACGCTGTAACTATGAGAAGCTTTTGAGCTATGTCCTGCGCGTCGTAAAGGTACTTTGACCATTTTAGGCATAGGTTCTATAGAAGGTCGAGGGATGGTCAACGACCCTGTAGGTATTTCTATGGTCGAGGTGGACATATTGGGCTCTGGGGAGCTTCATAACTTACATTTCGTGTTTGCGGGAGGATATCTTCTCTTGTCATGAAAATGTCATGATTAGAATTGTTATGGGGGTTCCTCCAGATGGATTAGAGTGGGGTGATTGTTGTTTGAGTGTTAATCACTCCTTGATGGGGGAAAGGCTCTTACAATACTACAGTTTGTTGACCTCCTTTCCCCCTACTGTCATATATCCTTTTTAAGTCATGGAGTTGAGGACAATGATGTGTATAATGATCGTATTCCCCACAGATAGCACATGAATGATTAGTCTGTAGACTTGTGTTCTTGCTTTGTTTATGTGTGTTATTTTTTGTCGATCCGTAGTTTTGATTTCGGTTAAGGTTTCCCCTTCTCAGTGCTCGTGGGGGTCGCTAGTGGTTGTTTCCCCTTGTTTGGGTTCTCCCTTTGCTTTGTTTTTAGGTTTTTTCTTAGCAATATTAGGGGGGGTTATCTGGATTCATCTACTCCTCTTATTATTGTTGTGAAGCGGGAGAATGTTGCACTAGATTAACCATTGCATTATTTAGCGTTGGTGGGTTATTCTGTTGTTGTGTGAGGAAAGAAGAATATTGGTTTCCTTGTCCTTGATTAATATATGGATTATGGGAAGAAGACATCACGTCCATATTTCTAGAGTATTGGTTTCCTTGTGGGAGAGGGTATGAGCCTCCCTGAGGGGGATGATATTGGTTAACCTAACTAGTCGTATTCTGCATAGGTGTGGGTTGATCGGGGTAGTATCATGCATGTTGCAATGCCAGTTCGTTTTGCATAGCATCAAATGCTTAGCCATTGAGCAAGTATTCAGAGTATTGGTAGTTATTGTCGAGTTGGTTTTGGGTTATGGACCCAATCAATCCATCATTAGCATTGGATGTGCCTGGTCTCTCTTTATATGTTTGCAGGTGTAGGGCATCTTGAAGCACATGATAAATGTACCCATACTGGGTGTAGATAAGCTCCAACTATTTAGCTTTACTAATGGCTTTTTCCTCGTTATGCGATGATGAATTTTCCATGTCTTTGAAGATGTCCGATCTGAGAGATAAAAAAAACAACCCAAAAAATTAAAAGTTTAAAATATTTTACTTAATTTTTAATTTAAATATAATATAAAAAAATTATATAGAAATAATTTTCAAAATATTATAAAATTTAAGAAAATGATATAATTGATAAATATTTTTTTAATAATAAAAATTATTATAATTAAAAATTATGAAATATTATAATTGTATATTTTTTATTAAGTTGCAAAGAATATAGTATTAATAATTAATAACTATTTGTTTATGAACATGTTGAGTTATCATTATTAAAAAAGTGCATAAATTTGGTATTATAATTAATAATTATTTATTTATGAACATATTGAATTATTATTATTAAAATAAAATAAAAAATAATAATGCATAGATTGAGTAATTATGATTGATGTTAAGTAGCGAATAAGTTTTATTTTAAAGGTTGGTGGAGGTCGCTGGTTGGTAAAGTCAGACTCATAAAGACGGTGAAGTCTTGTGCTCAAACTTGAGCGAGAGCGTTGACTAATGGCGAGGAGTGACGTGCCTGGGCCAAGCCCGCTCGCTTTTTATTTTAATCAAAAAGATTTAGAATAGTCGGTGAAGGAGCGTGCTGTTAAGGCACTCCATAAGCAAAGGTCACCGGTTTTAGTCTCGCTGATACCAAAAAATTCAGCATGGTTTTTGCTGGTGTTGCTCAGGCCGAGTGCGATCCCCGGGTGACTTTGATGGCTTAGACGCCCCTGAGTCGTGGCCTCTCAGTGACAAGGTAAGAGTGATTTTCAAGATTCACCCACTTATCAACAAAAAAATAAGTTATATTTTAAAGATGAACCAAATAATTTGAAAAATATAAAAAAAAACCTAATTAAATAAAAAAATAAAAACTTTTATAAATTTAAAAGGTTATATTTTAATAAAATTATAATCATATCTAGCAACATGATAAAATTATGAAATATACATTTTTTTTAATACATGATTAGCTTAGTATCAACATATCTTGTTATATAGTTTGTCACTTTATTTTGCTTAAAAAAATAGATTTCTTAAAATTTAAGTTAGTAGACCAAACAAAGCACTTGAGTAGTAATGACCTTTATTTTAGAGTCCCTAGATTATTATTAGTATTCAATTAAGTCATTAACATTTTACATGAATATCTGTTTGCCTATATTACTATAAATTCTTGCGTTGAGATTCCCATTAGACGGCAAGGGAATTAAACATTGCATTGGGAGATTGCGTTGAGATTCTCATTAGACGGCGGGAGTAAAGTGGAAGATAATAACGCACGTAAAACAGGACAAAGTAGAGGGTGGGAGTACTGTACCCGTAACAACACACGCAACACAATACAAAGTACGGCAGACTTCGGTTGCAAAACTTTTCGGCGATTAATGGTTTCAGTAATAAACTCCGTCCATGTAAACGGAGAGGGAGAGGTGGGACCTAGTAACCACATAATCTGCAGATTTAGAGAATCTGTAATTGGGATGAGGGTTGTTTTTATTTTAAGCGCATCATTATGGTATAATATAGATTTAGAGAATCTGCAATAAGGAGAAGGATTGCTCCTATTTTAAGCCCACAGGTATGGTATAATATTTTATTGTATAATACGGTGGTAATTTTGGTATTATTTTGATGGAGTTATTGATCAGAAGATGATTTAATGTTGAATGAATAATATTTTAACGTTTATGAGATTAAAAATAGTCTATTAAATTTTTTGCAATTCAATCATTTTCTTATTCAAAATGATGATATTTTGACATAATCTTCTAAGAGTCCCCTCAATGAAGAAACAAAATAACTGTCGTGATGTCTATTAAAATATCACATTCCAAAATGAAATGTTTTTTTGATTCCGCTACACCAAAAATTAATAAAACCTTCCATAAAAAAAACATAATAATTACCAATATTAAAAATATATAATTTAGTTATATATAAGATATTAAAATGTGGGGGTGCTAAGAAAAACACAGGGTTGAGTTAGCGGCGGTGCCACAAAAGGAGGTCGAGGATTTAAGAGACTTTTTGAGATCAAGAATGAGACATAATTTGGACATATATTTCTCCAAAGAGCAACACTCTGACATAAGTCAAACCCTTTATTTGGATGTAAGTGAAGTAGAGTTAATAACATATGAATGTGGTCAGCTCTGAATCTGAACATGACGAGGATAATTGAAATTGTGAAATTTTGTGTTGTCCAAGTGGTCCATTCCATATTGGGACCAGAAATTGAGATCTCTCCACGACGGCCTCAAACATTTGCACGTTGAGCCTGTGAATTAATGGAAGGAAGTCAATGTTCTAGCTGCCCGTGAGTTTTGCATTCCGGAGAAAGAAGCAGATGCATGCTTAAGTCCCTGCAGGTAGAAGAATGGTACAATTTGTTCTCAGGGGAAGACGTGCGCCAACTGTTTTTGGTAGTCCAACAATATTTTAATGCAAGTGGGTTTTCGATGTTAAACTCCACCACTATCTCACAGATAGACTCCTTTCTCTTGAATCATGGCATCAATTAGTTTAGTTGTATCAAAAGGGTGAATCTCTAAAATACCAACACACTGGTTTATAGATTTATTATACTTATTTTAAATATCGAATGAGTAGAGATTTGAGTGAGATTTTAGTGAAAAATTTTAAAGTACAAAATATAATATGTAATTTTTCATTATTTAAAATGTATTTTTGATTGTTATGTGATGATGATGATGGTTAACGTCAGCTGAGACCAAACATTGGTCTATCGGACCTAAAGAAACAAATTATTTATTTTGATTTAAGATTTTATTCCTATACTCAAAAAGCTTGGAGAGAAGCCTCCCGAGCTCACTATAATTTTGACATTGTAAAAGGCTAGGAAAGTCAATGTTGTAACAAAGATTGTGAAATTGAGATCTAATGTGGTTGTACGTGGGGCACTCTAAGAGGAAGTGGTTTTCATCGTAGATGTTCCTAATCTCACATATATGGCAAATCCTTTCCATCCATGGCATTTTAGGAACTGCCCAATGACTTGTTTCACTATGGAGCTCATGAGAATTCATTCTAATCTTTGCTATATTAATTTTCTTCTTTGAGCTAGTTAAAATAGAGATATACTTTTGATCTTCTAGGTTGGGGTTGATGACCTTCTTATAATAACTTAATTTTCTTTTAGCCACTAAATCTTTCTCACACCACATTTTTTCTTTAAACTTAAAAGTTTTGCAATGCATCATTCTCGTTGATCTCCCAATAGTTTAACCAGGACCTTATGTCTTTATGCCACCCCCGATTGAGCCTTAGGTGGTTGGAATTTAAAGCTAGGTTAGGAAGTCAATGATCGTCTATGTTATTGAGTTTGTGCTTGTACAGCAAAAACCTAATCATAGCTAGGCTCTCAATAGGGGAAAGACTTGCTTTTATAAGGAAAATAAGATAAGGTGTATTACTTTTAATATTTCAGGTTATAAGTTATAAAACGCTTCTGGATTTGCTCAATCTTTCTCCATGATTCTTTCGAGACGCTGCAACCCCAAACCTCACAGCCATATAAGATAACATAAGTGACTAAATAAACATTTTAACCAAAATAAATAAATAAATAAAAATCATGATATATACATAATTGACATTAAAATATCCTACATAACATGTACATCAAGACATTTTATCATTTCAAATTAAAATAGTTTTTTATTATTAATATATTTTTAAGTATATGTCAATTCATATTAAAACCCGTTACTTCACATCAAGAATTGCTTTGATAGAACACCCAATCACTGTCTATCCAAGAACATCAAGGAGTGCTTTAATAGAGCACCCAATCACCAGGAGTGCTTTAATAGAGCACCCAATCACCGTCTATCCAAGAACCTGTGGACGGATGAATTACTTTACATCATATTCATCTTTGTTATTATAATCAACATTATTTTTTATTTAGAACATAATTTATTTTTATTTTAAAGAGACAGTGTCAACTCGATAGACGGACATACAGATGGACAGAGATACTTACACATCCCCTCATACTGGGTTATAAAAATTATAAACGTTTTCAACAGCACAAACTCAGTGATGATGGCACATGTGAAAAAAATAATGGTGGTTGTGTGCAGTAGCGAGTTTAGTCATTATGCTATCCGATGGGATTTAAACAATCTGCATTTTTATGGAAGCATTATTTCTTTGTGGTTTCCCACGCCTAACTAGCGGTAGTCTTCAATACCATTGCACCAATGGGCATAACACAGATGGTGTTGTGGATTAAAAGAAGCTCTACATTGTGCAAGAGCATAAGAACGTTCCACCCAGAGTTTACATTAATTATATGTAATTCATAATTTACTACTGCGGATAGGAAACAAACGTCAAGTTGGAGGGATAGAATGACGGTGTGTCACATGAGTGATATTGTTAATACCGAAACCACCTGCAGAATGTTTCAGATAGCCAAAGGAGCAATTTTGGCTGAGGACATATAGAGGCTAATAGCTAATTAAATAAATCCATGTCATTTGGTCATAGGGGACCATCCGATTCCATCAGATCGTGGAACCCTGTTAAAGGACAAACATGTTGGGATCTAATTGCCATATCAGTCATTGGATCAAAGTGATATGAACTGTCGGGTCCCATCAGACGACAAGTTCGTGTTAAAATTCAGATTAGTTTGGAGTCCAATGGGCTCGTAATCAGGCCTGAAATTTGACATCCCACAGGACTTATTTTTGGTTTCTAGGCGTATTTGATGGTAGTTAAAAAAAATTCAACGTCACACTTACATGTTGTTTACATCTTCAAACTGTCAAAACGGTCCACCTTCACAACTAAACCGTAAAAATCTATAATACCTATATTTCATGGGATTCGGACTGAGAACCTGTACGCAAGACATTTTAACTCAAGGTGATTTAAATTCTCCACGGTCTCACTGCCTACCACCGTAGTACTTACTACCTACCATTAATGGGAGTCTCGATGCTCAGCTCAACCGATGCGAACGATATGCAAAATTAATCCAAATTGTATACGACTGATATGCAAATTTAACGCATATCTACCATCTAGTTAATGCATATCTACCATCCAGTTTCTACGTCAGTGGAGATGATTGGGGATGACACTTTTGAAGTTTTCTTTCACTCCAGAGTCTAGAGTGCACGCCAAACCAAATATGATGAGAGATGTTGATGCAATTTGCATTCTTGAATCTTACCCATTCCATTCCATGATCCATATTCGGGCTGGTTGAGCGTTGTTGAATCAGATGGAATGTACGCCTTCGCTAATTCGGTGGATTTGAATTGGCTTAGTCTGAGTTATGGACGTCTCTGGCGCTTTGGGCGGCAGATTGAAGGGATTAGAATGTGCCAACGACAACCCAACTCACCACTTCGAGTTTGTCCGATCATTTCGGCATAACTTTAGGTAAGAGTCAAGACCTTCACTAATAAAATGCATCCTGGAAAAACTAAAAGCAATCGCACGATTTCATATGTATCATAATTTGCTCGTCTTATAGTTGGATTGTTTTGGCTGTTGCTGGGTTTATGGATCTGTCTATGCTCGCTCACTTGCTAAACTTGGTTCTTCTTGCTAGTATCTGTGCTTTCTTGTATCTGTGCAAAAACACTAAAGGAGTTATCCTTCTTCTCTTCAAATTGATTATTTTTTTGACCCCTTGGCTTCTTCCTCTCTCCTATTTCCCTTGTTGTAATCCAATCATTCCTTTGAGGGTCTTGTTGCTCTAATTTTGGAAATGATCTTGCTTAGATGACAATGTTGAAAACATGCCATGCACTTTAAGGGAGTATTTTTATAATCAACTGCACAATTTCAAATGTGATAAAAACTCCTTTAAATATTAAGCTTTTCTGACGGTTTATGCTTTATTTCTAAGCTTTTTTAACCTTAGTTTTTTTGCTATATAAGATTTTGATGGCGTTGAGTATTTTTCTTGATATGGATGTTTGACCTGCACCACATAGATCACACTTAAAACACGTGTATGGTATTTTATGGCGCATTTCTTGAAGACATTGGTCACCCAAAATCTCACTAGTCAATCTCTGCAATTACAACCCCTTTCATTCAATGGAAATAAAGAAAAAAAATTGATGTCGTTGACACTCTTCCCTCCACACAACCTATTAATAATAAAATAAGGTCTTGTGTAGGGTTGTGGCTGGCTACTTAAAAAACTCATGATGAAGTTGCTCCGGCATAACAATCTCTCTGCAAAATCCTGAAGGGACTTGAAATACTAAGGCACTTGAATTCGAAAACAAACTTTGATTCGTCTATTGTCTTGAATTATGTGTTGCTTCATTGTTAGTGGGTGTTGCTGCAGAGGGCGTTGTCGCTGCTACTTATCGAATTGTATGGCTGTAGAGTAATTATGTACGGTAGGTTGAGTTTTTTATATAAAATAAGTATGGATAAAATGGTGGCTACTGCCCAAGATTTGGACCCACCTCTTTAGCCTCAACCGTCGTCACCAGGCCTGGAATTTCAAATCCTCACTATCTGCTAAATGAAAATTTGATGATGTTTTCAATATATTCATACCCTTCATTTTACGTTTTAATCAAATTTGTGAGTGTCAAACCTCCACTTATTTGAAAACTTTCTTTCAAAAACTTGCAAATTTGTTCTAGAACTTTCTAGCTACATTTACTATGCAGATTTTTAGTCTATCAGATTTATACTCCGTATTTATAGTGAGACTATTTAAACATTGAAAACCTTGCAAAACTTATAACACATAGACTATAAATAAAGCATCTAGTTGGATTTTTCCAAAGTATAGTATATTTCATTGAAATTCAATCCGTCTAGAGAAAATACAAAAATGTTATGCAATAATAGATCATAATTATACTTCATTTAAAATCAAAGCTTTTAGAGCAACTAAAAAAAAACTTATCAATAGGAATATCTCAATACATATATCCTTTGTTAAACATAGCTGAGAAGAGCTCTCAACTCTCAAGAATCATTCTTGACTATGTATCTGTCCATACCTCATAAACTGCATGTAAATCAACATTAGATGATTCGGGCCCATTCAAAGATACTCTCATTAGAGCATCTAGTGTATCCAACCCTAGCTTTGATTTTTTAATGTTCTTGATGATGTTTTTCTTAGAAAAATCCCTTTCACAATCCACTGTATTTGCAGGAATAGTGAGTACAATTTGCCATAATTTTATCATATTAAGATAAATTTTGTGTCATTGTTTTGTATTACGAAAAATTTTCCATGCTTCTTTCATAGTAAAACCCTAACAACCCACAGATTTAATGAATCAACAAAAGGGTGCAACTCTCTTTTACAAGTTTCGAACATCAAATAAAGTTACAAATCTAACATAACTAGATACGGTATGTTGCAAATGTTGAAAAAAATTAAAATCCAACGCTCTAAATTTTTCTCATGATTACGATGCTCTTTTGGATAATAACAAGGGTTGAACAATTTTGCTGCATCAAAGAGATGAAGGTCTAGAAATCTTTTATCCAAAGAATCTATGAGAGTCTTTGTATAACGTTCTGTGAGTTGTTGACAACTCTCTTGTATACCTTCAATACAAGGCTTCATAGATTGTTTCCTTGCTTCACTAGATTCAATATCCATGCCTGAGATAGAGATGTATCGTAACTCTTGTCTATCTACAATGGTCCTTTCATCTTTAATATCAATGTATCCATTTTGAGAATCACTTAAAATTTTTGAAAGAGAAGTCGTGCATTCTGCAAATGTCTGTTTTCTTAAGAATCCTCTAGATAATGTGCTTATAGTTACTTCAAGATCCAACCCAATAGTTGTAATGTCTATAGTTTCTTCTTGAAAAATCACATTCAACTTGTTCAATTCCCCTAGCACATCAGCAAGCATATGTAACAAAACTGGATAGAATATATTCGTCTCTTATCATACCATGATGAAGTCATAGTTAAATTACCAATGCCAAAACAAGATATTGTTTCATGGAATATAGTGGTCAGAGATACCATTTTAAAGTCATAGTTAAATTAGACATCAAACTAGTGTATGAGATTTTCTTTGCGAGACAAATAATCTATTTATGATTTGATTGTTAAAGTTTATAAAATTGTATATATGGATTTTGTATTCTAGTTTCACTGGGCCAATTTGTTGATTTAATGAATTCTAGTTTCACATAAAAAATTTTATACATGTGTCAGGTTGCAAATTTACAAATGTCTCAAAAGAGAAAAATATAGGCTACAATTGGGGAAATGTATGGATCGACAAAGGGAAAACCTCTAAGACTCAAAGCAATTTAGAAACATGTGAATATATCCATAATGATCATGTGGAACAACAATTACATGAAAATTTTCAGAGTTCTACTAATCATGATGTAGATGAAGAAACAAACGAAGTTGAAGAAGAGGTTGTTAATAATTCAATAATGAAAGTGCAAAAAAAAAAAGACAATTTCG
The DNA here is from genome assembly GCA_031772625.1 of Pinus tabuliformis. NCBI lineage: Eukaryota > Viridiplantae > Streptophyta > Pinopsida > Pinales > Pinaceae > Pinus > Pinus tabuliformis. The sequence goes on from CM062804.1 coordinate 1,299,538,243, forward strand.
CATGGAATGGTTAGATAAGTTTGTTTGGTTGAATTATGTGAGGTTTGATGATAAAATAACTATGAATTGTATCTATTGTGAGAAGTATTGAATGAATGGACCATTGGGTTTAGGGAATTGTTGCACAACATTACAACATGATGCTCTTGTTACTCATGAAAAATCACGTGCGCGTAAAGATGCTAACGCAAGATGGATTAATGCATTAAAGGGAAAGATGAAACCAATTCCATATCATATTAGACAGGTGGGAGATGCCAATAAGGAAAGAGTGATTTCTACAATGAAAGTATCATATTTCATTTCTCGAGAAGATTTATCATTATCAAAGTATGAGAAGTTTTGAAAATTTCTAATGGATGCAAAAACTCCAAATATGCCAGAGTCTCTAGAGTACTTTTCATACACAAATCATGAGTCTGCAAATGATTTTATATATTGCATATCAAAACATCTTGAACAAATTCAAATAAAGAGTATGTTGGAAAGTCATTTCTTTTCATTGATGGTTGATGAAAACAATTTTCGAACCTTAGATAAACACATTTTTTTATGCAACAAATTTAGATTCAAAGGGTCTCGAACCACCTATCTCCCGGTTTGTGAAGCTCAAGTATGTAGTGGACGGAAAAGGAAAAACAATATATGATGTGTCAATCAATTAATAAATGTTAGATGCCTTCAATATAAATATTTGATAGTTGTTTCTACAGATGGGGCTTCAACAATGATTGGACATGAAAATGGTCTCATTTATTTTTGAAAGAGAACAATCCAAACCTTATTACAGTTCATTATGTGGCTCATCGTGAGTCTTTAGCAACAACAGATGCTTCTAAGAGATTACCTGAGTTATTGTTTGTTGAAAAATTGCAAACAAAGTGTATTCATGGGTTCGAAACTCCTCAAAGAGAAATAATGAACTTAATGATTTGCTTAGAGTCATGCAAATTGATGTTATTGATGTTCTGCAAATACATTCAGTGAGATGGTTATCTAGAGGGAAAGTTATTATAAGGCTTGTGAAACTTATGCCGGCAATTTTAACTTTGTGGAAAAATGAAAAGAAAACTTCATCATGGTATGATAAGACACAAATATATTATCTCCAATTTTGTTTAGATATGCTTGTTGATTTGTTAGGGGAATTTAACAAGTTGAATGTGAATTTTCAAGAAGAAACCGTAGACATTACAACTATTCAGTTGGCTCTTGAAGTAACTATAAGCACATTATCTAGATGGTTTTTAAGAAAATAGACATTTGCAGAAGGCACAACTTTTCTTTCAAAAATTTTGAGCGATTCGCAAATTATGATTCTCAAAATGGATAGATTTATATTAAAGATGAAGGGAAAATTATAGATTGGCATGAGTTATAATACATCTCTATCTCAACCATGGATATTGAATCCAGTGAAGGAAGGAAACAATCTATGAACCCTTGTATTGAAGGTACACAAGAGAGTTGTCAACAATTCACAAAAGGTTATATAGAGACTCTCATAGATTCATTGAATGAAATATTTACAGACCTTCATCTTTTTAATGCAGCAAAATTGCTTAGCCCTTGTTATAGTCCAAAATAGTGTCGTAATCGTGAAAAAAACTCAGAGCGTTGACTTATAAAGATTTTTCAACATTTGCAACATACCATATCGGGTGATGTTGGATTTGTGGCTTTATTTGATGTTAAATGTTGTGCCCTATTGTTGATTCATTAAATCTATCTTGTGAAGGGTTTTCTATGAAAGAAGCATGGAAAGATAACACAAAACAATGGTACAAAACTTATCCTAATATGATGAAATTATGGCAAGTTGTACTCACTATTCTTGTAAATACAGTGGATTGTGAAAGGTGATTTTCCAAGCAAAAAATCATCAAGGACATTAAAAATAGAGGCTAGGGTTGGATACACTTGATGCTCTAATGAGTATATTTGAATGGGCCTGAATCATCTAATGTTGATTGGTATGCAGTTTATGAGGTATGGACAGATACAAAATCAAGAAGGATTCTTGAGCTTTGAAAGTTCTTCTTGGATATGTTTAACAAAGGATATGTGTACGAAGATATTCCTATTGATAAGTTTTTCTGTAGTTGCTCTAGAAACTTTGACTTTAATGAAGTATAATTATGATCTATTATTGCAAAACGTTTTTGTATTTTCTCTAGAAGGATTGTCTTTCAATGAAATATACTATACTTTGGAAAAATCCCATTATATGCTTTATTTATAGTCGATGTGTTATAAATTTTGCAAGGTTTTCATAGTTTAAATAGTCCCACTAAAAATTTGGAGTATAAATATGATAGACTAAAAATATCCACAATAAATCTAGCAAGAAAGTTCTGGAACAAATTTGTAAGAGTCTTTGAAAGAAGATTTTCAAATAAGTGGAGGTTTGACACACAAATTTGATTAGAACGTAAAATGAAGGGCATGAAAAATTAAAAAACGTCATCAAAATTTTATTTGAAACGCAGTGAGGATTTGAAATTCCAGGTCGGGATGGGAGTCTCGATGCTCAGCTCAACTGATGCCAACGATATGCAAAATTAATCCAAATTGTATTTGACTGATATGCAAATTTAATGCATATCTACCATCCAGTTTATACCTTAGTGAAGATGAATGCGAACGACGGTTTGGAAGTTTTATTTCCCTCTAGAGACTAGAGTGCTTGCTAAACCAAATATGATGAGAGATGCTGATGCAATTTTCATTCTTGAATCTTACCTATTCCATTCCATGATCCATATTCGGGCTGGTTGAGGGTTGTTGAATCAGATGGAATGTACGCCTTTGCTAATTCGGTGGATTTGTATTGGCTAAGTCTGAGTTATGGATGACTTTGGCGCTCCTGGGTGGTGAATTGAAGGGATTAGAATGTGCCAGCGACAACCCAACTCACCACTTCGAGTTTGTCAGATCATTTCGGCATAATTTCTAGTAAGAGTCAAAACCTTCACTAATAAAATGCATCTTGGAAAAACTGAAAGCAACCGCACGATTTCATATGTATCATAATTTTCTTGTCTTATAGATGGATTGTTTTGGTTGTTGTTGGGTTTATGGATCCATCTATGCTCAGTCACTTGCTAAACTTGGTTCTTCTTGCTAGTATCTATGCTTTCTTGTATTTGTGCAAGAACACTAAAGGAGTTATCCTTCTTCTCTTCAAATTGATTATTTTTTTGGCCCCTTCGCTTCTTCCTCTCTCCTATTTCCGTTGTTGTAATCCAATCATTCCTTTAAGGGTCTTGTTGCTCTAATTTTGGAAAAGATCTTGCTTAGATGACAATGTTGAAAACATGCCATGCACTTTAAGGGAGTATTTTTATAATCAACTACACGCTTTCAAATGTAATTAAAAAACCTCTAAATATTAAGCTTTTCTGACAGTTTATGCTTTATTTCTAAGCTTTTTTAACATAAGTTTTTTGGTTATATAAGATTTTGATGGCATTGAGTCTTTTTCTTGATATGGTATTTGACCTACACCACACAAATCACACTTAAAACACGTGGATAGTATTTTATGACACATTTTTGGCAGACATTTGTTGCCCAAAATCTCACCAGTCAATCTCTGTAATTACAATCCCTTACATTCAATGGCAATAAAGAAAAAAAATGGATGTTGTTGACACTTTTCCCTCCACACAACCTATTAATAATAAAATAAGGTCTTGCGCAGGGTTGTCGATGGCTACTAAAAAACTCATGATGAAGCTACTATGGCAATACAATCTCTTTGCAAAATCCTGAAAGGACTTGAAACGCTGGGACACTTGAATTCGAAAAAAGACTTTGATTCCTCTATTGGTTTGAATTATCTGTTGCTTCACTGTTAGTGGGTGTTGCTACATAGGACTTTGTCGCTGCTATGAATTGTGTGACTGTACAGTAATTCTGTAAGGTAGGTTGATTTTTTGTATACAAAAATAAGTACTGATAAAATGGTTGCTACTGCTCCAATCGAGATATTGGACCCACCTCTTTAGCCTCAACTGTTGTCACCAAGCCTAGAATTTCAAATCTTCACTACCTGTCAAATGAAAATTTGATGACGTTTTCAAATTTTTCATGCCCTTCATTTTACGTTCTAATCAAATTTTTGAGTGTCAAACCTCCACTTATTTGAAAACTTTCTTTCAAAGACTTGCAAATTTGTTCCAGAACTTTCTAGCTACATTTACTGTGCAGATTTTCAGTCTATCAAATTTATACTCCATATTTATAGTGGAACTATTTAAATAATGAAAACCTTGCAAAACTTATAACACGTGGACTATAAATAAAACATCTAGTTGGATTTTCCCAAAGTATAGTATATTTCATTGAAATTCAATCAGTCTAGAGAAAATACAAAAAAGTTCTGCAATAATAGATCATAATTATACTTGTTTTAATGTCAAAGTTTCTAGAGAAAATACAGAAAAATTATCAATAGGAATATTTCAGTACATATATCCTTTGTTAAACATAGTCGAGAAGTACTTTCAAAGCTCAAGAATCCTTCTTGACTTTGTATGTGTCCATACCTCATAAACTGCATGCCAATCAATATTAGATGATTCAGGCCCATTCAAAGCTACTCTCATTAGAGCATCTAGTGTATCCAACCCTAGCCTCGATTTTTTAATTTTTTAGAAAATTCCCTTTCACAAGCCATTGTACTTGCAGGAATAGTGAGTACAGATTGCCATAGTTTCACATCATATTATGATGAGTCTTGTGTCATTGTTTTGTGTCACGAAAGATTTTCCATGCTTCTTTCATAGAAAAACCCTCACAACCCAGATTTAATGAATCAACAAAAGGGTGCAACTCTCTTTTACAAGCCTTAACATCAAATAAAGCTACAAATCTAACATCACTTGATATGGTATGTTGCAAATGTTGAAATTTTTTTAAAAGCCAACGCTCTAAATTCTTTTCATGATTACGACGCTCTTCTGGTTAATAACAAGGGCTGAACAATTTTTCTGCATTAAAAAGATGAAGGTCTAGAAACCTTTCATTCAAAGAATCTATGAGAATCTCCATATAACCTTTTGTGAGTTGTTGACAACTCTCTTGTATACCTTCAATACAAGGTTTCATGATTGTTTCTTTGCTTCACTGGACTCAATATCCATGGCTGAAATAGAGATGTATCGTAACTCATGTCGATCTACAATGGTCCCTTCATCTTTAATATCAATGTATCCATTTTGAGAATCGCTTAAATTTTTTGAAAGATAAGTTGTGCCTTCTGCAAATGTCTATTTTCTTAAAAACCATGTAAATAATGTGCTTATAGTTACTTCAGGATCCAACTCAATAGTGGTCATGTCTATAGTTTCTTCTTGGAAAATCACATTCAACTTGTTCAATTCCCCTAGCATATCAGCAAGCATATGTAAACAAAACTAGATAGAATATATTCGTGTCTTATCATACCATGATGAAGTCATAGTTAAATTACCAATTCCAAAACAAGATATTGTTTCATGGACTACAATGGTTGCAGGTACCATGTTAAAGTCATAGTTAAATTAGACATCAAATTAGTGTATGAGATTTTCTTTGTGAGACAAAGAATCTATTTCCGATTTGATTGTTAAAGTTTATAAAATTGTATAAAGGGATTTTGTGTTCTAGTTTCACTGGGCCAATTTATATAATTTAATGAATTCTAGTTTCACATACATATTTTTATACAGACGCCCGGTTGCAAATTTACAAATGTCTCAAAAGAGAAAAATACAGGCCACAATTGGGGAAATGTATGGATGGACAAAGGGAAAAGTTATAAGACTCAAAGCAATTTAGAAACATGTGAAGATACTCATAATGATCATGTGGAACAACAATTACATGAAATTTTTGGAAGTTTTTCTGATCATGATGTAGATGAAGAAACAAATGAAGTTCAAGAAGAGGTTGTTAATAATTCAATAATTAAAGTGCAAACAAAAAGACAATTTTGCATGGAATGGTTAGATAAGTTTGTTTGGTTGAATTATGTGAGGTTTGATGATAAAATAGCTATGAAGTGTATCTATTGTGAGAAGTATAGGATGAATGGACCATGGGGTTTAGGTAATGGTTGCACAACATTACAACATGATGCTCTTGTTACTCACAAAAAGTCACGGGTGCGTAAAGATGCTAATGCAAGATGGATCAATGCATTAGAGGGAAAGATGAAACCAATTCCATATCATATTAGAAAAGTGGGATATGCCAATAAGGAAATATTGATTTCTACAATGAAAGTATCATATTTTCTTTCTCAAGAAGATTTATCACTATCAAAGTATGGGAAGTTTTGCAAATTTCTAATGGATGCAAAAACTCCAAATATGCCAAAGCCTCTAGAGTACTCTTCATACACAAATCGTGAGTCTGCAAATTATTTTATTTATTGCATATCAAAACATCTTGAACAAATTGAAATAAAGAATATGTTGGAAAGTCATTTATTTTCATTGGTGGTTGATAAAAACACTATTCAAACCTTAGAGCAACACCTTGTTGTTTATGCAACAAATTTAGATTCAAAAGGTCTCGAACCACCTATCTCCCGGTTTATGAAGCTCAAGTATGTAGTGGATGGAAAAAGAAAAACAATATATGATAGTGTCAATCAATTAATAAATGTTAGAGGCCTTCAATATAAAGATTTGATAGTTGTTTCTACAGATGGGGCTTCAACAATGATTGGACATGAAAATGGTCTTATTTTATTTTTGAAAGAGATCAATCCAAACATTATTATAGTGCATTGTGTGGCTCATCGTGAGTCTTTAGCAGTAGCAGATGCTTCAAAGAGATTACCCGAGTTATTGTTTGTTGAAAAATTGCAAACAAAGTGTATTCATGGGTTGAAAACTCCCCAAAGAGAAATAATGAACTTAATGATTTGCTTAGAGTCATGCAAATTGATGTTCTACAAATACATTCAGTGAGATGGTTATCTAGAGGGGAAGTTATTATAAGGCTTGTGAAACTTATGCCAACAATTTTAACTTTGTGGAAAAATGAAAAGAAAACTTCATCATGGTATGATAAGACACAAATATATTCTCTCCAGTTTTGTTTACATATGCTTGCTAATTTTCTAGGGGAATTTAACAAGTTGAATGTGACTTTTCAAGAAGAAACAATAGACATTACAACTATTGGGTTGGCTCTTGAAGTAACTATAAGCATATTATCTAAATGGTTTTTAAGAAAATGGACATTTGCAAAAGGCACAACTTATCTTTCAAAATTTTTGAGTGATTCTGAAAATGGATACATTTATATTAAAGATGAAGGGAAAATTATAGATAGAAAAGAGGTACAATACATCTCTATCTTAGCCATGGATATTGAATCCAGTGAAGGAAGGAAACAATCTATGAAACCTTGTATTGAAGGTACACAAGAGAGTTGTCACAACTCAAAAAAGGTTATATAGAAACTCTCATAGATTCATTGAATGAAATACTTCCAGACCTTCATCTTTTTAACGCAACAAAATTGTTCAACCCTTGTTATTGTCCACAATAGCGTCGTAATCGTGAAAAAATTTTACAGCGTTGACTTTTAAAGCTTTTTCAACATTTTCAACATACCATATCAGGGGATGTTGGATTTGTAGCTTTATTTGATGTTAAATCTTGTAAAAGAGAGTTGCACCCTTTTGTTGATTCATTAAATATATCTTGTGAGGGTTTTTCTATGAAAGAAGCATGGAAAGTATTTCATAACACAAAATAATGGTATAAAACTTACCCTAATATGATGAAATTATGGCAAGTTGTACTCACTATTCCTGCAAGTACAATGTATTGTGAAAGGTGATTTTCTAAGCAAAACATCATCAAGGACATTAGAAAATAGAGGCTAGGGTTGGATACACTAGATGCTCTAATGAGAGTATATTGAATGGGCCTGAATCATCTAATGTTGATTGGCATGCAGTTTATGACGTATGGACAGATACAAATTCAAGAAGGATTCTTGATCTTTGAAAGTTCTTCTTGGATATGTTTAACAAAGGATATATGTATGGAGATATTCCTATCGATAAGTTTTTCTGTAGTTGCTCTAGAAAATTTGACTTTAAATGAATTATAATTATGATCCATTATTGCAGAACTTTTTTGTATTTTCTCTAGAAGGATTGACTTTCAATGAAATATACTATACTTTGGAAAAACCCCACTAGATTCTTTATTTATAGTCAATGTGTTATCATTTTTCCAAGGTTTTCATTATTTAAATAATCCCACTATAAATCTGGAGTATAAATCTGATAGACCTAAAATATGCACAATAAATCTAGCAAGAAAGTTCTGGAACAAATTTGTAAGAGTCTTTGAAAGAAAATTTTCAAATAAGTGGAGGTTTGACACTCACAAATTTGATTAGAACATAAAATGAAGGGCATGAAAAATTCAAAAATGTCATCAAATTTTCATTAGACGGGCAATGAGGATTTGAAATTCTATGCCTACTCCGAGACTGTAAGAGTGATAATTCCAAAGGCTAGTTGGTTGACATCAAGGTTGAAAGACTAGTTGGTTGACATCAAGGTTACAGGCGCAATAGTTATTGTAAATATGGAAACCCTATAGTTTAAAGATGAGATCACATGGTGGAGATTATTTGTTCACAAAATCGATGGAACACTGTAAACAAAAACTAGTCTGAGACAAACCCAACAAGTTGATGCAATGAACAATTGCATACGTTGTCAGTAGTTGAACGCCAACTATCAAGATTGATATTGTATCCTTGCAACAAATTTTCTACTATGAAATTTCGTATACAGGTATGCTCTAGCACCCAAGAAGAAACATAGTTTTATCTATTTGAGCTTGCTAGGAAATAATGTAAGTTTGAAAAAGATTCTACATCATATGCCTGCATGGAACCAATGACAAGAATGGAACCAGGCATTAGAGATAGGCCAATTGACAAGTAGTGGAAGTTCGGCATCAAATGAGAAACATGGGGTTTGAACTAGGAAGCATGCAGTCAGAGGCAATAACATGCTTTCAAAATTTGATTGAAGATTTATCTGTAGTTTATGAAAGGTCTACTTAACCTGATTGTAAATTTAAATGGTTATATATATATATATATATATATATATATATATAATAGTTCAATAAATAAAATTCAAGTCAAATAAGACTTTGTTCTTTTATTTTTAAAATCTATAATAATTAATTTTAATAAACTATTATCTATGATTTATCAAGGTTAAAACCTTTCAAACATACAAACCAAGGTTACAGAGAAATGTTCCAAAACAGTTGAAAGGCCATAGTAACTAAACCATGTCAATAATGGAACCTCCTTTACATACAAAAGACAATTCTGTCAATTGGATATATTTGAATAGTGGGGAAGAGTTTAATTTCTGTAAGTAATATGGAGTAATATTAAATATTTTAATTTTTGCAAGTGATAAGGTCATATTAAATATCAATTGGATATATTTGAATAATTGAGAAGACTTTAGTTTTTGTAAGTAATATGGAGTAATAGTAATACTTTAATCTTGCAAGCGATAAGGTTATATTAAATATATTGTTTTAATGGTTTTGATTTTGGTTCTTAAAGTATTTTTAATTGTTATATATATGAAATTTTTTTATTACATTTAAATATATATATTTTAATTTTAAATTCATAGTTAAATTAGACATCAAATTAGTGTATGAGATTTTCTTTGTGAGACAAAAAATCTATTTCTGATTTTATTGTTAAAGTTTATAAAATTGTATATCGGGATTTTGTATTCTAGCTTCACTGGGCCAATTTGTATGCTTTAATGAATTCTACTTTCACATATATAGTTGCAAATTTAGAAATGTCTCAAAAGAGAAAAATGCAGGCTACAATTGGGGAAATGTATGGATCGACAAAAGGGCAAAATCCTAAGACTCAAAGCAATTTAGAAACATGTGAAAAAACCCATAATGATCATGTGGAACAACAATTACATGAAATTTTTTGGAAGTTATTTTGATCATGATGTAGATGAAGAAACAAATGAAATTAAAGAAGAGGTTGCTAATAATTCAATAATGAAAGTGCAAACAAAAAGACAATTTCACATGGAATGGTTATATAAGTTTGTTTGGTTGAATTATGTGAGGTTTGATGATAAAATAGCTATGAAGTGTATCTATTGTGAGAAATATATGATGAATGGACCATGGGGTGTAGAGAATGGTTGCACAAAATTGCAACATGATGCTCTTGTTACTCATGAAAAATCACAAGAGGATAAAGATCCTAATTCAAGATGGATTAATGCATTAGAGGGAAAGATGAAACCAATTTCAGATCATATTAGACAAGTAGGAGATGTCAACAAGATTGATCTTTATCAAAGTATGAGAAGCTTTGCAAATTTTTAATGGATGAAAAAACTCCAAATATGCCAAAGTTTCCAGAGTACTCTTCATACACAAGTCGTGAGTCTGCAAATGATTCTATATATTTCATATCAAAACATCTTGAACATATTCAAATAAAGAATATATTGGAAAGTCCTTTCTTTTCATTGATGGTTGATGAAAGCACTTATCGAACCTTAGAGCAACACCTTGTTGTTTATGCAACATATTTAGGTTCAAAGGATCTCGTACCACCTATATCTCCTAGTTTACGAAGCTCAAGGATGTAGTGGATGGAAAAGGAAAAACAATATATGATAGTGTCAATCAATTAATAAATGTTAGAGGCCTTCAATATAAAGATTTGATAATTGTTTCTACAAATGGGGCTTCGGCAATGATTGGACATGAAAATGGTCTTGTTTCAATTTTTAAAAGAATAACCCAAACCTTATTATAGTTCATTGTGTGGCTCATCGTAAGTCTCTAGCAGCAACAAATGCTTCTAAGAGATTACTCGAGTCATTGTTTGTTGGAAAAATTGCAAAGAAAGTGTATTCATGGGTTCAAAACTCCCCAAAGAGAAATAATAAGCTTAATGATTTGCTCAGAGTCATGCAAATTAACGTTCTTGGCATTCTACAAATACATTCAGTGATATGGTCATCTAGAGGGGAAGTTATTACAAGGTTTGTGAAGCTTATGCTAGAAATTTTAACTTTGTGGAAAAATGAAAAAAAAACTGCATCATGGTATGATAAGATATGAATATATTCTATCCAGTTTTGTTTACATATGCGTGCTGATGTTTTAGGGGAATTGAACTAGTTGAATGCAACTTTTCAAGAAGAAATTGTAGACATTACAACTATTGGGTTGGTTCTTGAATTAATTATAAGAACATTATCTAGATGGTTTTTAAGAAAATATACATTTGTAGAAGGCGCAACTTATCTTTCAAAAAATTTGAGTGATTCTCAAAATGGATACATTTATATTAAAGATGAAGGGACAATTGTAGATAGACATGAGTTACGATATATCTCTATCTCAGCCATGGATATTGCATCCAGTGAAGCAGGGAAACAATCTATGAAACCTTGTATTGAAGGTACATAAGGGAGTTGTCAAAAAACTCACAGAGGTGGCTAAACAATGGTGATTATTATAGAAAAATGTTGAAAGGGACCTATAAGAGTAGCACACTTGGTGACAAAACATGTCTAAAGACCCTCTAAGAGGATTATACAAAGTATCTAATAGTTTATGACCGACTTGACACATATATGTGACAAGTTAATAACAAGTTAAATATAGGTTGAGACGGGTATTATAATAGGATAACACATAGTTTTTTTACAAGGATACAGGTGGTATAACCAGGACACAGATGGTATACCAGATTCCCTAACGGGGAATAATAGGTTTGTATCAAGTTGTACCATCTTAGTCATAGGTAGGTGATAGGTTCCTTACAAGGTGTAACAGAAGTTTCACAGGTAGGTGACAAGATCATTATAGGTTACAACAAGTGGATTGGTCATAGGTGGTGAATGATTTTATAACATGTTTTATAACAAGTTTTATGGTTGATTACGGGCTATGATAGACGTATGGCAAGCTGTAACAGGGCTTGTGATAGCTCTTGGATAATGGTGGTGATAAGCCTTCTGATAGGTCTTGGAAAGCATACAACATGGTTGTCACAAGTCTATACTACGTGTTATAGAAGGACTACTGGAAGGTTATGACAGGTCATAGCAAGGGTGAATAGAATAATTAATAGATTTTATGATAGGTTGTAGCAACTAGTAATAGATTTGACGTATCTTTGATAAGGTTGGTTGTTATATAAATTTAAATAGAGCACCAAAAAGGAAGGCAACCAGAAACGCAAGAATGTTAGTTAATAATATATGTTTGTTAGCAAGAATTGTATGCAATGCCAGTGCTTGTGATTGAGGCATATGAAAGCCAGCTTTGACTTTTTTCCTTCCTTTAAATTTATTTTTTCTTAATTTTGTTTTTATTGACAACTTTATGCACTTGGTTGTTGATTTCTCTTGCAGAAAAAGAGAAAATATTTATATGTATATGTTTGTATATATACCTATATATGTGGAATGAATTGTTATGAATATTAATGGTATCTATTTGACGTCTTCTAGGTGTAATGATGATGGTGTAGAGATTACACGTTCGTTAGCATGGGGTAAGGAATTCCAAATCATGTTGATGTGTAGATGGCATCGGAAGCATGGAGAATGCCCCAGAATAAAGCCATGCATGAGAAAATGGACTTGCAACTGCATATTGTGAGCTCAAGTCACTTTCCAGCAACATATTCATATTATGAGTATATTATGCACTTAGGATAATGCGTAAAATAAGGGGGGAGGAATGTAGTACCCCTATCTGTTTATGATTATGTGAATATATGTACAATGATATTAGGCCAATGAGTCGGATGAATATAGTAGTTAGGATGATTAATCATGTTATGTGGCCTGCATGCCCATGTAGATATGATTGGATATGTTTTGAGGCCACCGTGCCCAAACATATATGCCAATTTTGGCTAAGTGGATGAAGGACCAGGATTATAAATATAATTTAATTTTGTACCTATTTTAATAATAATCAAAATAGGTTTCCTATGGAACCCACTCCACGACAAAGAGTATGGGGGGAGGTGAAACTCCATGGTGAGAGGCAATGGTGTGTTGGATGATAGGTGTTGGTGATAGGGAGACCTGTAGCTCATGTGGATTTAGTGTGTGCCAAATGGAAGAGAGAAGCCATGCAATGTGAAACATATATATATATATATATATATATATATATATATATATGATGGGAATCACAATTGTCGTTAGACCAAAAATCACAAGTGTTAGTCAACGATCGCATCCCTAGAGATAAGGATCCACATGAGGTGGTTAGTCCATGTCGTAAAACACACAAGGAGTGTTGGTTTATCCAATGTCCAACAACCTCGTATATTTTTCCACCTAATACATGTATGTCAATATTCCTTCAAACTAATAGATATTGATATTGAAATAAGCATTGAATGGGTTGTATCATGTAAAAAACTCTCTTCTATGTCATTGCATATCTTAATACAACCCACTTTAGTGGATAGCTATTTTAGTCATTCAATTATAGAACAAACAAATCCATCAATGTTAATATTTGTGTTTAGTTCTCTCTTCCATTTCAAACATGAAGTAATGCTAAAGGAGATCAATTCAAGGAGTTATGGGATGAAATTTATGCACTTTATCTTCATATTTCTTTCAAACAAAGGTCAAACATATGTAATGGATCAGAACCCTTAACTTGCTCATTCTTGCAAGTAAAAGTCAAATTTATGCTTTGATTTCATTAATTCATGCATCTAGTTATAAAGATGATTAAATATTGTAACCATAACCTTAAGAAGGCTTAAGGTTATGGAAAGAACAAATGTACCAAGTTTTAGGATAAACAATGCAAGAAAACATATAAAACTCCATGCAAAAATATTGTAACATACCTAATCACCTAAGTAAGTTGTAACAAACATTATCATAGGGATTTTATAGATAATTACAACATAGTATAAAAATTAACAGTGCCCATGAAAAAATCATCAGTTACCCATGAATGCATTCAACCATTTCCACTTTATAAATTCTGATTATAAATGAATTAATAGAATCAATACATGGGAAATTACAATAAGATACATGCACAATTAGTACCCTGTTAGTGTCAGTGTCTTCACACTGCCATCAGTGATCAAAATTCACTATTTTGCATTCATATTAAGAGTCCCATTCTCAATGAGTTGCATTCCATTAAGTCATGGATCAACTGATGGTAGGCACATTTCAATTTTTTCCCTCATGACACATATCTTCTGACCATTTTTCATGTGTGATTCAATCAATGGTTTAGGTCCAGTTTCCTTTTCAGTCTATTTCATCACATAGGTCTTAGTGCTTGAAGTTTCATTAGGTATTAGGGTTTCACCATGTCAAATTTTCAGTAACCAATGACCAATAAGGGTCAGTAGACACATGAGGATGACAATAACATCAGGAAAGCTTTAAAATCATAATTTGTAAATTTAATAAGTTTTTCACCTCAAAACCAATTTGAGGTGAAAAATAGAGCATTTGTATTTATCTGTAATTTCATGTAATTTCATCAATTTTTATATGTAATAATTAAGTCTCATGCTGCTCCTGGTCACCCAGTGACATTGCCTAGTACATGCCACTGCAAAAGTCAAAAATATGAATATCAATTCACTTATCAAATACAAAAAGGTCAAGCATCCAAAAAACATAGTATTTGAAAAGAAAAAGCAAATAGACATTATGAAAGTGGGTTTTCACCATCAAAAATAAAAAAGTGAAGAGATATATAAAGCCCATCCTTATTGATCATTTTATTATGAAGTTAAAGTGCCAAAGGAGAGAAAAAGTGATTTTGAAGTGTTATTGAACAAAAGAGGGCGATTTCTGCGTTTTTGGAGAAAAATCGCCTGGCGCTACGCACCTAATCTCGGCGCTGCGCATAGGATAGGCACTATGCACTTGGGCTTTCTCCACTGTGTGTTTTTACACAGGCGCTATGCATAAGATCGGCGTTGTGCACCTCTGTGGAGCACTACGCACCTGTGCAGTCAAGCTCCAGATTGCCCAACGAAGCTCCACAATTGCAGATTTCTCTCAAAATCATTCATTCCACCTTCTTGCAAGTAAGTTCCATTACCATATCACTTGACCTAGGGTTTTCTTTGCTAGAGTTGGTTTGTTAGCATCTTGAAGTTGAAACCCTAGTTTCTAGGGTTCTTTAGTTTTAATCATCACTCCATTGCTTGCTTACCCTACCCTCACCATCATTCCCTAAACTAATCCCCATTCCCATTCATCTATTTCCCAAACCCCATCCCCCTCATACATTTTCCCTATTCCCATTTTCCCACTTTCATTATCCCCAAAAACCATACTATCCCATTCACCATTCCGTAAAACTCTATTCATTTGTAAAATCTCTTCATGCTCATCTTTATTTACCCCTCCCATCATTGACCACAAGGGATCACAGCCATCAGGAGCAATGGAAAAGGACAGTGAGTATGAGTTAGAAGAAGACACCCTTAGTGATAGTTCTAGGGAAAGAAATTTGCAGCAAAAGAAGCCTCACAAAGGGGGAAAGATAATCAGGGAGGAGCCCACTAGTTTGAGGGAATTGCTTGCTTGTCCACTTGCCATCTCATGTTTCAAACATCAGTCATGTTTTGGTTTCTATGAAATGGTGGAGAAAATTAAGTTTCATCATGAATTAACAAGGTTGTTTATGACACATTTGGACAACAATGAAGTAAACCTTGTTGGAGTTACATTTACTTTTTCACCTGCTATTATTTCAGTGGCTACAGGCATCCCAAATGTAGGTGAAAAATGGAACAAAGGACAATATGTTGACAGGGAGTACTATGAGCCTTACATCAAGGCTAAATACCATGGCAAACTGAAGAGAATGTTCCCCTTCAAATTCTTGGAGGACAGGCTTGCTCCACTTATAAAGATATTCATCAAATACTTTACTTGTGAAGGTAGGTATTCTCGCTTGTATGCCTACCACATTAGATTTTTGATGCATTTTACTAGGGTGAGGATGATGAATATTCCTTACTTCATGTTTCGAAATATTGAGAAAATGGCACTCTATGTCAAGAAGAAACCATATCCCCAACAGTTAAAAAGCATCTACCACTTCTCTGTAATTAAAATCATTGTCTTACATCAGTTGAATCTATTGAATATACCATGGGAGACCTTCATTTCTCATGAAGTGTTCAAAGGCCCTCAAGTATTTTCATCAGTGCATTAGGAGGAAGGTGGACCTTCACGACATGAACAAGCCAAAGAAACTGAAACTGTTGGAGTGCTGGTGTTTGTGATATATCAGAGGGGCACTAAGAGGCTCTTTGCAGCTGCTAGGCGAGTATTATCTCCACAAGGTGTGGAAGCGGTCTCGCCTTCATCTTCAGACCACAGGGAAATGCTATCTCCACAAGGAGTGGAAGGCGCTTTGCTTTCTTCTTCAGCAAAACAGGTACATGTTGGGTAGCACAGCAAGGGCAAAGGTAAAGGCAAAGCAAAAATGCAGGAGAAGGATCCTAGTAATGAGCAAGAGAGGGACTTTGTCCTAGTTGATCATGAGGAGACATAGGGAGTTGATATCATTGATTTGGAGAGTCAACGTACAAAGATAACTAAAGACATGTTCATCAAAGAGCAGGAGGCCGATATTCAAGCCTTGTCAGTCAATTTAGAGAGGGCAAAGTGGATCATCAATTACCTTGAGCAAGAAAACAAGCAATTAACTAACAAGCAAGTCCTCATGGAGTTGCAAATGATCAAGGAGAACTGACAAAAGGCAAAGAAGGCAAAGGTCAAGATGACCTCCATTGAGCAAGAGATTGAGAATGACCGGGAAACTTGGCTTGAAAGGGTCAACATACACCTTGAAAAGCTGCTTGAGAAGGCCAATAAAGAAAAGAAGATGCTTCGTTACATGGCCTATCACTATATGACCTGGAACAAAATATGCAATATAAGGATGAGGAAGCTTAAGGCTAGGCTGAGGAAGGCCTTGAGATCATCAAAGTAGTGCATGAGGGTGCCTTGTGCCAATTTTGGGAAAATTATAGTAAAATTTTGTAATTTTCAAATTTTAAATTTTGCAACACAGGAAATTGCAATCGGTGGCTCGGTGCTTTTGACAGGGGCACTTGTTGGAAGATTGGCTTGCATATTTGGATTCAGCATGAAAAATAAGCAAACCCAAAAAGTTTCAGCAAATATGGAGCAAATCTGGTTCACCTAAAGGTCAAAAAACCATCAAAAAATGCCCTCTCTACCACTGTTTGGACACACAAGAAGTAGTCTTGGTAGATTCCACGTTTGAGGGGGAAAATGACCTCAAAATGAAAAAATTTAAGATGTTCCAGAAACTAGGCAGGGAGACCTTTCGAACGAGCTATCTTGGGCTCAATTTGGTCGAGGGGAAGGCCTCCAAGACTGGATTTGAAAAGGCGCTGTGCATAGGATGAATTTTGTCAGTTTTGCTCAAAAATCAAAATTTTGCCTAGTTTTCTACAAGTTGACTTTTATTCTCATTTTGGATGAATTTATGAATGTAAATGATGCTATGCTATGTAAATGTAATTGTAAAATGACTCTAGAAGGTAGATTCATCATTTTGAGGTGGTTTTGGGGGTGAATGAATCAGTTTCCATGGTTTTAGAGGCAAGTTGTTTCACTGCCTATATTCCTGTTCTTAGTTTAGAAATGGTTGAAACAACCCCTCTTCTCATGGATTTGACCCCTGATGGCTAGCATAGGTGGTTTGATGTCTATATTATGTATTTTTCAGTCATTAGCAAAGGTTGGACTCTTGTGGATGCTTTGAGCTGCATTGTCCATCTCTACAGCAGTTTGGCAAGGAAATATACGTGGATTTGCAGCTATTTTTGTGGGATTCTTGTGGTAATGTGTTTTTGCATTGTTTCTCCTTTTGTCATTAGTTTTTCTCATGTGTTATATGTGCCAAAATCTATTTCATTTTTCTTAACTAAATGAAATCAAGATAGATAGGTTGAATACATTGGTAACAGTGCTCTGCCTTGGGAATACATTTAGTTTTTTATGTTTTCAGCTATCTGAAGAGGACTCGTGATCCTTGCATGCCCTCCTCAGCTTCTCACCAGTGTTAGACTTACCATCTCACTCAATTCCAAGTGCTAAAACACCTACCTACCTCACCCCACAGAACACCCTGTATTTCCTGACTTGATTTCCCGGACCCAAAACTGTCTGCTCCATTTGATCCAGCAACAAAACCTTCAAAATCAGACAAAAACCCTAGAACTAGTATACCTAGCCTAAAATTCATGTTCAATTCAATCATCTCCACTGAGATTGACGGGATAGAGCCCTCTCCCGACCTGGTAAGGCTAGCTACTAGGTTAAGTTTGGTTTGCGGTTATCCTAGGATTGCCTCCTTTCAGCCCGAGGTCAATCTAGGCTCTAACATACCCCATAAAACATTTCATATCCTTCATGATTTTGGCCTATTTTGTTACAAAGCCAAGTATATCAATTGTAAATATTTGAATATTAATTTACGAAATAGAGGTGTAAGTATTCCTTATACATTACAAATATGGTTGTAATAGCATTTACAATCAGCATATAAATAACTACTAGACAACCCATAATGTATTCTTCGGCCAAATTCATTTTTTAGCCTCGTACCTTCATCAAATAAGCACATATTACTCATTTACAATAGTAATTAAAATCATCAACCCTAAAAATATAAATAATAAGACAAGATATTTATATGTTATGAATTGCACTTCGGAAAATAGTTTAATGGGAGAATTTTTCCTCGTGTGCATAGGCACCAACTTGAGTAGGTACCACCCCTATGTTAGGAAATGAAACGAAAAGGATAAACTTGCTAGCTATAATATTGATTTCGTCACTTATTCTCTGATCGAAACATTTCATCCAGGGAAATAAAATTTCATCCCAATTTTTTTTACAATAGCCATTCCACTCACTAGTCCCTCTTTCCCCCTTATCCCTACTAAATTCAAGGACTTGGGTTTTGGATATCCCACTTCTCTACATTACTATAAGATGCATTAGTTAGAAAATCTCAATTATTGAAAACCAAGAAATCTCAACCATAGCATTTATCCATAATTCACACATGACCTTTATAGGAAGAAATACTACAGAAACATCATATTTTTCATGGCAACATGCATACTTAGCATCAACACTCCACCATTCCCATCTTTATCTCTCAAAACTATGTGATTGGTAGAATGAATAAATGGGTCTCCCCTACGGTTTAGATAATATCCCTCCCAAGGCTTACATGCACTCTACACTTACGTGAAGAATATGTGCCCACCCATAAACTTAGGAAATAATATAGGTGGGCATGTAAAGACAAAATAAAAGGAAGGATTTAACAACTAGACACTTGACAACTCAAATAAAGTAAAATGTATTAGAGTCACCCCCATTTCTCCTCTTATTAAGCATTTCCCCCATAGTGCTCCTAATGAGACATAATTCAATTACACATATTCATTAGTTTATATTATTATTAAATATTAACTCAAATAAAATCGAAGGGTAGTTTTCTTACACAACTTACCACATACCTACACATTATGGCACATGCTCATATTGGGTATTATATCCCCACCCCCACTTGGGTCAAGTGTCCTTTATAAGAATAGAATAATGTCTTCATTTCATTTGCACCTCTAACAATCATTAATAAAATTACATGTTATAGCTATTTTTTGTGTGGAAATTATCCCATTCACAACAATTTTCAATTCCGCAATGTATGCATGTGTATTCATAACACGAAAATTATGCATTTCTAATCCAATACGTATCTTTATGCATATTTTGCAAGGCTACCATGGTAAAGAGTTCAACAGCTTTTTCCTTTTAAACACACCCTCCCTTAATCTCAACAACCATGTCATGTTGTCTCTTCCTACTGCATTCACCCTTCTAGGGTTAGGAATCTCCTCCTCTCCTAAAACATTTTGAGCCTTTTGATGGTTTGTGGCCCTAGGGCATCTAGGTCGTCATCCATTCAGTGGTTTGTGTGCTTAGCAAGTCAAATTGTTGGTTAGCTTCTCCATGCGTTTTCATTTTTTAGTCCTTTTATCACTTTGATTTCAATTAAACAAGTTTGAAAAGTTTCGTTTGTTCTTCTCTTGATTAAGCATCTCTTTTCGGGCATAGATTACATTGCTCATCTTGTTATTGATTGAATCATTGCATCATTGGTTTGGAAGGAATTCCTTTTTCATACTTTCCATTTGATTGATGTTGATTGTTTTGAAAAAAATTCATTGAAGTGTTTGTGAAAGATCCATGTTATCATTCCATTGAAAAATACATAATTCTAGTTTGTTGAATCAATGTGTTACATTAAATAGCATCATTGAAGGCTAGAGTCGCATCATCATTTGTATTCGAAAAGAAATGAATTCTCTTTACTATTAAAAGGACTAGTTGAAGTGCATTCGATAAGAAGATTCAGTGCATTTTGAAGATTTATTAGTGAAAGATTTTATTCTTTGATTGTTGCATTGATTGTGTATTTTTTATCTCTCAATTAGTGTTAATTTTCATCGAAGACAAAGATTTCCTTTCTCATATAGCTACATGTAGGAGTTTTTTCAATTGACAGTGGTAGGGCCTTGTAATTGAAACCTGATTCAAGATCAACTGTTAAAATCTATTGAACTAACCTAAGGAAGCTTTGAACTTAACGCTTATATTTAGAGGTCTACGCTAGAGATGTGTTCCGGCATCTTTATACCTAGCAGTTGTCGTTTGCTTCGGTACTAGACAGTGCTAGTATAGACTTGTGCTCCCCATACAATCGAGTATATAAAGGGATACCCCCACTAAGTCTGCAATCCTTTATCCATTGGAAGTCGAGTTTGCTGCCTTGTAAACGTGATACATCGAACACAAAATTTGGGGAGATTGTCTGCCTATACTTCTTGGTTTGCCGGGAGTTATTTTGCAGTGCACAGTTACCTCGTAATCCTTTTACCTAGATCATCCAGTGCATTCAATTTGTTCTTTTTCAGTCTTTAAATTTAAAGATCATCGAGCACTTGTCCTTTCAAGCTCGCTCAAATTGAAAGAGTCTAGAGTCACATTTTTCCCTTTTCTTGACTCTTAAAACATGAAAAGGCAAAGTTTTGTTTCAATGTTTTAAAATTAACTTCCCACGAAATATTCCTGGTTAAAGTTATCTTCCTTAGTAATTATTTAGGGTCGATTCCAATGGCAACATTTCCAAAGTCTACCAGTGAAGGATTCCCCTCAGATTGGAATCCTGGTCCTTTTCCTTCGTTTGGAAACGCTGGTGCTCCTTATATGGCAACGTTGTCCCTCCCTGGGTTAACCATTGGTTTACCTATCTGGTTATTTTTGCCCTTGGTGGTCCCGAGTGTCTCGAACCTTACCTAGCCATCTCCTTAGTGTCCACGGAAGGTCAGATTCCCTTGCAATTTGTGTAAAGGTGACCATCTCCTTTGAGACTGTCCTGGCATTCCTAGAGTCTTAAAGGTATGGTCTCAAGACCTAAATCGACCATCCCCGTCGACCTCTAGAGGTCATGTCGATGCTACACCTTCAGTTAATGATGGTAAGAGGAAGGGAAAGATTAGATTCCCTTGTAGGTTATGTGAAGGGAAGCATCTTCTTCACCTTTGTCCTCTTATGGATAAAGCTTCCAAAGTTTTAGAAAACCTTACAGCTCCTCAACTCCAACTTTGTGTTGGTTATCAGAGCCTTTTTTCTAACCCTCTCTTAGTTGGTAAAGAGATTAACTTGGATACATCTCTTGCCCATCCTACTCTTCTTGAGCATGACCCTCTTGTGCCTGTTCCCGACCAACCATTGGTCGGAAAGAGTGTCGACTTGGCTCCGCCTTCAGTTGTTCACCCTGTTCCCGAAGAGACTGGTGATCATACTGCACATGTTCTTCTCATCTCCTAGGATTCTCATGAATCGGAGAGTGACCCTCCCGTCCCAGTTGTTCAGGAGAGTCCTTCTCCTATTCCTGCAGAGCATGGGGGAAATCATATGATACCCCCACCAAGTAGTTTTGTCGTTTCTTTTAATTGGAGTAAATTGACGGATTTCCGCCTTCCATCTTATGTGCCACTCCAGATCACAGTACAAGCCTATAATATGGTAGTACATGGAAATATATTAGATGAAGGCGCTTCTATTAGCATCATGTATTCTACTACTTGGAAAGCTTTGGGTTCCCCACAGCTTGTGCCTGTCACCCAGAATCTGTTGTCTTTCAATGGAGGAACCAGTCAACCCTTAGGGATCCTTCTGAAGTTCCCTATCACTTTGGGAGGAAAGACTGTCTATATAGACATGATGGTAGTCCAAGGTCCCTTATATTTCAATCTTCTCCTTGGACGCGACTATGTTTATGTCATGGGAGCTCTTGTTTCTTCACTTTTCCGTGTGGTTTATTTTCTGCACGAAGAGAGAATTGTGACTATTGATCAATAGTCGTTCATTGGTCACCAGGCACCTCCTTTATAACTATCATCCCCTATCGGCTTTTGTTTGCAAGCAATACCTTCCTCGCCACAGGTCAATTATGTGGCTACTCGTTCTGTCTCTGCATCTGCTGACGATCACACAGATGGTATAGTACATTATGTACTAGGGGCATTGGAACCCGTTCTGTCTTTGGTACCAGTTGACATGTATCTCTCCCAAAGCGTGGTTCTCCTGTCTAGTGAGGACCTCTTAGGAGCGCCATGTTCTTGTATGGTACATGAATAGATGTCAGAGCATAGTTCCTTGTCTTGTGTCAAGCTCGTTAAAAAATGAAACAAGGGGTGTGAGCATAGTTCCTTGTCTTGTTTCAAGCTCGTTAAAAAATGAAACAAATGTCTGAGAATAGTTCTTTTACTGCGTCAACCGCATTAAAAAATGAAACAACTCCCTTTTCGAAATCAAGTCTTTGATTAAGATCTTGGAAGATCCCAGTCGAGTCTTTCCTGGATCTCGAGAGTGAACCTTCATTCCATCCACCTTGCTAAATCAAATGAAGCTTGCGGGGCATGTACCTCTAATTGAATCATTATGCTTGGGAAATGCAAACTTATCTCAAGAATAGTTTTTCGTTTCAAGCTTGTGTAAACATGAAACCGAATTCAAGAAGAGTTCCACATGGTTCAAGCTTGTGTAAAAATGAACCCATGCCTAATTTAATTCTCGTGATTGTCATTTTTATCAGCTAATTTCTGCTAGATGAGCCTTGGTTGTTTCATTCCATCGCCGCCATCTATTTGGCCGATCATATGCTTTCACTTGGTTATTTTTCCTTTCCCGAGGAACTGCAGCAATGAGTGGTTTTGCTAGCCAGCCTCCTGACCATTATATGTTTTGAGAAGTTCCGTCATTACCGGAACTAGTCGTTACCCTTTATACCACTCATTCCTCCAAGACGAGTCACCTTTAAGCTCTATTCTTACTCGTACAAAATGAAAAGATCGCCAAGTATTTTTCCCTTTTAGACTCGTTAAAACAAATAAAAGCAAGGAGTCATCTTTGAGCTCTATTATGACTCAAAACATGAAAATTTTATCGAGTTCTTGTCGTTTTGAACTCGTTAAAGGCTGCGAAATGTCGTTTATCCAGTATATGTTTACCCCTTTTTAGGGGTGGGATAGACTATTTACGAAAAAGTTACTCCTTGACTGAAATGGTCAAATGGTTCTGTCAAGTATTATTTTTTACCTTTTTGGGCTCAAGAGACACAAATGTACGAAAAGGGACTTTGTGGAGTTTTCTTTTCCGTGTCTTTTTCAAACTCTCTAAACATGAAAAAGGTATTTACATCTTTGTCGGACTCGTTAAAACATTAAACGACATCGAATTCGTCACCATGACGAGCATGAGCTTTTCCTTCCTAGGGATCATTAATCTTACTAGGTCGGATTCATCCGAAGGATGGACTTATATTACAAGCATATGATATCCCCGTCAAGCTTGTGCAAAAATAAATGGGGTACTTGCCAGAAATGGTGAGGGAAAATTGGAAGTATTTCATTAATTATATTCACTTGAGGTAGCCTGTCGCTCTTGAACATTGACACTCATATGTTGTTCATGTCGTGTTTTGAGACATCCTCACTCTGTCACTTGCCTCCTTGGGTTTTGGGTTATCCATTTTAAACCTCTCATATGATCTCTGCCATCTCACCATGACCTTTGATCCTATGATGTCAAATGCAGCCAAACTCCGGAGTCGTGTCATGCATATGTTCAAGGGAATTCTTCTTACCTGTACATTGTCTGATCATCTTGGATTACTTTTATTCATTGTGTTCCCGTTTCGTGTCGATAATGAAGGTTTCATTATGACCTTCCTTCGGCGGATCGCTTCCTGTCGACTTCAGCTCATTATCCAGGAGGTTGATCTAGAAATTCCTTTCCAGTACCTTAGAGCTTGCATGCTCCAATGGCAAGTTTTTCGCACTCGACGACAAGTTCTCATCATTGGCCTTCGATAAAATGATTTCACGAGTGTTCAACTTCAATTCCTTATTCACACCTCGTGAATTGTGTCGCTGGTACCTTGAGAGCCATTGTCATTATTGGTGGTTTCTCTCGCGCTTGTCAATGGTTCATATCATTGACCGGTAATCAAGCGACTTTCTAACATGTTCGATTTCAATACATTTATTCACATGTTAGAATTTGTACTTTGATCGAGTCGTGTTGGAGCGATAGACCCTGGTCTTAGACTACAAAAGTCTAAGTTGTGAGGAGTAATGAGTCATTTATGATTATATAATTGATACTTTAGATGGATGGTTGCACCCATGCCATGGATCTATTTCATATGATCCCTCCAGTCGGATGTCTACATCCATGCCGAGGATCCATGCACATAATCTTTTTCTTGATGGATATTTGTGCCTATACCATGGATTCATGTATTGTTATATGCCTCTCATGTTTATAAGGCATGACTATCATATTTCAGATATGTACATGTATGCTTGCTTACAGGTTTTCCGACAACAGACTCTGATTCCCGCATCTACTTATAAATCATTTCAGCC
Source organism: Pinus tabuliformis (assembly GCA_031772625.1). Taxonomy (NCBI): domain Eukaryota; kingdom Viridiplantae; phylum Streptophyta; class Pinopsida; order Pinales; family Pinaceae; genus Pinus; species Pinus tabuliformis. The sequence goes on from CM062804.1 coordinate 1,299,563,362, forward strand.
CACTCTAGTTCGGCCTTCATGCTTTAGGGGGCATCTGTTACACAACATTTTTTCATTAGTCCCTATACTCCCTGTTCCACGATCCCGAAGGACCTCTATAGTGACCCTCATGTGTTTTCCGATCAGGAAGAAACTCCCATTATGTCCCTCTTCATGAGTGGAACATTTCCCTTTTGCATCATTTCCCAAGAATCTTCCTTTTACCCTAGTTTACAAGACCGGTGCTAATGACCAGTTCACCCCCCACATCGATCTGTAGAGTTTAACATTAGGACTAGTGCCGATCAGCATTACTAAGCCTTGTCTCAGTCACATCGATCCTCTTTTGGCAAGTTTTTTAAATATGGAGTCGAAGCTTCCAAGTTTAAAAGCTTCGTAACAGAAGTCCGGTAAATGGTTGGGTTGGATGGAGCCGAGGAAGTCAGTTTAGGTTCCTTTCCCCTATTAGGATGGAACAAACTCAAGATATAAGGCCTCTCCCATGATAAGAGGAACCATATCCCCTCTATCAAATTTATATAAGCCTTTCCTTTCCCAAGTTGAACTAGTCTTTTGGATGTAGTTTCGGTCTTAGTATTTTTGGAGCTTGAATAATCAGCAAGACATCTGATCTCTAGTTTATGTTTGAAGGAGAATAGTGTGTTTGGTTTGGTTGAGAGTAAAGGGAAGAAGCCTTAAAAATTCCATTGTTGGGGCTATCCATGAAATGCTAGCAGAAGTGTGGAAACCCAGATACGTCAGAGGAGACCAACAACGTCAAGGCATTGGTTGTAATCTCTTTATGAACTTATATGAATACAACTATTGATTGATTTCCTACATTGAAGTGTTATCTTACATTTGATGGCTTAATGTTCCTTGACCTATTAAGTGGCCTAAATACAATTTGTATGCTATCATGTTTGTTGTTTTTGTTTGTTTTGCTTGTTTCAAGGATTCAAAGGAAGGAAACAAAAAGTAGCTGGAGTAAGGAAGCAGGATCATCACCAAGCGGAATATCGTTCTAAGAGGTAGGCCCTCGTATTTGATTCTAGCTTAAGGAAGTTTTCCATAGACTGTTTGTTTGTGGCTAGACTCGCTCTCTCGGGCTGGAGGAATTGTTTGTGTCCGCACCAAAAAATTACCTGCACCACACTATGCTGTAACTATGAGCAGCTTTTGAGTTATGTCCTCTGCGTCATAAAGGTCCTTTGACCATTTTAGGCATAGGTTCTATAGAAGGTCGACGGATGGTCAACGACCCTGTAGGTATTTCTATGGTCGTGGTGGACAGATTGGGCTCTGGGGGAGCTTCATAACTTACATTTCGTGTTTGCAGGAGGATATCTTCTCTTGTCATGAAAATGTTATGATTAGAATTGTTATGGGGGTTCCTCCAGATGGATTACAGTGGGGTGACTTTTGTTGAGTGTTAACCCCTCCTTGATGGGGGAAAGGGTCTTACATTACTACAGTTTGTTGACCTCCTTTCCCCCTACTGTCATATATCCTTTTTAAGTCAGGGAGTTGAGGACAATGATGTGTATAATGATCATATTCCCCACAGATAGCACATGAATGATTAGGCTGTAGACTTGTGTTCTTGCTTTGTTTATGTGTGTTATTTTTTGTCGATCCCTGGTTTTGATTTCGGTTAGGGTTTCCCCTTCTCAGTGCTCGTGGGGATCGTTGGTGGTTTGTTTTTTGTTAATGGAAAACCTGTGAGCAATTTATGAAACCGAAGTTTCGGACTAGCTAGGTGAGTCCATCATCAGGGCAATAAGATCTATGTTTTGAGAAGAGAGAGTCGAGAAAATTAAGAAGCTATTAATAGAAGAATAGAAAGATATATTTTTAACTTATGATGTCGGCTTAATTGATTTACATTTATTAATTAATTAATTAAATAATTTTTTTAATCAATTTATATATATATATATATATATATATATATATATATATATATAATATTTAATTATTTTTTAATTAATAAAAGAATTTTATTTAAAAGACTTATGTATAAATATTTTTTATGTTATTTAAAATTGTGTGATATGTTATATATTAATTAATTAATTAATTTTTAATTAATTTAATTTATTTTATTTTTTGAAATTAAATTAAATTAATAAATAAATTTTATATAAAAGATTTATATATAAATATTTTTTATGTTATATAAAATTATGTGAAATGTTATATATTAATTAATTGATTAATTATTAATTAATTTAATTATTTCTTTTTTAGAATTCAAAATTAAATTAAATTGATAAATAAATTTTATCTAAAAGACTTATATATAAATATTTTATATGTTATTTAAAATTATGTGATATGTTATATATTAATTAATTAGTTAATTTTTAATTAATTTAATTTTAATATTTATTTCAAAATTAAATTAATAAAAGAATTTTATTTAAAAGACTTATGTATAAATATTTTTCACACTAACCCTAGAATCTCCTTACCCTATATTAAAGGAATCACTGATAAAATTGCCAGAGTTCTCGCTAAGCATAACATTATGGTTGCTTTCACGCCCCCTAACACCATAAAAAACATGCTTGAGTATGCTAAAGACAAAATAGACCCAAAAAATCATAAAGGCGTTTATTCGATTCCCTGTTCTTGCGGTAAAGTTTATATAGGGGAAACAGGGAGATCCTTTGGAGTAAAATTAAAAGAACACTTTAATGATATTACTAGAAATAGATCGGATAAATCAGGTCTAGCAGAGCATGCTTGTTCCTCTTCTCACTATATATGTATGGAACAAGCTAAATTAATCCATAAGGAAGACCATTATCTAAAAAGAAGAATTAAAGAGGCAATTGAAATTGAGAAATCCTCCAATAATATGAATAGGGATGATGGTCTTAAGCTAAGTAGTACTTGGAAACCCTTATTAAATAAAATGAAAAAAACCTTAAACTAATCTAATTCGCCCTTATGACTGCATTTGACAATTCATAATGTATTTTATTAATTAAATAATTTAATTAATTTAATATTGCAATTTAAAAAAAATAATAATAAAAATGAAATTAATTGAAAATTAATTAATTGACACATAACATATCTCACAATTTTAAATATCACAAAAAAAATATTTAAATATAAGTCTTTTAAATAAAATTGATTTATTAATTTAATTTAATTTTGAATAAATATTAAAATTAAATTAATTAAAAATTAATTAATTAATTAATATATAACCTATCACATAATTTTAAATAACATAAAAAAAATATTTATATATAAGTCTTTTAAATAAAATTTATTTATTAATTTAATTGAATTTTGAAATAAAAAAAAATAACAGGTCACATAATTCTAAATAACATAATAAAATATTTATATACAAGTCTTTTAAATAAAATTTTATTAATTTAAAAAAAAAAATTAAATTAAATTAAATTAATTAATTATTTAATATATAACATATCACACAATTTTAATTAACATAAAATATTTATATATAAATCTTTTAAATAAAATTTATTTATTAATTTAATCTAATTTTGGAAAAAAATATTTATACATAAGTCTTTTAAATAAAATTCTTTTATTAATTTAATTTTGAAATAAATATTAAAATTAAATTAATTAAAAATTAACTAATTAATTAATATATAACATATCACATAATTTTAAATAACATATAAAATATTTATATACAAGTCTTTTAGATAAAATTTATTTATCAATTTAATTTAATTTTGAATTCTAAAAAAGAAATAATTAAATTAATTAATAATTAATCAATTAATTAATTAATATATAACATATCACATAATTTTATATAACATAAAAAATATTTATATATAAATCTTTTATATAAAATTTATTTATTAATTTAATTTAATTTCAAAAAATAAAATAAAATAAATTAAATTAAATTAATTAAAAATTAATTAATATATAACATATCACACAATTTTAAATAACATAAAAAATATTCATACATAAGTCTTTTAAATAAAATTCTTTTATTAATTAAAAAATAATTAAATATTATATAATATATATATATATATATATAAAATTAAATTGATTAAAAAAATTATTTAATTAATTAATTAATAAATGTAAATCAATTAAGCCGACATCATAAGTTAAAGATATATCTTTCTATTCTTCTATTAATAGCTTCTTAATTTTCTCGACTCTCTCTTCTCAAAATACAGATCTTATTGCCCTGATGATGGACTCACCTAGCTAGTCCGAAACGTCGGTTTCATAAATTGCTCACAGGTTTTCCATTAACAAAAAACATTCTGCCAGCCTGTATGGAATCTCTCTTTAACACCATTAAGTCCCACCATGGAAGGGACATGATGAACAATGCTCTAAATTTTGAGAAGATGAGAATGTCAAGAGCCAGAGTCCTATCCAATCTAATATTTCTAAAGCAATGCAGGGATGAAAACCTCACTCCTAATTTCGCCAGATGCAGCCATCCTCTTAATCGTGGTCGTAACATTTCTCTTTTTAATGATCTTAGCAAAACCCTCATAAAACATGAAATTAAATTTGCCAGATTTCAATTGATTAAAACTTCTAAAAATCTTCTGGGTCTACACCTTTTATTGTCTTCTACTCTTAGCTATGATCTCTGGCGAAACCTAGATGCCCTCACTTATGCCAAAGCCGAGAGATTTCTTGATTCTACTCTAGCCAATAAAACCAGAAAACTTAACTCTCTAAGAAACTTCAACCTCATTAGTAATTCTGTTTATTCCCCTTTACATCGCCAAATGCCTTGCGCCCTTCCCAATCCTCACATCCGTGATATATACAGCGCACATGGTCTGCACATAATTTCGAACCTGGACAGTAGTACCTCCAGCAACTTGACGCTGAATAACATATCAAGCAATGCGTTGAGTCCCCTCACGTATCCTCGCATAGAAGTAGACCTGAGCAGCAATCCCCCCATCAGCAACACGCAGAAGCATCTCAACCCAACTGCGCAGTTTGATGGTCTCATCCCTACGCAGGAGTATTCTAACGGTTCTGCCCAGCTTGATAATCACGTCCCTCCGCAGGAGGATCTGAACGCTTCTGCACAATGTGAAGTCGCCCCTATGCAGCAGGTTCAAGAACTCATCTCCACGCAGCAAAAGGTTGAACAAATCAACGAATTAAAGGAGTCTCTTGAGACAGCTACAGATGTAGCTGCCTGTAATAATTCCAGCGCCCGTTCTATCTCAACTCAGCAAAGTTGCGCTGCTTCTCAAGCTGCTGCCTGTAGTCTTATCAAGAACTCCTCAAATTCTCTTAACCACCTTAGCAAAAAAATCTATAGTAGTCAATCTGTCTCAGCTAGTGTTAGATGACAACTTAAAACTGCTTCATGAAAAAGGTTTAAATTTTGCAGTATCCCCAGCCAAAATTCCTATATCTGACATCATAAGTAGCATTGAAGTCATTATAAAAAACAATGACCAAAATACAGCGGAAGAAATTAGACAAGATGTTTCCAGAATTCTTAGAAATGCTAGGCCTCCCCCCAGCAACATATCCAAAGAAGAAGCCATAGCCCTAAAAAACATCAAGAATAACAAAAACATTATAATCTTAAAAGCCGACAAAGGTAATGCCACGGTTATCATGAATAGGACTGATTATGAGCATAAAATGGAAGAACACTTAAACAATAGTGGCTGTTATAGAGTTTTGAACAAAGACCCTAGCAGTAAAATTCTTCGCCAAGTAAGTGACAAAATTAAAAGTTCCTCTCTTGATGACACCATTAAGAAAAGATTAATTCCTAACATTGCCATTATCCCTAGAATTTATGGAGTGCCTAAAATCCATAAATCTGGTGTTCCATTAAGACCTATAGTAAACACTATAGGATCTCCCCTTACTGGTTAGCTAAATATCTAGCAAGCAAACTTAGACCTTTATCCGGTAATACTCCCTCTTACATCAAAGATTCCGCCTCCTTCATAGAATGGATCAAAAACCTAGAATTTAATGACAAGGACCTAATGGTTAGCATTGACGTGGTGTCTCTCTACACTATGATTCCAGTAGATGAAGCCTTAGAAGTCTTGAAGAAAATTACAGACCCTGAAACGGTGGAACTTATAAGCATTTGCCTTAAATCTTCATACTTCAGTTTTAAGGGGAAAATTTATGAGCAAACTCATGGTGTTGCAATGGGTTCTCCATTATCACCATTAATTGCCAATCTTTACATGGAACACTTTGAGCAAATGGCCCTTAGGTCTTTCCCCTTTACCCCTGAAGAATGGAAACGATTTGTAGATGACATTTTTGCTAAATGGAGCCATGGTTTGGATAAGCTGAAAGAATTTTTATCTCATTTAAATAGCCTCTCCAATGACATAAAATTCACCATTGAAATTGAAAAAGACAACCAGCTCCCCTTCTTAGATGTCCTCCTTACCAAGAAAAATGGCAAGCTTAGCCAACAGGTCTTCAGAAAGCAGACTCACACTGACAGGTATCTTCATGCAAACTCCCACCACCATCCAAAACAGAAAGTTGGTGTCATCAAAACCCTAACCACCAGAGCCTCTAGAATCTCTGACCCGGAACATTTGGAAGAAGAACTTGTCCATCTCCATGAAGTCTTTTTAAACAATGGCTATCAAAATCACACTATCCATAAAGTTATTAAAGATTCCATAACCAATAAACAAAAAAGAAAATATGTTGATAACCCTAGAATCTCCTTACCCTATATTAAAGGAATCACTGATAAAATTGCCAGAGTTCTCGCTAAGCATAACATTATGGTTGCTTTCACGCCCTCTAACACCATAAAAAACATGCTTGAGTCTGCTAAAGACAAAATAGACCCAAAAAATCATAAAGGCGTTTATTCGATTCCCTGTTCTTGCGGTAAAGTTTATATAGGGGAAACAGGGAGATCCTTTGGAGTAAGATTAAAAGAACACATTAATGATATTACTAGAAATAGATCGGATAAATCAGGTCTAGCAGAGCATCCCTATTCCTCTTCTCACTATATATGTATGGAACAAGCTAAATTAATCCATAAGGAAGACCATTATTTAAAAAGAAGAATTAAAGAGGCAATTGAAATTGAGAAATCCTCCAATAATAAGAATAGGGATGATGGTCTTAAGCTAAGTAGTACCTGGAAACACTTATTAAATAAAATGAAAAAAACCTTAAACTAATCTAATTCGCCCTTATGACTGCATTTGACAATTCATAATGTATTTTATTAATTAAATAATTTAATTAATTTAATTTAATATTGCAATTTAAAATAATAATAATAAAAATGAAATTAATTGAAAATTAATTAATTGACACATAACATATCTCACAATTTTAAATATCACAAAAAAAATATTTAAATATAAGTCTTTTAAATAAAATTGATTTATTAATTTAATTTAATTTTGAATAAATATTAAAATTAAATTAATTAATTAATTAATATATAACATATCACATAATTTTAAATAACATAAAAAAATATATTTATATATAAGTCTTTTAAATAAAATTTATTTATTAATTTAATTGAATTTTGAAATAAAAAAAAAAAAAAAAATTAAATTAATTAATTAATTAATATATAACAGATCACATAATTTTAAATAACATAATAAAATATTTATATACAAGTCTTTTAAATAAAATTTTATTAATTTAAAAAAAAAAAAAATTAAATTAATTAATTATTTAATATATAACATATCACACAATTTTAATTAACATAAAATATTTATATATAAGTCTTTTAAATAAAATTTATTTATTAATTTAATCTAATTTTGAAAAAAAATATTTATACATAAGTCTTTTAAATAAAATTCTTTTATTAATTTAATTTTGAAATAAATATTAAAATTAAATTAGTTAATTTTATATAACATATCACATAATTTTAAATAACATATAAAATATTTATATATAAGTCTTTTAGATAAAATTTATTTATCAATTTAATTTAATTTTGAATTCTGAAAAAGAAATAATTAAATTAATTAATAATTAATAATTAATCAATTAATTAATATATAACATTTCACATAATTTTATATAACATAAAAAATATTTATATATAAATCTTTTATATAGCATTTATTTATTAATTTAATTTAATTTCAAAAAATAAAATAAATAAAATTAAATTAAATTAATTAAAAATAAATTAATTAATTAATATATAACATATCACACAATTTTAAATAACATAAAAAATATTCATACATAAGTCTTTTAAATAAAATTCTTTTATTAATTAAAAATATAATATATATATATATAATTAAATTGATTAAAAAATTATTTAATTAATTAATTAATAAATGTAAATCAATTAAGCCGACATCATAAGTTAAAAATATATCTTTCTATTCTTTTATTAATAGCTTCTTAATTTTCTCGACTCTCTCTTCTCAAAATACAGATCTTATTGCCCTGATGATGGACTCACCGAGCTAGTCCGAAACGTCGGTTTCATAAATTGCTCACAGGTTTTCCATTAACAAAAAACATTCTGCCAGCCTGTATGGAATCTCTCTTTAACATCATTGGTGGTTGTTTCCCCTTGTTTGGGTTCTCCCTTTGGTTTGTCTTTAGGTTTTTTATTAGCAATATTAGGGGGGTATTCATCTACTCCTCTTATTATTGTTGTGAAGCGAGAGAATGTTGCACTAGATTAACCCTTGCATTATTTAGCGTTGGTCGGTTATTCTGTTGTTGTGTGAGGAAAGGCGAATATTGGTTTCCTTGTCCTTGATTAATAATATATGGATTATGGGAAGAAGGCATTATGTCCATATTTCTAGAGTATTGGTTTCCTTGTGGGGGAAGGTATGAGCCTCCCTGAGGGGGATGATATTGGTTAACCTAACTAGTCGTATTTTGCATAGGTGTGGGTTGATCGGGGTAGTATCATGCATGTTGCAATGGTGGTTCGTTTTGCATGGCATCAGATGCTTAGCCATTGAGTGAGTATTCAGAGTATTGGTAATTATTGTTGATTTGGTTTTGGGTTATGGACCCAATCAATCCATCATTAGCATTGGATGTGCCTGGCGTCTCTTTATAAGTTTGCAAGCGCAGGGCGTCTTGAAGCACATGATAAATGTACCCATACTGGGTGTAGATAAGCTCAAACTATTGAGCTTTACTAATGGCTTTTTCCTCGTTATGCGAGGATGAATTTTCCATGTCTTTGAAGATTTCCGATCTGAGAGATAAAAAACAACCCAAAAAATTAAAAGTTTAAAGTATTTTACTTAATTTTTAATTTAAATATAATATAAAAAATTTATATAGAAATAATTTTCAAAATATTATAAAATTTAAGAAAATGATATAATTGATAAATAATTTTTTTAATAATAAAAATTATGAAATATTGTAATTGTATATTTTTTATTAAGTTGCAAAGAATATAATTTGGTATTAATAATTAATATCTATTTATTTATGAACATGTTGAGTTATCATTATTAAAAAAATGCATAAATTTGGTATTACAATTAATAATTATTTATTTATGAACATATTGAATTATTATTATTAAAATAAAATAAAAAATAATAATGCATAGATTGAGTAATTATGATTGATGTTAAGTAGTGAATAAGTTGTATTTTAAAGGTCGGCGAAGGTCGCTGGTTGGTAAAGTCAGACTCGTAAAGACAGTGAAGTCTTGTGCTTAGACCTGAGCGAGTGCGTTGATTAGTGGCGAGGAGTGACGCACTTCGGCCAAGCCCGCTCACTTTTTATTTTAATTAAAGAGATTTAGAACACTCAGTGAAGGAGCGTGCTGTTAAGGCGCTCCATAAGCAAAGGTCACCGGTTCTAGTCTCGCTGATACCAAAAAATCCAGCATGGTTTTCGCTGGTGCGGCTGAGGCCAAGTGCGATCCCCAGGTGACTTTGACGGCTTAGACGCCCCTGACTCGTGGCCTCTTAGCCACAGGATAAGAGTAATTTTCAGGATTCACCCACTTATCAACCAAAAAAATTTAAGTTTTATTTTAAAGATGAACAAATAATTTGAAAAAAAACAAAAAAAACCAACCTAATTAAGTAGAAAAATAAAAGCTCTTGTAAATTTAAAATTTTATATTTTAGTAACATTATAATCATATCTAAAAATATCACTGCAACATGATAAAATTATGAAATATACATTTTTTTTTTTTTTTAATACATGATTAGCTTAGTATCAAAATATCTTGTTATATAGTTTGTCACTTTATTTTGCTAAAAAAGATAGATTTCTTAAAATTTAAGTTAGTAGACCAAACAAGGCACTTGAGTAGTTATGACCTTTATTTTAGAGTGCCTAGATTATTATTACTATTCAATTATGTCATTAACATTTTACATGAATATCTGTTTGCCTATATTACTATTTAAATTCCTTGCGTTGAGATTCCCATTAGACGGCAAGGGAATTAAACCATTGGGAATGGGGACTCAACATTCCATGCATAGAGATTCGCATTAGACGGCGGGAGTAAAGTGGGAGATAGTAACGCACGTAATACAGGACAAAGTAGAGGGTGGGAGTACTGTACCCGTAACAACACACGCAACACAATACAAAGTACTGGAGACTTCGGTTGCAAAACTTTTCGGCGATTAATGGTTTCAGTAATAAACTCCGTCCATGTAAACGGAGAGGGAGAGGTGGGACCTAGTAACCACGTAAGTAGCAGATTTAGAGAATCTGCAATAAGGATAAGGATTGCTCTTATTTTAAGCCCATAAGTATGGTATAATATTTTATTGTATAATGCCGTGGTAATTTTGGTATGATTTTGATGGAGTTATTGATGAGAAGATGATTTAATGTTGAATGAATGAATAATATTTTAACTTTTATGAGATTAAAAATAGTTTATCAAATTTTTTGTAATTTAATCATTTTCTTATTCAAAATGATGATGCCTTGACACAATCTTCTAAGAGTCCCCTCACTGAAGAAACAAAATAACTGTCGTGATGTCTATTAAAATATCACATTCCAAAATGAAATGTTTTTTTGATTCCATTACACCAGAAATTAATAAAACCCCCCATAAAAAAAACATAGTACTGTCGTCATATCTTTTAAAGTATCACATTGCAAAATAAAATGTTTTTCTGATTCCACTACACCAGAAATTAATAAAACCTTCCATAAAAAAAGTATAATAATTACCGATATTAAAAATATATAGTTTAGTTATATATATAAGATATTAAAATGTGGGGTGCTAAGAAAAACACAGGGTTGAGTTAGCGGTGGTGCCACCAAAGGAGGTCGAGGATTTAAGAGACTTTTTGAGATCAAGAATGAGACATAATTTGCACATATATTTCTCCAAAGAACAACACTCTGACCTAAGTCAAACCCTTTATTTGGATGTAAGTGAAGTAGAGTTAATAACATATGAATGTCGTCAGCTTTGAATCTGAATATGACGAGGATAATTGAAATTGTGAAATTTTGTGTTGTCCAAGTGGTCCATTCCATATTGGGACCAGAAATTGAGATCTCTCCACGACGGCCTCAAACATTTGCACGTTGAGCCTGTGAATTAATGGAAGGAATTCAATGTTCTAGCTGCCCTTGAGTTTTGCATTCCGGAGAAAGAAGCAGATGCATGCTTAAGTCCCTGCAGGTAGAAGAATGGTACAATTTGTTCTCAGGGGAAGATGTGCGCCAACTGTTTTTGGTAGTCCAACAATATTTTAATGCAAGTGGGTTTTCGATGTTAAACTCCACCACTATCTCACATACACTCCTTTCTCTTGAATCATGGCATCAATTAGTTTAGTTGTATCAAAGGGTGAATCTCTAAAATACCAACACACTAGTTTATAAATGTTACTATAGATTTATTATTCTTATTTTAAATATCGATTTAATATGAGTAGAGATTTTAGTGAAAAATTTTAAAGTACAAAATATAATGTGTAATTTTTCATTATTTAAAATGTATTTTTGATTGTTATATGATGATGATGGTGGTTAACGTCAGTTGAGACCAAATATTGGTCTATCGGACCTAAAGAAACAATTTATTTATTTTGATTTAAGATTTTATTCCTATGCTCAAAAAGCTTGGAGAGAAGCCTCCCGAGCTCACTATAATTTTGACATTGTAAAAGGCTAAGAAAGTCAGTGTTGTAACAAAGATTGTGAAATTGAGATCTAATGTGGTTGTACATGGGGCACTCTAAGAGGAAGTGGTTTTCATCGTAGATGTTCCTATTCTCACATATATGGCAGATCCTTTCCATCCATGGCATTTTAGGAACTGCCCAATGACTTGTTTCACTATGGAGCTCATGAGAATTCATTCTAATCTTTGCTATATTAATTTTCTTCTTTGAGCTAGTTAAAATAGAGATATACTTTTGATCTTCTAGGTTGGAGTTGATGACCTTCTTATAATAACTTAATTTTCTTTTAGCACTAAATCTTTCTCTCACCACATTTTTTCTTTGAACTTAAAACTAACAATATCTTTAATGTTATTTTTGTTTTGCAATGCATCATTCTCGTTGATCTCCCAATAGTTTAACCAGGACCTTATGTCTTTATGCCACCCCCGATTGAGCCTTAGGTGGTTTTGGCTGGAATTTAAAGCTAGCTTAGGAAGTCAATGATCGTCTATGTTATTGAGTTTGTGCTTGTACAACAAAAACCTAATCATAGCTAGGCTCTCAATAGGGGAAAGACCTCCTTTTATAAGGAGAATAAGATAGGGTGTATTACTTTTAATTTTCAGGTTATAAGTTATAAAACGCTTCTGGATTTGCTCAATCTTTCTCCATGATTCTTTGGAGACGCTGCAACCCCAAACCTCACAGCCATATAAGATAACAGGAGTGACTAAATAAACATTTTAACCAAAATAAATAAATAAATAAAAATCATGATATATACATAATTGACATTAAAATATCTTACATAACATGTACATCAAGACATTTTATCATTTCAAATGAAAATAGTTTTTTATTATTAATATATTTTTAAGTATTTGTCAATTCATATTAAAACCCGTTACTTCACATCAAGAATTGCTTTGATAGAACACCCAATCACTGGCTATCCAAGAACATCAAGGAGTGCTTTAATAGAGCACCCAATCACTGTCTATCCAAGAACGTGTGGATGGATGAATTACTTTACTTCATATTCACTTTGTTATTATAATCAACATTATTTTTTATTTAGAACATAATTTATTTTTATTTTAAAGAGACACGTGTCAACTCGATAGACGGACATACAGATGGACAGAGATACTTACACATCCCCTCATACTAGGTTATAGAAATTATAGACGTTTTCAACGGCACAAGCTTAGTGATAATGGCACATGTGAAAAAAATAATGGTGGTTGTGGGCAGTAGCGAGTTTAGTCATTATGCTATCCAATGGGATTTAAACAATATACATTTTTATGGAAGCATTATTTCTTTGTGGTTTCCCACGCCTAACTAGCGGTAGTCTTCAATACCATTGCACCAATGGGCATAACACAGATGGGGTTGTGGATTAAAAGAAGCTCTACATTGTGCAAGAGCATAAGAACGTTCCACCCAGAGTTTACATTAATTATATGTAATTCATAATTTACTACTGCAGATAGGAAACAAACGTCAAGTTGGAGGGATAGAATGACGGTGTGTCACATGAGTGATATTGTTAATACCGAAACCACCTGCAGAATGTTTCAGATAGCCAAAGGAGCAATTTTGGCTGAGGACATATAGAGTCTAATAGCCAATTAAATAAATCCATGTCATTTGGTCATTGGGGACCATCCGATTCCATCAGATCGTGGAACCCTGTTAAAGGACAAACATGTTGGGATCTAATTGCCATATCAGTCATTGGATCAAAGTGATATGAACTGTCGGATCCCATCAGACGACAAGTTCGTGTTAAAATTCAGATTAGTTTGGAGTCCAATGGGCTCGTAATCAGGCCTGAAATTTGACATCCCACAGGACTTATTTTGGTTTCTAGGCGTATTTGATGGTAGTTAAAAAAAATTCAATGTCACAATTACATGTTGTTTACATCTTCAACCTGTCAAAACGGTCCACCTTCACAACTAAACCATAAAAATCTATAATACCTATATTTCATGGGATTCGGACTGAGAACCTGTACACAAGACATTTTAACTCAAGGTGATTTAAATTCTCCACGGTCTCACTGCCTACCACCGTAGTACTTACTACCTACCATTAATGTACTTACTACCTACCATTAATGGGAGTCTCGATGCTCAGCTCAACCGATGCCAACGATATGCAAAATTAATCCAAATTGTATACGACTGATATGCAAATTTAACGCATATCTACCATCTAGTTACGCCGTAAGGCGTTTCCCTCTGAGATTAACTCCCCAAATTGCTTTCGTGTCAAAATATGTGCCATTGGATTTTGGTGTGAGACGATTAGGTAATCCTTATCCGTTGATTTGAATTGAGCAAGGCCAGCCGCTTCGATTCTCTGGCGATTACATGAAGGGTCATGGCGCTTGAAGTGGAAGCGATCCTGGCTCTTCCAGTGTACACCCCCATTTTCATACAGGAGGCAATGAGTTAATTTTACTTTTGGACAGTTACATGCATTTTTGAGCCCGAGTTTTCTCAGAGCATAATCGTCTCCACAAAACTTTGTATCATAGCAGTCGTTGTAGATGACCTCTATGACGCTCATGGAATGTTGGACGAACTCAAAACCATCACGGAGGCAGTTAAATGGTGATTTCAAATTATACAGACGTTTACAATTTGCGATTTGAATTATTCCTAGCTTCTCAGCATATTCCAAACGCATATATCATGCAGCGATTAAATATCTTAAAGCTTCTGATATTTATTATTGTTTATGCCATTTTCAGATGGGATCCTTCGTTGATGTTAATAATGATCATTACATGTTTGGTGGATCTTCGTATAGGCTACTTTCTGACGTCGGAGATGCAAACACCCAGTGCTTGGTTTCATGGTTTTGTTATTGAATCCTTTGATTGTTGCGATGAATTCAAACGCGAATTTGAAGCCCTGTTTCCTTTCAACTATTTTGGTAACGAGGGCTTAGCGTATGTAATTTTAAGTGCTAGAGACATTTCCATTCTTTTGTGCAAATAGGTAAGTAGACACATATCATGTGGATGTATACAACAGAGGTCAAAGCGTGGTGCTGTATAGATATGATACAACACATTGATTTGCATAAACATGCAGGTTTGATTTTGAGATTGTAAAACTTAATTTGACATGGTCGCGTAGGCATAAGAATTCCCTCTACTTTATTGTTACTATATTGACTGCAAATTCTTGGCTTCAACAAAATATTTGGAATTGTTTAAACCTGCCAACGTATGATTGCATATTTCTCATCCTCGTTGAAGGTTGCCAAAAAAATTGGGGTGCCATCTCTCTCATGTCGTTGGACAAATAGTTTTGTAGAAGTTGATTAGGTTTCCTCCCACTAGAGCACGCGCAATAGCCGACTTAACCTAGCATGATATATAACTTCATCCATCGTATCAATATAAGCGGCCTTAGTACATCTTATCTACCGTAACATGTGACAATCGTTTAACTTTTGATTTATTGTTGAGGCGATCCTCCTTTACATTATTATTATTTACATTTATGGTTTGCCGAAGCAAGATGTTAGGTTAGTGTATGGGTTCATGTAAAAGAGAATAAGTGGCAAAAGCAGAGAAGAAACTCAGCAAGGTCTAGCAGCTGTGTTGCTGTTGCAAGCTTCAACAAAACCTCTGCGTAAAATTGGTATCAGAGCCAAGTTTGGTTAAGGTGAGTACTCAGAAAAACACTCTATATAAAATAGATCCTTTCAGAAAATCTATTTCTTTCCGAGAGTTAGAAGAAAGAGAATCCCCTCAGGGATATGTTCGCATTCGCCTCTAGTCGTGTTTTAAACTCAGCCGAATTAGAGTATGAAGAGTTGCAACCATCAGCTAGATGGCAGCTTTCAAGTAAAAACGCTTCTGAAGTATATTCAGACTATCAGTGTTTCATCTAAAAGCAGCTACTAGAATATCCATTAAAGAGTCAATTAGTCAGATCCAAGAGAACTCTGATTGTGTACAGTCCATTCCTCTCTTAGATCCAAAACAGCTTCAAGCTGAAGCAAAGAGGTCAAAAACCCAATATCTCCGTTTGGGTTGTATAAGAATTGGGCTTCATGCTTTGACACACTAGGGTGTAAATACTTTTGTCTTAGCTACTGTCAGAGACTTGACCCACAATAAATACACTGGTTCGCTGATAGGAGGTATTGTCGCACCGTTGTCCAATGGCCCTATATACTTTGACTGTTATCCAAACTTTTCTGTATATTTATATGATGAAACAATTGAAAGTATCCTTCAGTTACAAATCCAGACAATTGGATTTGATATGGCCAAGAAAAGACATAATATTGCTATCCAAACCATAAGATGCTTTAGGCATACCAATACCCTCTATCCAGCATTACTTCATGCACCCAATAAGGATTCAAAATTTAGTGTGGTAGTATTAATGGATTCAAGAAATCAAAAGATCGAACACCAAACCATCAGATGGGAAGACCTTACTTTCCCAGAACACTCGGTAGCGTCAAATCCCAAACCTCTTACCATGAAAAAGATAACTTCTACAGATATTTGTGAGGAACAATCTTCTGCTATTCTTTCATTTCCTAGAAGATCAACCATTGATTAAAGAAGAATAGACCAAGCTTGCAGAAGTTCTCATTTGTACAAAAATCCAGATATTGTAGATACAGCTTGTTCAAGTTCTATTTTAAATTCATGTAAACATGTTTCATTATTTGATTTTGCTCAAATAGTTAACTTTTCTTCCCTTGAATTCAAATGTCCCGAATGCAATTCCGCGGTAAATCTCAGTCATCTTGCTGAATTAATTATACATGAAAACCATCATCCTAGGACTGGTGAAGCACCACCCTCTACATCCATAAATCCTTGTCATAATCCAAAATTCTCAGACATACCATTCCCTCATGAGTCTGAACATGTATTGATGATGCATGAGATAACTACCTTGGAAAATGGAGATCCAAGGTTAATAGAAATTTTCAGCATGACGAGGCCAGCAAAGCTGAGATATGGACTAGGCTACCTATAACAAGCAAATGGCCAATCCTAGATGACGGTAAAAATCCAGCTGTAATGGAGATGCAATTTTTTTTTTACTTTAATGAATGGATGTCCAAAACATAAAATAAGTTCCCAATGGATGAAAGCAATGTTGAATTGGGAATTATTTAGTCATCCTGAGGCTAAACATTTTGGCCTAAGCCATCCTGTTGAAGAAAAAAATAAATTGTCTCAAGCCTGGAAGAAATATATGGATGATACAAATTTTTGGATATCATTTTATTCATGGAATAGCAAGAGACAACCAGAAAAAGTTATGATGATTGATGCCACAGCCTCCACTCCATCTCTACACTCTTGATCAACCCTAGATGGCAGCAAAGTTGAAACAATATCCACATTCCCTCCTTATAAGGGCATTATGTTAGGAGAAGGCCAAAGCACTGCAAAGGCCATACCTCTGGTATTAAAAGATGAAAATGCTCTAGGAATTGATGGAAGAATACAGAAGGCCAGTGAACAGATAAACTGGACCAATACAGCTGTAAAAGGCCTTGAGATGGAAACAGCAAAATCCTTAGAAGTCAAAGAACAGTTCAATACTGTTCAAGAAAGAATGATCAGAGTACCTGCTGCCAGTGCGAATTTGGCGGACATTCCATCGGATGAATTCTCTTGGGTAAAATTGACGCAGATGACCATATTAGGCCATCCATATCCAATGTATATTGCTGTTACATTCTTTCAATTTTTTTTTGGTTGTCTATACTGATACTCTTTCCGCTTTAATTGGCCTCTTTGATTAACTGATATTTTATTGCTTCGATCTTACATTTACAGGTGCAGAACAGTGGGTTGTCCTGCAAGAAAGCACACAGAACGAGCCCTAGATGATCGAAACATATTAATTGTATACTACGATGGTAAACACAACCATTCTCTTTCTGTATCTGAAACACAGGCCCTGAAATTAGCTGTTCAATATAGTCCAGAGGATGTGGCTTAATAATTATGTAAAATCAGGTACTTTTCATGATCAATACTATGTACGCCCTTAAAATTGCTTTAGAAGAAATTTCTTCAAGTGGAAAAAAAATTAGTCTTAAAAGGACCTTGTGAAATTTTCTGCATCCAGATCTCCACGGACCTTGTGAAATCAGGTACTTTTCATGATCAAATACTATGTACGCCCTCAATCCATCAAGATCGATAAGTCTGGAGTTTCTGAACGATTTATCTTTTCTACAGATTCTTTGCACTATATCATTAATGTTCAAAGCCAAAGAAAAGCGAGGCTAAATTTGCAATGATCGAAGAATATTAGCATTTATTATACCAAGCTATCTGCTTGCGGTGGTCAAATTTATTACTGCGCCTGGTCCTTGCCTCCAACGTTTTGTCTTTTAAGTGATTTTCTATGTGATGATCAGATCAATGCATCACTGTTCGATTTTTTAAAAGTTAACCCCTCTTTTGAAAAAAAGAAAGAAAGCCGAAGCACTTATAGTTGTTCTCGTTTTCGTTTTTATGGAGAATCGGTTAGATATTGACCATATGTGTCATACATGTCTTACCTGCTGCCACTTTTTGAGTTCAATATAGTCCAGAGGATGTGGCTTAATAGTTAGGTAAAATCAGGTACTTTTCATGATCAATACTATGTACGCCCTTAAAATTGCTTTAGAAGAAATTTCTTCAGAGTGGAAGACAAGTCAGAGTTGAAAACGAGAATCCTTACAAGGTCTCGGCCATCCCCATCTCGTTCAGATAAATCCTTTAGGGACCTATGGTGCCTTGATGACAGGATTGTGACTATAGTAGAGGACATCTCTTCCCCAAACATCTTGAATTTTGGCATAGGATTAACAGTGGGTTCCAGGCTTCCTCGTCAACTCTTCGGTGGGCGGCAGTCCAAGTATGGGAATCAATTTTTTGTATCGAAAGAGGGCTATCGGGCAACCCTTTTGAATACAATTGATGCCATCAAGCAATGCATTGTTAGGGAAAACGGATGCAATAACGTGCCTGGTTTGACAGATGACCTGTACTTTTTAATACTTTGGTAAATAATTGATTATTTTACCTTAATCACATTATGGAGGTGGTTAACATTAAAGAGAATTAGTACATTATTTACAAAGAGTCTCTCTCTCCCAACAAAAGACGAAGAATTTAATTTTGATTATCAGCCTAATCACATTAAGAAAATAGTTTTCCCTTCAGAATGTCAATTTAATAGTTTAGTTTTCCCTTCAGAATGTCAATTGTTTTGATCCTGGGTAACAGCGTGTATAAAAATTCTCTTTTCTATTAAAATTCAAACACCATCGCACTCTATAAAATCCCACCAAAAATATTCCTATTTATCAAAAATTCAGTTGGATGTCATAGATTATTTTCAATGAACATAACACTTTGAATCCTCATTGATTTTGGTAGGGACATGAATTCAAATGATTTATCAGGAAGTATTCGTCCATCTTTGAGTAATCTTACAAAACTCTACTGGTTCCACCCCCAGTTAAAATGCTTCAGTTGGATGTCATACATTATTTTCAATGAACATAACACTTTGAATCCTCGTTGATTTTGGTAGGGACATGAATTCAAATGATTTATTAGGAGGTATTTGTCCATCTTTGAGTAATCTTACAAAACTCTACTGGTTCCACCCCCAGTTAAAATGCCACTCAGTTCCTGCTGCGTTATCTCTTTTAAGTCATTCTCTTTCCTCTCCATTTTCAATTACAAGCCCACCTTCAATCGCATCAATGTACACCTGATTCAATAACCCACAACTTTAACCCCTTTCATATCACCTTCAAAAACCTCGGTATTTCTTAGTTGATATATGCACAACACAAAAACAACATTCTCAAGGATGTGGGTAAGCAAACTCTGTCAATGGCATCCATGCTCTTGTTCACCTTTCTGATTCAGCAAGTGCAGTTCACACCATCTTTAGCAATTACCCCAATCCTAAAGATTTCACAAGAGTTGCAGGCTTTGGAAGACAAGTCAGAGTGGAAGACGAGTCAGAGTGGAAAACGAGAATCCTTACAAGGTCTGGGCCATCCCCATCTCCTTCAGATAAATCCTTTAGGGACCTATGGTGCCTTGATGACAGGATTGTGACTATAGTAGAGGACATCTCTTCCCCAAACATCTTGAATTTTGGCATAGGATTAACAGTGGGTTCCAGGCTTCCTCGTCAATTCTTCGGTGGGCGGCAGTCCAGGTATGGGAATCAGTTTTTTGTATCGAAAGAGGGCTATCAGGTAGCCCTTTTGAATACAATTGATGCCATCAAGCAATGCATTGTTCGGGAAGACGGATGCAATAACGTGCCTGGTTTGACAGATGACCTGTACTTTTTAACTCTTGCGACATCCATTGCTGGGGGTTGTGTGTTTAGGTTTGCTGCCCGGCTTAGCCCTCAGGGCAGAGTGGAGGGTTCATGGCAGTGGGTTGTTCTTCTTTCTCCTCTGTGGCTATTGTTATTTGCTTCGTTTGGGATACTTCCAATTGTACACCCATCTTTGGAAAATCACCTATTGAGAAAAAATGATTTAACTTTGATATAAAAGTCTGGGAATTTTTTATTTTGCAGAAGTTCAGGGCTCAAATGCAACTCATGTTTATTAGTATCCTCAGGAGGGTTGCAATGGTTGCTTATAATGTTTTTCAATGTAGCCTTATGTTAAGGGTTGTCCCTGTGGCTTAACCTGTCTCTCTTATATGGGACTATTAATCCACTGTTTTCATCGAAGGAAATGGGGATATAACTCTGAGAGTGATCATGCAGGACTGCATCGATTAATGGGTCTCCTTCACATATCCACCATGCTTTGTAGTGAGATGGAATTGGTTCTCATTGTTGTAATTGACTCTGTGTTTCTCTCGCTAAAACAATACTATGATTAGCTGTAAAGTTCCCAAGTCTGACATTATCTGTGCTCGGCAACCCTGTTATTTTGTTATTCTGGTTTTAGTTACATTCAACAGAGAATAAATTTCATTTTGATTTGTGTAAAATAAACCTTTTATTGCAGGCATTATTGGAATAAAGAAAATAATTATTTTTGCATGAGATGCCAAGTGTCACTATTGAAAATTTCTATAAAAGAGGGAGAAAGTTAGTGAGAAAGGGGCTTTTTGAACAACCTACTATTGGATTAATATCCTAATGACATTGTGTACTCAGGATAACTATCAATATTTGTGGTGATTTTAGTAAAAATGGACGTCATGTTCTTCTGTTCATCTCCTCAATGGGTATTGAATTCCCTTCTTCATCATAATGTTTGTAAGATTTATTTCTTTCTTTCGTAGGCTTTGGCGTCCTACTTTTGTAAGAATTATTTCTTTCTTTTGTAGGCTTTTGCTTTTAATTCCTACCTTTCTGAGCTATGGTGCTTTAAAGGAAACTAGTCTTAGCCTTTTTCTCAATCTAGGTGGTTTGTAAGGAATAAAATTAAGATGTGACATACCCTATTAGATGTTGTTACCTTTTTCTCCAGCTAGGCATACTTATATTTGTTCCTTAATGTTATTGCATCTAGGGTTAAATTAGAAAAAAACTTACTAATCTCTAAAATTTTAAATGCATATATTCCTTAATGTTATTGCATTTAGGGTTAAATTAGAAGAGAACTCACTAATCTCTAAAATTTTAAATGCATACAATTAAGGTTGTGAAATCATAGTAGTCAAAAAGGGCTCTAGATACAAACATTAAGACCTTAAATTATTTACAAAATGTAGGCCACCATTATACCATTTAATGGGAGAATAATGAGTACCCATCAACATCATTACCATAGGTTTCTACCATAAAATGGTTTTGGGGTCAATGTCAATAGTGAAAATATCATCTACATAATAGTCAACATTTTTTATATCCGTTTTTCGTGGGATTGAATTTGAAGAGCCACACTTGATTCTTCTTTACCTTCACTATGTTAAGACAATTTAAGTACATATAGGTTATAGTTTTAATGTTATAGTTAACGTGTTAGGTATTAAAGTTTATGTATCCTAACATTTTAGGAGTTACAATGTGTTTATGATGAGAGTGTACTAGGGGTCATAATTTTTAGAATTCATTGTGTTAAAAATCATATTGCACTATGGTTTACTTAATAATAGAGTTATTCCCTTAAGGATTATAAGGTAATAAATGCCACTTTTTCTTAATGGTAATAGTGGCTAGAAGTTGCATTTTGGAAGGGTTTGTAATTCTAAAAGAGTGATCAAAGTATATTATGGTTTATATGGGATATGAGACATATAAGTATTTTGACTTTCATAATGGTTTTTAGTTAAGAGACACATATTGTATTTGATATTCTAGTGACCATAGTGGTGAAAGGTTCCATTAAGAAAGGGAAACAATTAGTGGGGCCAATATATAGTGCAAGATATAGGAATATCTAATAACAAATTCATTATAAGTGTTTTTATTCTTTATGAAAGTATTTTTTTTTGTTGTATTTGCGTTCTTCAATTTATGCCTTACGGCGTTTCCTTTGCAACATTTGGTGCAAATGCTAGTTAATGCATATCTACCATCCAGTTTCTACCTCAGTGGAGATGATTGCGGATGACACTTTTGAAGTTTTCTTTCACTCCAGAGTCTAGAGTGCACGCTAAACCAAATATGATGAGAGATGTTGATGCAATTTGCATTCTTGAATCTTACCTATTCCATTCCATGATCCATATTCAGGCTGGTTGAGCGTTGTTGAATCAGATGGAATGTACGCCGTCGCTAATTCGGTGGATTTGGATTGGCTTAGTCTGAGTTATGGATGTCTCTGGCGCTTCTGGGCGGCAGATTGAAGGGATTAGAATGTGCCAACGACAACCCAACTCACCACTTCGAGTTTGTCCGATCATTTCGGCATAACTTTAGGTAAGAGTCAATACCTTCACTAATAAAATGCATCTTGGAAAAACTATAAGCAATCGCACGATTTCATATGTATCATAATTTGCTCGTCTTATAGTTGGATTGTTTTGGCTGTTGCTGGGTTTATGGATCCGTCCATGCTTGCTCACTTGCTAAACTTGGTTCTTCTTGCTAGTATCTATGCCTTCTTGTATTTGTGCAAGAACACTAAAGGAGTTATCCTTCTTTTCTTCAAATTGATTATTTTTTTGATCCCTTGGCTTCTTCCTCTCTCCTATTTCCCTTGTTGTAATCCAATCATTCCTTTGAGAGTCTTGTTGCTCTAATTTTGGAAAAGATCTTGCTTAGATGACAATGTTGAAAACATGCCATGCACTTTAAGGGAGTATTTTTATAATCAACTGCACGCTTTCAAATGTGATTAAAAATCCTTTAAATATTAAGACTTTCTGACAGTTTATGCTTTATTTCTAATCTTTTTTAACCTAAGTTTTTTTGCTATATAAGATTTTGATGGCGTTGGGTATTTTTCTTGATATGGATGTTTGACCTACACCACATAGATCACACTTAAAACACGTGTATAGTATTTTATGGCGCATTTCTGGAGGACATTGGGCACCCAAAATCTCACTAGTCAATCTCTGCAATTACAACCCCTTTCATTCAATGGAAATAAAGAAAAAAAATTGATGTCGTTGACACTCTTCCCTCCACACAACCTATTAATAATAAAATAAGGTCTTGTGCAGGGTTGTGGCTGGCTACTAAAAAACTCATGATGAAGTTGCTCCGGCATAACAATCTCTCTGCAAAATCCTGAAGGGACTTGAAATACTAAGGCACTTGAATTCGAAAACAAACTTTGATTCGTCTATTGTCTTGAATTATGTGTTGCTTCATTGTTAGTGGGTGTTGCTGCAGAGGGCGTTGTCGCTGCTACTTCATACGGTAGGTTGAGTTTTTTATGCAAAAATAAGTATTGATAAAATGGTGGCTACTGCCCAAGATTTGGACCCACCTCTTTAGCCTCAACAGTCGTCACAAGGCCTGGAATTTCAAATCCTCACTATCTATTAAATGAAAATTTGATGATGTTTTCAATATTTTCATGCCCTTTATTTTACGTTCTAATCAAATTTGTGAGTGTCAAACCTCCACTTATTTGAAAACTTTCTTTCAAAAACTTGCAAATTTGTTCTAGAACTTTCTAGCTACATTTACTATGTAGATTTTTAGTCTATAAAATTTATACTCTGTATTTATAGTGGGACTATTTAAACAATGAAAACCTTGCAAAACTTATAACACATGGACTATAAATAAAGCATCTAGTTGGATTTTTCCAAAGCATAGTATATTTCATTGAAATCAATCCGTCTAAAGAAAATACAAAAAGGTTTTGCAATAATAGATCATAATTATACTTCACTTAAAGTCAAAGCTTCTAGAGCAACTAAAACAAAACTTATCAATAGGAATATCTCAATACATATATCCTTTGTTAAACATAGCCGAGAAGAGCTCTCAACTCTCAAGAATCCTTCTTGACTGTGTATCTGTCCATACCTCATAAACTGCATGTGAATCAACATTAGATGATTCGGTCCCATTCAAAGATACTCTCATTAGAGCATCTAGTGTATCCAACCCTAGCTTTGATTTTTTAATGTTCTTGATGATGTTTTTCTTAGAAAAATCCCTTTCACAATCCACTGTATTTGCAGGAATAATGAGTACAATTTGCCATAATTTTATCATATTAAGATAAATTTTGTGTCATTGTTTTGTATTACGAAAGATTTTCCATGCTTCTTTCATAGTAAAACCCTAACAACCCACAGATTTAATGAATCAACAAAAGGGTGCAACTCTCTTTTACAAGTTTCGAACATCAAATAAAGTTACAAATCTAACATAACTTGATATGGTATGTTGCAAATGTTGAAAAAAATTAAAAGCCAACGCTCTAAATTTTTCTCATGATTACGAAGCTCTTCTGGATAATAACAAGGGTTGAACAATTTTGCTGCATTAAAAAGATGAAGGTCTAGAAATCTTTTATCCAAAGAATCTATGAGAGTCTCTGTATAACGTTATGTGAGTTGTTGACAACTCTCTTGTATACCTTCAATACAAGGCTTCATAGATTGTTTCCTTGTTTCACTAGATTCAATATCCATGCCTGAGATAGAGATGTATCGTAACTCATGTCTATCTACAATGGTCCCTTCATCTTTAATATCAATGTATCCATTTTGAGAATCACTTAAAATTTTTGAAAGAGAAGTCGTGCATTCTTCAAATGTCTGTTTTCTTAAGAATCATCTAGATAATGTGCTTATAGTTACTTCAAGATCCAACCCAATAGTTGTAATGTCTATAGTTTTTTCTTGAAAAATCACATTCAACTTGTTCAATTCCCCTAGCACATCAGCAAGCATATGTAACAAAACTGGATAGAATATATTCGTCTCTTATCATACCATGATGAAGTCATAGTTAAATTACCAATGCCAAAACAAGATATTGTTTCATGGAATACAGTGGTCAGAGATACCATTTTAAAGTCATAGTTAAATTAGACATCAAACTAGTGTATGAGATTTTCTTTGTGAGACAAATAATCTATTTATGATTTGATTGTTAATGTTTATAAAATTGTATATATGGATTTTGTATTCTAGTTTCACTGGGCCAATTTGTTGATTTAACGAATTCTAGTTTCACATAAAAAATTTTATACATGTGTCAGGTTGCAAATTTACAAATGTCTCAAAAGAGAAAAATATAGGCTACAATTGGGGAAATGTATGGATCGACAAAGGGAAAACTTCTAAGACTCAAAGCAATTTAGAAACATGTGAATATATCCATAATGATCATGTGGAACAACAATTACATGAAAATTTTCAGAGTTCTTCTAATCATGATGTAGATGAAGAAACAAACGAAGTTGAAGAAGAGGTTGTTAATAATTCAATAATGAAAGTGCAAAAAAAAAAACAATTTCGCATGGAATGGTTAGATAAGTTTGTTTGGTTGAATTATGTGAGGTTTGATGATAAAATAACTATGAATTGTATCTATTGTGAGAAGTATCGAATGAATGGACCATGGGGTTTAGGGAATTGTTGCACAACATTACAACATGATGCTCTTGTTACTCGTGAAAAATCACGTGCGCGTAAAGATGCTAACACAAGATGGATTAATGCATTAAAGGGAAAGATGAAACCAATTCCATATCATATTAGACAGGTGGGAGATGCCAATAAGGAAAGAGTGATTTCTACAATGAAAGTATCATATTTCATTTCTCGAGAAGATTTATCATTATCAAAGTATGAGAAGTTTTGAAAATTTCTAATGGATGCAAAAACTCCAAATATGCCAAAGTCTCTAGAGTACTCTTCATACACAAATCATGAGTCTGCAAATGATTTTATATATTGCATATCAAAACATATTGAACAAATTCAAATAAAGAGTATGTTGGAAAGTCATTTCTTTTCATTGATGGTTGATGAAAACAATTTTCGAACCTTAGATAAACACATTTTTTTATGCAACAAATTTAGATTCAAAGGGTCTCGAACCACCTATCTCCCGGTTTGTGAAGCTCAAGTATGTAGTGGACGGAAAAGGAAAAACAATATATGATGTGTCAATCAATTAATAAATGTTAGATGCCTTCAATATATATATTTGATAGTTGTTTCTACAGATGGGGCTTCAAAAATGATTGGACATGAAAATGGTCTTATTTCATTTTTGAAAGAGAACAATCCAAACCTTATTACAGTTCATTGTGTGGCTCATCGTGAGTCTTTAGCAATAGCAGATGCTTCTAAGAGATTACCTGAGTTATTGTTTGTTGAAAAATTGCAAACAAAGTGTATTCATGGGTTCGAAACTCCTCAAAGAGAAATAATGAACTTAATGATTTGCTTAGAATCATGCAAATTGATGTTCTTGACGTTCTGCAAATACATTCAGTGAGATGGTTATCTAGAGGGAAAGTTATTATAAGGCTTGTGAAACTTATGCCGACAATTTTAACTTTGTGGAAAAATGAAAAGAAAACTTCATCATGGTATGATAAGACACAAATATATTATCTCCAATTTTGTTTAGATATGCTTGTTGATTTGTTAGGGGAATTTAACAAGTTGAATGTGAATTTTCAAGAAGAAACCGTAGACATTACAACTATTGGGTTGGCTCTTGAAGTAACTATAAGCACATTATCTAGATGGTTTTTAAGAAAAGAGACATTTGCAGAAGGCACAACTTTTCTTTCAAAAATTTTGAGTGATTCTCAAATTGTGATTCTCAAAATGGATACATTTATGTTAAAGATGAAGGGAAAATTATAGATTGACATGAGTTATAATACATCTCTATCTCAACCATGGATATTGAATCCAGTGAAGGAAGGAAACAATCTATGAAACCTTGTATTGAAGGTACACAAGAGAGTTGTCAACAATTCACAAAAGGTTATATAGAGACTCTCATAGATTCATTGAATGAAATATTTACAGACCTTCATCTTTTTAATGCAGCAAAATTGCTTAGCCCTTGTTATAGTCCAAAATAGTGTCGTAATCGTGAAAAAAACTCAGAGCGTTGACTTATAAAGATTTTTCAACATTTGCAACATACCATATCGGGTGATGTTGGATTTGTGGCTTTATTTGATGTTAAATCTTGTGCCCTATTGTTGATTCATTAAATCTATCTTGTGAGGGGTTTTCTATGAGAGAAGCATCGAAAGATAACAAAAAACAATGGTACAAAACTTATCCTAATATGATGAAATTATGGCAAGTTGTACTCACTATTCTTGTAAATACAGTGGATTGTGAAAGGTGATTTTCTAAGCAAAACATCATCAAGGACATTAGAAATAGAGGCTAGGGTTGGATACACTTGATGCTCTAATGAGTATATTTGAATGGGCCTGAATCATCTAATGTTGATTGGTATGTAGTTTATGAGGTATGGACAGATACAAATTCAAGAAGGATTCTTGAGCTTTGAAAGTTCTTCTTGGATATGTTTAACAAAGGATATGTGTACGAAAATATTCCTATTGATAAGTTTTTCTGTAGTTGCTCTATAAACTTTGACTTTAATGAAGTATAATTATGATTTATTATTGCAAAATTTTTTTGTATTTTCTCTAGAAGGATTGACTTTCAATGAAATATACTATACTTTGGAAAAATCCCGTTATATGCTTTATTTATAGTCGATGTGTTATAAATTTTGCAAGGTTTTCATAGTTTAAATAGTTCCACTAAAAATTTGGAGTATAAATCTGATAGACTAAAAATATCCACAATAAATCTAGCAAGAAAGTTCTGGAACAAATTTGTAAGAGTCTTTGAAAGAAGATTTTCAAATAAGTGGAGGTTTGACACACAAATTTGATTAGAACGTAAAATGAAGGGCATGAAAAATTCAAAAGCGTCATCAAAATTTTATTTGACACGTAGTGAGGATTTGAAATTCCAGGCCTGGATGGGAGTCTCAATGCTCAGCTCAACTGATGCCAACGATATGCAAAATTAATCCAAATTGTATTCGACTGATATGCAAATTTAATGCATATCTACCATCCAATTTATACCTTAGTGAAGATGAATGCGAACGACGGTTTGGAAGTTTTCTTTCCCTCTAGAGACTAGAGTGCATGCTAAACCAAATATGATGAGAGATGCTGATGCAATTTTCATTCTTGAATCTTACCTATTCCATTCCATGATCCATATTCGGGCTGGTTGAGGGTTGTTGAATCAGATGGAATGTACGCCTTTGCTAATTCGGTGGATTTGTATTGGCTAAGTCTGAGTTATGGATGACTTTGGCGCTCCGGGGTGGCGAATTGAAGGGATTAGAATGTGCCAGCGACAACCCAACTCACCACTTCGAGTTTGTCAGATCATTTCGGCATAATTTCTAGTAAGAGTCAAAACCTTCACTAATAAAATGCATCTTGGAAAAACTGAAAGCAACCGCACAATTTCATATGTATCATAATTTGCTTGTCTTATAGATGGATTGTTTTGGTTGTTGTTGGGTTTATGGATCCATCTATGCTCAGTCACTTGCTAAACTTGGTTCTTCTTGCTAGTATCTATGCTTTCTTGTATTTGTGCAAGAACACTAAAGGAGTTATCCTTCTTCTCTTCAAATTGATTATTTTTTTGGCCCCTTCGCTTCTTCCTCTCTCCTATTTCCCTTGTTGTAATCCAATCATTCCTTTAAGGGTCTTATTGCTCTAATTTTGGAAAAGATCTTGCTTAGATGACAATGTTGAAAACATGCCATGCACTTTAAGGGAGTATTTTTATAATCAACTACATGCTTTCAAATGTAATTAAAAAACCTCTAAATATTAAGCTTTTCTGACAGTTTATGCTTTATTTCTAAGCTTTTTTAACATAAGTTTTTTGGTTATATAAGATTTTGATGGCATTGAGTCTTTTTCTTGATATGGGTATTTGACCTACACCACACAAATCACACTTAAAACACGTGTATAGTATTTTATGACACATTTTTGGCAGACATTTGTTGCCCAAAATCTCACCAGTCAATCTCTGTAATTACAATCCCTTACATTCAATGGAAATAAAGAAAAAAAATGGATGTTGTTGACACTTTGCCCTCCACACAACCTATTAATAATAAAATAAGGTCTTGCGCAGGGTTGTCGATGACTACTAAAAAACTCATGATGAAGCTACTATGGCATTACAATCTCTTTGCAAAATCTTGAAAGGACTTGAAACGCTGGGGCACTTGAATTCAAAAAAAGACTTTGATTCCTCTATTGGTTTGAATTATCTGTTGCTTCACTGATAGTGGGTGTTGCTACATAGGACTTTGTCGCTGCTACGAATTGTGTGAATGTAGAGTAATTCTGTAAGGTAAGTTGATTTTTTGTATGCAAAAATAAGTACTGATAAAATGGTTGCTACTGCTCCAATCGAGATATTGGACCCACCTCTTTAGCCTCAACTGTTGTCACCAGGCCTGGAATTTCAAATCCTCACTACCTGTCAAATGAAAATCTGATGACGTTTTCAAAATTTTCATGCCCTTCATTTTACGTTCTAATCAAATTTTTGAGTGTCAAACCTCCACTTATTTGAAAACTTTCTTTCAAAGACTCTTGCAAATTTGTTCCAGAACTTTCTAGCTACATTTACTATTCAGATTTTTAGTCTATCAAGTTTATACTCCATATTTATAGTGGAACTATTTAAATAATGAAAACCTTGCAAAACTTATAACACATGGACTATAAATAAAACATCTAGTTGGATTTTCCCAAAGTATAGTATATTTCATTGAAATTCAATCCGTCTAGAGAAAATACAAAAAAGTTCTGCAATAATAGATCATAATTATACTTGTTTTAATATCAAAGTTTCTAGAGAAACTACAGAAAAATTATCAATAGGAATATTTCAGTACATATATCCTTTGTTAGACATAGTCGAGAAGTACTTTCAAAGCTCAAGAATCCTTCTTGACTTTGTATGTGTCCATACCTCATAAACTGCATGCCAATCAACATTAGATGATTCAGGACCATTCAAAGCTACTCTCATTAGAGCATCTAGTGTATCCAACCCTAGCCTCGATTTTTTAATTTTTTAGAAAATTCCCTTTCACAAGCCATTGTACTTGCAGGAATAGTGAGTACAGATTGCCA
Organism: Pinus tabuliformis; assembly: GCA_031772625.1. Taxonomy (NCBI): domain Eukaryota; kingdom Viridiplantae; phylum Streptophyta; class Pinopsida; order Pinales; family Pinaceae; genus Pinus; species Pinus tabuliformis. The sequence continues at coordinate 1,299,594,117 of CM062804.1, forward strand.
TAGTTTCACATCATATTATGATGAGTCTTCTGTCATTGTTTTGTGTTACGAAAGATTTCCATGCTTCTTTCATAGAAAAACCCTCATAACCCAGATTTAATGAATCAACAAAAGGGTGCAACTCTCTTTTACAAGCCTTAACATCAAATAAAGCTACAAATCTAACATCACTTGATATGGTATGTTGCAAATGTTGAAATTTTTTTAAAAGCCAACGCTCTAAATTTTTCTCATGATTACGACGCTCTTTTGGTTAATAACAAGCGCTGAACAATTTTTCTACATTAAAAAGATGAAGGTCTAGAAACTTTTCATTCAAAGAATCTATGAGAATCTCCATATAACCTTTTGTGAGTTGTTGACAACTCTCTTGTATACCTTCAATACAAGGTTTCAAGATTGTTTCTTTGCTTCACTGGACTCAATATCCATGGCTGAAATAGAGATGTATCGTAACTCATGTCGATCTACAATGGTCCCTTCATCCTTAATATCAATGTATCCATTTTGAGAATCACTTAAATTTTTTGAAAGATAAGTTGTGCCTTCTGCAAATGTCTATTTTCTTAAAAACCATGTAGATAATGTGCTTATAGTTACTTTAGGAGCCAACTCAATAGTGGTCATGTCTATAGTTTCTTCTTGAAAAATCACATTCAACTTATTCAATTCCCCTAGCATATCAGCAAGCATATGTAAACAAAACTAGATAGAATATATTCGTGTCTTATCATACCATGATGAAGTCATAGTTAAATTACCAATTCCAAAACAAGATATTGTTTCATGGACTACAATGGTTGCAGGTACCATTTTAAAGTCATAGTTAAATTAGACATCAAATTAGTGTATGAGATTTTCTTTGTGAGACAAAGAATCTATTTCCAATTTGATTGTTAAAGTTTATAAAATTGTATATAGGGATTTTGTGTTCTAGTTTCAGTGGGCCAATTTATATAATTTAATGAATTCTAGTTTCACATATATATTTTTATACAGACGCCAGGTTGCAAATTTACAAATGTCTCAAAAGAGAAAAATACAGGCCACAATTGGGGAAATGTATGGATGGACAAAGGGAAAAGTTATAAGACTCAAAGCAATTTAGAAACATGTGAAGATACTCATAATGATCATGTGGAACAACAATTACATGAAATTTTTGGAAGTTTTTCTGATCATGATGTAGATGAAGAAACAAATGAAGTTCAAGAATAGGTTGTTAATAATTCAATAATGAAAGTGCAAACAAAAAGACAATTTCGCATGGAATGGTTAGATAAGTTTGTTTGGTTTAATTATGTGAGGTTTGATGATAAAATAGCTATGAAGTGTATCTATTGTGAGAAGTATAGGATGAATGGACCATGGGGTTTAGGTAATGGTTGCACAACATTACAACATGATGCTCTTGTTACTCACAAAAAGTCACGGGTGCGTAAAGATGCTAATGCAAGATGGATCAATGCATTAGAGGGAAAGATGAAACCAATTCCATATCATATTAGACAAGTGGGATATGTCAATAAGGAAATATTGATTTCTACAATGAAAGTATCATATTTTCTTTCTCAAGAAGATTTATCACTATCAAAGTATGAGAAGTTTTGCAAATTTCTAATGGATGCAAAAACTCCAAATATGCCGAAGTCTCTAGAGTACTCTTCATACACAAATCGTGAGTCTGCAAATTATTTTATTTATTGCATATCAAAACATCTTGAACAAATTGAAATAAAGAATATGTTGGAAAGTCATTTATTTTCATTGGTGGTTGATAAAAACACTTTTCAAACCTTAGAGCAACACCTTGTTGTTTATGCAACAAATTTAGATTCAAAAGGTCTCGAACCACCTATCTCCCGGTTTATGAAGCTCAAGTATGTAGTGGATGGAAAAAGAAAAACAATATATGATAGTGTCAATCAATTAATAAATGTTAGAGGCCTTCAATATAAAGATTTGATAGTTGTTTCTACAGATGGGGCTTCTACAATGATTGGACATGAAAATGGTCTTATTTTATTTTTGAAAGAGATCAATCCAAACATTATTACAGTGCATTGTGTGGCTCATCGTGAGTCTTTAGCAGTAGCAGATGCTTCAAAGAGATTACCCGAGTTATTATTTGTTGAAAAATTGCAAACAAAGTGTATTCATGGGTTCAAAACTCCCCAAAGAGAAATAATGAACTTAATGATTTGCTTAGAGTCATGCAAATTGATGTTCTTGATGTTCTACAAATACATTCAGTGAGATGGTTATCTAGAGGGGAAGTTATTATAAGGCTTGTGAAACTTATGCCAACAATTTTAACTTTGTGGAAAAATGAAAAGAAAACTTCATCATGGTATGATAAGACACAAATATATTCTCTCCAGTTTTGTTTACATATGCTTGCTGATTTTCTAGGGGAATTTAACAAGTTGAATGTGACTTTTCAAGAAGAAACAATAGACATTACAACTATTGGGTTGGCTGTTGAAGTAACTATAAGCATATTATCTAGATGGTTTTTAAGAAAAGGGACATTTGCAAACGGCACAACTTATCTTTCAAAATTTTTGAGTGATTCTCAAAATGGATACATTTATATTAAAGATGAAGGAAAAATTATAGATAGAAAAGAGGTACAATACATCTCTATCTCAGCCATGGATATTGAATCCAATGAAGGAAGGAAACAATTTATGAAACCTTGTATTGAAGGTACACAAGAGAGTTGTCACAACTCAAAAAAGGTTATATAGAAACTCTCATAGATTCATTGAATGAAATACTTCCAGACCTTCATCTTTTTAACGCAGCAAAATTGTTCAACCCTTGTTATTGTCCACAATAGCGTCGTAATCGTGAAACAAATTTACAGCGTTGACTTTTAAAGCTTTTTCAACATTTTCAACATACCATATCAGGGGATGTTGGATTTGTAGCTTTATTTGATGTTAAATATTGTAAAAGAGAGTTGCGCCCTTTTGTTGATTCATTAAATATATCTTGTGAGGGTTTTTCTATGAAAGAAGCATGGAAAGTATTTCATAACACAAAATAATGGTATAAAACTTACCCTAATATGATGAAATTATGGCAAGTTGTACTCATTATTCCTGCAAGTACAATGAATTGTGAAAGGTGATTTTCTAAGCAAAACATCATCAAGGACATTAGAAAATAGAGGCTAGGGTTGGATACACTAGATGCTCTAATGAGAGTATATTGAATGGGCCTGAATCATCTAATGTTGATTGGCATGCAGTTTATGAGGTATGGACAGATACAAATTCAAGAAGGATTCTTGAGCTTTGAAAGTTCTTCTTGGATATGTTTAACAAAGGATATGTATGGAGATATTCCTATCGATAAGTTTTTCTGTAGTTGCTCTAGAAAATTTGACTTCAAATGAATTATAATTATGATCTATTATTGCAGAACTTTTTTGTATTTTCTCTAGAAGGATTGACTTTCAATGAAATATACTATACTTTGGAAAAACCTCGCTAGATTCTTTATTTATAGTCAATGTGTTATCATTTTTCCAAGGTTTTCATTATTTAAATAGTCCCACTATAAATCTGGAGTATAAATCTGATAGACTAAAAATATGCACAATAAATCTAGCAATAAAGTTCTGGAACAAATTTGTAAGAGTCTTTGAAAGAAAATTTTCAAATAAGTGGAGGTTTGACACTCACAAATTTGATTAGAACATAAAATGAAGGGCATGGAAAATTCAAAAACGTCATCAAATTTTCATTAGACGGGCAATGAGGATTTGAAATTCTAGGCCTACTCCGAGACTGTAAGAGTGATAATTCCAAAGACTAGTTGGTTGACATCAAGGTTGAAAGACTAGTTGGTTGACATCAAGGTTACAGGCGCAATAGTTATTGTAAATATGGAAACCCTATAGTTTAAAGATGAGATCACATGGTGGAGATTTTTTGTTCACAAAATCAATGGAACACTGTAAACAAAAACTAGTCTGAGAAAAACCCAACAAGTTGATGCAATGAACAATTGCATACGTTGCCAGTAATTGAATGCCAACTATCAAGATTGATATTGTATCCTTGCAACAAATTTTCTACTATGAAATTTCGTATACAGGTATGCTCTAACACCCAAGAAGAAACATAGTTTTATCTATTTGAGCTTGCTAGGAAATAATGTAAGTTTGAAAAAGATTCTACATCATATGCCTGCATGGAACCAATGACAAGAATGGAACCAGGCATTAGAGATAGGCCAATTGACAAGTAGTGGAAGTTCGGCATCAAATGAGAAACATGGGGTTTGAACTAGGAAGCATGCAGTCAGAGGCAATAACATGCTTTCAAAATTTGATTGAAGATTTATCTATAGTTTATGAAAGGTCTACTTAACCTGATTGTAAATTTAAATGGTTATATATATATATAGATAATTCAATAAATAAAATTCAAGTCAAATAATTAATTGACTTTGTTCTTTTATTTTTAAAATCTATAATAATTAATTTTAATAAACTATTATCTATGATTTATCAAGGTTAAAACCTTTCAAACATACAAACCAAGGTTATAGAGAAATGTTCCAAAACTGTTGAAAGGCCATAGTAACTAAACCATGTCAATAATGGAACCTCCTTTACATACAAAAGACAATTCTGTCAATTGGATATATTTGAATAGTGGGGAAGAGTTTAATTTCTGTAGGTAATATGGAGTGATATTAAATATTTTAATTTTTGCAAGTGATAAGGTCATATTAAATATCAATTGGACATATTTGAATAATTGAGAAGACTTTAGTTTTTGTAAGTAATGTGGAGTAATAGTAATACTTTAATCTTGCAAGCGATAAGGTTATATTAAATATATTGTTTTAATGGTTTTGATTTTGGTTCTTAAAGTATTTTTAATTGTTATATATATATGAAATTTTTTTATTACATTTAAATATATATATTTTAATTTTAAATTAATAGTTAAATTAGACATCAAATTAGTGTATGAGATTCTCTTTGTGAGACAAAAAATCTATTTCTGATTTTATTGTTAAAGTTTATAAAATTGTATATCGGGATTTTGTATTCTAGCTTCACTGGGCCAATTTGTATGCTTTAATGAATTCTACTTTCACATATATTTTTTATACGTGTGGTTGCAAATTTAGAAATGTCTCAAAAGAGAAAAATACAGGCTACAATTGGGGAAATGTATGGATCGACAAAAGGGCAAAATCCTAAGACTCAAAGCAATTTAGAAACATGTGAAAAAACCCATAATGATCATGTGGAACAACAATTACATGAAATTTTTTGGAAGTTATTCTGATCATGATGTAGATGAAGAAACAAATGAAATTAAAGAAGAGGTTGCTAATAATTCAATAATGAAAGTGCAAACAAAAAGACAATTTCACATGGAATGGTTATATAAGTTTGTTTGGTTGAATTATGTGAGGTTTGATGATAAAATAGCTATGAAGTGTATCTATTGTGAGAAATATATGATGAATGGACCATGGGGTGTACAGAATGGTTGCACAAAATTGCAACATGATGCTCTTGTTACTCATGAAAAATCACAGGTGGATAAAGATGCTAATTCAAGATGGATTAATGCGTTAGAGGGAAAGATGAAACCAATTTCAAATCATATTAGACAAGTGGGAGATGTCAATAAGGAAAGAGTGATTTGTACAATGAAAGTATCATATTTAATTTGTCAAGAAGATTGATCTTTATCAAATTATGAGAAGCTTTGCAAATTTTTAATGGATGAAAAAACTCCAAATATGCCAAAGTTTCCAGAGTACTCTTCATACACAAGTCGTGAGTCTGCAAATGATTCTATATATTTCATATCGAAACATCTTAAACATATTCAAATAAAGAATATATTGGAAAGTCCTTTCTTTTCATTGATGGTTGATGAAAGCACTTATCAAACCTTAGAGCAACACCTTGTTGTTTATGCAACATATTTAGGTACAAAGGATCTCGTACCACCTATATCTCCTAGTTTACGAAGCTCAAGGATGTAGTGGATGGAAAAGGAAAAACAATATATGATAGTGTCAATCAATTAATAAATGTTAGAGGCCTTCAATATAAATATTTGATAATTGTTTCTACAAATGGGGCTTCGCCAATGATTGGACATGAAAATGGTCTTGTTTCAATTTTTAAAAGAATAATCCAAACCTTATTATAGTTCATTGTGTGGCTCATCGTAAGTCTCTAGCAGCAGCAAATGCTTCTAAGAGATTACTCGAGTCATTGTTTGTTGGAAAAATTGCAAAGAAAGTGTATTCATGGGTTCAAAACTCCCCAAAGAGAAATAATAAGCTTAATGATTTGCTCAGAGTCATGCAAATTAATGTTCTTGGCATTCTACAAATACATTCAGTGATATGTTCATCTAGAGGGGAAGTTATTATAAGGTTTGTGAAGCTTATGCTAGCAATTTTAACTTTGTGGAAAAATGAAAAAAAAACTTCATCATGGTATGATAAGATATGAATATATTCTATCCAGTTTTGTTTACATATGCGTGCTGATGTTTTAGGGGAATTGAACTAGTTGAATGCAACTTTTCAAGAAGAAATTGTAGACATTACAACTATTGGGTTGGTTCTTGAATTAATTATAAGAACATTATCTAGATGGTTTTTAAGAAAATATACATTTGTAGAAGGCGCAAGTTATCTTTCAAAAAATTTGAGTGATTCTCAAAATGGATACATTTATATTAAACATGAAGGGGCAATTGTAGATAGACGTGAGTTACGATATATCTCTATCTCAGCCATGGATATTGCATCCAATGAAGCAGGGAAACAATCTATGAAACCTTGTAGCACACCTGACGACAAAACATGTCTAAAGACCCTCTAAGAGGATTATACAAAGTATCTAATAGTTTATGACCGACTTGACACATATATGCGACAAGTTAATAACAAGTTAAATATAGGTTGAGACGGGTATTATAATAGGATAACACATAGTTTTTTTACAAGGATACAGGTGGTATAACCAGGACACAGATGGTATACCAGATTCCCTAATGGGGAATAATAGGTTTGTATCAAGTTGTACCATCTTAGTCATAGGTAGGTGATAGGTTCCTTACAAGGTGTAACAGAAGTTTCACAGGTAGGTGACAAGATCATTATAGGTTACAACAAGTGGATTGGTCATAGGTGGTGAATGATTTTATAACATGTTTTATAACAAGTTTTATGGTTGATTACGGGCTATGATAGACGTATGGCAAGCTGTAACAGGCCTTGTGATAGCTCTTGGATAATGGTGGTGATAAGCCTTCTGATAGGTCTTGGAAAGCATACAACATGGTTGTCACAAGTCTATACTAGGTGTTATAGAAGGACTACTGGAAGGTTATGACAGGTCATAGCAAGGGTGAATAGAATAATTAATAGATTTTATGATAGGTTGTAGCAACTAGTAATAGATTTGACGTATCTTTGATAAGGTTGGTTGTTATATAAATTTAAATAGAGCACCAAAAAGGAAGGCAACCAGAAACGCAAGAATATTAGTTAATAATATATGTTTGTTAGCAAGAATTGTATGCAATGCCATTGCTTGTGATTGAGGCATATGAAAGCCAGCTTTGACTTTTTTCCTTCCTTTAAATTTATTTTTTCTTAATTTTGTTTTTATTGACAACTTTATGCACTTGGTTGTTGATTTCTCTTGCAGAAAAAGAGAAAATATTTATATGTAAATGTTTGTATATATACCTATATATGTGGAATGAATTGCTATGAATATTAATAGTATCTATTTGACGTCTTCTAGGTGTAATGATGATGGTGTAGAGATTACACGTTCGTTAGCATGGGGTAAGGAATTCCAAATCATGTTGATGTGTAGATGGCACCGGAAGCATGGAGAATGCCCTAGAATAAAGCCATGCATGAGAAAATGGACTTGCAACTGCATATTGTGATCTCAAGTCACTTTCCAGCAACATATTCATAGTATGAGTATATGATGCACTTAAGATAATGCATAAAATAAGGGGGGGAGGAATGTAGTACCCCTATCTGTTTATGATTATGTGAATATATGTACAATGATATTAGGCCAGTGAGTCGGATGAATATAGCAGTTAGGATGATTAATCATGTTATGTGGCATAGTATGAGTATATGATGCACTTAGGATAATGCATAAAATAAGGGGGGGAGGAATGTAGTACCCCTATCTGTTTATGATTATGTGAATATATGTACAATGATATTAGGCCAGTGAGTCAGATGAATATAGCTGTTAGGATGATTAATCATGTTATGTGGCCTGCATGCCCATGTAGATATGATTGGATATGTTTTGAGGCCACCGTGCCCAAACATATATGCCAATTTTGGCTAAGTGGATGAAGGACCAGGATTATAAATATAATGTAATTTTGTACCTATTTTAATAATAATCAAAATAGGTTTCCTATGGAACCCACTCCACGACAAAGAGTATGGGGGGAGGTGAAACTCCATGGTGAGAGGCAATCGTGTGTTGGATGATAGGTGTTGGCGATAGGGAGACCTGTAGCTCATGTGGATTTAGTGTGTGCCAAATGGAAGAGAGAAGCCATGCAATGTGAAACATAGATATATATATATATATATATATATATATATATATATGATGGGAATCACAATTGTCGTTAGACCAAAAAGCACAGGTGTTAGTCAACGATCGCATCCCCAGAGATAAGGATCCATATGAGGTGGTTAGTCCATGTCGTAAAACACACAGGGAGTGTTGGTTTATCCAATGTCCAACAATCTCCCCCCCAATGCAAGTCGAGTGTGTATCTAACTCATGACCTGCACTCTTATACCACTTTTTGGGAATCATAATTGTCGTTAGAACAATACTCGCAGGTGTTATTCAACGATTGCATCACCATAGGTAAGGATCCACGAGAGGCGGTTAGTCCATGTCGCAAAACATATGGGGAGCGTTGGTTTATCCAATGTCCAACACTTGCCTGGAAAAGAGATAAGGAATTATTATTATGGTGATCATCATTATGGGTATTACTCTGAGGAGGAGGAGGAGGATTTTAGATGGTTTGTCCTAAGTAACCACTTGGTGCGCCCCGAGCTTGGGCTATGATAGCAGCTGAGATTTGTTTTGGTTCGTGCCCCGAAGGGTACTTGAATAGCCTTGGAGTAGCATGATTATTGGTTTGGAACCTTGGTAGTTGATGTTGCCTGGAGGGTGCTTGGAGTCTTGGAGTAGCATGATTGTTGGGTTAGTACCTTGGCTATGGAGGTACTTTTGTTTCTCATTTATTGTTGCCTGTGGAGTTGCAATCCTGACTCAAGGGGGACTCGTGGTTGAAATTCATGAAGCACGTGGTCTACAACAAGGTGGAATGTGGAGATCTCATAGTCAATCACTCTTATACTTAGATAAGTATCCATATGTAATGTTTTGTTTATTTATGTAATTATTTTTGGAACCCTAGACTCATGGGCTTTTGTTAAATGCTTGTAATTATTTAAGTATTCTGTTGTGCATTATAATTATATGTCATGTTTATAGTTGCATGTCATTTTTCTATAAATCCTAGTTAGGGTTTTGTATTAATGTGATTAAATCACTATTAATTATGTTGTGCATCATAATTAAATATTGTTTATTAGGTCTATAGCTAATTGTAAATGTTCCACATAACTTTGAATTATTGTATGGGAAACCCTAAGGGTTGTGTAGAAAGTAATGATTGAAGAACTGGACTAATGAATCATTAATTATACATTATTTTAATGGAATTTAATTAGGGTTAATACCCAATTTGTAGAATTACAGGGACTTTGGTCATGGGGTAGGGTTTAATATTGGAAATCACAGATTGTGTGTGCTTCTATAGAAATATTGATGGATTTATTGGTGAAATTCAGGGGATGGTTACATAGCATTTCCCGGCAAGTGTCTAGGGACATTACACATTACAAAGTTTGTAATTCCCACCAAGAAAGTTAATTCAATACAAACTTCAAATTTGCAAAAGAAAAATCATTCTTGATTAAGGAAAGGATCAACAAAAAAAAACATGCTTCATCCTCATATATTTTTCCACCTAATACATGTATGTCAATATTCCTTCAAACTAATAGATATTGATATTGAAATAAGCATTGATTGGGTTGTATCATGTAAAAAACTCTCTTCTATGTCATTGCATATCTTAATACAACCCACTTTAGTGGATAGCTATTTTAGTCATTCAATTATGGAACAAACAAATCCATCAATGTTAATGTTTGTGTTTAGTTCTCTCTTCCATTTCAAACATGAAGTAATGCTTACAAAGTTTGTAATTCCCACCAAGAAAGTTAATTCAATACAAACTTCAAATTTGCAAAAGAAAAATCATTCTTGATTAAGGAAAGGATCAACAAAAAAAAAACATGCTTCAACCTCATATATTTTTCCACCTAATACATGTATGTCAATATTCCTTCAAACTAATAGATATTGATATTGAAATAAGCATTGAATGGGTTGTATCATGTTAAAAACTCTCTTCTATGTCATTGCATATCTTAATACAACCCACTTTAGTGGATAGCTATTTTAGTCATTCAATTATGGAACAAACAAATCCATCAATGTTAATGTTTGTGTTTAGTTCTCTCTTCCATTTCAAACATGAAGTAATGCTAAAGGAGATCAATTCAAGGAGTTATGGGATGAAATTTATGCACTTTATCTTCATATTTCTTTCAAACAAAGGTCAAACATATGTAATGGATCAGAACCCTTAACTTGCTCATTCTTGCAAGTAAAAGTCAAATTTATGCTTCGATTTCATTAATTCATGCATCTAGTTATAAAGATGATTAAATATTGTAACCATAACCTTAAGAAGGCTTAAGGTTATGGAAAGAACAAATGCACCAAGTTTTAGGATAAACAATGCAAGAAAACATAGAAAGTAAGTAAAACTCCATGCACAAATATTGTAACATACCTAATCACCTAAGTAAGTTGTAACAAACATTATCATATCGATTTTATAGATAATTACAACATAGTATAAAAATTAACAGTACCCATGAAAAAATCATCAGTTACCCATGAATGCATTCAACCATTTCCACTTTATAAATTCTGATTATAAATGAATTAATAGAATCAATACATGGGCAACTACAATAAAATACATGCACTATTAGTACCCTGTTAGTGTCAGTGTCTTCGCACTGCCATCAGTGATCAAAATTCACTATTTTGCATTCATATTAAGAGTCCCATTTTCAATGAATTGCATTTCATTAAGTCATGGATCAACTGATGGTAGGCACATTTCAATTTTTTCCCTCATGACACATATCTTCTGACCATTTTTCATGTGTGATTCAATCAATGGTTGAGGTCCAGTTTCCTTTTCAGTCTATTTCATCACATAGGTCTTAGGGCTTGAAGTTTCATTAGGTATTAGGGTTTCACCATGTCAAATTTTCAGTAACTATTGACCAATAAGGGTCAGCAGACACATGAGGATGACAATAACATCAGGAAAGCCTTAAAATCATAATTTGTAAATTTAATAAGTTTTTCACCTCAAAACCAATTTGAGGTGAAAAATAGAGCATTTGTATTTATTTGTAATTTCATCAAATTTTATATGTAATAATTAAGTCTCATGCTGCTCCTGGTCACCCAGTGACATTGCCTAGTACATGCCACTGCAAAAGTAAAAAATATGAATATCAATTCACTTATCAAATACAAAAAGGTCAAGCATCCAAAAAACAGGGTATTTGAAAAGAAAAAGCAAATAGACATTATGAAAGTGGGTTTTCACCATCAGAAATCAAAAAGTGAAGAGATATATAAAGCCCATCCTTATTGATCATTTTATTATGAAGTTAAAGTGCCAAAGGAGAGAAAAAGTGATTTTGAAGTGTTATTGAACAAAAGAGGGTGATTTCTGCGTTTTTGGAGAAAAATCACCTGGCGCTACACACCTAATCTCGGCGCTATGCATAGGATAGGCACTATGCACCTGGGCTTTCTCCACTGTGTATTTTTACACAGGCGCTATGCATAAGATCGGCGTTGTGCACCTCTGTGGAGCACTACGCACCTTTGCAGTCAAGCTCCAGATTGCCCAACGAAGCTCCACAATTGCAGATTTCTCTCAAAATCATTCATTCCACCTTCTTGCAAGTAAGTTCCATTACCATATCACTTGACCTAGGGTTTTTTTTGCTAGAGTTGGTTTGTTAGCATCTTGAAGTTGAAACCCTAGTTTCTAGGGTTCTCTAGTTTTAATCATCACTCCATTGCTTGCTTACCCTAGCCTCACCATCATTCCCTAAACTAATCCCCATTCCCATTCATCTATTTCCCAAACCCCATCCCCCTCATACATTTTCCCTATTCCCATTTTCCCACTTTCATTATCCCCAAAAACCATACTATCCCATTCACCATTCCCTAAAACTCTATTCATTTGTAAAATCTCTTCATGCTCATCTTCATTTACCCCTCCCATCATTGACCACAAGGGATCACAGCCATCGGGAGCAATGGAAAAGGACAGTGAGTATGAGTTAGAAGAAGACACCCTTAGTGACAGTTCTAGGGAAAGAAATTTGCAGCAGAAGAAGCCTCACAAAGGGGGAAAGATAATCAGGGAGGAGCCCACTAGTTTGAGGGAATTGCTTGCTTGTCCACTTGCCATCTCATGTTTCAAACATCAGTCATGTTTTGGTTTCTATGAAATGGTGGAGAAAGTTAAGTTTCATCATGAATTAACAAGGTTGTTTGTGACACATTTGGACAACAATGAAGTAAACCTTGTTGGAGTTACATTTACTTTTTCACCTGCTATTATTTCAGTGGCTACAGGCATCCCAAATGTAGGTGAAAAATGGAACAAAGGACAATATGTTGACAGGGAGTACTATGAGCCTTACATCAAAGCTAAATACCATGGCAAACTGAAGAGAATGTTCCCCTTCAAATTCTTGGAGGACAGGCTTGCTCCACTTATAAAGATAATCATCAAATACTTTACTTTTGAAGGTAGGTATTCTCACTTGTATGCCTACCACATTAGATTTTTGATGCATTTTACAAGGGTGAGGATGATGAATATTCCCTACTTCATGTTTCGAAATATTGAGAAAATGACACTCTATGTCAAGAAGAAACCATATCCCCAACAGTTAAAAAGCATCTACCACTTCTCTGTCATTAAAATCATTGTCTTACATCAGTTGAATCTATTGAATATACCATGGGAGACCTTCATTTCTCATGAAGTGTTCAAAGGCCCTCAAGTATTTTCTTCAGTGCATTAGGAGGAAGGTGGACCTTCACGACATGAACAAGCCAAAGAAACTGAAACTGTTGGAGGGCTAGTGTTTGTGACATATCAGAGGGGCACTAAGAGGCTCTTTGCAGCTGTTAGGCGAGTATTATCTCCACAAGGTGTGGAGAAGGATCCTAGTAATGAGCAAGAGAGGGACTTTGTCCTAATTGATCATGAAGAGACACAGGGAGTTGATATCATTGATTTGGAGAGTCAAGGTACAAAGATAACTAAAGACATGATCATCAAAGAGCAGGAGGACGATATTCAAGCCTTGTCAGTCAATTTAGAGAGGGAAAAGTGGATCATCAATTACCTTGAGCAAGAAAACAAGAAATTAACTGACAAGCAAGTCCTCATGGAGTTGCAAATGATCAAGGAGAACCGACAAAAGGCAAAGAAGGCAAAGGTCAAGATGACCTCCATTGAGCAAGAGATTGAGAATGACCAGGAAACTTGGCTTGAAAGGGTCAACATACACCTTGAAAAGCTGCTTGAGAAGGCCAATAAAGAAAGAAGATGCTTCGTCACATGGCCTATCACTATATGACCCGGAACAAAATATGCAATATAAGGATGAGGAAGCTTAAGGCAAGGTTGAGGAAGGCCTTGAGATCATCAAAGCAGTGCATGAGGGTGCCTTGTGCCAATTTTGGGAAAATTATAGTAAAATTTTGTAATTTTCAAATTTTAAATTTTGCAACACAGGAAATTGCAATCGGTGGCTCTGCGCTTTTGACTGGGGCACTTGTTGGAAGAATGGCTTGCATATTTGGATTCAGCATGAAAAATAAGAAAACCCAAAAAGTTTCAGCAAATTTGGAGCAAATCTGGTTCACCTAAAGGTCAAAACACCATCAAAAAATGCCCTCTCTACCACTTTTTGGACACACAGGAAGTAGTCTTGGGAGATTCCACGTTTGAGGGGGAAAATGACCTCAAAATGCAAAAATTTAATATGTTCTAGAAACTAGACAGGGAGACCTTTCCAACAAGCTATCTTGGGCTCAATTTGGTCGAGGGGAAGGCCTCCAAGACTGGGTTTGAAAAGGCGTTGTGCATAGGATGAATTTTGTCAGTTTTGCTCAAAAATCAAAATTTTGCCTAGTTTTCTACAAGTTGACTTTTATTAACATTTTGGATGAATTTATGAATGTAAAAGATGCTATGCTATGTAAATGTAATTGTAAAATGACTCTAGAAGGTAGATTCATTATTTTGAGGTGGTTTTGGGGGTGAATGAATCAGTTTCCATGGTTTTAGAGGCAAGTTGTTTCATTGCCTTTATTCCTGTTCTTAGTTTAGAAATGGTTGAAACAACCCCTCTTCTCATGGATTCGACCCCTGATGGCTAGCATAGGTGGTTTGATGTCTATATTATGTATTTTTTCAGTCATTAGCAAAGGTTGGACTCTTGTGGATGTTTTGAGCTGCATTGTCCATCTCTACAGCAGTTTGGCAAGGAAATATACGTGGATTTGCAGCTATTTTTGTGGGATTCTTGTGGTAATGTGTTTTTGCATTGTTTCTCCTTTTGTCATTAGTTTTTCTCATGTGTTATATGTGCCAAAATCTATTTCATTTTTCTTAACTAAATGAAATCAAGATAGATAGGTTGAATACATTGGTAACAATGCTCTGCCTTGGGAATACATTTAGTTTTTTATGTTTTCAGCTATCTGAAGAGGACTCATGATCCTTGCATGCCCTCCTCAGCTTCTCACCAGTCTTAGACTTACCATCTCACTCATTTCCAAGTGCTAAAACACCTACCTACCTCACCCCACAGAACACCCTGCATTTCCTGACTTGATTTCCCGGACCCAAAACTGTCTACTCCATTTGATCCAGCAACAAAACCTTCAAAATCAAACAAAAACCCTAGAACTAGTATACCTAGCCTAAAATTCATGTTCAATTCAATCATCTCCATTGAGATTGACAGGGATAGAGCCCTCTCCTGACCTGGTAAGGCTAGCTACTAGGTTAAGCTTGGTTTGTGGTTATCCTAGGATTGCCTCCTTTCAGCCCGAGGTCAATCTAGGCTCTAACATACCCCATAAAACATTTCATATCCTTCATGATTTTGGCCTATTTTGTTACAAAGCCAAGTATATCAATTGTACATATTTGAATATTAATTTACGAAATAGAGGTGTAAGTATTCCTTATACATTACAAATATGGTTGTAATAGCATTTACAATCAGCATATAAATAACTACTAGACAACCCATAATGTATTCTTCGGCCAAATTCATTTTTTAGCCTCGTACCTTCATCAAATAAGCACATATTACTCATTTACAATAGTAATTAAAATCATCAACCCTAAAAATATAAATAATAAGACAAGATATTTATATGTTATGAATTGCACTTCGGAAAATAGTTTAATGGGAGAATTTTTCCTCGTGTGCATAGGCACCAACTTGAGTAGGTACCACCCCTATGTTAGGAAATGAAACGAAAAGGATAAACTTGCTAGCTATAATATTGATTTCCTCACTTATTCTCTGATGGAAACATTTCATCCAAGGAAATAAAATGTCATCCCAATTTTTTTTACAATAGCCATTCCACTCACTAGTCCCTCTTTCCCCCTTATCCCTACTAAATTCAAGGACTTGGGTTTTGGATATCCCACTTCTCTACATTACTATAAGATGCATCAATCAGAAAATCTCAATTGTTGAAAACCAAGAAATCTCAACTATAGCATTTATCCATAATTCACACATGACCTTTATAGGAAGAAATACTACAGAAACATCATATTTTTCATGGCAACATGCATACTTTAGCATCAACACTCCACCATTCCCATCTTTATCTCTCAAAACTATGTGATTGGTAGAATGAATAAATGGGTCTCCCCTAGGGTTTAGATAATATCCCTCCCAAGGCTTACATGCACTCTACACTTAGGTGAAGAATATGTGCCCACCCATAAACTTAGGAAATAATATAGGTGGGCATGTAAAGACAAAATAAAAGGAAGGATTTAACAACTAGACACTTGACAACTCAAATAAAGTAAAATGTATTAGAGTCACCCCCATTTCTCCTCTTATTAAGCATTTCCCCCATAGTGCTCCTAATGAGACATAATTCAATTACACATATTCATTAGTTTATATTATTATTAAATATTAACTCAAATAAAATCAAAGGGTAGTTTGCTTACACAACTTACCACATACCTACACATTACGGCACATGCTCATATTGGGTATTATATCCCCACCCCCACTTGGGTCAAGTGTCCTTTATAAGAATAGAATAATGTCTTCATTTCATTTGCACCTCTAACAATCATTAATAAAATTACATGTTATAGCTATTTTTGTGTGGAAATTATCCCATTCACAACAATTTTCAATTCCGCAATGTATGCATGTGTATTCATAACACGAAAATTATGCATTTCTAATCCAATACGTATCTTTATGCATATTTCGCAAGGCTGCCATGGTAAAGAGTTCAACATCTTTTTCCTTTTAAACACACCCTCCCTTAATCTCAACAACCATGTCATGTTGTCTCTTCCTACTGCATTCACCCTTCTAGGCTTAGGAATCTCCTCCTCTCCTAAAACATTTTGAGCCTTTTGATGGTTTGTGGCCCTAGGGCATTTAGGTCGTCATCCATTCAGTGGTTTGTGTGCTTAGCAAGTCAAATTGTTGGTTAGCTTCTCCATGCATTTTCGTTTTTTAGTCCTTTTATCACTTTGATTTCAATTAAACAAGTTTGAAAAGTTTCGTTTGTTCTTCTCTTGATTAAGCATCTCTTTTCGGGCATAGATTACATTGCTCATCTTGTTATTTTGATTGAATCATTGCATCATTGGTTTGGAAGGAATTCCCTTTTCATACTTTCCATTTGATTGATGTTGATTGTTTTGAAAAAAATTCATTGAAGTGTTTGTGAAAGATTCATGTTATCATTCCATTGAAAAATACATAATACTAGTTTGTTGAATCAATGTGTTACATTAGATAGCATCATTGAAGGCTAGAGTCGCATCATCATTTGTATTCGAAAAGAAATGAATTCTCTTTACTATTAAAAGGACTAGTTGAAGTGCATTCGGTAGGAAGATTCAGTGCATTTTGGAGATTTATTAGTGAAAGATTTTATTCTTTGATTGTTGCATTGATTGTGTATTTTTTATGTCTCAATTAGTGTTAATTTTCATCAAAGACAAAGATTTCCTTTCTCATATAGCTGCATGTAGGAGTTTTTTCAATTGACAGTGGTAGGTCCTTGTAATTGAAACCTGATTCAAGATCAACTGTTAAAATCTATTGAACTAACCTAAGGAAGCATTGAACTTAACGCTTATATTTAGAGGTCTACGCTAGAGATGTATTCCGGCATCTTTATACCTAGCAGTTGTCGTTCGCTTCGGTACTAGACAGTGCTAGTATAGACTTGTGTTCCCCATACCATCGAGTATATAAAGGGATACCCCCACTAAGTCCGCAATCCTTTATCCATTGGAAGTCGAGTCTGCTGCCTTGTAAACGTGATACATCGAACACAAAATTTGGGGAGATTGTCTGCCTGTACTTCTTGGTTCGCCGGGAGTTATTTTGCAGTGCACGGTTACCTCGTAATCCTTTTACCTAGATCATCCAGTGCATTCAATTTGTTCTTTTTTACTCTTTAAATTTAAAGATCATCGAGCACTTGTCCTTTCAAGCTCGCTCAAATTGAAAGAGTCTAGAGTCACATTTTTCCCTTTTCTTGACTCTTAAAACATGAAAAGGCAAAGTTTTGTTTCAATGTTTTAAAATTAACTTCCCATGAAATATTCCTGGTTAAAGTTATCTTCCTTAGTAATTATTTAGGGTCGATTCCAATGGCAACATTTCCAAAGTCTACCAGTGAAGGATTCCCCTCAGATTGGAATCCTGGTCCTTTTCCTTCGTTTGGAAACGCTGGTGCTCCTTATATGGCAATGTTGTCCCTCCCTGGGTTAACCATTGGTTTACCTATCTGGTTATTTTTGCCCTTGGTGGTCCCGAGTGTCCCGAACCTTACCTAGCCATCTCCTTCATTTGAACCACATCACGTTGATTCTAAGTTTGACCTCTCACCTTCTTCCCCTATTTCTTCACCCTCCTTACACTTTCAGTTAATGATGGTAAGAGGAAGGGAAAGATTAGATTCCCTTGTAGGTTATGTGAAGGGAAGCATCTTCTTCACCTTTGTCCTCTTATGGATAAAGCTTCCAAAGTTTTAGAAAACCTTACAGCTCCTCAACTCCAACTTCCTGTTGGTTATCAGAGCCTTTTTTCTAACCCTCCCTTAGTTGGTAAAGAGATTAACTTGGATACATCTCTTGCCCATCCTACTCTTCTTGAGCATGACTCTCTTGTGTCTGTTCCCGACCAAATATTGGTCGGAAAGAGTGTCGACTTGGCTCCGCCTTCAGTTGTTCACCCTGTTGCCGAAGAGAGTGGTGATCATACTGCACATGTTCTTCTCATCTCCTTGGATTCTCATGAATCGAAGAGTGACCCTTCCGTCCCAGTTGTTCAGGAGAGTCCTTCTCCTATTCCTGCAGAGCATGGGGGAAATCATATGATACCCCCACCAAGTAGTTTTGTCATTTCTTTTAATTGGAGTAAATTGACGGATTTCCGCCTTCCATCTTATGTGCCTCTCCAGATCACAGTACAAGCCTATAATATGGTAGTACATGGAAATATATTAGATGAAGGCGCATCTATTAGCATCATGTCTTCTACTACTTGGCAAGCTTTGGGTTCCCCACAGCTTGTGCCTGTCACCCAGAATCTGTTGGCTTTCAATGGAGGAACCAGTCAACCCTTAGGGATCCTTCTGAAGTTCCCTATTACTTTGGGAGGAAAGACTATCTATATAGACGTGATGGTAGTCCAAGGTCCCTTATATTTCAATCTTCTCCTTGGACACGACTATGTTTATGTCATGGGAGCTCTTGTTTCTTCACTTTTCCGTGTGGTTTATTTTCTGCACGAAGGGAGAATTGTGACTATTGATCAACTGTCGTTCATTGGTCACCAGACACCTCCTTTATAACTATCATCCCCTATCGGCTTTTGTTTGCAAGCAATACCTTCCTCGCCACAGGTCAATTATGTGGCTACTCGTTCCGTCTTTGCATCTGCTGACAATCACACAGATGGTATAGTACATTATGTACTAGGGGCATTGGAACCCGATCTGTCTTTGGTACCAGTTGACATGTATCTCTCCCAAAGCGTGGTTCCCCTGTCTAGTGAGGACCTCTTGGGAGCGCCATGTTCTCGTATGGTACATGAACAGATGTCAGAGCATAGTTCCTTGTCTTGTGTCAAGCTCGTTAAAAAATGAAACAAGGGGTGTGAGCATAGTTCCTTGTCTTGTTTCAAGCTCGTTAAAAAATGAAACAAATGTCTGAGGATAGTTCTTTTACTGCGTCAACCGCATTAAAAAATGAAACAACTCCCTTTTCGAAATCAAGGCTTTGATTAAGATCTTGGAAAATCCCAGTCGAGTCTTTCCTGGATCTCGAGAGTGAACCTTCATTCCATCCACCTCGCTAAATCAAATGAAGTTTGCGGGGCATGTACCTCTAATTGAATCATTATGCTTGGGAAATGCAAACTTATCTCAAGAATAGTTTTTCGTTTCAAGCTTGTGTAAAAATGAACCCATGCCTAATTTAATTCTCGTGATTGTCATTTTTATCAGCTAATTTCTGCTAGATGAGCCTTGGTTGTTTGATTCCATCGCCGCCATCTATTTGGCCGATCATATGCTTTCACTTGGTTATTTTTCCTTTCACGAGGAACTGCAGCAAATGAATGGTTTTGCTAGCCAGCCTTCTGACCATTATATGTTTTGAGCAGTTCCATCATTACCGGAACTAGTCGTTACCCTTTATACCACTCATTCCTCCAAGACGAGTCACCTTTAAGCTCTTTTCTTACTCGTAAAAAATGAAAAGATCGCCAAGTATTTTTCCCTTTTAGACTCGTTAAAACAAATAAAAGCAAGGAGTCATCTTTGAGCTCTATTATGACTCTCAAAACATGAAAAGTTTATCGAGTTCTTGTCGTTTTGAACTCGTTAAAGGCTACGAAATGTCGTTTATCCAGTATATGTTTACCCCTTTTTAGGGGTGGGATAGACTATTTACAAAAAAGTTACTCCTTGACTGAAATGGTCAAATGGTTCTGTCAAGTATTATTTTCTACCTTTTCGGGCTCAAGAGACACAAATGTACGAAAAGGGACTTTGTGGAGTTTTCTTTTCCGTGTCTTTTTCAAACTCTCTAAACATGAAAAAGATATTTACACCTTTGTTGGACTTCTTAAAACATTAAACGACATTGAATTCGTCACCATGACGAGCATGAGTTTTTCCTTCCTAGGGATCATTAATCTTACTAGGTCGGCTTCATCCGAAGGATGGACTTATATTACAAGCATATGATATCCCCGTCAAGCTTGTGCAAAAATAAATGGGGTACTTGCCAGAAATGGTGAGGGAAAATTGGAAGTATTTCATTAGTTATATTCACTTGAGGTAGCCTGTCGCTCTTGAACATTGACACTCATATGTTGTTCATGTCGTGTTTTGAGACATCCTCACTCTGTCACTTGCCTCCTTGGGTTTTGGGTTATCCATTTTAAACCTCTCATATGATCTCTGCCATCTCACCATGACCTTTGATCCTATGATGTCAAATGCAGCCAAACTCCGGAGTCGTGTCATGCATATGTTCAAGGGAATTCTTCATACCTGTACATTGTCTGATCATCTTGGATTACTTTTATTCATTGTGTTCCCGTTTCGTGTCGATAATGAAGGTTTCATTATGACCTTCCTTCAGTGGATCGCTTCCTGTCGACTTCAGCTCATTATCCAGGAAGTTGATCTAGAAACTCCTTTCCAGTACCTTAGAGCTTGCATGCTCCAATGGCAAGTTTTTCGCACTCGACGACAAGTTCTCATCATTGGCCTTCGATATAATGATTTCACGAGTGTTCGACTTCAATTCCTTATTCACACCCCGTGAATTGTGTTGGTGGTACCTTGAGAGCCATTGTCATTATTGGTGGTTTCTCTCGCGCTTGTAAATGGTTCATATCATTGACCGGTAATCAAGCGACTTTCTAACATGTTCGATTTCAACACATTTATTCACATGTTAGAATTTGTACTTTGATCGGGTCGTGTTGGAGCGATAGATCCTGGGCTTAGACTACAAAAGTCTAAGTTGTGAGGAGTAATGAGTCATTCATGATTATATACATGATACTTTAGATGGATGGTTGCACCCATGCCATGGATCTATTTCATATGATCCCTCCAGTCGGATGGCTGCATCCATGCCGAGGATCCATGCACATAATCTTTTTCTTGATGGATAGTTGTGCCTATACCAGGGATTCATGTATTGTTATATGCCTCTCATGTTTATAAGGCATGACTATCATATTTCAGATATGTACATGTATGCTTGCTTACAGGTTTTCCGACGACAGACTCTGATTCACGCATCTACTTGTAAATCATTTCACCCCACTCTAGTTCGGCCTTCATGCTTTAGGGGGCATCTGTTACACAACATTTTTTCATTAGTCCCTATACTCCCTGTTCCACGATCCCGAAGTACCTCTATAGTGACCCTCATGTGTTTTCCGATCAGGAAGAAACTCCCATTATGTCCCTCTTCATGAGCGGAACATTTCCCTTTTGCATCATTTCCCAAGAATCTTCCTTTTACCCCAGTTTACAAGACCGGTGCTAATGACCAGTTCACCCCCCACATCGATCTGCAGAGTTTAACATTAGGACTAGTGCCGATCAGCGTTACTAAGCCTTGTCTCGGTCACATCGATCCTCTTTTGGCAAGTTTTTTAAATATGGAGTCGAAGCTTCCAAGTTTAGAAGCTTCGTAACAGAAGTCCGGTAAATGGTTGGGCTGGATGGAGCCGAGAAAGTCAGTTTAGGTTCCTTTCCCCTATTAGGATGGAACAAACTCAAGATATAAGGCCTCTCCCATGATAAGAGGAACCATATCCCCTCTATCAAATTTATATAAGCCTTTCCTTTCCCAAGCTGAACTAGTCTTTTGGATGTAGTTTCGGTCTTAGTATTTTTGGAGCTTGAATAATCAGCAAGACATCTGATCTCTAGTTTATGTTTGAAGGAGAATAGTGTGTTTGGTTTGGTTTAGACTAAAGGGAAGAAGCCTTAAAATTTCCATTGTTGGGGCTATCCATGAAATGCTAACAGAAGTGTGGAAACCCAGATACGTCAAAGGAGACCAGCAACGTCAAGGCATTGGTTGTAATCTCTTTATGAACTTATATGAATACAACTATTGATTGATTTCCTACATTGAAGTGTTATCTTACATTTGATGGCTTAATGTTCCTTGACCTATTAAGTGGCCTAAATACAATTTGTATGCTATCATGTTTGTTGTTGTTGTTTGTTTTGCTTGTTTCAGGGATTCAAAGGAAGGAAACAAAAAGTAGCTGGAGTAAGGAAGCAAGATCATCACCAAGCGGAATATCGTTCTAAGAGGTAGGCCCTCGTATTTGATTCTAGCTTAAGGAAGTTTTCCATAGACTGTTTGTTTGTGGCTAGACTCGCTCTCTCGGGCTAAAGGAATTGTTTGTGTCCGCACCAAAAAATTACCTGCACCACACTATGCTGTAACTATGAGCAGCTTTTGAGTTATGTCCTTTGCGTCATAAAGGTCCTTTGACCATTTTAGGCATAGGTTCTATAGAAGGTCGAGGGATGGTCAACGACCCTGTAGGTATTTCTATGGTCGTGGTGGACAGATTGGGCTCTGGGGGAGCTTCATAACTTATATTTCGTGTTTGCAGGAGGATATCTTCTCCTGTCATGAAAATGTCATGATTAGAATTGTTATGGGGGTTCCTCCAGATGGATTACAGTGGGGTGATTGTTGTTGAGTGTTAACCACTCCTTGATGGGGGAAAGGGTCTTACATTACTACAGTTTGTTGACCTCCTTTCCCCCTACTGTGATATATCCTTTTTAAGTCAGGGAGTTGAGGACAATGATGTGTATAATGATCATATTCCCCACAGATAGCACCTGAATGATTAGGCTGTAGACTTGTGTTCTTGCTTTGTTTATGTGTGTTATTTTTTGTCAATCCCTGGTTTTGATTTCGGTTAGGGTTTCCCCTTCTCAGTGCTCGTGGGGATCGTTGGTGGTTGTTTCCCCTTGTTTGGGTTCTGCCTTTGGTTTGTCTTTAGGTTTTTTCTTAGCAATATTAGGGGGGTTATTTGGATTCATCTACTCCTCTTATTATTGTTGTGAAGCGAGAGAATGTTGCACTAGATTAACCCTTGCATTATTTAGCGTTGGTCGGTTATTCTGTTGTTGTGTGAGGAAAGGAGAATATTGGTTTCCTTGTCCTTGATTAATAATATATGGATTATGGGAAGAAGGCATTATGTCCATATTTCTAGAGTATTGGTTTCCTTGTGGGGGAAGGTATGAGCCTCCCTAAGGGGGATGATATTGGTTAACCTAACTAGTCGTATTCTGCATAGATGTGGGTTGATCGGGGTAGTATCATGCATGTTGCAATGGTGGTTCGTTTTGCATGGCATCAGATGCTTAGCCATTGAGCGAGTATTCAGAGTATTGGTAATTATTGTTGAGTTGGTTTTGGGTTATGGACCCAATCAATCCATCATTAGCATTGGATGTGCCTGGCCTCTCTTTATAAGTTTGCAAGCACAGGGCGTCTTGAAGCACATGATAAATGTACCCATACTGGGTGTAGATAAGCTCCAACTATTGAGCTTTACTAATAGCTTTTTCCTCGTTATGCGAGGATGAATTTTCCATGTCTTTGAAGATTTCCGATCTGAGAGATAAAAAACAACCCAAAAAATTAAAAGTTTAAAATATTTTACTTATTTTTTTAATTTAAATATAATATCAAAAAAATTATATAGAAATAATTTTCAAAATATTATAAAATTTAAGAAAATGATCTAATTGATAAATATTTTTTTAATAATAAAAATTATTATAATTAAAATTTATGAAATATTATAATTGTATATTTTTTATTAAGTTGCAATGAATATAATTTGGTATTAATAATTAATAACTATTTATTTATTTATGAACATGTTGAGTTATCATTATTAAAATAAAAATAAAAAATAATATTTGAATTTGGTATTAATAATTAATAACTATTTATTTATTAACATGTTGAGTTATCATTATTAAAAAAATGCATAAATTTGATATTATAATTAGTAATTATTTATTTATGAACCTATTGAATTATTATTATTAAAATAAAATAAAAAAATAATAATGCATAGATTGAGTAATTATGATTGATGTTAAGTAGCGAATAAGTTAAAATTATAATCCTATCTAAAAATATCACTGCAACCTGATAAAATTATGAAATATATATATTTTTTAATACATGATTAGCTTAGTATCAAAATATCTTGTTATATAGTTTGTCACTTTATTTTGCTAAAAAAAGAATAGATTTCTTAAAATTTAAGTTAGTAGACCAAACAAGGCACTTGAGTAGTTATGACCTTTATTTTAGAGTGCCTAGATTATTATTACTATTCAATTAAGTCATTAACATTTTACATGAATATCTGTTTGCCTATTTAAATTCCTTGCGTTGAGATTCCCATTAGACGGCAAGGGAATTAAACCATTGGGAATGGGGACCTAGAGAGACGGCGGGAGTAAAGTGGAAGATAGTAACGCACGTAAAACAGGACAAAGTAGATGGTGGGAGTACTGTACCCGTAACAACACACGCAACACAATACAAAGTACGGGAGACTTCCGTTGCAAAACTTTTCGGCGATTAACGGTTTCAGTAATAAACTCCGTCCATGTAAACGGAGAGGGAGAGGTGGGACCTAGTAAGCACATAAACAGCAGATTTAGAGAATCTGTAAATGGGATGAGGGTTGTTTTTGTTTTAAGCTCGTCATTATGGTATAATATATATTTAGAGAATCTGCAATAAGGATAAGGATTGCTTTTATTTTAAGCCCATAAGTATGGTATTATATCGTATAAGGATTGCTTTTATTTTAAGCCCATAAGTATGGTATTATATCGTATGGTATAATGTTGTGATAATTTTGGTATTATTTTGATGGAGTTATTGATGAGAAGATGATTTAATGTTGAATGAATGAATAATATTTCGTTTACGAGATTTAAAATAGTTTATTCAATTTTTTGCAATTCAATCATTTTCGTATTCAAATTGATGATGTCCTGACACAATTTTCTAAGAGTCCCTTTATTGAAGAAACAAAATAACTGTCATAATGTCTCTTGAAGTATCACATTCCAAAACTAAATGTTTTTCTGATTCCACTACACTAGAAATTAATAAAACCCTCCATAAAAAAACATAATACTATCGTCATATCTCTTAAAGTATCACATTCCAAAGTTTTTCTGATTCCACTATACCTGAAATTAATAAAACCTTGCATAAAAAAACATATTAATTACCGATATTAAAAATATATAATTTAGTTATATATATATATATATATATGAGATTAAAATGTGAGATGCTAAGAAAAACACAGAGTTGAATTAGCGGTGGTGCCACAAAAGGAGGTCGAGGATTCAAGAGACTTTTTGAGATCAAGAATGAGACATAATTTGCACATATATTTCTCCAAAGAACAACACTCTGACATAAGTCAAACCCTTTATTTGGATGTAAGTGAAGTAGAGTTAATAACATATGAATGTCGTCAGCTCTGAATCTGAATATGACGAGAATAATTGAAATTGTGAAATTTTGTGTTGTCCAAGTGGTCCACTCCATATTGGGACCAGAAATGGAGATCTCTCCACGACGGCTTCAAACATTTGCACGTTGAGCCTGTGAATTAATGGAAGGAAGTCAATGTTCTAGCTGCCCTTGAGTTTGCATTCCGGAGAAAGAAGCAGATGCATGTTTAAGTCCCTGCAGCTAGAAGAATGGTACAATTTCTTCTCAGGGGAAGATGTGCGCCATCTGTTTTTAGCAGTAGTCCAACAATATTTTAATGCAAGTGGGTTTTCGATGTTAAACTCCACCACTATCTCACGGATAGACTCCTTTCTCTTGAATCATGGCATCAATTAGTTTAGTTGTATCAATGGGTAAATCTCTAAAATATCAACATACTGGTTTATAAATATTAGTATAGATTTATCTTAAATATAGATTTAATATGAGTAGAGATTTTAGTGAAAATTTTTAAAGTGCAAAATATAATGTGTAATATTTTATTGTTTAAAATGTATTTTTGATTGTTATGTATAATATGTAGGGGAGGGTCGCCAATACATGTGCGCCCTCCCCGCCACGTCATAATACCACGCGTCAACCCACATGGCTCCGGTACGACACCTGTCCATCGTGGAGCTGGCCGTGTGGGCTATCACCTCGAACATTAAAACACCTCCTTCGCGCCATTTACTAGGTTGGTCTGGGCTCATTTCGACGATGTTCCATTTTCCCTTTGTCTTTCTGCTCGGGGCCGGTAGTTGGGCGAAGCCCCCCGCCGAAGATGGCGCGGGACGGCCCTATAACCTGCGCGCATGGTGGTTAGAACGTGTGCTGGGGGAATGGTGTGTTCGGTTGACAGGGTTTGTATTGTTGCGCGCAGAGTCGTTTATTCGTGTGCTGGTGCGAAGGTTTGATGGAGTTTCTGGGTTTCTGGCTGGGACAGCGGTTCTGCTTTTCTTGTGCTTTTCCGCCTGGATTTCTTGGTCGTTCTGGAATGCAAGCTGTTTAACATGGAATGCCGGTTGTTTAGCGTTTCTCTGGTGGTGGTCTTATCAGGCGATTTTGTTGTTTGGGGAGGAGTCGGTCGCCATTCTACTGAGCTTGAGGTAACATAGCATTTTTAGGGTTTAGCTCTGCTGTTTTTGTTGTTTTTGTGATCTCTAATGGCTTCTAATGGCTTTTTTCTTCCTGTTGCAGGTGTTGCAGGTGTGGAAAAGGACGTTGCAGGTGTGGAGAAGGTCTGGCGAGCTGTGGGGAAGGTGGGGGAGGTCGACGACCATCCATGGCCTGTAACCGGTAGGATTTTTAATCCTACCAGCTTTACTCTGTGTTTTTCAACACAAGCATCTCTAACAGGATATTTTGTGAACTTTCTATGGCATTTTATGGCAGTATTTTGAGCAATTTTTTGAGGGTTTAGGGTTTTAGGCATTCTATGGCATTTTTGCTGTTTTAGGGTTTAGGGTTTTAGGCATTCTATGGCATTCTGTTTTTGCTGTTTTAGCCTGTTTTAGCCCTCAAAACGCTCTGTAGCTGCTCTCCCCTGACTTGCATAGCCGGCCCCGAGCAGAAAGATAAAGGGAAAATGGAACATCGCCAAAATGAGCCCAGACCAACTTTCGAAACTCTCTGTAGCTGCTCTCAATTGCCTTGTTACTGTGTTTGCTTTATAGATAAAAACGCTGCATTTTTATTGTCCCTGCTATTGTATCTTTTTCATTTGGCATATGAGGGTTTCTCTTTTCTTTCATAGAGTTCTGAGTGCTCTGCTTCGTGCTATTGTTTGTTTTATATTCCACTGCTCGGAGGGGAAGGCTCTTCTAAAGCCTCACTAAACCCTTACGAAGCTTCTTCGCATACTTGCTACTCAGGTTGCTCTCTGGGCTACAGTGTTGTATGGAAGCCGTGGACATTTGTATGGACTTTGTATGGAAGCCGTGGACATTTTACGACCTTAATCACAGTTATACTGTTAATTTATTTATGGTTTCTTGAAGTCATAACTGTTATCTTGTTTCCTTCTATGAAAGTCTTATTCCGAATTTTACACACAAGTTGCATTCTCTATTATTTAAATTGACTTGGGCTACAGTGTTGTATGGAAGCCGTGGACATTTGTATGGACATTTGTATGGAAGCCGTGGACATTTTACGACCTTAATCACAGTTATACTGTTAATTTATTTATGGTTTCTTGAAGTCATAACTGTTAGCTTGTTTCCTTCTATGAAAGTCTTATTCCGAATTTTACACACAAGTTGCATTCTCTATTATTTAAATTGACTTCTCTGGATACTGTTTGAACGCTACTATTCTTGATTTACTCATTGTAGAATATTATGATTTCCTTATGTTGTAAAACCTTGCATAGTGCTAAGTTTTTGAGATCGTTTTCACTTGTGACGGTGCATCTCTATTTGAAGGTTATTTTGTTTTTACAGCTGATGAGTTTATAAGTTAAGAAATGGGTAGGGTTTACTGTTTTATGAACAAAGCTTCTACTCTTTTATTTCCTTTTAATATCGCTCAGCTTTTACTAGCAAACTTTATAGGATTAAATCCTTGTCAGGGTTTTGTTAGAGTTTTGTCAGGGTTTTGTTAGAGTTTCCTTGTCAGGGTTTTGTTAGAGTTGAAATGCCTGATAATGCATGCAGAGAGATTGACCGTTCTTCATGAAGAAATAGGTTCGATATCTGCTTGAGTCGGAGTGTTGGTGTTTTCAACTTGTAACTCCAGTGTCTCTCAGTAGTTATGTCTTCGGTCAGGTCTTGAGTGGGCATATCAATTTGGAACAATTTCTGTTTTTTACACCTATGACCTGGAGCATATTTTTCATCACAATTATAGGAGAGTCCATTTCTTTGGTGGTCTGCCATTTGTGTTGGAGACAACCTTTGTACTTCCAAGGGATGTGTAGGAATTGTGCTAAGTTGGAATATTTGATTCTGCAAACAGATTTCTATGCACTTTTGAAACTTTTCTTCCTAGTTGCTTGGGGAACAGGGATATAAGGAGTGCAGAGCTATCGGGAGAGGAGAATGTGTTGATAATAGTGATATATTTGTAGGGTGCTAGTGTCCATTGTAGCTGTTGAATTTTCTAGATTGTGTACCTCTGAATGTAAATTTCTTGTAATATGTGAAAAGAATATTGAATCAAAACCCTCCTTGACCCGTATATAGCACATGACCTACTGAAATTTTAAATTTATGGAGTCGGTATAATCTCTATTCCAAAAAACATAATTATTGTTGCTTAGTCGCCATGCATTAGATACTGTGAACACTCTTATCAAGAGCCAATTCAATCCCTTTAAGAATGGCATGTGCTTCTGCCTGATTGTTGATCTTTCCTAAGGTTCATTCAAATTTTAAACTTTATTTATCTCCAGCGTTGATGAGAAGACCCACAATTGCAGTTACCCTGGATTTCCTTTCGGTACACTGATTTCCTTTGAATCTCTCTTATTTTTGCAATGCCTAGTTTTGTGCAGGGAAGTTTAAATTACAGGAAAGCTTAACATGCTGTAGATTTTGAGCTCTGAAGCAATTTTGTGGGATTTTTGTATACCTACTGCTTTGGAATTTCCTTCTTACATGTATTAGAGGCAATTCATAATTTTTCTGTACCGTAATACACTGTTATAGATCAATATTAACTCCAGAACTCATAAGTGTAAAAAGGGATCTAAAGAAACAGAGACATGATTCTCTTGATGCTTAAAAGATCCCATCTTAAGATGGGTCTACGCTGGTTTATATTTTGTAGATTTATAAATTATTGTAATTTTATTTTTATTTAGTTTTTATAATAATTTAGCTATTTTTAATTTTCCATTTTTACTCCAATTCTTTTTTCCCCCTCTAAGAAGGCTGTTGTAACTTTGCGTCAATTATAACAATTCATTAGTTAACCAAACAATTGTCATATGTGAATCACTCATATTGTCAAACAATTGATCTACTCATGAAGGAAAATGAAAAAGGTGAATAGGTGCTTAGAAAAGAATTAATGACTAAGCCACAATTCGTCATATAGCTGATTAGGTTACTGTGCACCCAAATTTCTCTATCTTTTGGAAAGTTGATGTAACAAGATGGAACAATATGATTCTCATAGTTGTTCATCAACTGATTTGATTAATTTAGATACTTCCATCATTTTTACTGGCACATATAAAAACACATGCTCTCTATAAGTTGGGCATACTCCACGGTGGACAGGTGTCGTACCGGAGCCATGTGGGTTGACGCGTGGTAAACTGACGTGGCGGGGAGGGCGCACATGTATTGGCGACCCTTCCCTAGGTGATTGATAAAAATCATAACTATGTTCTTTATTGTATTTCTAGTTTCCAGCAATGTAAAGTTCTTATTCATTCTAATTCAATCAATAACATGCTAAGTATAGAGTTCCTTACTACTAGTGCCTCGTACATTAGAAGCGAGCAGGAGGTGTTTCTAATTGTGAGTGTAGACTTCTATTCAGTGTTAAGTGATTGTAAACTTGCCCAGCACTGTCATCACATTATAACGGTCCACTTATTGGAGCCATAAGTGAGTTTAGAGCTTTGTACAGTGCGCACAGAATAACTTATAGAAATAGTTTTATCATAATTAATATTTTACAGAAAGACATATTCCATTGAAAATTTCTTATCAACACACAGTTAGGTTGCCACAAGAAATCACTACTAGGTTGTAAGCCAAAATGTTGTTGTGCCAAGAAAAAGATACAATCCATCCAAAATCCACATCATAATGTGGTTAGAACCGAAAACATATGACACCCCTATTCTTTATGGCCCTGAGAATCTTGAGTGCCAAAACTCCCCGAGTTACCTTCTTAAGCCAGGTAGGTTGGCCTACCAGTCAAGGGCTGATTAGGAAATGGTTGATTGTTGCCATATGATTGATTCCAATTTGCAGCTTCCAACCATGGAGGTATTGAGTACCCATACCTCACATTTGCACTACTGACCCCTGCATTAAGTGGAGGTGTGTAATGAGCATACAGAGAATTGACACCAGCTCTGGTAGGAACAAGGCAAGTGGGTAAACCCTCGGTTTGATAGTGGGGCACTTGAATGTTTATGAGATCTTGGAATAATGGTGTATTATCTGCAATGGAGTCCAATGAGTTTGAAATAATCCTAGTTTCATCAGCTATTCTTGTATCGTTGATCATCCCTTGTTCCTTTTCAAGCATTTGTTGTGCCTTTCGTTTTCCTTTTCCTGTCTTGCCATTTGCTTTTGTTGGTCCTTAACTTGCCTTGCTTTATCTCTTTCAATCCTTTCTTCTGCTCGCTGTTGTGCTGCAACAATCCTTGTTGCCTTCTTCTCCTTGACCATATCCTTCTTTTTTTGTTTTAATTCTTGCATTTCAAGTTTCTTTTTTTCTGACTCAACTAACAGGTTTATATAGTCCTCTGAGGTGAGTAGCTGTGAGCTTTGGCCCAGACGAAGACTACCCGGTGCACCTTGCGTTTTTCTCATTGATACTCTCTCTACTGGTAGCTTTAGGAACCGTCCAAGTGTCTTCTCCACCCCTTCCACCTGCATGTCATTGCTTGGTACTTCCCTTTCAGTATCTGTTGGAACTGATTGAACCATATCATTATCTTCATTTGATGCCTCATTATGTCCTTCATCTTCTTCCATTGATCTATTGTCCACAAAAAAATGAACAATTTCACTGTTCAATTCTGCTGGTTGTGAGGGCATGTTCATGCTTTCTTCATTGGTTGCTGAGACACTATGTGCATTCAAATTGATCATTGCTTCTGCTAGCCATGAAG
This sequence comes from Pinus tabuliformis, assembly GCA_031772625.1. Lineage (NCBI taxonomy): Eukaryota > Viridiplantae > Streptophyta > Pinopsida > Pinales > Pinaceae > Pinus > Pinus tabuliformis. Next base: position 1,299,626,085 of record CM062804.1, read on the forward strand.
GTGGGGTTACTTGGCTTGGCAATGTCAATTGGTCATTGTCAACTGCATGTTCAACAATATCATTAGCAATATCAGCGACAGGAATTTGATGTTCTTGAGTTGGTGGAACAATCTCCATGTTACTAGGAATTTGTTCATTGTTATATTGTGTTTCACATACAGTTTCATCATATTCAACATATAACTGTCCTTGAGACAGGGAAATCATATTACCAGCTGCAACAACATCATCTTGGTCATCTACTTCTTGCACTTCAACACATGTTTGGACATTCCCTTCTTCCTGACCATCCACATGAAACGCTTGGCTACAACTAGTATCATGCATAAGAGCATCATAGTTCAGTGGCCAGATTCCTGTCCTCCTAAAGCCAGCGTTGATATTTGATGGTGTCAAAGCCCTTTTAAAAGCTTTACTTGCAAGCTCTGCTAGCTCAAACCTTTTCACCTCAACCCCTGGATTCTTTGCCATCCATGCAGCACGCTCCGACCTGAAATAGTTCTTGAAAGGGCCAAACACACTAACATCAAGGGGTTGCAGCCTATGAGTGGTATGAGCGGGCAATGTCAACAGGTCGATGCCTAAATTGTTTGCTTCCTCAATTGTTTGTACAGCCATGTGGCTCCCATGGCCATCTAATATCAAAAGGTGTCTGTTATTAGGCGAGACGCCACCTGGTACCGATGCAGCAAAGTGAAAAAGCCAACTTAGAAACAGTTCTTTAGTCATCCATGCATGGGGATGTGCAGCCATGCATGCACCTGGTTCACAGTTCTGTATATAGTTTTTCAGCTGATTTTTACCTTTGAATAGATAAAATCCTGGGATTGAAGTACCAATTGCATTAACACAACATAAAATAGTTATCCACTCCCTGCTCTTGGGAAAAATCTTTGGCACATTTCGGCTCCCTCTCTTGGCAATTACCCGCATGCCACAATTCCTCCCTGCGTGTAAACCTGTTTCATCACAGTTCCATATATGGTCTGCTCTATAAGAATGTTTATCATAAGCACTAGAAAGTGTGTCATAGAATTTTTGCACAACTGCAGGGCGCAAATTTAATGCTCTGTCTCTGTCAAGGCCCTCAGCAGTACGCAATACAAGTTCTGGATGCCTTTTTTTAAACCCAAACCACCATGATTTACCAGGAAACCCATCTTTGAATGGGTTTGGCCTCCCTTGACAGATTTGAGCAACTGTTGATTTGAGTTGTATCAACTCTAGCCCATGTCCCAGTTGGGCCATCTCTTTACACCACTCAACCACCTCGGCCTCCTCATCCTCAGTCATAACTGTAAGAGGCCCTCTACGTTTTGTATGAGTCAGTCCATTTATCCAATAATGTATTGACGAGGGAGGAATACCATGTTTTTTTGCAGATGCCCGAACTGAGTATCCATTAAACTCTATGTCGTCAATTGCAACTAACATTTGTTCTTTTGTCCATCCTCTTATAGCACTGATCTTTTTAGTTGAGCTTGCCCCTTGGACTGTTGTTGATGGTGGTTCTGTGGCTGATGGTGTGTTAACATCAGCGGCTGTCACATGGTCATCTTCAACAATGTTCCCTGGTGCATCGCTGGCATCGACATCAGCTGGCCTGTCATCATCAGACGATGTGCATCGCAGCTGCGCACCCCTTGTCACTCTCCTGCCGCTTCTCCTTGTACGAGCAGAGTAACTTCCTTTTGCCATAGATGCAACAACCTGTAAAATTATTGCATGCATTTAGACATTAGAATATATGTTAAATTATGCTTTATTACTTCTGCAAAAATTACTTTTCCTCTATTACAGGAAATTATCAAAACATTTTGGATACAGAGCTTGTTACAGGAAATTATCAAATGTGAAGGAGATACGTGCTACTAAAATAGTTACACTTCCTCCATACAAATATGTTATTTTCCATTTTTATTAGGCTAAAAAGAAGTGTGGGTGGGGAACTGATTGTCAGTTTGCTCACTCAGAAGAAGAACTTCAAAAGGGTCAGCAAGTATTTTCTATTTTTGGTCAGAAACTAGAAACAATTTATGGCAATGCAATAAGTTCCAACATTTATGACGAGGTAAATAATTATAAAATCAAGTTGTCCATGCATTATGAGAAAAAGGGAACCTATTCAAATGGGTTGAAGTGCAAATTTTCCCATGGACACAATGAGCTTAGGCCTTTAGGTCACAGATTCATGCAACAATTTGTCCTAACAAAGCATTTTTTTCAACGTTGTCAAAGAAAGACTCAATTTGTTGATTTTGTCCTGATAGAGCATTTGTTTTCAGCTGTCAAAGAAAGACTCAGTTTTTTGATATTTAACAAGGATCGAATTTGTAACTTTTTTGGCCATGAATATTTCACTGAGATTGTGTGTTGAATTTCAATTTGATAAGAGATGAAATATTTCAGAACAAATATTATTCTATAGTTGCTAACAATTTGAGGATATTTAATGCTATTCCTAATTTGCTCTACATTTTTGGAATTAAAAAATCTTGGTCTTTGATTCCTTCTACTTGTTTACCCATGATCAAATTCTATTACCAATTGAAAATTATGTTACCCACATTTTTCATTTTTTCAGTAAGGACAAAACATTTTGGATACAGAGCTTGTTACATTATGATTCTATGGTCTCCCAGGTGTCATAGACAATTGGTTTTACTTCAGTTTAATTGAGTTTCATTGCAGTCATTTATTTTTTATATTTTTTCATATAATTTATTTACTTATTTTGAATATTGTGAAGAACAATCTCTGCTCCAAGATTTCTCTCCATTATCTGTGACTTAATTTACAGTGCTGAATTATGTAAATCCCCATTCCTTTGGTCCAACTTTTACAACTCCGTATGGCTCGGGCTCTCCATACCCTAAGGTCTCGAGCTCAACGAGGTGAAAAGATATGAAGGCCAATAAGACTGTCATCTGCTATGTTACTTATAATTGTGTTTTCTCATTATCTAAAATCTTACAGTCATCTAATCCAATAAAGAGAAATGGTCATCTGCTCGGGCTTCAATTCTAAGAAACCATTCCCCAGTTCTATGGTCCATTCATCAGTAGTATAAATTCACTTATTTGCAGTCTTTCGACTCAATATCAAAATGTTTGCTTTCTCAATAGCTTCATGCTTCTGAAAATATGTGAAAAATTACTAAGTTTATCAGAGTCATTAAAGTTACAATTCGTTTTTGTTCTATGTTTTAACTCATCCATGTTCACTCGGATCTTGTCACTTCTGAATTGCCCAAAATCGGATGGTTCACACTAGGAGTACAGTTTGACATCGGCTGGCATTCTTTCTTTTACAATAACCTTTCCTTCTTTCTGACAGGAGGTCTTATAATAATATAGTTGTCGACCAGTAAAGTAAGTCAAGCAAGCCAATTCGGTAGCTGTCCAACGGGAAAAGGCTTCTTTCTTTAGAGTGCTGCCCGCCCCCTTCTTCATTCATTCATTTAGGCCCGACTAGGAGTGGATCCAGGGAACCTGGCTCGGGAACAGCTTCTTACTAGTAGGGGCTAATCACAGTAAGAGAGTCCAATCTCTGAAATAGAGCTTAGTCTCTCCCCATAGTAGTATACTAGTAAAAGGCGTAGATTATGACTTGATCCAATAGAGTCAGAACACCTTTATATCTAAAAGAAATGGTGCTCGATGAAACGATCCAGATTCCACACTATGCTGTGGGCTGGGGGGAGAGCTGCTCTGCGAAGCTAGGCGTTCAGTGTTCTTATGGAGGAACCATAGAACCCAAGCCATAATAATCGCTCAATTCCTGTAAGCTAAGGTTCAAGGTTCAATTCCTGTTAGGTAAACAAGCTATCGCTCAATTCCTGTAAGCTAAGGTTCAAGGTTCAATTCCTGTTAGGTAAACAAGCTATGACTACAGTACTAGCACGACATACGTGACATTTGGACATACGTAACATTTGTGATATGTAAGTTGTAATCCCTATGAAGTTGATGATCGAATAATTCGTGTAAGCTAACCTTCAATTCCTGTAAGGTAAGCAACCTGTGACATTGATGCTAGAACACATACATAAACTCTGTATAAAAAAGGTTAACTGTAACTGTATAGGTTAACTGTCACCACCCTATGGACAGAACTGTAATGTAAGAAATCTGATAAATGAATGGAAAGAACTGTAATGTAAGAAATCTGATAAATGAAAACAATGAAAACAGAACTGTAAGAAGAATGAGTTGTAATTCATATATCTGATAAATGAAAACAATGAAAGCAAAACTGTAAGAAGAATGAGTTGTAATTCATATAACTGACTTGAATATATTGGCTACTGTTTTGTGATGTTGTCTTGAAGTTTGCTGAATAGTTTGAAAGCATAAGATGCAACTTCAACAGTGGGTGGACTTCTTTTATAGTTTTGGGGACTTGATTTTAATTGGTGGACATGGATGCACATGGATTGCAATGGCTTCATTTTGAATGTGTGGTATGGATTTAATTTGCTGTGATCTAATGGTTGGGAATTGTTTATTTGTTGATCCATGTGCTTTGATCTGTTTTAATGAGAAATAGAGTGAGTTGGGTGTCATTTATTGCAGTTATTGGGTCTGGGTGTCATTTATTGAACAAAGTGGATTTAATTGTTATTGGGTTGGGTGTCATTTATTGAACAAATTGGATTTAATTGTTATTGGGTTGGGTGTCATTTATTGAACATAGGGTGTTTAGTTGTTGAACAACACAGCAGTTATGGCTGACATACATTCCTTTTGTTATGTGCAGGTAGGCATATTTATTTGGGATGCAAAGTTCCAGTTCTGATGAGTGGGGGTTGAAGTGACTGTTGTTTTGTACTTCTGGAATAGACCAGTTTGGAAGCTTTTATGGCTCTAGCTGTTTTCTACTTGGGTCAATATGTTTTGCAATATTAAATAGTTAAATACTATTTATGGACAGTTGTGGGCCCAGTCAATATATGGGTGATTTTTGGACATAATTTAAAACTTATTTATACATAATGTTATTTATTTATGTTTAAATTTTGGTTTCAAAAGTCTTAATCACTGGTGGTTTGGTGGGACCAGTATTATATCAACTACTGGTCCCTGCACAACATTAGGAATCTCTCCCCTATAGGACCAAATAAACATTTTAAACAAAATAAATAAATAAATAAAAATCATGATATATACATAATTGACATTAAAATATCTTACATAACATGTACATAAAGACATTTTATCATTTCAAATGAAAATAGTTTTTTATTGTCAAAATATTTTTAAGTATATGTCAATTCATATTAAAACTCGTGATTTCACATGAAGGAGTGCTTTAATAAAGCACATGTTAGTGTCAGTATCTTCATCCCTCCGTCAGAGATCAAATCCTCTTGTTGCATTTCATATTAGGTGTCCCGCCCAGTGATTTGCATTCCATTAGGCGCATGGATCATCTGACGATAGTGGCTTTCCTACTGTTTCCCTCATGTCATTTACCTGCTGGCTCATGTTTGTTCATTAAAAAGCATATACAGTTTTCTTTTTGTCTTAAAGATTGCAAAGGTCTTTTAGGGTTTCATTGTCAATTAGGTCTAGGGTTTCATTAGGGTTTCGTCAAAAGGTGTTTCAAAGTGTCCAATAATAACCAACAGGTACATGAGGAGGTTTCAGCATCAATAAATTTTATCATCAAGTGTTTGCAAATGTGTTTTTCCTAAGGAAAAAAAGAGTATTTTTGCTTTTATTGTACAAAATTCATGAAATTTCGTTTTCTTCATTGTAAATCCCTTCATCTGTAACCCTGGTCACTTTCCCTAGCTCCAGTAGCTTCAATCACCTGCAAAACAAACAAAGCACAGGTCATTTAGTTCATCACAAAGTTCAAATGAAGTGAAAAAGTCCAAAAAACAGAGTTTGAAAATAAAGTCATTTCAAAAACCATTGTAAAAATAGGTTTTATGAGCCAAAAATTTAAAAGCTCCTTGTTTATAAGCCATTTCTTCATTTCAAGAGTTCATTTGCAAAGTGGAAACAAGGCAAATACATTTTGGGGTGAGCAAAGCAAAGTTGGAGAAAATCGGTCAAAAACCAAAGGCGCAGCGCACTGGGCAGGCGGCGCGGCACACATAACTGGCGCGGCGCCTTGGGCTGCATTTCTCAGTGCAAAAAGACACGAGCGCGGCGCATTGGGTTGGATGTGCAGCGCACATAGCCAGAAAGCCCGAAAACTGCCAAAACTTGCTCCAATCGCCCAAAATGCGTGGATTTGTCTTGGTACAAGTAGGTTGACCCTCTATCACTGCTTTTCATCCAAATTTGATGGTTGTTTGATGGTTTTTGTTGTATGGTGAGTGTTTAAAGGAAACCAAACCCTATCATTTGAAATTTCTCAAAGAAAATTGTTGCCTAGGGTTTTGTATTGATTGTTTTGCTACCAAGTTATCCTCTCACCTTACCACTCCCTTACTCCATTATTTCCTTGATTTCCCTATCCCCTAAATCCACACACCCTTAACTTCATTAATCCCATATCCCAAATCCCACATGCAAATTCCCAAACCTTAGTCCTATACAAAAACTCCCAAAACATTCCATATTTCCCTAACTAAACCCTATCCCACCAGTCCCTAAATCCCTCACTATTTTTCCCTCCCCCTACAGTCCCTTGTTTCACTGTTTCCTTTGGTAGCAAAAGTTAAAAACATCACAATCACCTACTTCTCATCAAGGCAGCTCCAAGACAGTTTATCCACCAGCAGACATGGCATCTGATCCTTCATATGATTATGAAGAGGAGACCCACAGTGACTCACCTACAGAGGGACATGCACCCAGGAGGCCTCATAGAGGTGGCAAACATATTAGAGAAGAACCAACCACTCTTGTTGAATTACAGGCCTGCCCTCTTTCCATCTCTTGTTTCCAACATCAGTCATGTTATGAATTTTGTGAGAAGGTTGCTAGCATTCAGTTTCATCATGAGTTGGCTCGTTTGTTTGTGCTGCATTTACATGATGGTCAAGCCACTCTAGCTGGTGTCACTTTCACATTAACACCAGAATCCATTTCACTAGCAACCGGTATTCCCAACATTGGAGAGCAATGGAACAAGAGGTAGAAAATTGACCGGCAGCATTATGAACCATATATCAAACCGAGCTATTTGAGACAACTCAGCAGAGTATTTCCTTTCCGGTACCTCAAAGATGCTTATGCTCCTTTGATGAAATTGATCATGAGGTATTTCAGCTGTGAGGGCTGGTTTTCACGTTTGTATGCTTATCATATCAGGTTGTTGATGCATTTTACCAGGGTAAGGATGATGAACATCCCTTACTTCATGTGCCGAAACATAGAGAAGATGACCACCCTAGTGCAGCACAAGACTCCTCAGCAGCAGTTCAACAGTATTTACCATTTTTCTCTCATTAAAATTGTGGTCATTCATCAGCTTGGCTTACAGGGCATCACTTGGGAGGACTTCATCTCTCGTGAGTTTTTCAGAGCTCCACAGGGACCTTCAGAGGCTTTGCATGAGACAGGTGGACCTTCTTATCAGCATGAGGGCCATGAGACAGACCGCTAGCATGTCGATGTTCATCACCTATCAGAAGGGCACTAGATGGTTGTTTTCAGCAGCAAAGCGAGTGTTATCTCCACCCGGGGTGGAAGGGGCCTTGCTTCCGTCATCAGCACAGTAGGTTCAAGATCGAGGCAATAGGCCACTACAAGAGGAAGGACCATCAGGTGAGCGGGAGACTGATTTCATTCTCATTGAGGGTGATGACATGATATGGGCCCGCAAAGCACAAATCTTAGAGAAATCATTCAGGAGCAGCAGGCAGACATTGATGCTTTGTTTATCAACTTGGATAGAGCCCAATGGACAATACAGTACCTGGAGCAAAGGAATAAGCAGCTTGAGGACCAGCAAGTGATTATGGAGTTGCAAAACATTCAGGAGAATCGCCAAGCTGCCCAAAGGAGGAGGGTGGAGTTCACTTCACTTGAGCAGGAGATTAATGCCGATAGGGAGTCATGTCTTGAAAGAGCCAATATTCACTTGGAGAGGAAGCTATAGAAGGCCATTAATGAGAAGAATATGCTTAGAAACTTGTCATATCATTACGTGTCAAGGAACTTGGTGTGCCAAGCGAGAATCAGGAGTTTAAAGGCAAAGTTGAAGAGAGCATCAAGGAGGCAAAAAGAGGATGAAGGACTTCAGATATTGGCTAAGGCTTCCTTGGCCCAACACCATGTTTGATAGAGGAGACTCAACCCAAATTTCAAAAAATTTGGAGCACTTTTTGCATTTTTGAAATTTTTGGCACAAAAAACAGGTTTTTCTGCACTATGCGTCGCACCACGTGGCGCTCGTCTTTGCTAGCAGCTTCCAAAGCATAAAAACTTAGCATTTTTGGATTTGGCATGAAAAAATATGTTTTCCTACCAATTTCCAAGAAGTTTGGATAGGTTTTGAGCCCTCAAAAAGGTCAAAAACACTCAAAAAATGACCTCACTGCCCCTATTTTGACACACATGAAGCAGTGTTGGGAGAATTGACTTTTGGAGGGGAAAATGGAGGCCAAATTGAAAAATTCCACTTGAGTTGGAAATTAGACAGGCAGACCTTTCCAACAAGCACACCTGGAGCTCATTTGGACACCGGGAAGGCCTCCAAAAGTGGGTCCAAACAGGCATTACGCATAGAGAATCAGGCGCGGCGCATAGAGGAAAAATTGCCAGTTTGACCAAGTTTTGCTCTGTTTTTTCGCACAGCTTTGGCTAGTTTGACTTTTTCACTTTCCTAATAACAAATTTGTGATGTAATTTGATGTACATTGATGGATCATGATGTAAATATGTTAAATATTTACTTGTAGAGGTAGATTCATCAGTTTAAAGGTTGTTTGAAACTGAATGAATCAGTTCCCTTGTTTCTAGAGGCATGCTGTTATGTTGCCTAATTTCTAGTTCTCAGTTTGGAAATAGGTTAAACAGCTCCAAAACATGTGTGCTCGACCCCTAGAGGCAAAGATGAGCTATGCTTGTTTATATTATGTTGTTTTTCAGTCATTAGCATGGTTGGACTTTTGAGAAAGCCTTGAGCTTCATTGTACACTCATATCAGCATTTTGGTTAAGGAATTGAGACCAAGGTTTGCAGCACTCTTTAGGATTCATGTGGAAATTTGTCTTGGTACAGTGCTTTTCTTTGTAATTGCGAATTTTCTTATATGTCATGTATGCCATTCTCTATCTTGTTTCTTTTGAACTAAACAAACAAGAGTGTAAGTAGAATCCATTGAAATTGCAGTGCTCTACTTGAAGTTTTCTTTATTTATTTGATGTTTTCAGCTGTTTGGGGAGGATCCATGGTTGCTCTTGCCCTCTTCAACACTTCACCTGTCTATTCCTTCCATCTCATTTAATTTTAAGAGCCAAAACGATTTCCTACCTTGCCCCATTGAGATCTCTGCAGGACTGAGCCTCAATCCCCACACCCAAAATCTACCTTTCCATCTGAGCCAACAAATTATCTTTTTATTCAATCAAACTCTCTTGCACTTATACCTAGCCTAAGATCAATATTTCTATCAGTCATTTCAAGCCCTCATCGATCATAATTTGCTGAGATTGACTCGGAGAGAGCCCTCCCCTGACCTGGTAGGGCTAGCTACTAGGTTGAGCGTGGTTTGATGTTGGCCTTGGATCTTACCTTTTCAGCCTGAGGTAAATCTAGGCACTAACAGCACCCAGTCACCGTCTATCCAAGAACCTGTGGACGGATGAATTACTTTACATCATATTCATCTTTGTTATTATAATAGACATTATTTTTTATTTAGAACATAATTTATTTTTATTTTAAACAAACATGTGTCAACTCGATGGACTGACAGACATACTTACACATCCCCCTCATACTAGGTTATAGAAATTATAGACGTTTTCAACATCACAAGCTCAGTAATGATGGTGCAAGTCAAAAAAATAATGGTAGTTGTGGGCAGTAGCGAGTTTAGTCATTATGCTATCCGATGGGATTTAAACAATCTGCATTTTTATGGAAGCATTATTTCTTTTGTGGTTTCCCACGTCTAACTAGTGGTATTCTTCAATACCATTGCACCAATGGGCATAACACAGATGGTGTTGTGGATTAAAAGAAGCTCTACATTGTGCAAGAGCATAAGAACATCCCATCCAGAGTTTACATTAATTATATGTAATTCATAATTTACTACTGCAGATAGGAAACAAACGTCAAGTTGGAGGGATAGAATGACGGTGTGTGCCACATGCGTGATATTGTTAATACCGAAACCACCTTCAGAATGTTTTAGATAGTCAAAGGAGCAATTTTCGCTGAGGACATATAGAGTCTAATAGCCAATTCAATAAATCCATGTCATTTGGTCATTGGGGACCATGTGATTCCATCAGATCGTGGAACCCTATTAAAGGACAAGCATGTTGGGATCTAATTTCCATATCAGTCATTGGATCAAAGAGATATGAACTATCATATCCCATCAGACGAAAAGTTCGTGTTAAAATACAAATTAGTTTGGAGTCCAATGGGCTCGTAATCAGGCCTGGAATTTGACATCCCACAGGACGTATTTTTGGTTTCTAGACGTATTTGATGGTAGTTAAAAAAATTTCAACGTCACACTTGACATGTTGTTTACATCTTCAACCTGTCAAAATGATATCCACTTTCACAACCAAACCGTAAAAATCTAACATGCCTATATTTCATGGGATTCGGACTGAGAACCTGTACGCAAGACATTTTAACTCAAGGTGATTTAAATTCTCCACGGTCTCACTGCCTACCACCGTAGTACTTACTACCTACCATTAATGGAAGTCTCGATGCTCAGCTCAACCGATGCCAAAGATATGCAAAATTAATCCAAATTGTATACGACTGATATGCAAATTTAATGCATATCTACCATCTAGTTAATGCCTATCTACCATCTAGTTTCTACCTCAGTGGAGATGAATACGGATGACAGTTTTGATAATTTCTTTCACTCCAGAGTCTAGAGTGCACGCTAAACCAAATATGATGAGAGATGTTGATGCAATTTGCATTCTTGAATCTTACCTATTCCATTCCATGATCCATATTCGGGTTAGTTGAGGGTTTTTGAATCAGATGGAATGTACGCCTTTGCTAATTCGGTGGATTTGTATTGGCTAAGTCTGAGTTATGGACGTCTCTGGCACTCCTGGATGGAAGATTGAAGGGATTAGAATGTACCAACGACAACCCAACTCACCACTTCGAGTTTGTCAGATCATTTCGGCATAACTTTAGGTAATAGTCAAGACCTTCACTAATAAAATGCATCCTGGAAAAACTAAAAGCAATCGCATGATTTCATATGTATCATAATTTGTTCGTCTTATGGTTGGATTGTTTTGGCTGTTGCTGGGTTTATGGATCCGTCTATGCTTGCTCACTTGCTAAACTTGGTTCTTCTGGCTAGTATCTGTGCTTTCTTGTATTTGTGCAAGAACACTAAAGGAGTTATCCTTATTCTCTTCAAATTGATTATTTTTTTGACCCCTTGGCTTCTTCCTCTCCCCTATTTCCCTTGTCGTAATCCAATCATTCCTTTGAGAGTCTTGTTGCTCTAATTTTGGAAAAGATCTTGCTTAGATGACAATGTTGAAAACATGCCATGCACTTTTAGGGAGTATTTTTATAATCAACTGCACACTTTCAAATGTGATTAAAAATCCTTTAAATATTAAGCTTTTCTGACAGTTTATGCTTTATTTCTAATCTTTTTTAACCTAAGTCTTTTTGCTATATAAAATTTTGATGGCGTTGAGTATTTTTCTTGATATGGATGTTTGACCTGCACCACATAGATCACACTCAAAACACGTGTATAATATTTTATGGCGCATTTCTGGAAGACATTGGTCACCCAAAATCTCACTAGTCAATCTCTGCAGTTACAACCCCTTTCATTCAATGGAAATAAAGAAAAAAAAATTAATGTCGTTGACACTCTTCTCTCCGCACAACCTATTAATAATAAAATAAGGTCTTGTGCAGGGTTGTGGCTAGCTACTAAAAAACTCATGATGAAGTTGCTCCGGCATAACAATCTCTCTGCAAAATCCTGAAGGGACTTGAAATACTAAGGCACTTGAATTCGAAAACAAACTTTGATTTGTCTATTGTCTTGAATTATGTGTTGCTTCATTGTTAGTGGGTGTTGCTGCATAGGGCATTGTCGCTGCTACTTCATCGAATTGCGTGATTGTAGAGTAATTATGTAAGGTAGGTTGATTTTTTGCATGCAAAAATAAGTATTGATAAAATGGTTGCTACTGCTCCAGCGAAGATTTGGACCCGCCTCTTTAGCCTCAACCGTCGTCACCAGGCCTGGAATTTCAAATCTTCACTATCTGTGAAATGAAAATTTGATGATGTTTTCAAAATTTTCATGCCCTTCATTTTACGTTCTAATCAAATTTGTGAGTGTCAAACCTACACTTATTTGAAAACTTTCTTTCAAAGACTTGCGAATTTGTTCCAAAACTTTCTAGCTAGATTTACTATGCTGATTTTTAGTCTATCAGATTTATACTCCATATTTATAGTGGGACTATTTAAACAATGAAAATATTGCAAAACTTATAACACGTGGACTATAAATAAAGCATCTAGTTGGATTTTTCCAAAGTATAGCATATTTCATTGAAATTCAATCTGTCTAGAGAAAATACAAAAAGGTTATGCAATAATAGATCATAATTATACTTCATTTAAAGTCAAAGTTTCTAGAGAAACTACAAAAAAGATTATCAAGAGGAATATCTCAGTACATATATCCTTTGTTAAACATAGCCGAGAAAAACTCTCAACTCTCAAGAATCTTTCTTGACATTTTATCTGTCCATACCTCATAAGCTGCATGTGAATCAACATTAGATGATTCGGGCCCATTCAAATATACTCTCATTAGAGCATCTAGTGTATCCAACCCTAGCCTCGATTTTTTAATGTCCTTGATGATGTTTTTCTTAGAAAAATCCCTTACACAATCCACTGTACTTTCAGGAATAGTGAGTACAACTTACCATAATTTTATCATATTAAGATAAATTTTGTGTCATTGTTTTGCGTTACAAAAGATTTTCCATGCTTCTTTCATAGTAAAACCCTCACAACCCACATATTTAATGAATCAACAAAAGGGTGAAACTCTCTTTTACAAGCTTCGACATCAAATAAAGTTACAAATCTAACATAACTTGATATGATATGTTGCAAATGTTGAAAAAAATTAAAATCCAATGCTCTAAATTTTTCTCATGATTACAATGCTCTTCTAGATAATAACAAGCCCTGAACAATTTTGCTGCATTAAAAAGAGGAAGGTCTGGAAATCTTTTATCCAAAGAATCTACAAGAGTCTCTATATAACCTTCTGTGAGTTGTTGACAACTCTCTTGTATATCTTCAATACAAGGTTTCATAGATTGTTTCCTTGTTTCACTGGATTCAATATCCATGCCTGAGATAGAGATGTATCGTAACTCATGTCTATCTACAATAGTCCCTTCATCTTTAATATCAATGTATCCATTTTGAGAATCACTTAAAGTTTTTGAAAGATAAGTTGTGCCTTCTGCAAATGTCTATTTTCTTAAAAACCATCTAGATAATGTGCTTATAGTTACTTCAAGAGCCAACCCAATAGTTGTAATGTCTATAGTTTCTTCTTGAAAAATCACATTCAGCATGTTCAATTCCCCTAGCACATTAGCAAGCATATGTAAACAAAACTGGGTAGAATATATTTGCGTCTTATTATACCATGATGAAGTCATAGTTAAATTACCAATGCCAAAACAAGATATTGTTTCATGGAATATAGTGGTCAGAGATACCATTTTAAAGTCATAGTTAAATTAGACATCAAATTAGTGTATGAGATTTTCTTTGTGAGACAAATAATCTATTTCTGATTTGATTGTTAAAGTTTATAAAATTGTATATATGGATTTTGTATTCTAGTTTTACTAGGCCAATTTGTATGATTTAATGAATTCTAGTTTCACATATATTTTTTATATAGGTGTCAGGTTGCAAATTTACAAATGTTTCAAAAGAGAAAAATATAGGCTATAATTGGGGAAATATATGGATCGACAAAGGGAAAACTTCTACGACTCAAAGCAATTTAGAAACATGTGAATATACCTATAATGATCATGTGGAACAATAGTTACATGAAAATTTTCAAAGTTCTTCTAATCATGATGTAGATGAAGAAACAAATGAAGTTGAAGAAGAGGTTGTTAATAATTCAATAATGAAAGTGCAAAAAAAAAGACAATTGCGCATGGAATGGTTAGATAAGTTTGTTTGGTTGAATTATGTGAGGTTTGATGATAAAATAGCTATGAATTGTATGTATTGTGAGAAGTATCGAATGAATGGACTATGGGGTTTAGGGAATGGTGCACAACATTACAACATGATGCTCTTGTTACTCATGAAAAATCACATGCGCGTAAAGATGCTAACGCAAGATGGATTAATGCATTAGAGGGAAAGATGAAACCAATTCCATATCATATTAGACAGGTGGGAGATGCCAATAAGGAAAGAGTGATTTCTACAATGAAAGTATCATATTTCATTTCTCGAGAAGATTTATCATTATCAAAGTATGAGAAGTTTTGAAAATTTCTAATGGATGGAAAAACTCCAAATATGCCAAAGTCTCGAGAGTACTCTTCATACACAAATCGTGAGTCTGCAAATGATTTTATATATTGCATATCAAAACATCTTGAACAAATTCAAATAAAGAGTATGTTGGAAAGCCATTTCTTTTCATTGATGGTTGATGAAAACACTTTTCAAACTTTAGATAAACACATTGTTTTTTATGCAACAAATTTAGATTCAAAGGGTCTCGAACCACCTATCTCCCGGTTTGTGAAGCTCAAGTATGTAGTGGATGGAAAAGGAAAAACAATATATGATAGTGTCAATCAATTAATAAATGTTAGATGCCTTAAATATAAATATTTGATAGTTGTTTCTACAGATTGGGCTTCAACAATGATTGGACATGAAAATGGTCTTATTTCATTTTTGAAAGAGAACAATCCAAACCTTATTACAATTTTATTGTGAGTCTTTAGCAGCAGCAGATGCTTCTGTTGAGCCTCAAACCTGCACCTTCCTATACACACTCTCAGCCTTCTTTTTCCACTTACTTCATCCACCAAGCTGTTAAATCATTGCATTATAGTCTAAAAAGAGTTTTTACATGGTTTTCTGACTATGCTTATGACTGTTGTTTGGTTTAGATTTTTGTTCAGGCAGCTGCGGAAACTTGTCAGTTTCCGCAGCCAGCACAAGTTTCCGCAGCCAGTACAGGATTCCGCAGCTATTTTGTTAAAAGCTATGCTACATGTGTCCTATGAAGAAATGAGCCACATGGGCAAGCTACAGGTGACGGATACATAGAACGTGTCCCTTCAAATCAGCCAAATCATCCATAGAAGGTCACGGTCAACAAGGGTCAAAGGAAAAGCCAACCAAGGAATTTAGCGGTGGCACGTCTCTGTTTTGAGCACGTGAACGTTTACGTGGCACAGTCCTCAGCCCACGAAGACACCGGCACACCTGGAGATCATCCCCATAACCTGAATCCAATAGCTACCACTCCGAAGATTTAATAGACATAATGGCAGTTACGCTAGATCTCGGCTGAGGAGATCTACGTGTCCTTGGCAATGCAGTTAATAGCATAGGATTCAGTTAGTTAGTTTCCGCACTTTTTCATTATAAATAACGCGTTGATGAACACTGTGTAAAAGCTTTTGCGATGTAATTTTTGAAACTGTTTCTATTAGCACCCCACTGTACTTTGTTTTATATATGTTGCTGCTGCTTTAATACATGAGAAGACTACTTTGTTGAGCTCGTTCTTGTGACTGTTCGTTGACTGGCTGAGGTGGCAGAGGGCCCCTGCGCACTAAAGCCCTGTATAGTTGTCATTTGATTTCATTATGTTTCTGTCTTCATAATCATTAGCTTGTATATAACATGTTGTTTAGATGTTTTTAAATTCACTGCCGTTTACATGTTCACTTCTGTTTTTTTATAAGTGTCAGCTGATCAACGCTTTTCTACAGGATTTCTTAGGCAGCCGGGGCAAATTTTCATCTTTTTGATAATTATTGACATATGAGATCATCTTGTCCTTCCTGCTAACTTTCATTTTCTGAAGTTTAATTCCAGCAATGTTCTTTTTCAAGTTGTGATTTGCTTATTTATTTTTCTGTTACTTGGACATCATACTACTCATCAGTTTATGGTTTCTTTCTATAGTCAAGTGACTCTATTAGTAAGAAATCAGAATATTACTTATTGTAGTGTGATTTAGTTATCATATTGCTTAAACTCATTCATGATTGCTTCCCATAAGGTAGATTGAGCTGAAGGGTAAAGGATCAGAAGAGTTGAAGTAGTGTGATTAGTTTCCTTTCTGCAATTTAATTTCTTGCAATTTAGTTATCATATTGCTTAAACTTATTCATGATTGCTTCCCACAAGGTAGATTGAGCTGAAGGGTAAAAGATCAGAAGAGTTGAAGTAGTGTGATTAGTTTCTTTTCTGCAATTTAATTTCTTGCCATTTAGATATCATATTGCTTGACTTGTTCATGATTGCTTCCCACAAGGTAGATTGAGCTGAAGGGTAAAGGATCTGAAGAGTTGAAGTAGTGTGAATTAGTTGCTTCGCTTTTAGTTTGAGTTGTTTTAAGTTCAGTTTTTACTTTCTTTTCATTCAGCAGCAAGGATACTGGGCCATTGTCATTAGTTCATTGTTTGATACATTTACTTCCTCTTAAGAATTGATTTCATTACAGTTGTTTTAAAGCTTTCTTTTTGAGCACTTTTAAGTTTGGGAAAATCACTATAGAAATCACCATCACCATCCATACTTAACTTTCATTTTCGCCATCACACATTAGGGAAAGATAAATCCAAAAACAAACTAAAAAAACTCAAAAACGACAAAAGACTAAGGAAATGGTTATCTAGTACATATAGTACACTTCACTTCGTCAGTTTACAAACCCCGGATTGACATTTAAATAGCAATTTAGAACACACTAAATTGACCAAACAGCTTCTAAGAGATTACCTAAGTTATTGTTTGTTGAAAAATTGCAAACAAAGTGTATTCATGGGTTCAAAACTCCCCAAAGAGAAATAGTCAACTTAATGATTTGGTTAGAGTCATGCAAATTGATGTTCTTGACGTTCTGCAAATACATTCAGTGAGATGGTTATCTAGAGGGGAAGTTATTATAAGGTTTTTGAAACTTATGCCGGCAATTTTAACTTTGTGGAAAAATGAAAAGAAAACTTCATCATGGTATGATAAGACACAAATATATTCTCTCCAATTTTGTTTAGATATGCTTGTTGATTTGTTAGGGGAATTTTACAAGTTGAATGTGAATTTTCAAGAACAAACTGTAGACATTACAAGTATTGGGTTGGCTCTTGAAGTAACTATAAGTATTGGGTTGGTGTGAGTTCCATAAGAGCTCCACTCACAACACAAGTGAGTGTTGGGCCAAGCAGTCACTGGTGGCTGAGCTGAAGGCTTCTGAATCAGATGCATGTTCTGACTCTGAGTCAAATCATGATAAGGGGAATGACAAAGGGAAGTAGATTATCGATGCGGAGCCCAATGCCACTGTTACCACCACAAAAATCCAGAAATAGGAACCTGAATATCCAGAGGAGGAGGAACGCCTCTTCCACTCCCAGATGTGGGTAAAGGGTTCCCTGCTATAGTTCATTGTCGACACCGAGAACTAAAAGAATCTCATTTCAGTAGAGTTCATGAAGCGGTTGCGCTTACCGACCACAACGCCCCACAACCATACACCATCAAGTGGCTTCACCAAGGACGGGATCTTCGCGTCAGCCAGCAATGTCGCCTTCCATAAAACATCAAGCCCTTCACAGATGAGGTATTATGCGACGTTGCTCCTCTCGATGTTTATGATGTATTATTAGGCCAACCATACCTGTGGAAGTGACATGTTGTGTACGAGTCAAGGCCTCACGTTGTTATTGTTACCTTGGGAAATAAGTTGTACAGGATACTAGAGGTAGCACCACCTACTACCATCTCTTTGGTTAATGCAAAGCAATGCAGTGAGCTCATTTCCAAAACTGGGAATTTTTTTTCGTGATGATACGCCTTCAGGGAAAGAGAAGATGATGGCCACGACCTCCAGACCCCTTCGCACGACAACAACAGATGGACAAGGTCGTTGAGGAGTATGAGGGCATCTTCACCTCCCCCACAGGGGTGCCTCTACACTGTCAAGTCAAGCACTCCATCGATCTGACCACAGGTGCGTTGTTGCCCAATGGACCCATCTATCAACACTCTATCTTGTAGAACGATAAATTCAAGAGGCAGATTCAAGAGCTGCTACAGAAAGGTCACATCTGGCCGAGTTCATCGCCCTTTAGGAACCTGATCATGTTGGTACAGAAGAAGGATGCGACCTGGAGACCCTGTTTTGACTATCAGGTGCTGAACAAGATCACTGTCTGGAATAGGTAACCGATCCCATGGATTGATGACATTCTGGACCAACTCAAGGTGGAAAAATATTTTAGCAAGATCGAATTGAAGTCTGGATATCACTAGGTACCAATCGAACCCTCCGATGTGTGGAAGACTTCCTTCAAAGCCAAGGTGGACCTTTTCAAGTGACTCGTTATGCCTTTCAGGTTAAAGAATGCTCCTACAACCTCCATGAGGCTGATGAATGACATCTTGCAACATTCACCAACTCATTTGTAGTGGTATACTTGGATGACATCCTGATCCAACCAAAATTGGGAAGAGCACCTCCACCACATCCGACAAGTTCTCCAAACACTGCGGCAACACAAGTTGTGTGCTAATTTGGAGAAATGCACTTTTGGTATGACCCAGTTTTAGTATTTTGTATACATTATTGATGAATGGGGGGTGCATGTGGATCCATCCAAGATCCAAGTCATTTGGGATTGGCCAGCGCCAACCACTCTAACAGAGCTCCGTAACTTTTTGGGTCAAGCCAATTTTTACCGCAGGTTCATGTTGGGGTTCTCTCATATCACTTGGACCTTGAGTCAAGTCACCAAGGGAGGAGCGAAAGAAAAATTCTTTTTGTCTAAATCTCAACAGAAGGCATTCGTAGAATTGAAACATCGCCTCTGCTCTACACTAGTGCTCACATTACCAAACTTGCAACAACCATTTGAGATCAAGACAGATGCCCCTGACTATGTTATTGGGGCAGTATTTATGGTTATATTTGTAATTTGTTGCATTCTTGTTTAAATCTGGATCACTGGTATCAGAGTAGTATGCTTTTTCTCTGTTTTTCTTTGCATGTCCCCAATGAGGTCAGGGTATAAGGAGCTAGGGCTCAATCTGGTTAAACCTTTTCAAGATTATCCTCGCAAACTTTGACAACCACCCATGGGGGAAGAAAAGAAATACGAGGGAGCAGGAGATCCTATCAAAATATTGCTCGAGAAGGCCCTTGAGAAACAAAGCAACACATTGATGGATAACTTTGCTCAGATCCTTCAATGGTTGCCCACCGATGACATATCCACATTCAACAGCCACTCTAGAGGCACCACTCCTTTTAAGGTACAAGTAAACTTTGACATTCTCATATTTGAGATCCAAATAGATGCAGACATCGTAGATAAATGGTTTAATATTCTAGAAGGATATTTTTCTGTTCATGATTTTTCTAGCCGGGAAAAGATTACTTTTTCTCTTCTCAAAGTTCCCACCATGTCAAGCACTGGTGGGAAACCTATTGTGAGAAGAAGGATGAAGTGCACCCTCACTGTTTCAGCCTCACCCACTTGGAATTCATTCCAAGACGCCATCAAGGAGTAGTACTACCTTGTCGGGAGCTATGAGGATAAATACATAAAGTGGACCATGCTGCGGCAAGGAAGGGACTAAGACGTGCGAGAGCTTACCAATGTTTTTCATACCCTTCACATGAAGTTGGGTATCAAGGATTCTGAGAAACATTTGGTACTCAAGTACCGTGACTACGTACACAGGTACATCCAGGATGAGATGGAGTTCCTGGACATCTCCTCGCTCGGCACGGTGTATCGATACAATGTTAAGATCGAGCAAAAGCTTAAACAAAAAAAACAAGACTTTGGTTCTATGAATCTGAAGCCAGAGAAAGTTTCCCCCAAACCGCAGAACAAAGGACAAAGTCAAGGTGGTGCGGCCCGGGACAACCTGCTAAAGCCGCAAGAAAATAACAACGCCACGAAGCCGAAGGACACAGGAAAGTGGTGTCAGTTCCATAAGAGCTCCACTCACAACACAAGTGAGTGTCGGGCCAAGCAGTCACTAGTGGTTGAGCTGAAGGCTTCTGAGTTAGATGCATGTTCTGACTCCGAGTTAGAACCCAATAAGGGGAATGACAAAGGGAAGCAGATTATTGATGCGGAGCCCAACGCCACAGTTACCACCACAAAGATCCAGAAGGAGGAACCTGAAGATCCATAGGAGGAGGAGCGCCTCTTCCACTCCCAAATGTGAGTAAAGGGTTCCCTACTACAGTTCATTGTCGACACCGGGAACCAAAAGAATCTCATTTTAGTAGAGGTCGTGAAGTAGATGGGCTTACCAACCACAACACACCCACAACCATACACCATCAAGTGGCTTCACCAAGGACGAGATCTTGACGTCAGCCAGCAGTGTCGCCTTCCATACAACATCAAGCCCTTCACAAATGAGGTATTATGTGACATTGCTCCTCTCGATATTTATGATGTATTATTAGACCAGCCATACTTGTGGAAGTGACATGTTGTGTATAAGTCAAGGCCTCGCGCTATTATTGTTACCTTAGGAAATAAGTTGTACATGATACTTGAGGTAGCACCACCTATTGCCATCTCTTTGGTTACTGCAAAGCAATGCAGTAAGCTCATTTCTAAAACCGGGAATTTTTTTTTCGTGATGATAGCCTTCAGGGAAAGAAGAAGACAGTGGCCACGACTTCTAGACCCCTTCGAATGACAACAACAAATGGACAAGTTCGTGGAGGAGTATGAGGACATCTTCACCTCCCCCATAGGGGTGCCTCTACACTGTCAAGTCAAGCACTCCATCGATTTGACCACAGGTGCGTCATTGCCCAATGGACCCATCTATCGGCGCTTTTTTCTGGAGAACGATGAAATCAAGAGTCAGATTTAAGAGCTGCTACAGAAAGGTCACATCCCGCCGAGTTCATCACCTTGTGGGATTTCGATCATGTTGGTACAAAAGAAGGATGGGACTTTGATACTCTGTATTGACTATCGGGCGCTGAACAAGATCATTTTCTGGAATATGTAACCGATCCCACTGATTGATGACCTTTTGGACCAACTCAAGGGGGGAAATATTTTAGCAAGATCAAATTGAAGTTTGGATATCACCAGGTGCCAATCGAACCCTCCGATGTGTGGAAGACTTCCTTCAAAGCCAAGGTGGGCCTTTTCAAGTGGCTAGTTATGCCTCTAAGGTTAAAGAATGATCCTGCAACCTCCATGAGGCTGATGGATGACATATTGCGGCCATTCACCAACTCATTGTATACTTGGATGACATCCTAATCTTCAGCCAGAGTTGGGAAGAGCACCTCCACCACACGACAAGTTCTCGAAACACTGCAGCAACACAAGTTGTGTGCCAATTTGGAGAAATGCACTTTTGGCATGACCCAGTTTCAATATTTGGGATACATTATTGATGAATGGGGGGTGCATGTGGATCCATCCAAGATCCAAGTATTCCATTATGCAGGACTGCCGACAATGGAAGCATTACATTTTGGGGAAGGAAACGGTCATCCACATAGACCACCAACCCCTGCAGTTCATACAGATGCAATGGAAGTTGCAGAATGATCACCATCATAATTGGTCCACATACCTGCAACATTTCCATTTGAATATAAAGTACAAGAAGGGAAGCACCAATAATGTTGCAAACTGCCTAAGCGGACCTCCGATCATGGCGTTAACCACCGTGCTCAACTCTTGTGGGAACGAGACTTTTGATTGGCCGCTTCTTTACAGAAGCAACCCAGAATTCGGGCATACATACTAGACTCTTTTTTAGGGTCGACAAGTGTCATATTTTCACCTCTAGGATGCACTGTTATGCCACTTGGGACACCTTTTTTTTCCTTCAACCGAGCTGCCAAGATGATTTGGGAAGTGCACTATAGTTAGGTCGCTAGACATTTCATGGTCGAGAAAACAGTGGCAGTACTATAGAAGTATTTCTACTGGCTGAATCTTTGACAGCATGTCGGGAAGTACATCCTGTACTGCCTGCAGCATTTCCAGACCGACCATCAAGAAGAAAGGCCTCTATACTCCGTTGCCTACCCCTAGTCGACCTTGGGAATCCATCTCCATGGATTACATGACCCTTCATTTTACTAAGCATGGCAATGACTATGTTTTGTGGTCATCAACAGATTCTCGAAGATGGCCATTATGGCTGCCTGCAAGAAGAATATCACAACAAAAGCCACTACTAAACTCTTCTTTGAACAAGTGTGAGTACACTTTGGGATCCCATAGCCTATCATCTCAGATCGTGACATCAGGTTACTCAGTACATTTTGGTCCAGTCTCTTATCAATGCTGGACACTAAGCTCACTAACTCCACAATTTTCCATCCCCAAACTGATGGCCAGACAAAGGTCGTCCACATGATGATCGTACACATTCTACGCATATACAACTCAAAGCATCCACGCATATGGGATGAGAGCCTCTCATATGTCTAGCACAGCTATAATCGGGCTCTTCACAACTGGAATGGCCACAACCATTTTCAGGTGGGCCTGGGATTCCAGCCACTATGTCCCATTGATGTGGCCATATCATTTGTAGCTACTGAGGCAGATTTGGCTCATGTCCAGTTCAAAGCCGACAAGGAAAACAACTTCATTGAGCACATTCAACTCATCCTCCAATAGGTCCATGACATCTTGGACAAAGCCCATGCTAAGTACAAGCAATGACATGATCAACATCGGGCACCACACAAGTTCCAAGTGGGCGACATAGTTTGGCTACATTTGTAGAAGGAGGGCCTCGTTGGGCCCCACCGCAAGCTTCGCCCACTCTAATATGGGTCATACACCATCACCAAGGCAGTAGGGGACAATTCCTTTGATCTCAGTATTCCACCATTCCTTGGTTTTCACCCAGTGTTCAATGTGGACCATCTTCGGCCCTACTTTCCACCATTGTTGGACACATCTGACATTGTAGAACAACTCACACCAATAGAGTTAAACCCAGACTATGTGGAAAAAGCCAAAACTGATTGAATCATGGACACACAGATCAAGAACACCCGATAGAAAAGGATCCAACTATATCGAGTTTTCAAAGCAGGCCAACTCCTTCATCAGGGCATGTGGCTCACCAGGGACCAAGTTCAGCAGAAGTTTCCTCATCTCATGGAGGAACTCAACACAATGGGGACCATTGCTTCATAAGGGGGGAGGAATGATCCAGGTGGATATTGGTGGCCACCCGCCTATTCCACTTGGACCCCAACCATTTTTTCTTTCAGTTTTCCAGTTTCCTTAATTATAGCACAATTTACTATTTTTAGCAGTTTTTCAGGTCCTGAACTTCCGGAGCCGTTTTGAGGCCCTAAACGATGTTTTTGGGGAAAACCACCGACGACGCATATGAATATTTAACTCAATATTCATTGTTAGTCGTTGTAATCCTCAGATAGATCTTTTTAACGAGGTACCATGTGCATCAAATGAAGATCATATGCCAAAGTTACAACCCTAGGAAGTTGATGTACCAACTTACCCCAATGGGGCCCATAGTTTTGTGTTTCATCTCCTAGGGTTAGGTTTTTGGATGTTTAGGGTTTTCTATTTTTTTTTAATAATAAGTAGGCCTTCAAGCTTCATTGTAACACAGTTCAAAGGTATGTAGCCTCCACATCTCTTCTAAGAGATAAGCTACCATCGCCCGAGCTAGTCTTATTTCCATTATGTTTGTAAGCATATTTCAGTATTTGATATTAATGAAATGAAGTGTTAGTTCTGCTACATCTATGCATTTATGGTTATCTCTGTAATGTGTTGCGTTCATGTTTAAATCCAGATCATGACAAGGCATTTATGATGATGTGGCATGACATTTTATTATTTTTATGTGGCATCGATATCCACCTAGATTCTATGTGACAACCATTAGTATTTCCATGTCACTCTCCTTTTTCTATGCCTTTTCCCATTTTTTCATGATGAGATCTAGACTATACATCTTATTTCTCGATGTAATCTCGATCATTTGTGGCACTTGATTCTCTATCGTCCATACATTTTTCCTATTTTCCAGAATGAGATACAAACTATAGATCTCATTTCCCAATGTAATCCTAGCCATTCATGGAACTTTTTCCCCTTTTCTACAAGTATTCAACTCCCACGAGTTCCTGGTAGTTCTAGATCTATTTTTTGTGAAATGATCCTAGCCATTCACAACATTTTTGAAAATTTTCAACCCCCCTTATGATGCAATCGAGTCAATGATCTCATTTAGCGTAAGTAAGATTCACTATTCATGGAGATTTCAAAACTATGAATCCCCATCACACTTGAACCTTCTGAGAGCCTATCAATGGTTCATCTCACACATGCAATTAAATCTTTGTTGTTCATGATTTCTCCAAAACTTTGAATTCCTAGTGATCTCAAATCCTATGAGAGGATACGCATCATCAATTTGGGTCCATCAATTCATTTTGTGTTGTTCACAACTCTTCTAAAGATTCAAATTCTTAATAATTTCCATCCAAATATTTGTTAATTTTAGCTTTTGTCATTTAATAGAATTGGAATTTTAACATATTTTTACAATTTTCTCATTTTACCATGGACCTAATTACGTAATCTCTAGTTATAACCAAACAATGCTTCCCTAACAAACCCATATGTTATGTTCAAAGCATAGTCTTAGCATTTCAAAATCACAAACCTCTCTCTTACAAGCTATATACACCTAGTCTTCTTTAGCATTTTATCGAAAATATAACCTGCAAACTATAATTCTTCCTATGTAGTTAACTTCCAAAACACATGACCATTGGGTTTGAACCAAAAATTATACACATATGCCCATATGCATTAATCTTAAGGTGGTCTTGTCCACAAAAAGTAATCCCATTTATTTTTCATACATCTTTCTTAGTGAGGAATTTATCAAACGCTTTATATGCAAACTGGAATTTCTGGTAGCATTTAATTCTGGCCCATGCAACCCTAGTGTCATAACTAGTCATTCTAATACCATTTTGTAATGTACCCAATCACTTATTTAAGGTGTAGTCAACATTATTACATGGATTTCATTGTCAATTAGAAATATAACAATGGAATTAACATCATCCATGACAAATTAATCAATTATCCATGAGTGCAATCAAACTTTTTGACTCTTGAAACATAATTTCTTATTATACATAAAATATTATAGCTGATATATCGAAATTACAACAACATACATGTACAATCAATTTTTCTAGTAAAACAATTACATATCCTTTATGATTTTGGCATCTTTTAAAATACCCACAAAACCTATTATATTCATCATACATAGATGAAGATTAATTTTCAAAACATTGGCATAATTATGCCTTCAATGTTACAAATATGGCTATAATATTCTTTACAATCAACATTCAAATAATTTTTAAATAACCCATAATTTTATACCTGAGCCATTATTGATTTTCTATCCTTTAACTTCTGCAAATAAGCACATAGTACTAATCTATAGGGACAACTACAACCATTAGTCATCAAAATATAATTAATAACACCAAATACTTATATGTTATGAGTTGTACTTTAGGAAATAGCTCCATGAGAGCATTTTTCCTCCCAACCATAAGCACCAACTCAAGTAGGTGCCACCACCATTCCTTGCAATGAGATAAAAGTGAAAATTTAGTAGTTACTGGCTCTTGATTGCTTACTCAACCTCACATCTAAAAATCTCAATTAGGGAAGTAACATTTCATCCCATTTCCTTTATGGAAACCATCCCATTCACTAGTCCCTCTTCTCCTCTCAACACTACTTAGAACAAGGAATGAGATCCCCTTCACTTCTAAAATTTACCTCATGTTATCCCAAGTCCCTCCATTGCTACGATATAAACTAGTTAGGGAATATCAAATGATGGAAACTAGGGAACCTTGATTGTAACATTTACCCATAACTTAGCCATGACCTTTATAGGAAAAAACCTTTGACATCAGAATATCTTTCATGACAACATGCATACTCTAGCATTAGAATTCCACCAAATCCAAGAATCAACTTCCTAACATACATGAACATTAGAATAAATCAATAGTTCCCCCCCCCCCCCCCCCCATGATTGAGAGAATACCCCTCCTAAGGCTTGTGTACACTATAAACATGAACAAAGAATATTTTCTCATCCATAGAATTGGAAAAGAAGACACATGGGTCCATAAGCCAAAAATAAACTAATGGATTTGGGAATTAGATACTTGTTAACTCAAATAAATAATATTTACTATGACTCACCCCTATTTCCCCTCTTGATGGCTCATTGGCCCATGTCGCTCTTAGGGAGATATAACCCCCAAATGTACCTATTTATTTGTTATTATTATTATATATTAACTAAAATACATTCAAAAAGTAATGTACTTATCATATACCTACATAATATGCCCCAATGATCATATGAGATATTACAAATGTGTGTTAATATATAGTTGAATTTTATTGACGCATTACAAAGTACATCAAAATGCTAATAATGGGGGTGATTGTGAGATGAGAAATATTCTTTGTTTAGAGTTAAGAGAAAATTATGATAACAATGATATAATAGTATTGAGACTAAAGTTGTATGTAGTTGAACTTGTCATCTAAAGTCTAGCAAGCTGTTAATTGACCAAGAAGAATTTTGTGAGATTAAAGCCCATATATGTGCTACATTTTATACTTATATATCAAGTTTTAAGATTAATAGTTAAGTTTGTTAGTGTTGGTTTCATACTTCACAATCGTATGCCCTTCCATGTTCAGTTTTACAAGAAGCTGCACCTTGGGTAGTTTGTGTGGATGTTTGTATTATGTGTGAGGTTTTGTATAGGGTGATGTAGAACCAGAAAGAAGACTTGTAAAGATGTGAAGTAATCTTGGAAGTTTTGCGTCAAAGAATAAGCCATGCAACTTAAAATTGTTCTTGAGTTGTATAGTGTCATATATATTCTAGAAATACATAAAAAAAAATTATAAAATCAAAATCATATAGTATATCATCATTATTGTAACTTCTAATCTTTTTATTAATTTTTACACTCTATACTTTTATGTTAAAATAAACTAGTACATTAACCTAAATCAACAAAAATAAATACACGGTTTTATAATTATTTCTCTCTAATTTTTATTTTTTAAATCACTTAAATTTTTAATTTTTTTAATTTTTTATATATAAAACCTTTATTCATATGATTCTCTTTAATCCAAATGAAATGCCCTTTTTTTTGGATGTATTGATTTTTATTTTTGAAGTCACTTAAAATTTTAAAATTTTAAATTTTCTATATATAACTTTATTCATGTGATTCTCTTTAATCTCGATGAAATTCCTTTTTTTTTTATATATATTTACTCTATTATTACTTTTCTAACTTTAAATTTCATTTTAAAAAACACAACTTTTTTATTTTTTTATTTTTAAAACTATTTTTCATATCATTTTCTTTAATCTAGATCAATCTCCTTTTATCTCTGTTTTTTTTTATATATACTCTCTATAGTGCCTTTGAGATATAGATCAATTTCATTTTTTATTTATATGTTTGATAATCCCTTACCAACTTCCCACACTCCCTAGCTTGCAGTAAATGCTTGTTGGCTCTTGAGACTAGGAATGACCTTTTTGACCTAGTTTCATGTATGTCATTTACTGGTTTGAATATTGGAAAAGCTAGGTAAGATGCCCTATTCCAATTAAGTATATTTTAGAAATTCTTTCATAATCTCTCTCTATCATCCATGATCATGGTCCTACTATGGGAAAAAAGTGTTTACTAACGACCGCATATTTCATTTTCACATAAATGCATGTTAGCCTAACGAGGTGCAAGCGTGGCGTTTAAGGTCAAAATCATTCTAATTTCTATCGTTATCCGATATAGACGTCCAATTTCTAAGAACAAATCAATATTTGTAAAAGTCATAGGGTGCTTCCTTGTGTATACATTCAAAATAAAAAAGACCGAAATTGGTCTTTAACTAGGCACATGTCATCAGTTTTATCACCATACTCTTAAGTAAAGTAACTAACCTATCATATGCTGTTTCATGCATGGTTCTATTCACAATACAAGTGCTTATAACTTTATTTACAATTATATTATATATAACTTTATTTACAATTTGTGTTCTAGTTCTACTACAATTCTCCATTAAAAGGTATCATTATAAATATATATTCAAAATGTTTACATGGTTTTATTACTTAAAATGATCACTCATCACTATGGTTTCAAGTTTTATGATGTTAATGTATTATTATATAGATTTATTCAAAATGTTTACATAATTTTATTGATTGAAATGACCAACCCAATTTCAAGTTTTATGTTTTTGAGAAGAAGAGGAGAGGGGATGAAGGGATATTTATAGATGTATTTATAATCTTTCAGGTTTCTATTAAAAGAATGATACTCATGGTTCTAGTACCACATAGTTCACGTTTCTATATGACCCTATAGGGTTCATGTTGTTGACGGGAATAAGAAAGGTTTGGAAACATTATTAAGAACACTCCAATACATGTATCCATGATCTTGCATCATTCCACCATAGTGAGTGATCTTCATGATTCTAGAGAATTCAACAACTTTCTTTAATTCTTTTAAGGTCTCATGTCCTTGATAGGGAGGAGAGATGAGATGAAGGGAGCCTCAAGATATTGCTTAGTCAAGCGCTTTGAAGAAAGAATTGATTTTGATTTGATGAGCTTTATGTAGAATTGTGCATGGAACTAGACATGATATATGAGGATTATGGATGAAACCATGCATGATAGGCCATATGGCTATGTACAACAAAACATATATCATTGACAAGATTAAATGAAACCTTGTATAGTGCTTAACATTGAATGCTAATTTGCTACAATTAATGAAAGCCTAAGAAGAGATGAAATTAAAAATATCTTACACATAGATGTAAATTCTTAATAAAGAAACCAAAGTGGATATTCAACAATATGGAAGCGGGGATAAATATCATTAAGTGTGAGTGATAACTTGATGATATTGTGAGAAGGATAATGATTCTTCAAAGAATGCAAGTTGCAAATGGTACCATTTAAGATTCCCTACTTGGAATAACCCTTACAAAGCAAATGGCTTCAAGCACCATTCTCTACTTGTATTGTTCTAAGTGACAACACTTGAATCGGGGCCTTGCCACTTGCGACAAATCATTATCTTCCTTACTAGTTGAACCAAATTAATGTTCACTGCCAATGATCTTCAACTTTGCAAACAAGATACTTACTATCATTACTTTTATAGCATTGCTTGCACAAATTTAAGTCAAGATTAAATGTCATTTCTTTGCAATGTTGAGCAACATGTTCCCTATGATATATTGTGCCCTCATATGTGCCCTTGTTTCATAGATGCCACACATCATAATGTTGAGTGTTTACATGGAACCCATCAATGTATGTCTACCAACTAATAACAAACCCATGTGGTTATCACGCCACTTTTTTTAAGATATAAACTATATTGTGACACTTAAACCTTGTGGTGCTTTGAAGGGAAATGGAAATGAGATTTCCACAAACTTAACAATTTTTTGTTTGTTTGTTTGTTTATATTAGATATTGAATTTCATGCACTTACAAACTTAACAAACAAACTTAACAATTTTTTGTTTGTTTGTTTATATTAGATATTGAATTTCATGCACTTACAAAAGTATGATAATTACATATCAATCCTTTCCTATTATCCCTCTATCCTCCATGTTCACCTTCTCATTCCTATGCATGCATCTACTAACATCCAAATTTTTCCTTTTCATGTCCCCCACAAGGTCAAAAGTGTGAGAGTTATATTATTGATGACATAAGCGTCTACATTCTAAGAACAAGGTAGTATTTCTAAAAATGACATGATGCTCCTCTTAATGCACATTATAAGTCAACTAATGACATGCTCCTCCTCTTAATGCACATTATATGTCAACTTTCTTATGAAATTGACATGGGAAAACCTTTTAACTTTATAAAATTGTGCTTTACATGCTCACATATAGTGATTGACAAGAATTCAAAAAGTTTACATATTGGGAGTCACTTTAGCCAATGTGAATGTAAACTATTTTGTAGTTATCAAAAAAACAAACCATTAACTTTTAATTAAAAAAATTAAAATGGGTTATTAGCAAGGTAGACATATTTTTTCTAATATAATTTTAGGTAAACAATAAATATTAAATAAAGGGTTGTCGAATGTTAAATATTATCAATGACCACTTGGACTATGTTTTTCCCTTGTAGGCTATGAGTTTGAATATGAATGAGAACATGATAAGTATATATTTATATGCTATGTAATGAAATAACTACACAATGAGTCTCTTGTTCCATAAATAAAAGAGTCCCACTTACAATTTAGCTTATGACTAACTCATAACCTTAAATTAATTATTATTATTATTTTGTGAATATCAATCTTCATTTTATACACCACATATACCAAATCTTTCATAGTTCCATTCACAATACTTTTGTATTATGCATAACTTGATCCATAATTTCTTATTTTGGTTCCATTATCATGTATCTTTACAAAAATCCCATAAGGGCTCCCAACTAGAATAAACCTAACAAAGTAGATGACTTCATGCACTATGCTCTATTCACATTATTGCGAGTGGCAACCCATAAATGGTTCTTATGACTACTTGCAACAAGTCATCATACTCCATGCTAGTCGAGCTAGGGTGACACTTTATCCATCAAGCACTTTCAACTATAATAAGCCCTATAAAGTAAATTACTTCATACACTATGCTCTACTCTATCATTCCAAGTGGCAACCCCTAAATGGTGCTCACTGCCATTGCCACTTGCAACAAGTTATCATCCTCCTTGCTACCTGAGCTAGGGTGACACTTTATCCTTGTCACAATTTTTGGTTAATATATTTAAGTCAAGACTCAACAACATTTATGTATGTCTTTAAGCGAGTGTTTCCCACTATGCCATTATATGCAATGCACATGTATGCAAATCCACTTTGACATCAAGTTACCATGCAAAGCTCATTTATATATTCTTACCAACAAGGTGATGCATCCACATACTTGTTAAATTGCGGCTACAAAAAAACAATAACACTATATTATGATGCCTATACCTTTTGTTGTTTAGAGTCAAGGTGAACAATGCTTATTGATGTTCATAGATTTACATAGAAGAAAATTAACAAGATTAAACTTTCTTAATTATTGATTATGCTTATAGACCCAAATTAATATATATTGCAAAATAGATAATGATATATGTAAAATTGGATCTACATGCATTGTATATACAACTTTATATGTATGCCATCTCATGTCAAAGATATATACAATTGAAAATATACATGTGATGCATCCAATAATTATGTTAATGGTTATTCTTCTTTTAAAATTGGATAGAGGACACACAATTAAATGGTTAGATACATCTAATCGTCACATTCCCTTTTAATCTCCACTATTCAATGATGTAGGCACACACTTGTTAAACATAGCAAGGTGAGTAATGGAGGCAAATCATAGCGAGTAAAGTTGAACATTAAGGTAGTGAAAAAAAAAACATATCAATGATGCTATTGTAATAAATTCTAATGAGCATCACTGTATGATAAAAAGATTGATATAATTTGTTAGGATAATTGCATCCATCATACACATTGCAAACACAGATTCCTTGAAAATACCTATTCTCCATCCACCAATGATGCAAACATGTTAGTAACATGCATAGACTCCACCATATTGAACATTTTCACATTAATCTATTTTTTAATCAAAATTTTGATCTTATAGTCAAGAATCGAAGAGATTTGTATTTTTTCATAGTCTCCTTTACATCAATTGAGATTTCAATAGTAAATTCCTAGCGTCTCTATATCCATATTATGTTTTCAAATTTACTTAAAACGATTATAAATTGATTATATGATAGGCACGTCTCAAACTAGTGGAAAGTGGAATGCCTAGCTATTTTCTTATTTTCATTGTTTTTATAAAACATTTATTATTCATAGTCCTTATGCCATTTAGTAAATCACAAATTCGCTTTAAACAACAACCGATGCCTATAAACATTTAACAACCACAACTATAAACATTTAACAACCACAATCACTGATACCTATAGACATTTAACAACCACAACATATATATCTTATTGCTGCCAGACCCACTCACCTACGCTTCCACAAGGGGCTTGAGGGGAATGAATTTAGTGCAAGCGCAAGTGTAGAAAACTATTTCATTTCATCAATCTCATTTCCTAAAATCCATCTTGGCGGTTTTGTGTATCTATAAATTTTAGGGGATAACAAACTTTCCCTTTAAAACGGTGAGCTGGACTGGCTTTATGGTGTGCAGCTGTTTCATCTGCTTTGTATATATATTGTTGAATGGCGACATAGAGACTCGCACGGCACTGTCAACAATAACTGCAATTCGTAATGATATTTTCAACGGTGACGACGGTGTTATTGTCGTGAATAAATGAGGAAGGAATCCCATACCCCTCATCCCTATGCCATTCCCTTTACGTTACCCATTATCAGTCTGGACAACACGCTGTGGCGCTCTGCGTTCTCTGAATCCTGCAATTCACCAACTGGGCGGTTGCCAGGAGAAAAGAAAAGCCCCATATTGAGTTCTCTGCTGAGAATTTTGTGCCCAGCCTCTGATCAAATGTGCTCTACAGCAGGTTCCCATTTTACCCACTTTGTCCAGAAGACAAAAGGGTCCTGCCTGAAACCAGCTAGAGGCAGCGTTATTGAGCCCGTAAGATTATATCAGTACAATTTGGGTTGTGAAGGATTTAACCCAGAGGCTTCCAAGGATGTAGCATCAGAGTCATTGAAGGAAAATGAGAAAGAGCTTCTGATAAACCAAGCAGATGGTACAGTTTCTGATCATGAAAGTCTGGTTCACAGAATAAGGGCCATGGAAGACCTATTGAAGGAGACATTTTCCACTGTATCTCATCTGAAAACCTCTTATGCAAAGTTACAGGCAGCCCATATTCCTTATGACGCAGAGAAGCTACAGGTGGCTGATAAGGAGGTGATCAGGGAAATGAAAAAGCTCTCAGAACTGAAGCAGTATTATAAGCAAAATATTGCCAGTGGAGACTCCAGTGGTTCTGAGAACCAGATTGGGTTAAGCTATGAGGAGACTTCAACAAGGGCTCTCCAGATTGAGATTGCACAGAAGAATTCTGAGATTGAAAGCTTGAAAAAGGCATTGGAAAATGTTAACTGAGAAAGGGTGAGCATAGAAGATCAGACAGAAGGAAAAGTGCTAGAGATTCGTCGTCTCTGAATGTTGGGGATGGTCCTACAATTAAATTGTTGGAGACAAGCGTGCAGAAGATGAGAGAATCAGCCAGGGGTTTCACCAAATCCCTGATTTCTCTGATGAAATCTGCTGAGTGGGATCTAGATGCAGCAGTTAACAGCATAGAACCAGGCATAAACTACACCATGGAAAGCCACAAAAAGCTGGCATTTCAATCCTATGTCTGCATGAGAATGTTCAGTGGATTTGAGAACGAGAATTTCTATTTGACTGGGAGCCTGTCGTCCATTATAGATCCTGAGAAGCACAGAAATGATTGTTTCAGACAGTTTTTGGACATGCAAAACATGGAGCCATCAGAGCTGGTGTCCATTCTCACACCAGACAGCTTGTTTGGGAAATTCTGTATGAAGAAATTTCTCA
Source organism: Pinus tabuliformis (assembly GCA_031772625.1). Taxonomy (NCBI): domain Eukaryota; kingdom Viridiplantae; phylum Streptophyta; class Pinopsida; order Pinales; family Pinaceae; genus Pinus; species Pinus tabuliformis. The sequence goes on from CM062804.1 coordinate 1,299,660,266, forward strand.
ATGTAGTGCATCCCAGGATGGAAGAATCCTTCTTTGGCAATTTGGAGCACAGGCACCAGATAGGCAGGGGACTCCACCCCAGGAGCCAATTTTACAGCCTATTCCTCAAATTTGCCAAGTCTGTGTGGTTGGTTCACAGGCTTGCATTTTCTTTTGACCCGCCTCTGTCTATCTTTCATGTCAAGAGAGGGGTGGATTTCGAGGGTTCCTACATGGATAGCTTGAATTCTGTGAATATGAATCATGATGTTGACAATACTGTTGCAAGTGAAGGTAATGTCCTGCAGCTTCCTGAGAAGCCAAACCCTACAATTGTAGGGTTTACAGTGATGCCAGGTTTCAGGGTTGGCAAGAAGGCCATAGTGAGATGCCAGGTCTATGTAATGACTGCAACACCTGATCCTACAATTAATGTTTTTGATCCGCTCTCGGCACCTCCCATGGAGGATCTGTAGGTTCATTGTTGTGTATCAAATATTTCTCCTTAGTTTTTGGTTTCAGGATCAATCTGTGGGAGTATTCATTTTGGTTGCTGTAAATGCATTGTGTTTTGTTTTCCAAGTTTCTGAGAAAACTTTGGAGAAATTCCAGGGGATGTTCTGGGGAATTCAAAGATGAGAAAACTTTGGAGAAATTCCAGGGGATGTTCTGGGGAATTCAAAGATGATAAAACTTTGGAGAAATTCCAGGGGATGTTCTGGGGAATTCAAAGATGTTTTTTATACTTGTGGATACTTTTTTGGGAAATTTATGGTTATTTTAGTCAAATCATCCACAACATTGTGGAGAGTTTTGTGAAAATTGTGGGGAGAATTTTGTGAAATTCATGATTGTTTTTTCAAACTATCTACAATATTGTGAAGATTTTGGTGACAGTCATTGTTGTTTTAGTCAAACAATCTAATTCTGTGGGAGCATGGTTGTTTTAGTCAAACAATCTGCAACATTATGAAGAATTCTGTGGGAACATTGTATGGAAATCGAAAGATATCTTTAATATCTATGAATGACAATTTTTAGAAAATTTATGATCATAATTTATGGCATGAGTGTGGTTAAATGTTACTAACATTTTTATTGTGCATAACTAATTAAGTAACTTTTTAAACTAGATCATACTTCATAATTAAAATGGTCCTAAATTATGACAGGAATGTAGTTAAATATTACTAACATTTTTATTGTGCATAACCATTTTAAACTAGACCATAAACTACACCATGCTTTATGAATAAGCAATTAAATAACTTTTTAAACTAAACTCATGCTTCATAATTAAAAAGATTTATGATCATAAATTATGGCATGAATGTACTTAAATGTTACTAATATTTTTATTGTGCAAATGCATAACAAAGCGGCGGACAGCGAAGCTAATAAAGCAGTCCTCCTCCCTGTCGGAACTAAGTTGAAGGACGGAAAAAAAACTTGGGAACCAATCCCATAATCTGATCTTCGCCATGTTTTATCGCTGGTTATTAAACCAATTTGTCTGCACCTTCAAGTGGGGGAAAATTTCAGATTTGGAATTCTTGGTCTCTTTAACAATTAGGAACTCGGCAAGTTTTAATTGTACCCTCTATATCTGAGGAAAGCAGCAACAAAGCATGGAGCTTTCAATTGTAACAGCTATTTCGATATTCATGCCAAGAGGAATATAATCAACCCATAACCGTTTCTGTGAAAAAAAAAAAAAACTTTTCAAACTAGACCATACTTCATCATTAAAAAAATTTATGGTCATAAAACTAGACCATGCTTTATCATTAAAAAAAATTATGGTCATAAAACTAGACCATACTTTATCATTAAAAAAATTTATGGTCATAAATTATGACATGAATGTAGTTAAATGTTACTAGCACTTTTATTGTGCATAACCAATTAAATAACTTTTTTAAACTAAGCTATGCTTCATAATTAAAAAAATTTATGGTCATAAATTAGGGCATGAATGTAGTTAAATGCTACTAACATTTTTTTATTGTGGATAACCAATTAAATAACTTTTTAAACTATACCATGCTTCATAATTAAATTGAGTGCATGTTTCATTTAATAGTTATGTGTGCTTGTTTCATTTAATAATTATTTATAGTAACGTGAGTGATATACTTTTGAAGAGATAAAAGCAATGAGTCAATGTTCTGGTTCTGCCAATCACTGCAATGACAGAAAATGGATGAGTTTCAAATTATGGTACGGATCCAATTTGGTCCAACTGAATTTGGTTCATGCTTCAGAGTCTTTGATTTTTTTGGGAAATTTAAATTATTTGTGATTAACGAGGATTGAGTATTTATGTGTCAGTCATTGGCACGGCATGAATTGCGCTTCAAATGAGATCAAATTTGTCGGGCGGTACCTATAACATATAATATCCATTTGACTTGTTATTCAAAATTTTGTTTTAAATTAAAGTCAAATCATCATTATATTGATTTTAAAAATAAAATAATTTAAAAAAAAATTAAATGAATAGTTTAAAGAGAATAATAATTAATATAATGAGTTTAGATTATGTTTTAAAATTGTTTTTGTTTGCTTAAGATGTAAGGAAACAGGGTCACTGCAAAGCTTATCTTATTACAGACTACCAATCAGTTATTACAAGTGGCATGGTTTTCTTTGGTTAAAGGTGATGAGCCAACCTGCATTTGGGACTCGCAGCCAAAAATGATTACCTTCACTGCTGATTTGATAATTAAATTATAATAAATTTTCCCATTTATAAAAAAATAACTAATATAATCATTATATATAAATTTTTAATATTTTATGAAATTTAATAATATAATTTTTAATTTTTTAAAATATATTTTTAAATAATTAAATAAATTCAACCCTTTTATTTGGGAATTATAAAATTCAAGCTTATAACTTAAAAATTAGCAACCAAACTTAAAAAAAATTAAAACTAAAAAAGCAAAACTGTGATAATATTTAAAAAAATACGCAAGTGTTCGTTTTCGAGAACAGTAATAACTGTGATAATATTTTAAACGATACGCATGAAGGGTTCATTTTAAGAAATAGTAATTCATTGACGTAATGATGCGAAAAATTAAATATACAATGCTTATAAAAAAAATATTGACATTTTAATTTCTTCATTATCATTAGGGCGAGTGCAAATTGAAACTATTTCATATTAAGATTGGTAATTAGATGGCTGGCTACCGACAAAATAAACTCATATTAAGAAGCATAGACTTTTTAAAGCAAAAATGATATATCTTATTGAATATATCGATGATAAGTGTTTTTTTTTTAAATTGGTTTTTTAATTTATTTTTCAGAAAATGTATATTATTAACAAAAACGCATATAGTTTTACTGAATTAGGGTTGTTGATCACGGTTAGTAGTAAGTGACAATAAAACAAAACAACATAAAGTAATAAAGATCACAGTTGGAAGGGCTAGAAGCACTACGAGCAAGATACATAAAATATTTGATATCATATCAATTGTCAGAAATTATGGAGGTTGGGTTGTTTGGGGTTGTTCCAGGAGGTGGAGGAGGGTGGAAGACACATTGCACATGCTCTTTGAAATGGGCCATCTAGGCCTCCAACTTTTCAACTTTCTCGGAGATTAGATTCTCGCTGCCCCAGACCACCACCTACATCCCCGGGTATGGCACTGAAATAGTGTGTTCTGAGTTGCGATAAGCTTTGCATGTTCCTCTTGCCTCACACGCTCTACGGTAGCCAATCTATCCATAATTGTATGGATGAGGTCCCAACAACAATCCATGCAGCATCTCTGTTGCTGCCCCCTTCCTCCACGACATGACAGCCCCTGACGTCGTCCTCCTTCGGGACGAGCAGACCCTCCTTGGTGCTGGGCTCTCATGGTGTGGTCACCTCGGCTACCAATTGAATCTCCTGGGCCTCTGCGTCCTCGAACCTTCGAACCATCCTAGCAATTGTTGCCAAATCTTCCTACCCCACAACTTGCTGAAGTCAATGAGTGAAGACGACCACCCCTAGAACCACCACGTCTTGTATGTTTTCTACTGGATGTTGGCGCCATGAGGGATAGGGCCTCACCACTGACAGGGTCTATCGAATTTGGCTTCGGATGGGATGACCTGTGCGAATTGCGAGGTGTCAACTCTGTTCCAATCCACCATAAAACACTGACTGAATGAGTAGTGGAGGGCTTCCCTCCTTCCGTCACCAGGAGCGTCTGCCTACTATCCGGGCCGAGCTGTTGGGCACTCAGTCTCACCACCAACAATACAAAACCATCGACGAGTGAGGGGAAATTGCTACCCACCACCCAATGTTCCACCCACAACACATTACGCCACCAGGATGAAATACCCTCGCAGAAGAACCAGTGAGGGCACCAAGAACAGAGTCTCTCCACGCCCGAACACGCACCTCCGTACCCCAATTGCTCGATAGAAGAATTCTCCACCCTCTGTTGAACCACTATTGCTCCAGGATAAATGAATTATCCCATAAGTTGCTCTGACCCACTAAATGTATGCGTAGGCTTAACCAATACTTCACTGGGATATACCCTCGCGAGAGCCGAAAGGACCGTCAATGGTAAATCCACTACCTTTCCCACACCAGTGGCGCTTGCGACTTTTAGCAATTTCCCTCTCCAACCTCACACACCAGGAGCTGTAATAACACCATTCACCATGCAGGGTTTCGAAATTGAGCCATGCCCTGTTCGGGTTATAAGAGCCTCCTCCCCGACCATGAATGCTCCCAAGACGCCACCACCTGCATCGCACCCTTCGAGCAAATGTTTCACACTCAAGGTTCAGTGCCCCCAATCTCTAGGTACTTGGAGAAGGCATGGGGCAGGGCTTCGTACTTGCATCCACTTACCCATCATCAATCCCCACGCGGTCCTTCGAGGCTTACAATCACATCGTTCAACACCCCCATCGGGGATATTGATGAGACATGTTAGTAAACAAGTTTGAAATATTTTATATATATATATATAGGTTGTAGAATAATTAGTAATAGGGCGTTTTGTTATAAAGCACTCCGTGGTGAAAAAGTTATTGATTTCTGTGAGCAAAAATCTAATCATAATAAAGACTAGTATATTAATATATTTCATTTAAAATAAAAATTCATAATTTAAATGATTTTAAAATAAATTTAAAGCCAAACATGATGCTCGTGATTCAAATGATTGTTGATCATTTAAAATAAATTTAAAGCCAAACATGATGCTCGTGATTCAAATGATTGTTGATTCCATCCCTTGCCTGATCGATTGCTCATTACAATGCAAGGGTACCTTTTTTTCACTCCTGAGACGTTGAGAGCCTTAACGAATTCAATGTGCAGGTATGCCCACCTAGCTTTGGATTATAGTAATATGATGGCAAACAACTATGGCATGGCTAGGCACCTTGAGTTGCAGGTGGCAATACTTATTTCCCAGTGTATAAACCCATCGCTATATATCTTTATACTTATTTTCAGTATAGACCCATTGTTATATAGGTCTAATGTTTAGATTTAAACAAATATATTATTTAGCGGTGTATAGACCCATTGCTATATATGTTTATATGTTTACACTTATTTTTCAGTATAGACGCATTGCTATATAGATTTATCGTTTAGATTTAAACAGAGTATATTATTTTATTTATTAGTGGGTATATACAACATGACCCATTAATGACTCTATACCCATCTTAGTTACCCTAATAAGAGGTTATGTAAAATGTAATAAGGGGTCATGTTAAATCTTAGTTACCCTAGTAAGGGGTCGATCCTTCTCCTTTGAAGGATATGCTGGCTCTCAATTATTATGTCGATGGTCTTAGTGGCAATTATGTTTACATCTGTTGGCCCCTCCCTTGGAATTCTTTAGCTTTGGCCAAGGTGGCGGGCATCTCCTAATACACGTTCAGTGCAATTCTGCGACTGCATGGGCACCGTGGGGATCAAGGTGGTCGAACAATCACTTACATAATCGTTGCAGAGTTCAACAGCAAGGTGTTTGTGGCCAGGGTGCTTAGGGTAGGTGCTCGTGGTCGTCGCCGGACTGCTGGGAGTCGTGGCACTTGTAGCTATAGTGCTCACGGTCGTGCACTTCATCGTCGCCATGTTTGAGGCCGTGGTCGTGGTCGTGGCTGCTCGTGGTCGATGCTCTGTTCGTAATTGGGATGTTCGTGGCACTTATGGCCTAAGGTTAAGGGGCTATCTATTGTTTTATGTCTTGCATCACTTCTGCTTCTCACTGCATTTTTTGTCCAGCTAAGTATAGCCAGGGGCACACCCTCTTTGTTTCAAGCAAATGAAGTATTAAACACTTTTTAAAAAGAAAAATGCGAACTATTTCTTGATTTGTGAGCGTCATCTTTGTAAAGGTCAGTTGTCATATTAATCTTTTTATCGTTCTAATTTTATAAGATATTTTTTAAATTTGTAAACACTTTCTATAAAAAAAATGTGAACTATTTCTTGATTTGTGAGTGCCATCCTTGTACCGATAAGTTGTCATATTAATTTTTTTTTATCGTTCTAATTTTACAAAATATTTTTTAAATTTATAAACATTTATGATGTTAATTTTGTAATTTTGCAGGTCAATAATTCATTCACAAAAATAATATACTTTAAAAACTCTTCCATTTTGTTTGATAATTTGGTCAAATAAAGTTTGACACAATTTTAAGATCATCTTTTTATCTTATTAGTCTGGTTTTCTTATGAGCAGATCAGCTAGGCAGCAAACACTCTCATGTAACATCTCTTTGAATGAATGAAAAGTCCAACTTTCACTCTTAAAAATAAATAAATAAATTATATATATATATATATAATTTAAAATATATAAAAATAAATAAATAAATTATATATATATATATATATATATATATATATATAATTTAAAAGAATAAAATTTTATTATAAAATTATTGCTAAATGAATTCTAACTATTTTAATTGAAAAAGATATCCCTTGTGTTTAATAATTAATTTACCGTGGGATTTGATTGAAGCTTCTATTTCCAATGGAATGAGTTAATGATATCATAATGACAAGACTAATGCTATCAAGTAATACGTAATTGAAACGGTATTAGTGGGGTTTGAATAAAGGCAATATTTGCAATAGAATATAACTTAATATTATGATAATGGCAAGACTTATGCCAGCGAGCAATTGAAATGGTAAAACTAATAATAGCTTTAGGTATGTCATATATTTAGTGGGCTTTCAAAAAGATTTCCATTTACAATAGAATATAAGTCCATGATATCATAATGATAGGACTTAAAATTAATGATAACTTGAGATGGATAAAGATTAAATTCAAGACATGTTAATATTTCATTAAAAAATATTTGTATTTTAGAAAGGTATTTACATGGTGAAAGAATTTTTTTTAAGTTTGGCATAATTTTTTTTTCATTATTTTTGAAAGGCAAGTTTTATGTAAAGATTAAAGTGTTAGGTGGCTTCAATTTGTCTGACAGGAAATTAGATTTCTTGGTCACTTAACTACATTACATGCCATCCAAAAATAAAAGAGTTTGATACTGTCAAGTAAAGTGATATATGTTTGAATGTCATGATTCCTACTATATGCTTAATATCTAAACCTTGAAACTATAAATTGAAAACACTGCATATGGAAAAATATATGTCAAAATTGGAACACTAATCCACTAACCTTTAGATGTTGAAATTGCAACAAGATGATGGAGCTTAGTGAAAAGAGTCACCTTCACTAAGTGGGCCCGCAGGCAAATTATGGCGCAAGTTCTATTTTTGGATCCCAACAGGGATGATCACAGCAGGAGTGACCACAGCAGGAGTGATCACAATAGGAGTGACCACAACAGGAGTGATCACAGCAGGAGTGATCAAAGTCTATTTTTAGATTGGCTGTCCAAAATAGAAAAGTCAAATATTATTGTCTCATAATAATATTTGGACTATAAACTTGATCTTATTCTCTTGGAGCACTTCAGTTTGAGCTACAGATGTGGCCCATGCAGTTGTCAGAAGGAAGTACACTTTACTTATGAGTCAGTTGAGTTGTTGCATGCATGACTTCAGTTAGAACTCAATCAGTTGAGTTTGGTGGAGTTGATTGTGGAGTTGATGGAGTTGTGTTCACTTTGACTTGGTTAAACTAGTTGTAGTTAGTCTAACTGCAAATAGACTAATGATGAGTTGTTAAACTAGTTATTAACTCATAATACAACTATAGAATACATCAGTTAACTCAGTTGCATGTCAGTGCATGTTCAGTTCAACAGGGACAGGTGTTAGAGGATCATATTGCTATCAGTTGTGACTATAGTTGTGCATGGGGATTTGCACAATCAAGGGATTGAGTATGCCAATGAGTTTGCTCATGTATTTGCCCAGTATTATAGCCTCTGCTCACGTCTTACACAGTGTGAGTGATTCTTTGGAGGTGAAATACGAGTTTGGTAAACCATTATCATCAATTCTCAGCAGGTATTGAGCAGTGGAGGCAGGCAAGCAGTGGAATAGATTTGGAGATCAGATCTTGAGTTGTATTGTGTGTAACAGGTAGAGTTGGTACTAGATTGCTTGTGATAAGCATTGTACTTCGTAATGTTACGTGGTATCAATCATTAATATACAGATAGTTGGGGTTTTTAGCGAGAGACTTTCCCCGGGTCACATACTGTGTTAATGTGTGAATGCTCTTGATGTTTTATTGTTATTGATGTTGCTAAATTGATGATCAACATAGAGGAGCTTATGTATTGTGTATGTATTCCGCAATAGTACATGATCAGGATAATCTCTATTGAATATGTGTTAAATTATTCAAAATTTCTACATTAGAAGAATCCACTGGGGTCGGATCGTTCACACTAGAACCTGGAAGTTCTGACTGAGGGATGCATGAAATGTGGCTTTCAAAGCACCTAAGTCGTCCATTTTGCATGTCCATATTCAGTCTGAGTACATTCACCTAGGGGGGGCAACCAAGGCCTTAGCTATGAGATTCTTCATTATCTAATAAATATCACAATTTGTTTAGATTGGGTGGATCTGCCGCATGAGTGACCCGACTTTGGAGCCAGATCCTGCCAATCACCCAATTCCACATCTGGTTTTGCTGCCTGCTAGTTCAGTTCTGCCTCCCACCCCAAGATTAATTGACAGACATCTTCTAGAGTGCCAATATAAAAAATCTAAGTTGCATCATAAATGAGGTTAGGTGGTTCGACGACCGCAATTTCTAGAACGTTGAGATTGGGGCTGACTGGCCCTATGGTGTTGCACATTCCTTCTACCGTGACCACAACCTCCTCCGATCAATGATCCAGAGGAAGACAAAGGGCATACCATGGATTTAACAATTAGAAAAATGCACAAAGGACTGTTGAGATGGTCAAACTCAAAACTGGGCATGACATAGGCCGATCCACAGTTGGTGTTCGACTTAACAATCCACAACTATTTCCACACTAAACGACCTGTATGAGTAGCCAGGAAGACAAACAAGTAGCTGTGAGATAAAATTTTACCAACTGACCCATGATAGGGGTATAACAATGAATATGGCTTGTAGAGTGGACAAAGACCATCCCACACTCCTCCGGACAATGAGAACCGAAATAATTAAATAGAGAAAGGAGGGTTATGTTCAAATTCTCGAGCAGATTCAATAAAAACCCCAAACTATCGACATAAGCACAACTACAAGCAAGCCAATGAATAAATCCAGTGAAATTCCATACCAGAGCCTCTAAATACATCCCCATATGCAAAGAAAAATACCGAAGTATACAAAAATAGTAGACGGATACACAGACAATTCGCCATGCAGACCCATAATTTCCTTCCTCCCTTCACAGGTTGGTATCTCATTGATGTCGTATATCATAACCAGAATTCTCAAATGAACACACACAAACATAGACTAGATAGGGGGTAATACAAGATAGGAAACTTCCATAGGGATAGGACCGCGGGAGAAGACCTTCGAAGGAGCCGATTCCTATGTATGCAAGTGACGAGATGTGGTATCTTGCACCTCTTGCTGATGTCTTTCACTCTGTTCTCCAGCGGGCAGGGTCTCTCTGACTTGAAGAGAGTTATGGAACCTCGACAAAGCAACACCATTCAATATTTCCAAACAATTGATAATCTTGCCACCTTCACCTTCGTAATAACTATTTCTCATGCAAACTGCCAATAGTACTACCCTACCGCTCGTATGAAGAGTACATGGCCTCTATGCATTTCCCTTACTCTCCTTCATTTGCTGACGATTCATTCTGCTCCCACATTCATGATAGAGCATGCGAGGGCGTGGCTTGGGCTGCCCTCTGACCCTTTCATCGATCAATTTACTCATGACGTAAGTCTCGAGATGGGAAATGAACTGTCTCGCACACCGATCGGGGATACATGTTTAAAGATTTGATTATTATTATTATTATTATTATTATTATTATTATAGAAATAAAATAACGTTATGTTAATTTTTTTTTTATTTGGTTTGTATTATTGTATTATTTGTTATTTATTTCAATGTTTATATAGCAGAAAAATAATTGGAGGAATCGGCGTGTTAGTTCATTTTTACCTATGGGTCTCAGTTTAAAGAATTAGGGTTTAAAACTTTCCAAGGTCATTTCAAGGAATTAAATGATTTTTTTGTGGTTCAAAAACCTTCATTCGTGTTGAGCCCCTTGAAATTGTTTTACACTCATAGACTCTTTCCAATTGTGCAAGAAAGACATAAATTGGAGTTTGTATGCAAAAGTTATGCCCCCTAGAAGTTTAGCTTCCAGTTTCACCACCATGGTTCGAGACAATGCCACGTCATACCCAATAACTCATGTACAGAGGGATAACCATGTGTGATAATGAAAGACTCTAGAAAGGTCAAATTTGTAACTCTAGTTGTGAGTTAAAGGAGTCAAACTTGACCCCTAGTTGGGTATGAGGCTATTTTAAAATTGGGCCACTAGTAGTAGGGGTTCCATTCTATGTTACTGTATCTTGTTCCATAATAGAGTAGAGAAACTGAGAGTGAGAGTTAAAGAATATAACAAAGAGGGTTAGAGTTCTGTAGCAATCGAATATCCATTAGGTTTCAGTTATATTCATGGATAGTGTCTTCTCCTTTCTACTTGCATTATTTTCATACTAGAGAATATAGAATAGAGTAGCCTCACCTTCTATATACGTCCTCCAATAATGGTTTCTAAGAGAGAATATTTGTGTTCATTGTGGATGGTGTCAAATTGTATTTGTTATTTTGTATTTCCACATTTTATCTATTTCATGTGTAAGTAGAAAATTAGTAATTAACAAATTTGGCATGTAAAGGAATTTAACCTTCATAATATAGTTTTTAGTTTATCTTATCATATTTGTTGTGACAAATTGTCTAATAGAATATCCACAATAGTTTACACATTAATTTACACAATCGTGTGTGTATTAAATATAAATTATTGCAAGCCATGGAGGAGGGAAATAGCAAAGGAGGAGAAATATTTTTGCATAATAGTTAAGGTTATGTGTGTGTGTGAGAGAGAGTGATCACGAGCCATGGAGAAGGGACATAGAAAAGGAGGAGAAACCTTTTTGGAGGATATTCTAGGTTGCATGGGACAAACAAAGAAGACAAATATCACCGATAAGGTAAGTCATTCCCACCCTACTATACCTCTTTAGGTTGTAGTGGGGGCAATGGTACTCTTAATCATGCTTGTACTAGGTCCAAGTTTTATCGACCTTTTTTTAGCTCATACTCAAAGGATGTTGTAATCGATTTCAAAGGAAGGATGGGTTGTTCTCATGGTTCTTCCAAAGATCATGATTTGTAGGAAAAGTAGTATGCTATATTACCTAAAGGAAATAATGGAGGAGAGTGTCCTCAAAATAACATTAAACCTCCTTGCTTATGTAATAATATATCATCATCATGTTTTAGAACATCGAAGGAGGAGTAATCAAGGAAGTAAAACAATCCAATGTGGTCTCAAGACTAAGGGATAAGCCAAGTTTATCCCTTGTGTAGATTGAAAAATGGACACCTATATCTGTTGAGGAGCTTGTTGGAGGGAGTTGAGTGCAACAAGGAATGTAGAGGAGATCTTGAGATTGCACACCGATTGATGTTCCAGAGAGGTAGTGGGAAACAAAGTGAATTTGTGTGTCAATAGTAAGAAGGAGAAGATGACATTAATCATGGGAATTGATGTGGGGATGGAATGAATCCTTATTTACCAAGAAGTGATAATAGTTAGGAAATTTCATGGAAATTTAATTCCCCATGTAACTATCGGTTATTGGATTCATAAATAATGGATTAAATAGTTGGTATATGCATTATTTTTTCACATTCTAGCCTGCTATTAGATAACATTTATCTTCAATTTAGAGATGGACAAAGAGACTAACGAACAAGATAAGTAGTACTAAGATAGCTCCATCTTACCCCTCAAGGGATGAACCCCCCTTGTATACCCTATGAAGAAAAAAATCAACATTCAACATTCCCTTGATTAAGTTAATTTTGTAACCTTGGAATTGTGAGCTAAAAAAGGCTTAACCTTGATAGGGAACAAATTGGGGAAATTTTTGGACATTGATGAAAGGACAAGAAACCTAGAGAGCACCATAGTGGCCAAGATATGCGTGGAGATGAATGTAGGGGATGACCTACCAGAAGAAACTAGCATTGAGATAGGGAGATGTTGGTCGTACAAGGAAGGACCAATGTATGTAAAAATCCCTTTTAGATGCAATGTATTCCATATATACGATCATTTAGGTACGACGTGCACTAAGAAAAGTACCCTTGATGAAGAGCCCATCAATGAGTAGGTATTTTGTTTTTTTAACCATGGGAACTGATAACTAATTAGAGTGATCTAGGTTAGGTCTGGGATCAAACCTATTGGCTACCACTATAGCCCAAGAATATATCCAACCTCTTGCAAGCTAAATATACCAATAATGTGTGACTTAGCAAGGACCAAAGTGTCTCAAGACATACCAAAGTGGACCTCTATCCGAGGGGGCATCTACCCAGGTTACCTTATCATAACAAGCCAACTTGTCACTTGTGGAAATTGAACCTAGTATGGAGGAGGATAAGAACACTCTATTCTTGGATATACAAGGAAGAGGAACATCTAATGAAAGGAGGCAAAAGTAAGCCCTTTGATATTGTTGAGGAATAAATTTTGGCTATTGTAGCTAGGATACTTCAAAGTACTGTTAAGGCTCAAACTCCAAGTCTCTCAAGGAGTAAATATTCAAAGTTCAATACTTCTTAGGAGTAGAAAATGGTGTTTGATCATTGTTTTGGTTGATGTAAATGCAATGTGTTCTTAATATTCATTGTTTTAAAGGAACATTGTGGGGAAATAAAAATATGAACAATCTGATCACGTAATCATGTATCAATCTTCCACCCAAGAATTTAGAATTTTGATTGATTTGGAATTATGATAAATTTTCTAAGTATAGATTGTGCGAGAGGTCTAACCTAGATGCACCTTGGGATAATGTAACACATCGCCATAATTGCCCTAGATGCACCTTGGGATAATGTAACACATCCCCATAATTGATCCCAGTAATCAATCTCTCCTCATGAGATTCGAACCTAAAACCTAATGAAAATAAAACTCTACGTAAATAACCACACTTATTGGTTTGAAACGCATCGGCCAAAAATTTCTCTTATATGATTTCCACTGAAAAACTTTGCTTAATAAATCTACACCTCATACATTTGTGAAACTCTAACAACAACAACAACAACAACAAAAATTGCCCAAATTTATACCCAAAACAAATTCCTTTTGCTAGTTCATGAAACCAAACCCTTAATACAAATATCATAAGTATCATTTGATGGTTATTAACGGCCTTACCGATATTTTGGGAAGAGATAAACGCACTGAATGAATGCTCGGGTTCTGTTTTTACTTTGTCAGTGACTGCAAACACGCAAGATGAATGAGTTTGAATTAGAGTACGATTCCAAGTTGCTCCACTGGACTTCGGTCCTTGCTTCGATGACTCGTTGAATACATTTATGGGAGAACTTAACGAATTTCTGATTAAGGACTACGAAATTTTTATGGGTAATTTAATAGCATTAAGTGAACAATAAATTCGGAACAAATTTGCCGGAGGAGCATCCGATTAATTAAAAAGGGAAGATTGCCGACCAATAATAATATGCAATTGATAATAAAAAAATATTGATATGGTTTTGTGAACTCCATTTTGGTGAACACACAAAGAAAAAGAAAATCATACAAAACTCAAATTATTTTTAAATTTCGATTCAAATCAATTTTTTTAATACGAAAATAAATTTCTTTTTAATTTACTTAAAATTAAAGTTAATTATTTTTAAATTTCGATTCAAATCAATTTTTTTAATACGAAAATAAATTTCTTTTTAATTTACTTAAAATTAAAGTTAATTATAGTAATATAATAAGGAGTGGTCTTTAAGTGTGATTTAATTTTTTTGGTTGGTAAAAAAAGTTGTATTATATTATCGTAATTTCAAAAACAAAATATATCAATAGATTATCTGAGTACATCATTGTTGTCATATTACGTAAAATCACAGGCTTGAGAGCTAATAAGCATTATGCTCTAGACAAGATTGGGCCTGTAAAGAAGTCAAGACAACCCGTGTCATTGGTTATTTCTAAACCAAAAGTAGCACAAGGAGATAATTTTCCAAAATTACACATTACGGGGGTGGGTTCGGGGGAAACGGTGGCGGGTCTGCAAAGAACGTTACCCTCTCATGCGTGTGGTAATCAATGTGCTCCACCCATGTCTCCAATGCACGGAGGTGGTCATTTGTTCGTTGGCGCTATCGCCGAAGGCCATCTATGGAGTCTAAGTGTTCATTCTGCATGTGTTGGAAGTCGTCGATGTAGGCCACCAGTTCATTCTGGTCATTGTAACGTTGTTCCCTCAAAGTCTCCATGCTCAGATGGAGATTGTTCAATTGTGTCACAATGGAGTCCAAGGTGGTCGGGGCCTCTACGCAGCCTGGGGAGCGACTTGGCGACATTGTTGCCTCAACATCAGAGTGGCGACTCTCGGTCGACTTTGAGCCTGAACAGGGCACATCCCTCGACAGACGATTGTCCATACAGTGATTGGCTCCCCCTCTGCGAGTGTGACCTCTCTGTCTCGGCATACAACCGACTCCTCCTCCGCCAGTGGCACCTCTGCGGGGACAAACCTGGTTGCCTCTTGCAACCCACTACACAAGCCTAATATGGACCAAACACAAAAATACACTTCTTACCTCCCCGACGTCAGGGTTCACTATATACCTAGTGCAATTCCCGTACCCCTCCCCACTGTCTGCCGACGAGCTGGGGGGCGCACTACTAGTCTCTAAAGTGGACAAGTCGCTCCAGGGGAAGAGCCACGACCCAAATTCTCCGCCACACTACCTCTCCAAAGGAGCAATCTCATTCCTAAAGTAGACCCAGAGTGAGGTAGGGGAAGCGAAAGCCCACCACCCACACTCTCCAACCCCAAGACTGTAATTCTCATCGCGACAACTATTCTAGTTCTCTCCCGGATCCCACAACCAGAGTGCTTGCAGGTTCCTATCCTCCGCATACCCGTCTGCACCGAACTTGTCCTGCACTGTCACACCAAACCTTCACTTGAGTGAGGACACTAATACCTCACTGCTCTCCCGCACCCAACACTCCCTCCTCATCACCCAACAACTGCAAATGACCACCCTCCTACCTTTGTTGCACATTAAGTAACGCTCGCAGGAGGAGCCTAGGTCCCAACGGCCTTTATGACGTTCGTGCTCCATGTGGAGGCCCATTTAGCTCCACACTCTAATGCACAACGACCTGTCGCGATGATTGGACACCCCCATCGGGGAAGTGTGATTTAATTTCTTAATACGAAAATAAAACTCCTTTTAATTTACCTAAAATTAAAGTTAATTATGGTAAATATAATAAGGAGTGGTCTTTAAGTGTGATTTTTGGGAGTTTCATACAGATTTTTAACGAGAATCCTGGGAAATAAACTATAGCCAGATTTTGATTTATGTTATTTAATATATGGATTCAACACCCTCAAAAACCCCTGGGGCAATTCAATTGTGAAGAGTTCACTTGTCAAACTTGTGATTTCAAAGAATCCTCGCCAGATTCTAGACAAATGAGATCGGAAAATAAACCGGGAAACTTTCCAAAAGGTCATACTTAAAGACTACTCGTCACCAAAAATATGTTTTATGGAACAATGTAACTATCAATTTCTCTTATTTCAAATTTAAAATTTGAAATATTATGAAGACTAAACCCCACACAAATTAATTGAACTTTCATATTTCATATATATGCATGTTGTATATTTATTATACACACACACACACACACACACACACACAGAGCTTGAGTGAGCCTAATGGTTAAGAGCATGTGTTTCCTCCTAAGAGCTCACAGGTTCAAAACCAGAGGGGGTAGAGTATATATGCCTTCTTAGACTTAACAGTCAAATCACCACGCGAAGGTGGGTCCCTTGTACCACAAACAAGGGGGTCTCATACACCAATTTGGTGTCTGGCTTAGCCATAACCTTAAAATTGGATTATATATATATATATATATATATATATATATATATATATAATTTCCCCTTTTAAATATGCTACATTTAACATAATACCATGGGTCATTTTTATTTTTATTTTTATTTCGTTATTTTTATTCTTTTATTTTATTTTGACGAAGTTAAAATGTTTACATTACATTATTTTAATATTTTTATTTAATTTGACTTAGTCAAAATATTAAACATTACATTACAACATCTCTACCATATTGATTGGAGACCCTCTCAGCGCAATTATAATCTATCAATATTATAAATCTAATATAACCAGTTTAAAAAGAATTTGTTTCTCAAGAAAGATTGCTCAAAGAAATAAAGATACATGGCAACAATAATAGTTAATATTAGTTAACTTGTAAAGAAATTGGGTTAAGAGAAGGTGTGTACACATGGAGAATCACACTCAAATTTTCAAAAGAATATTTGTGAAATTAAAATATAAGGAGGATCATCTTGTCTAGTCCCTAAACCACTTTAACAACGATGAGCCAATAATGGGATATAAAGATTTAGTATTAGATAGTATTGATATATCATAAATTTAGTGGTAGAAAAAGTTTTAGAAATTTATATGTCTAGCAAAAATCATTATTATTTATGTGGTTCCTAGTAAACAAGAAAATTTTAACATAAAATTTTAAAATTTGATATCCTATAGAAAACAAGTTATGAGGGTCCATGAATATGTTGCTCTTGTATGATGAACTCTAAAACCAAAGTGGCTTGGTTGGAATCAAAATAAATAACGAGTTTAAAAAAAGTTGGGAAGGGAACTATTGTTTAACAAGAGGGGCTGCGAGGCAGCTAGTCCCTGCCCTAAGCTGGAGGAACAAGGAGATGTTCTGAAACTGGAGAAATGTGTTCTTGTTTTTTGGAGTTAGGCGTTCAAGCTACTACCAAGTCAATGCTAATTAACTCAGTAAATGGTGAATCATAGCTTAAAACTACATATTGACTCTTTCCTAGCCAAATATCAAAATAGATTGATTGCTTTAAGAATTAAAAGCCAACAACATTTAGGAATCGAATCTATGTATACAAATTAAAAGACATCAAAAGGAATAGGACACCTGGTTGGCTACACGGAGTTGCAAAAGAATATCAAACAAGTAAAAGAATGTTGCATGCAACCATTGAATTGAGCACAAATGCATAAAGGGCTATTATTGGCAACTATTGATAATTCCAATAAACTAGTTCAGCACTCCACGAGATCAAATTGATGAAAGCGGAAAGAAATCCCTTTAGGAAGAATAGTGCATCGGCCCAAGAAACAGTATCTTGACTGCTGGCTCCAAAAGAAAGAAAGGAAGCAAGCTAAGTCAGTGGAGTCCAAAGGCCGACTGTTAGCATGTGTGCTGGTTAGCTGCATTGAGAAGGGAAGATCTGTAGCAATGAAAGCAAAGGTAGAGGAACTTAGTTGGTATAGCATCTGTGTACTTTCATTCAAGCAGTGAGCATCCCCATGAATGGAAATGCAGAAAATGCAGTAATGTTTACCAAGGTTCCTATACAACGGGAAAGGCACTAAGAAGATTGAATGCAATACCAAAAGAGGTATATTACAATAAAGCAAATAACAATATATAAAGACAACAACACAAGGACGCCAAAGGCATTTTACAATGGAGTCATCATGCCCTTAAATAGACTCCATTTCATGAAAATATCATAGACAAAACCATGGGTTACAGAAACTTAAAACCTGTAATAATAGATAAGATTACATGAAAATACCATGGGTTACAGAAACCTCAAGCCTATAAAACAACCAATGGTAAACCTATTAATGACTGTATTAAAATGACATTTGGTCATAATTTCTACCCTAACGAGTGATTCATGCAAATATAATCTAATATCTGCTTAGAAAAGAATCATAAGGTTGTATTGTTCAATGAAATCAATATGCTAAAATATTTACAATCAAATCACAGAATGTTGTAAGTGTTCTTAGAATGTGTTGTTGTGCCTTGCAGATGGCACTTCCTAACAAGTGATCCATGCAAATATAATCTAATATATGTTTAAAAAAGAGTCTTGAGACTATATTGTTCAATGAAATCAATATGCTAAAAGATTTACAATCAAATCACAGAATGTTCTTAGACTGTTCTGTTGTGCCTTGCAGATGGCACTTCCAAAGTTTCTTCAAAGCAAGTGTGTAGGCAATAGAGGAGGAGAGCCGCAGAGGTGTTTTGTTCTCTCTTTTAAATCCTACAATTAAAGTATATAGACCCGCATTGACACTTGAGAAAGTTCCTGTTTTTACTACAGTGAACAAAACGTAAATTTCTCTTATGATGCCAAGAGATTTATTTACATATAAATAACAAGATCATGAGTGTCGAGAACTATATAGGTGGCAAAGGCAGGGATAATACTTCAATATGACAATTGACAAGCATGCAAGAAGGTGGCGTTGACATAACATTGGTTGATATTACCATGATACCTGCAACCACACAAAACAATTGTCTTTGCATTTATAAAATATGATGAATAACTCATAATAAGATGGCGAAACCATAAATTAGTGAAGAGTTGTAAGTTAACTAGTGACAAAGGTAAATTAAACTTCACACATTGAAACAATTTGATAACTATATTTTTAAACTAGCTCTAAGCTTTCTATAGTGGCAATGTTCTTGCATTCTTTATTTTAAATAAACAAAAAGGGAAGTTGTTCTGCTACAAACTAGAATTGGGAACAAAAAGGAAAAGGGTTAAAAGTTCTTCGGCAAAATAAAAGGAAGAGTTAAGGAAAAGGGTCAAAAGTTTTCGGCTAAAAAAGGAGAAGAGTTAGAAGTTGTTCTGCGAAAAACTAGAATTGATTTTTTTACCAAATGTAGAAAGCCTGTTTTTGCAACATGACGCAAAGGGAACATAGATCTGCCAAATTATTGTCATCATTGATCTACAAAACTGTTGTTGTGGATATTAAGATTTTTTTGGCTTAAAAAGGAGAAGAGTTAGAAGTTGTTCTGCGAAAAACTAGAAATGATTTTTTTACCAAATGTAGAAAGCCTGTTTTTGCAACATGACGTAAAGGGAACATAGATCTGCCAAATTATTGTCATCATTGATCTACAAAACTGTTGTTGTGGAGATTAAGATGCAAGACAGCCAAATTTTTCTATCCTTGAAAGAACAGTGAACCCTATTTTTTCTCTAATTCTTCCTGGCTTCTGTTTTGTTATCAAATGTAGAAATCCTGTTTTTACAACATGATCAAGTATTCCCTTGCAAATACAAACGTGTATCAAGATGCAGGAATCATAATTGGAGCAAAGAGGAAAATTTTAGAGGGCTCATCAATAAAGATGTTTGATGTTGATAAAAGAGAAGCAGATGTTCATGCAGCACATCATCCATAAGCATATAGAATTGCATTTAATGTGATTATTCACAGTTCAACACACTGGCATTAGTTGATGATCAAAATAAAACTACCATAAATGTTTTTATGTTGGGTCCCTATAATACTAGTGATTACCCCATTACTATTGTAGTTATACCCCTTATTTATATTGATGTACCCATGTAGTGCCCATATTGTTACTATTGTGCCACATAGAAGCCCACTATTGTTATTGTTGTGCCCTACAATATTATTGTTATGTAGGCTCTGATTGTATTGGGACCACTTAGACTCCTATATATAGAAAGGAGGTATTTTCATTTGTATCATCCAAGAATTGTTCATTTATGTAATGTAAAGGAGGTTGCCCCCTCGAAGAGGCTGAATTCTAAGGCGTTGATCTTTCTTTTCTATCTTTTCTTAAGCTGGTTTCATAACATTTGGTATCAGAGCTTTGGATTCTAGGGTTTCGCTGCTCCAAACAGGTCATCGTGGCATTTTCGCTATAACTTTTTTTCTGTGATGTTTCAGAAGTCGCATAAAAATCCCATTTGAGAAGACATCGCGCTGAACCTTGGGTCCGAATTTCAGAGCTTTTCGCACGATATTTTCGGAGATATGATCTCAGGAAGTTGGTCTTTTTGATGACTCCTGAATTACACTCAAAACAGGTGACCTGGGGAAAATTGTCATAACTTTCTTTCTGAGCATCGGATTGAAGTTTCGTAAAAAGTTACAGAAAGAGGACGGACTGTAGTTTCTTGTGGGTGTTTTTCAGATCCAAAGGTTGAAACAGTGACTCGTGGTACGTCGTACAACTTCGCTCTACTGAACTAGTCTAAAATCAAGTCACCGTGGGAGATTTCACATAACTCTTCCTTGGAGAATCCAATTTGGCTCAGACTTGTGGCATTGGAAAGAGGACGCATAAGGCTACTACAGGTAGCAATTTCAGAATTGGATGATCCGAAATTACAGAGATACATCAGATTCAATATCAGGCTTCTATTAAGTGAAAAAAGGTGTGTAGTTTTTTTTTTAATTTTTGTGTAAGCTTGGTTTAACGGAATTCAAAGGGCATAGTAAAGCATTATTATCGGTAACTGATGCCCCGAGGAAAGAAAATGCAAACACCTAGTAAGGAACTTGAAAGCTCTAGCATGACTCATGAAGAAGAGGAAGAAATGCTACATGATATATCAAAATTACAAGAACAAGTGCAACAAATGTCACGCTCACAAAAGCTAACAGAAGCTAAGATAAGTGGCGTGGAATCTAAGGTAAATGGCGTGGAATCTAAGATAAAGGGCATGGAAGCTAAGATGGAGGATTCGATGGAAAATTTGAAGATAGATTTGAATACAAACATGGAAGAATTGAAGAAGTTGCTACAAGAAAGGGTCACTAATGGTGAAAAGGTAGTAAAGGAAACTCATCATGAGGACAAAAGAAATGTTAATCATGATTCCATAGACTCTAATGTTGGATCAAAGACTCACCATGTTCCAAAAATTGATATGAGGAAGTTTGATGGCAAGGATCCCGCCACATGGATATTACAGATGGAGCAATTTTTCGATCTCAATAATGTGCAAAACACACAAAAGGTACGTATGGCAACTTTATATTTGGAACCAAATCAGTTTGTATGGTATCAATGGCTTTGTTCTCGTAAAACATTTATCACTTGGGCCATTTTTACGGAAGAATTAATAGCACATTATGAGGATACAAAAAGCAACACTTTCTTTAGCCAATTGATAAGTCTCAAACAAAAGGGTTCAATAATGGAGCACATTGAGGAGTTCCAAAAATTGAACATAAGGGTAAAAGATATTCCAGAAGATCATAGGATTGATGTGTTCATAGGGTCTTTAAAGGATAATATCCAACATGATGTGCGCCTTTGGGAACCTGATTCATTAGAGAAGGCATTCAGGTTAGCAAGAAAAATGGAAAGCAAAATTATGGCAACTAGGAAGCATACCATTCACAACTATAAAGAAGGAAGTGTTGTTGCCCATAGTCTTCCACAACCTACAAGGTTGACACCACAACAATTGGAAGAAAAAAGAGCAAAAAGGCTTTGTTACAATTGTGATAGCAAATACACAAAAGGTCATAAATGTGCTGAGAAGAAATTATTCTACATAGATTGTGAAGAGGAAGAAGAAAAGGAGCAAGAAAGGTCAAAAGAAGAGGATATATTCCAGGAACAAAGCCTAGATGAAGAACAAATAAATCCAACCATATCTTGTAATGCATTGGCGGGAATTACCACTCCTCAAACCATCAAGATAGAAGGACAAATCAAGAAGAAAAAGGTAATAGTGTTGATTGATTCAGGAAGCACCCACAATTTTATTCATTATAGGGTAGCAAAAGAATTGAATTGCTTCCTATATCCAGCTCCAGAGTGTCAAGTGATGATTGCAAATGGAGGAACAATAAATTGTTCTGGAAAGTGCCATAATATCAAGCTATCCATGGGAGAATATGTATTGACTAGCCCAATGCTTTCCATTCCAATGGGAGGTGCTGATGTTGTACTAGGAGTCTAATGGCTACAATCCTTGGGTACAATAGCTTTTAATTTTCAAGAACTTTTCATGAAATTTTCTGTGGAAGGAAAGGAAGTTGAATTAAGGGGTATTGCAGGGAAACCAGGAAAGATAATCAGCTCTAATGGAATGACAAAGCTTCTAAAAAAGGAGCAAAGAGGTGTAATTGCACAATTATGTTCACTAGATGTTTCCACATTGGAATCATCTATTTCTCCAGATCTCCAAAAAGTCTTGGACAATCATTCCAAGGTATTTGAGACTCCCAAAGGTCTCCCACCTATGCGTGATCATGATCATGCTATTCATCTGATTCCAGGAAGTGTTCCTCCAAACATCAGGCCGTACAGATATCCATATGTCCAAAAAAGTGAAATTGAACGTATGGTTGCAGAAATGTTAGAGGCTGGTATAATTCAACCGAGTCAAAGTTCTTTCTCAGCTCCAGTAGTATTGGTGCACAAGAAGGATGGATCATGGCGCATGTGTCCAGATTATAGGGAGCTCAACAAGCTCACTATTAAAGATAAGTTCCCCATTCCTGTTATTGATGAATTACTGGATGAATTGCATGGATCAATTTACTTCACCAAGTTGGATCTTCGTTCGGGATATCATCAAATTAGAATGAAGGTCGAAGACATTCCGAAAACAGCATTTAGAACTCATGAGGGTCATTATGAATTTTTGGTCATGCCTTTTGGCCTTACCAATGCACCTTCAACATTTCAAGGTTTGATGAATTCAATTTTCAAACCATTCCTTAGAAAATTTGTGTTAGTATTTTTTGATGATATACTAATCTACAGCAAGTCTTGGAAGGATCATGTTGAACATGTTGACAGGGTGTTACAACTATTGGAGGAGAAACAATTATATGCAAAAAGATCCAAATGTTTCTTTGGAGTCCAGGAGGTGGAATATTTGGGTCATATTGTATCTCATGAAGGAGTTAAGGTAGACCCTAGCAAAATTAAAGCCATTAAGGAATGGAAAATCCCCACATCCATAAAGCATCTGCGAGGATTTCTTGGGTTGACAGGGTATTATCGCAAGTTTGTTAAGAATTATGGGAGAATAGCTGCACCTCTAACAACATTATTGAAGAAAGATTCATTTTCATGGAATTCGGAAGCAACAAAGGCCTTTGAACATCTTAAAGAGGCAATGTGCCAAGCACCGGTCTTAGCTACGCCGGACTTCACAAAAACCTTTATTGTGGAATGTGATGCTTCAGGAAATGGAATTGGTGCTGTTCTAATGCAAGATGAAAGACCCATTGCTTTTGAAAGTCGTCCAATCAAGGGAAAGTTTTTAAGAAAAGCTATTTATGAGAAGGAAATGTTGGCAATACTCCATGCACTTAAGAAATGGCGACCCTACCTAATGGGAAGACACTTCAAGGTAAAAACGGATCATGATAGCCTTAAATACTTTTTAGAACAAAGATTATCCTCTGAAGAGCAACAAAAGTGGGTCACAAAGATGTTGGGTTATGATTTTGAAATCATCTACAAAAAAGGGAAGCAAAATGTGGTGGCAGATGCACTCTCAAGAAAGGATGAGGATGTGGAAGCATTGTTGTGTGCCATTTCTATTATCCAACCAGATTGGATAAACGAAGCAAGGGAGGAATGGAAGAACGATGAAGAAGTGTGGGCACTTATTCAAAAGCTACAACAAGATTCCAGTACTTCTGATACATTTAGTTGGAAAAATGATTCGCTATGGTACAAAGATCGCTTATACCTATGTAAGAATTCCCAGCTAAAACAAAAGATTCTTATGGAATTGCACACTTCTCCCTTAGGAGGGCACTCAGGATTTTTAAAAACTTACCATAGGGTTAAGAAGGAATTTTTTTGGGATGGCCTTAAATCAGATATTCAAAAGTTTGTGGCGGAATGTTTGGTTTGCCAGCAAAATAAAGTTGAAACAATTAAGACACCGGGTCTATTACAACCTTTATCCATTCCAAGCCAACGTTGGGAGGAGGTTTCAATGGATTTTATCACAGGTTTACCCAAGTCTGAGGGAAAGAGTGTCATCATGGTGGTAGTTGACAGACTTACGAAGTATGCACACTTTTGTGCATTATCACATCCATTTAAAGCCAGTACAGTTTCTACTGCATTTATGGAAACAGTTCAAAAGCTACATGGAAACCCAAAGATTATTGTAAGTGACAGAGATCCCATTTTCACTGGAAATTTTTGGACAGAATTATTTTCTTGTCTTGGTACTCAGTTAGCTCATAGCTCATCTTATCATCTTCAATCTGATGGGCAAACTGAGATAGTAAACAAATGTTTGGAAGGATACCTTCGTTGCTTTGTATCTGATAAACAGACACAATGGGTCAAATGGTTGCCTCTGGCTGAATGGTGGTATAACACTTCCTTTCATACAGCAACAAAAATGACCCCATTTATGGCACTTTATGGGTGTCAACCACCATCCATCACATCATATTTAAGAGAAAATTCTAAGGTTCAGGCAGTGGAAAATCACATCGAACATCAACAACAAGTCCTCCAACTCTTAAAGGATAACCTTGTGTTGGCACAGAATAGAATGAAACAACAGGCAGATCAGCATCGCAGTGAAAGAAGTTTTGATGTAGGTGATTGGGTATTCCTACGGCTACAACCATATAAGCAAATGTCCCTCAAGCAAGCTAAGAAGGATAATAAATTATCACCAAAGTATTATGGTCTGACAAGGTGTTGCAAAAGATTGGTACTATGGCATACAAATTGGAGCTTCCTGCAGCTTCTCGATTGCACCCAGTTTTCCATGTTTCATGCTTAAAGAAGGTTATAGGCGACAAGCTCCCAGTTCAAACAATATTGCCAGAACTTGACGAAGAAGGAAAAATTATATTGGAACCGGAAGCAGTTATAGAAACAAGAACTCGACAGCTACGAAATCGATCAATTTCAGAGTACCTTATCAAGTGGAAGAACTTATCCGCTGAAGATTCCACATGGGAGGACGAGAATTTTATGCAGAAGTATCCTGAACTACTCAAGCGTTGAGGACAACACTTTTTTGAAGGAGAGGGGCATGTTGGGTCCCTATAATACTAGTGATTACCCCATTACTATTGTAGTTATACCCCTTATTTATATTGATGTACCCATGTAGTGCCCATATTGTTACTATTGTGCCACATAGAAGCCCACTATTGTTATTGTTGTGCCCTACAATATTATTGTTATGTAGGCTCTGATTGTATTGGGACCACTTAGACTCCTATATATAGAAAGGAGGTATTTTCATTTGTATCATCCAAGAATTGTTCATTTATGTAATGTAAAGGAGGTTGCCCCCTCGAAGAGGCTGAATTCTAAGGCGTTGATCTTTCTTTTCTATCTTTTCTTAAGCTGGTTTCATAACATTTTAACATAGCCTTTATTTCATTAATACCATGAAATATGAATTCCCCGAATGTTTGCAAATGAGTTTATTTTAAAAAAATGAAACAAACTTTCATAGAATGTGATATGCATGAACAAACCAGGCAAGTGACTAATCAACAATGCACAAAACAGTGAATAGGTGCAGGGCAGTGGAAATTCCAATCATTTTAGGGCATGACTGTCATGAAAATATTTTAAATACAAGTTACGTTAAACCCATAGAATATGATGAACAAGTGGCCAGTACGTTGTATAATTCTAGAGAAATAAACCATGAAATGCAAATCATAAGTGCAAGACTGAATAACAACACAGCCAAATACTGAGTCAAACTTCCTAAAAGCTGAAAATTGCATATTACAATTAATCGATGAACTACACTCATATCAACAACTGTCAAGAAAAGTAATCTAAGAATTACTCACCAGCAGCATTTAGGAATCAAATTTATGTATACAAATTAAAAGACATTAAAAGGAATAGGACACCTGGTTGGCTACACAGAGTTGCAAAAGAATATCAAACAAGTAAAAGAATGTTCCATGCAACCATTGAATTGAGCACAAATGCATAAAGGGATATTATTGGCAACTATTGATAATTCCAATAAACTAGTTCAGCACTACACGAGATCAATTTTGATGAAAGCAGAAAGAAAGCCCTTTAGGAATAATAGTGTATCGGCCCGGGAAATAGGATCTTGACTGTTGGCTCCAAAAGAAAGAAAGGAAGCAAGCTAAGTCAGTGGAGTCCTAAGGCCGGCTATTAGCATGTGTGCCCGTTAGCTGCATTGAGAAGGGAAGATCTATAGCAATGAAAGCAAAGGCAGAGGAACTTAGTTGGTATAGCATATGTGTACTTTCATTCAAGCAATGAGCATGACCAATCCTCCAAGTGAGCGGCTTCCATATTTCAAGTAAGTCTTTCATTTCAATCCAGTTATAGGCTTAAGGTCAAGCAAGTAGTTGAAGGGTTGGAACACGCATTCAAAGGTCATAGGAGGGACCCAGAGAAATGCCTGATTTATAGTTTCTAATTCAAAATGAATTCAAATCTTATAAGCATGTACATAACCCCACTGAGCATGAATACCACTAGAAGCAAGGCCATAAACCTAACATTCATAAATTTGTCAGACAATCATCTTCAGGGTCTCATACCTCTCAGTCTGGATTCTCTGGATCGCATCAGTTATCTAGGAATGTCAGGAAATTCTCTGACAGGAAATCTCGATGGGATATTTTTTATCAAATGGAAGAATTTGGTGTCCCTTCAGCTGTAACACAATAAAATTTCAGGGGCAATACCTCTGGAAGTGGGGATGTCTCAGAGGCTCGAACTATTATTCCTTTATCACAATTCGTTCGAGGGATTCATTTCGCCAGAGATAGGGAACTGCTCGAACTTGCAGCATCTGGACGTTTCAAGCAATTCATTAAACGGTAAGATTCCTACCGAGATTGGAAATCTAACATCTCTCACCATGCTAAATCTCTTTTTAAATTCCTTCACGGGAAGCATTCCGGTCGAGCTAAGCAAATTGAAGTCACTGAAAATGCTAGATGTTTCCGGCAATAATCTAACAGGCTCCATACCAGAGGGCATATTTCAGTTGACTGATTTAAATTAGCTCCACCTCTCAGATGAAGCCAGAACCCAGCTAGAAGCCAACCCTCAGAACCAAGCCTTCAGCAAGACCCCAACCTTAAGCCCTAAGCAGACCCATGAAGATTGAACCAAGCCCTCAGATATGAGAATGTTAAAAAATAAAAATAATAAAGTGAATTAAATTAAATTAAAAAGAGACGTTGCCACGCCAAGAGCATGCTTCCCAGGTGTCAGAGGTATGGAGATCTTTGGCCTTCACGACCCGAACATACAAATACTGCATATGCTCTACCAGATCATAAGTGCTGCCTGTCTTATCTCGAATCGTGGTTCCTACACCACCACCACCAAGCTGAGGATAAGTTTGCTTAAGTGCAAACTCCATCAGCCAACCGTGCCTGGGTCTGGGAACAGAACCCATACCAGGACCATGACTACTCATATGCTTCACTGCAAGCCTCACTTCCAATTTCTTCTCTTGCACAGACTTCGCTGGTGTCTGAGCTGCATGAGCCATTGTTGGCTGTGGAGACTGATTATCTTCTATATTCAAAGGTATCGCCACATAGGACCCCAGTTCGAAATGGGGGCGGCAACGCCGCCTGTAAAATATTCGCTGCAGGGGGGGTCCAGGGGGGGCGGCTGCGACCTTTGGGAGCCCCCCCCTGGCAGGGGGTTTCGGGGGCAGCGCCCCCGAAGCTAAAAACAGCTGTAAAATTGCCTTGTAAAAGTATAGTAATTTCTAGTCAATCTGGGCCGTTCATTAGGCGGATGATCTGACGGTAGAACCTATGTTTAGTTTAGGGTTTTTTGCCCTAGAAGGCAACCCCTCTCTTTAAATGAGGGTATTTTATTTGAGGCTGTGAGATAGAGGTGTATTCTGTGTGCGAGAAACAGAGAGGTGAGACTGTGAGAGAAAATAGAGGATATTACAGCGGATTTGCTGTAGGTTGTGTCTCTTCATTTCGCTGGATAATAAAAAGGAAGGACTGGCTGTTCGGGGTGGACGTAGCCCAAACTGGGTGAACCACGTATATCTGTGTCTCTCTTGTTTTGTGCATTTTCTGTGTTTATATTTCTGCAATATTTTATGTGTTCCATTGCTCCGTAATATATAATTTTCTAACAGCCATATGGGTTGTTGTTGCTGTTACCATTGCCATTGCCGGTGCCACCACTACTGCTTCCATATTTTTCATTGACAGTATAAACTATTAGCCCAATGTCCCCCTTTATGAGCTAGAACAAACTCCTTTTCTCCAGCAGCAACCTTTGCAAACTCTCTTCCCTCGCTAACTCAATGCCTGACAGAAACCCCTACGCGTATGACTAGTAATCCCTTTGAGATGCATATTCTGAAATTGATAGATGCGGTTCAAGTTAACCATTCATTCCAAATGCCTTCCTTCCCTTCCTGGTTGTTCAAATGATGAGTGGGCAGCCTGAGGAAATAAGAAGCAGATGTGGGTTGGGTTCTTGTCCGTAGAAGTGTCATTCCAGGAAGAGATAAAGGACCAATGTAACTGCAAGAGTTTCAGAGCCAACCTTGTACTAGTCAAAGTTGTAGAGCTTTAGAAGGATGACACAATTAGATGAACCCTTATTCTAGGACTGCAGGCTGGATAATACAACAATACTGTAAAAGCATTCAACAGTTGAGCAGAGTTGCATTCAGAAATTGAGCAGGGTCAATCACAGAGCGTTGGCGATGCGTAGAAGCAGGAGTTAACTTCTGTATTTTTTCTTCATGAATCATTTCCCGTTCTTCATGAATCATTCCCCTGTATGGTGAGTTTCCAGTCCTACCAAGTTTCCAGTCCTTCCAGTCCTGCAATAAGATTTGCAATAAGATTTGTTACATAGGAGGTGTTTGTACCCAGTTGGATGTGAACAGTGTTCATCCATTCAATGGACACCTAGTTACATGCAAACATAAGAGATGGCACCTGGAAGTTGTTGCAGGTAGGGGTGGCAGGCGTACAAGCTACCTGGGCGTACAAGTAGGGCTCATGGTTCCTCGTCCATGGAAATCCAAAATACAATCATGTTCCTGAGCTCAACGGAGCTAACATTTAATGCCGTCGACTAATGCCAACATTAGATTACGTAGTATTTTTTCGAGTTTCAAAATATCAAGCAAACAAAAAATTATAACTTATGCTTTAGCTTTGGATTAGCTTCGGTCCTCGGGAAGAGGCCAAATAACATGATTTATCAATATGTGTCTACAATACTTGGTTTATAAGTTAATAAGCTAGAACTAAAAGAAGCAAAAATAATACTAAGTGCTCATTTTCGATTAATATAGTCCCATGCTGGGACGACAGGGAATAACCAGAACTAAAAGCAGCAAAAAGAATACTAAGTTCTCATTTTCGATTACTATAGTCCCATGCCAGTACGACAGGGACTAATAAGCTCTTAAAAGCGAGTGTTTAAATCAAAAAAAAAAAACTTGCAGTATAGAGCTCTTTCTATAACTCTAGCACAAGGAATATGCTTAACCACAAACCAAAAATGGTTTAAAGAATATGTGATTATAACTCTACAATATGCTATGCAAAGTATAAGTACCTTCTTTCACTTTCCCCCAACAAAAAGATTTATATATTCCAAAGAATGTCTCCCAATAAATTATTTATTTATATATTCCAAAGAACGTCTCCTAATAAATTATAAATAAGGAAACACCATGGCCTTTTTCTTATGGGCCTCCTCAAGAACCCCTAGAGGAGGAGCTAAGAGAATTATTCATCTTTTTTCTAGCTATAATATCTCATTTTGTGTTGGTATTGGCAATAAAATGAACCATTGTGGAATATTGGCACTCAAACATTTGTCAATATTGGCCTTGGAAAATGGAATTACCCACCTTCAAATTTATGGCAATTCCTGGTTAGTTATTTAGGGGATTAAAGGGGAATTCGCTTTGTAGGATTTTCACTATACAAATTTTATTCTTTGATATTATGAAGGACAAAACAATTTTTTTTACATCTCTTTTGAACATGTTTACAAAGAAAGAAATAAGGAAATTCAACTATTAATCAAAGTGAACTTAAATTTAGAAAGTATATGAAACCATCCCAACTTTCTAACATGGAAATCCTCCAATGCATTTATATTTGTAGTTTTATTTTATAACGAAGATTAATGATATTTTTTATTGGGAAAAAAAGAAAAAAAAAGACGTCATTTATTTAAATACATTTCTTTTTGTTAAGCTTGGCGGGTCCTTCTTTTTCTATTTATAAAAAGCAAGTTTACACCACATATGTGAGATAGGTGGCCTCAACTTTCCCAATGGGAAACCAAGTCTGTTGGCCACCTATCCTCGTTATAATCCATCCAAAAATAGTAAAGTATAAGTCATTCTAACCAAGCTATATACATATCAGTTTCATGATAAGATTCTATATGTCTATCTAACATAAGCATGCATATTTAAAAGTAAATTCTACCCGAAAAAACCAAAAAATATGCCCAGGTAACTGCTTATTCCTATTGTTCTTTTGAGGCTGACTCAACCAGTGCCGGGTCCTTGGCTGAGTCACCAGGCATCTCAGCTAGCTCGATGATGCAAGGGATGTGCCTTTGAATTCTGTCTAGGCAGATGTCCTGCTTGTGCAACTGGAATTGGATCATCTGCAAATCTTTTTTATAGTTAGGCATGTCCTGGAGAGTCAATGCCATCCCCACTGAAATTTTCTCCATTACCTTCCCCATAAGGCTCTTCATGAGCCAATATAGATAGAGGGTCTGTTTAAACTGGGTTATTCTGCCTCTAGTATTCCCGGGATCCGGAATTACAGCCCGTCAGTTCTCCATCTCCTCCTCAGATTCGCCTTCTTGTTTAATTTCCCCCTCCCAATCTTCCAACAGCTTGCGGATGCCAGTATCCATTCCCTCCCTATAAGTTGTCGTTGCTTCATTGATGAGGCGTTCAACAGGTTTCCCCCCTCGTCTTAGTTCCGAGGTGCTCGGGTCATTTTCTCGAGTCGGCTCCCACCCATGTCTTCCGCGTCCTCTTCCTCTTGCCAGTCAGGCCATCTCTGCTCTGTCCCCTGCCTGTTCAAAAGTAAGATGGATTAGATCTTTGTGCCTTGCCTCATGCCCCTCTGGCATAATTCGGTTGAACCACCCCTCATGCAGCCAAGTGCAATTGCCTCTGCTCGGGTGTGCCTTCCCGTACCCCTCTTTCTGTTCATGAGTTTTCCATCGAGGTTGTGCCTTCCCATGCCCTTTTTCCCAGTAAAGCTGCACCACTCCTTTGCCAGTAAATTTGCGCCACTCCTCTGCCACTCGCTCTGCCATCACTCATGCATTACTTCTACCTCACCACTCGCATTGTAATACAAATTCTCTCGACTATTCACTGGAGGAGCTTCCTATTTCCATATTCGGTCAACACTGATGGCTCTCAAAACCAACCCATCAAGCCATACCACAGTCACCCCTAGCTTGCATTGTTCTCCCTGACCATCCCCCCAATTTCCCTCCCCTAGCATCTCCTAAACCCCCCATCCATAAACAAACAGAGTTTCCATAACAAGGGACTTGAAGGACCAAGAAACATACCCGAAAACGCTCTGTTGGTGTCAGCGATGGTAGCTCCACCTGCTTGCTCCCGTGTTCCTCCTCCCACTAGTGTTCGCAGCAATGCAATTCTCCATGTCTCGAATTCCTTCTATTTCCCAATCTATCTTACCTTGTCGATTCACCTGTCCTTCCTTACATGCCTCACCTCCTACTTCGTCGTGGCCATACCTGCCACCTCTCCCATCTCCTCTGTCATTCTGCATGCGGGAGGCCACCGCACCCATTGCCATGAGCATGTGGGGGGAGGTGGGTGGTACCCTACCATTACGCCTCATAAGTATCATTTCTTTTTGACGTCCCTTCCTACCTTGAGCACACACCCCGATCGGGGGATTCATTTAAATATAATTTAATGAAGTAATAATAATAATAATAAAAGAAATATTATAATAATTTAAGACAAAAACCAATGTAATAGTTAAAAGGTTGTTGACTTGATGATCATAAGAATATCTTGAAACTAAAATATAAACTTAATATTCAAAAAATTAATAAAAGAAGACAAATTAAAATTATAAAATATTATAATCATAACTAGTTTTAAATGAGAAACCAATGTAGTAATTAAAAAGTCGTTGATTCCCTGATCACAAGAATATTTTGAAACTAAAATATAAAGGGTGTTGTCAAATGGTATGTCTCCATGGTATATGTTTGGCTTAGTATGTGTTTTGTGTCTTGATATGTTGTCTATGTTCATGTTTTTGTATTTTTATTTTTTTTCTCAATAATATTTGAAGACAATGAATCTATAAATACAAGTAGTGTCTTATTTGAAGATACCTTATCTAATGATCAAATCTTAGTTTCTTTTTCAAGTGATTTATCCTTAGTTAAGAAGGTGTATACCAAGACATGGGGTGATAAAGGGATGCAAAATCCATTTAGAGAAAATATCTTTAGAAAATGGGTTTGGCACTTTTTATGTGTAGATGTTAGAGTTGTGGGTCCACAAGAACAATTACCATCATGTGATCCAAGTGTTGAAGCAATCCTCAAGCAGTGTCCAAGTATATGACGAGGTGTCACTACAAGAAAAAAGGTCATTGGTGAGGGTCATGCTTGTGACAGACCTTTAAGGTCCGTCACCAATGTCGCATATGGTGACGGTCTTTAAAAAAACGTTGTTGTAAGTGTATATAGTGATGGTCCTTTATGGTGTATCACCAAAGCCATTTTCAATAACACTTTTAGTGAGGGTCGTTAAAGGACCGTCACTAATTCTCTCTTTGGTGACACTTTTGGTAAGGGTCGTTAAAGGCCCATCACTAATTCTCTCTTTGGTGACACTTCTAGTGACGATCTTTTATTGACCGTAACCAATGATATTTTTCGTTACTTTTGGTGACGGTCAATAAATGTTCGTCATCATTTATCATTCCAATGAGTTTTTGATGACGCTTCATGCCTATGATGAACCTTTAAGGTCCATCACCAATGTCACATATGGTGATGGTCTTTAAAAAATCGTTGTTGTAAGTGTACATAGTGATGGTCCTTTAAGGTTTGTCACCAAATCCATTTTCAATGACACTTTTGGTGAGGGTCGTTAATTGCCCATCACTAATTCTCTCTTTGGTGACACTTTTGGTGAGGGTCGTTAATTTCCCATCACTAATTCTCTCTTTGGTGACACTTTTGGTGAGGGTCGTTAAAGGCCCATCACTAATTCTCTCTTTGGTGACACTTCGAGTGACGATCTTTTATTGACCCTCACCAATGCTATTTTTGGTTACTTTTGGTGACGGTCAAAAAATGTTCGTCATCATTGATCATTCCAATGAGTTTTTGATGATGTTATGTACCTGTTGCTATATTTTTTGTCAAAATATAATGATTTAAGACCATTGTTGTGGAGTCTTTTTCATTATGTGTCCAAGTTCATAGTAGTTATAATAGCGAGTCAATTTGTTAAGAAGTAATTAGTGTGTATCATTTCCCTCAAGTCATAAGAATATAATCTTCCTATGAGTCAACACATGATTCATCTCTATTAGGTTTATTATCTAGCAAATTTCCTTTAAATAAAGTTCCACCAGTGTGTGTAGGAACTATATTATTTAATACATAATCAAGCTCTGTCAATTCTATTAATGAGAGAGACCTAGCACTCCTCAACACTCATGGCACACCTTAACATGCTTTGGAACAATACACTAACATTCCTTGGCACCTCGCATGCCTTAGAACATCTTTGTACTCATAAAATCTTTGTACCCCGAACATCTTGCCATGAGTAGGACGCCAAAGCACATGTTGGCATGCTATAACATAGCATAACACTCCCCTATCATATGTTGGCATTCCCTATAGTCCCTAGCATGCCCTGGGAGTCCTTGGCATAATATTGCATTGACAAAAATTAGCACTTGGCACACATTGGCACTTGGCATGTATTGGAACATATTATTAGTGTGCCTAGCATGTCCCTTTTGAAAAAGATAAAGTCTCAACTTATTAACCCTCTTATGTGTTCATTTCCTTTCATTTTAGCTTGGTTATTCCTTTTGTTGCCTTGAAACTCCTTGACGCATATTGTCATACTCTGGCGCGCTGCACATCCTAGCATGTCTTAGCACCTGGAATGCTTTGGCACTATTTGGCACATGTTAGCACACCCCAGAACTACCTAGCACACTATAGCACTTCTTGACATTTCATGATATTCCCTGGCATGCCTTACCCATTCTTAGCATACTTTGTCACTCCCTCCTTGGCATGACAACTAGCACTGATTGACACTCCCGAACACACCCTCATATTCATTCACCTCCATGCATTTTGACCTAGTGCTCCCTTGTGTTTTCCTAGTACTCCCTAACACTCCTCAGCATGCATTGGCACTCTCTAGCACACCTTCGCACTCATAAGTGAAGAATGGAAATTGTAACCAATGTTACCAGACTCGGAATAGACAATAAATTGGCGAGGCAAAAGAGTTAAGAGTTTTAATCAGATTGGGGAAAAATTGGAAAAAAAATCGGGAAAAAATCAGTGAATTCAATAAATAAAAATATACACATATATTGAATTAAAAAAAAAAAAAAAAACATTTTTCATTGATATTCAGTAAAGCCATGTCCAAACAATTCATAATATCAATAGATGTCCAAAATATCATGAATGAATAAGCATGTCATATATGTTATGAGTCCAAACATGATCCAAAGTACTGAGCCATGACTCCTAACTAGTGACTACATAGAACTAGAAGCAATTGTTTCTAAAAGTTTACAAACAACTGCATAGTAATTAGAAAAAATCAGTAACTAAGAGTCTAAGACTCTTAAGAGTGAGAACTAGAAGCGATTCCTCCCACTCCTCTGATTGCTTGACTCTCAAAGTTCTTCAAGTCATGTAGGTTTAAAAGAGGATCCTCCTCTAATTGGACCCAATCTGCTGCATTTGTAGTTTGCAAATCTATCTCTTCAAGGTCTATTGGTGAATGATCCAAACCTATCATTATCATGAGACATTGAAATGTGAATTTAAGTTTGACTTTGAACTTTAAAGTTTAAACTTTAAATTCCAAATCAGATTATGAAACCTTCAAATTCAAGCTCTCACCTAGTATTTTCTTGTTGCGAAGTTGTAGACTGTAATGGAAAAATACAAGGTCATTTAGGCGATTTTGTGTCAATCGATTGCGCTTCTTAGAATGTATTTTTTCAAACATTCCCAAGTTGCACTCACAACCTGAAGCATTGCATGCTTGGTTTAAGATTTGAATGGCAAATCTCTTCAAATCTAGTGTATCACTACAAAAGTTTTGCCACCAAAGACCTAGCAAGTGGCAAGGGTTCGTGAGTAGACGTACTAAATACTAAATAGTAAAAACTTAAAAAGACAATAAAATTTAATAAAACATTTAACATACAAAATAACATTTAAACAAATTTAATGAGCTGATAAAGTCTTCAAACCTCAAAGGGTACCTCGCAACACCTTAGACCTTTCTCGTATAACACTGGTATAGGAAAATAATTTAGGTGGTGCTATATAATCCTATAATTGGGAAAAGACATGAGTTTCAAAATTTTGGATCAGGGAAGCACCTTTCCATGCATGTCATAAGTCCTCTATGAACCTTCCCATCCTCATTAAATTTGCTCTTATCATAAAAATAATATGGGTTTAAGAAGTACCTAGTAGCATGTAAGGGGGAATGCAATTTCCTATCCCAATGTGCACCAATAATGTCCCAATGAGGCATATACTTTGCCTCCTCATCCCCATATCTTCTTTTGATGGCCTCCTTTGCGAGATCCACCACCTCATAAATGTAACCCATAGCGGGTTTGTCACCATCAACCATCCTGAAAGTTCAAGCTTTCAAATTTAAATTAATATGAAACATTGAAAATAAAAAGAAGCTTGAAATGAAATTTAAAACATGAAAAAGTTAAAAGACTTGAAGTACCTGAGAACTCTAACAAGGGACTCCATCACAACAATAATCTCTTTGGCATCTTTCCAAAAACTGTCATTAAACACAAGTGCAACAACTTCAATGCCTTCAAGGGTCTTGGAATGTTTAGATGCCATCCACTCAGGTCCTAAGGACATCCTCTTCAGATTTATCTTTTGCTCAACCACAAATTGCAAAGATATGAAATTTGTTGCAAATCTAGTCACTGCAGGTCGAACAATTTCTTTACCTTCAGTGTATTTTCTCATGGTGTTTAGGACAATAATGTGGTTGTATAGGTATTTGGTTATGGATTTTTCCTTCTCCACAACCTCATGTATCCAATGAAGCTTACCAATTCCCTCAAGCATTAAATCGATACAATGGGCAACACAATAGGTCCAAAAAATAGTGGGGTGCCTAATCTCAAAAAGTCTACCAGCAACCATATAATTAGCTACATTGTCGGTGACAATTTGTACAACATGTTCTTCTCCCACTTCTTGAACGACTTCCTCCATCATTTTACAAATAAGTTGTGCAGTCTTAACCTTGTCTGAGGCATCCATTGATTTGAGAAACATTGTACCTACTGGACAAGATACAAGGAGATTTATTAAAGTTCTATTTCTCTGATCTGTCCATCCATCACTCATGATCGTGCGCCCTGTTTCTACCCATCATGAACGAAACTCAAATAGCACAAGCATGGCATCTTCAACAATTTATAATAGCAAATTTGTCCTAATGCTCTCTAATGAAGGAGCTTTGAACCCTGGACCTGCAACAACAACTACATCAATCATAGCTTGCCAATAAGGACTTATGACACAATGGAAAGGTATGTCAGAATAATACCAAGAGTTAGCAATGGCCTTCCTTGCCTAACTATGGATATTTTTTTCCAACCAGTGGTATCCAAGGTAGGTTAGGAACTGGGTTTTGTGCAGGGAGAAAAAAAGGTGTTTATGTTTCCACCTCCAATTTTGAATGCAAGAGGATTCATTTGGCCTCGAGTTTGACTTGGACTTGGAGGCATGTGTGGGAAACTTTTGAACTGCATTGAGGATTCCACAGAGGAAGATGACAATGGGGTAGTGGAAGAAAAATTGTCAACTCCAGGAGTTCCTATTTCTTTTTTTTCCTTTTCTTTCTTTGCATTATGATGATTCAACATATCAATGGCCAAGGTTGCTTGGTGTTTGACATTTTCGTCAACGTTTTTGCAAAGACCTATATTATGGTCGGGTATTTGTGCAAGGTGGTACTTGAATCTATAAATTCCTCCACTACATTTCGCTTTGCAAAATTTACAAAGGAGCTTAGTGTCTCCAAGAATCGTGTCACAATAAGCCCAAGAAAAGTCCTTTGCCCTCGACATTGTTCTTGTTTTGAACTTGTGTTTAAATTGTGGCTTCTGTTTAGATTTGGAGTTGTGCCTTCAATTTAATTTGGATCCTGTAAAATACAATAAAAAATTAAAATTAAAAATGCCATATATAACTTCGCAAAAAAGAGGGTTGGTTTTAGAGGATATGAGGTTTTGTTAAGGATCAAAGAGGAGTCTGTCCAATAACACAAGCATATTTTGACCTAATATATAATTATGAACTTGAAACAATTAGGTATATATGAGGAAATGCTACCTAAAGGAAATAGTATCCACATATATTGCATCGTAATCTTGAATTTGCAAGTTCGTTTAGCATAAGACAATTGAACCAATACATCAATAACATATTCTGGAAGAACAAAAATACCCAAAGTTGTGAATGCATGGGTAAAGCCTTTGAAGTCGGCAAGACATCGACCAAGGAAGGAATGCTTGATGACTTGGTCGATGGTTGGTATGAAGCCATTTCTTAGTGCATATTTAAAATCTAATTAAGCCCCATTTATAGGGTTGAAAAGTCATAACCAAAGGAATACGCCCAACATTCGATTGTTGAACAGTGAAACTTGAACTTGCCATTGAAACTTCAATATAGTAATATACCTATTATTTAAGCCAAGTGCCAATGTACCTCGATTGTTGAATAGTGAAGCGGCTAAGCCTAAAGGTAACACACGCTGAAGGTGATGCGCGACTGCTCGAGGGTCGATATGGAGTATGGATAGAGCACACATTGGTGACTGCCCGATATGGAGTGTGGACTTAGGCTCACCTTGGTGGTTCCCCAATATTGAGTCTAGACTGTGTAATTGTGAGTAGTGATTGATCATTGAAGGTCTTGACGTATGAGTTTTGGGCCTGAGAAATGAGAAATAAATTTTACAATCACTAACGTTTAGCTTTTAGCAATGCGACATACCTAAAGTTGAAAAACTTGCATTGACCATGAGTTAAACTTCGTCAACGTGAGTTTGACTTGCAAATATTTAGATCAGATCGTTTGGAGAGTGAGCAAATTCTGGCTCATGATTAATCGTGATTGATCAGCGAGTCCTATTTCACTGCTTGTAACTAAAATCTGAACTGAAAATAGGAGATCTTACAATTGAAACTAATTGTGAATTTTCTAAACTGAAATTGGCCCATCGGCATCGTTTCTATTTGCAGCTGGGCGCGTCAATGGAAGAGATTCATTTTAAATCAGGTTCATGGAGAAAATATTTCATGGAAGATGTTTCTTTTATGTCGAGGAAGACATAGTAATATTTTTTATTAAATTTGAATAACAATAGTATTTACTCTATATCTCCCATATCTCATTATTTTTATCTCTTATAACTCATACAGAAAGTGGGGTAATAGTGGACATGTAGCATCAAGCTCCACTCCTTTTAATCCAAAGTTCTGCATGCAAACCTTTGTGTCACTTGCGCTGCAAAGCCTTTGCTGTAGAGTCTGGAGTTAACACCTACATCTGCATGACAAAAGCTACACATAACTTTTGACTTGGTTTTTTCACCTTTTGTCCATTCTTTGTTTGGAGTCTGGGACAACAAGCTCCACATACTTTTTTTCCATACCTCTATGTGAGTGTAACTTTGCACATTTTCTTTGCTTCAACCAATATCAAAAGCATTTGTGAGCTTATTTCAAGGCATGAATATATGCTTCAATCATGGAAATTAGCAAAGTTTCTAAAGCAAAAAATAACCATGGAGTTATCCTTTTCCATTTCAAATATGTTAGGATTCTATTGAGAGTTTTTTAGAGATAATTATTAACTGGCCCTCTACTTTTCCCTTTTCCTTAATATAAACTGCATCTCTTATTACATTTCTAATCAAGAGATTTAGATCGAACACTGGATCAAAGGGCCAAGGACTTTTCATAAATGCTTCCTTGTCCAGTAGAAGAATAAATGGTCAACATGTTAGCTTGGCTCCAATTTCTTGGGAATTAATAATTGTTTTGAAAAATGACTACCCTTGTTTAATCTAGAACTATGTTTAATTTTTGAAAATGGATTTTGGCTGTACCAAACCACCACCTACCTCCCCAGGTATGGCATTGAAATAGTGCATCTTGTTCTGAGTTGCGATAAGCTATGCATGTTCCTCTTGCCTCACACGCTCTACGGTAGCCAATCTATCCATAATTGTATGGATGAGGTCCCAACAACAATCCATGCAGCATGTCTGTCGCTGCCCCCTTCCTCCATGACATGACAACGCCTGACGTCGTCCTCCTCCACGATGAGAAGACCCTCCTCGGTGCCGGGCTCTCATGGTGTGGTCACCTCGGCTACCAATTGAATCTCCTAGGCCTCTGCCTCCTCGAACCTCCGAACCATCCTTGTAATTGTTTCTAGATCTTCCTCCCCCACAACTTGTTGAAGTTGATGAGTGAAGACGACCACCCCCAGAACCACCACGTCTTGTATGTTTTCTGCTGGATGTTGGCGCCATCAGGGATAGGGTCTCGCCACCCACAGGGCCTATCAAATTTGGCTTCGGATGGGATGACCTATGCGAAATGCGAGGTGTCAACCCCATTCTAATCCACTAGAAAACACTGACTGAATGAGCAGTGGAGGGCTTCCCTCCTTCCATCACCAGGACCGTCTGGCTACTATCTGGGTTGAGTTGTTGGGAACTCGGTCTCACCACCAGCAACAAAGAGCCACCGATGAGTGAGGGGAAAATGCTACCCGCCACCTAGTGTTCCACCCACGGCGCACTACGCCACCAGGACGAAATTACCCTAGCTGAAGAACCAGTGAGGGAACCAAGAACAGAGTCTCTCCACGCCCGAACATGCACCTCCCTACCCCAATTGCTCGGCAGAAGAATTCCCCACCCTCTGTTGAACCACTATTGCTCCAGGATAAATGAATTATCCCATCGATTGCTCTGACCCACTAAATGTATGCATAAGCTTAACCAATACTTCACTAGGATATACCCTCGCAAGAGCCAAAAGGACCGTCAATGGTAAATCTACCACCTTTCCCACACTAGTCGCGCTTGCGACTTAGAAATTTCCCTCTCCAACCTCACACACCAGGAGCTATAATAACACCATTCACCATGCAGGATTTCGAAATTGAGCCAGGCCCTATCCGGGTTATAAGGACCTCCTCCCAACCATGAACGCTCCCATGACGCCACCACCTGCATCGCACCCTTCGAGCGAATGTTTCACACTCAAGGTTTAGTGCCCCCGATCTCAAGGTACTTGGAGAAGGCACGGGGCAGGCCTTCGTACTTGCATCCATTTACCCATCATCAATCCCCACGCGGTCCTTCGAGGCTTGCAATCACATTGTTCAACACCCCCATCGGGGATATTGATGATACATGTTAGTAAATAAGTTTGAAATATTATATATGGTTGTAGAATAATTAGTGATAGGGGGTTTTGTTATAAAGCATTTCGTGGCGAAAAAGTTATTGATTTATGTGAGCAAAAATCTAATCATAATAAGGACTAATATATTGATATATTTCATTTAAAATAAAAATTCATAATTTAAATGATTTTAAAATAAATTTAAAGAAAAACATCATGCTCGTGATTCAAATGATTGTTGATTCCATTCCCTTTACAATGCAAGGGTACCTTTTTTTCAACTCCCAAGGGTGAGAGCATTAACGAATTCAATGAGCAGGTATGCCACTTAGCTTTGGATTATAGGAATATGATGGCAAACAATTATGGCATGGCTAGGCACCTTGAGTTGCAGGTGGCAATACTTATTTCCCAATGTATGTATAGACCCATTGCCATATATGTTTATACTTATTTTCAGAAATGACGCATTGTTATATAGGTCTAATGTTCAGATTTAAACAAATATATTATGTAGCGATGTATAGACCCATTGCTATATGTGTTTACACTTATGTTTCAGTATATAGACCCATTGCTATATGTGTTTACACTTATGTTTCAGTATAGACGCATTGCTATATAGATTTATCGTTTAGATTTAAACAAGTATATTATTTAGTGGTGGGGGGTATATACAACATGACCGCAATGACGCTATAGCCTGTTAAATCTTAGTTACCCTAATAAGGGGCCATGTTAAATCTTAGTTACCCTAGCAAGGGGTCATCGCAGAGATTGGCAGCTTCTTTATTTAGCTCATCCAAGGTTACCCTCTACCTGTATAGTCGATCCTTCTCCTTTGAAGGATATGCTGGCTCTCAATTATTATGTCGAGGATATGCTGGCTCTCAATTATTATGTCGATGGTCTTTGTGGCAATTCTGTTGGCCCCTCCCTTGGAATTCTTTGGCTTTGGCTAAGGTGGCGGGTCTGTATCTCAATGCATCTCCTAATACACATTCAGCGCAATTCTGCGACTGCATGGGCACTGTGGGGATCAAGGTGGTCGGTCAGCCTCAACCTTCTAGTCCATCTCACGCTCAGCTTCTCCCGTCTTCTTCACTCTCAGCTCTCAACTGCGCAGGAAAGGATATCTCAGAATTCTAATTATTTTAATTGAAAAAGATATCCCTTGTGTTTAATAATTAATTTACCGTGGGATTTGATTGACACCATTTCCAATAGAATGAGTTAATGATATCATAATGACAAGACTAATGCTATCAAGTAATACGTAATTGAAATGGTATTAGTGGGGTTTGAATAAAGGCACCATTTGCAATAGAATATAACTTAATATTATGATAATGGCCAGACTTATGCCAGCGAGCAATTGAAATGGTCAAACTAATAATAGCTTTAGATATGTCATATATTTAGTGGGCTTTGAATAAGATTTCCATTTACAATAGAATATTAGTCAATGATATCGTAATGACAGGACTTAAAATTAATGATAACTTGAGATGGATAAAGATTAAATTCAAGACATGTTAATATTTCATTAAAAAATATTTGTATTTTAGAAAGGTATTTACATGGTGCAAGATTTTTTTTTAAAGCTTTGGCATTTTTGTGAAAGGCAAGTTTTATGTACAGATCAAATTGTTAGGTGGCTTCAATTTGTTTGACAGGAAATTAGATTTGTTGGTCACTTAATTGCATTATAGACCATCCAAAAATGAAAGAGT
This sequence comes from Pinus tabuliformis, assembly GCA_031772625.1. NCBI lineage: Eukaryota > Viridiplantae > Streptophyta > Pinopsida > Pinales > Pinaceae > Pinus > Pinus tabuliformis. The sequence continues at coordinate 1,299,703,341 of CM062804.1, forward strand.
TTGACACTGTCAAGTAAAGTGATATATCTCTGAATGTCATGATTCCTACTATATGCTTAATATCTAAAGCCTGAAACTATAAACTGAAAACACTGCATATGGCAAAATATATGTCAAAATTGGGACACTAATCCACTAACCTTTAGAAGAATCCACTGGGGTCGGATCCTTCAAACTAGAACCTGGAAGTTCTGACTGAGGGATGCATGGAATGTGGCTTTCAAAGCACCTAAGTCATCCATTTTTTTGCTGCAATTGAAACTAGATCCGCTGCACCTCTTTTTTAATTTTTGCAAGTCCATATTCAGTCTGAGTACATTCACCTGCGGGGGGGGGGGGCAAAGAAGGCCTTGGCTATGAGATTCTTCATTATCCAATAAAGATCAACAATTTGTTTAGACTGGGTAGATCTGCCGCATGAGTGACCTGGCTCTGGAGCCAGATCCTGCCAATCACCCAAATCCACATCTGATTTTGCCGCCTGCTAGTTCAATTCTGCCCCCCACCCCGAGATTAATTGATAGACATGTTCTGGACTGCCAATATAAAAAACCTAAGTTGCATCATAAATAAGGTTAGGTGGTTCGACGACCACGATTTCTAGAACATTGAGATTAGGATTGACTGGCCCTATGGTGTTGCACATTCCTTCTACCATGACCACAACCTCCTCCAGTCAATGATCCGGAGGAAGACAAAGGGCAGACCATGGATTTAACAATTAGACAAATGCACAAAGAACTGTTGAGATGGTTAAACCCAAAACTGGGCATGACATAGGTCGACCCATAGTGGGTGTTCAACTTAACAATCCACAACTATTTCCACACTAAACGACCTGTATGAGTAGTCAAGAAGACAAACAAGTAGCTGTGAGATAAAATTTTACCAACTGACCCATGATAGGGGTATAACAATGAATATGGCTTGTAGAGTGGACAAAGACCATCCCAAACTCCTCTAGACAACGAGAACCGAAATAATTAAACAGAGAAAGGAGGGCTATGTTCAAATTCCCGAGCAAATTCAATAAAAACCCAAACTATCGGCATAAGCACAACTATAAGCAAGCCAATGAATAAATCCAGTGAAATTCCATAACAGAGCCTCTAAACACATCCCCATACGCAAAAGCAAAATACCGAAGTATATAGAAATAGTAGACGGATCCACAGACAATTCGCCATACAGACCCATAATTTCCTTCCTCCCTTCATAGGTTGGTATCTCATTGATGTCGTATATCATAACCAGACTTCTCCAATAAAAACACACAAAAAATAGACTAGATAGGGGGTAATACAAGACAGGAAACTTCCATAGGGACAGGACCGCAGGAGAAGACCTTCGAAGGAGCTGATTCATATGTATGCAGGTGACAAGATGTGGTATCTTGCACTTCTTGTTGACGTCTTTCGCTCTGTTCTCCAACCACCAGGGTCTCTCTAACTTGAAGAGAGTTATGGAACCTTGACAAAGCAACACCATTCAAGATTTCCAAACAATTTATAATCTTGCCACCTTCACCTTCATAATAACTATTTCTCATGCAAACTGCCAATAGTACTACCCTACCGCTTGTGTGAAGAGTACATGGCCTCCATGCATTGCCCTTACTCTCCTTCATCTGCCGACGATTCATTCTGCTCCCACATTCATGATAGAGCATGCAAGGGCGTGGTTCAGGCTGCCCTCCGACCTTTTCATCGATCAATTTACTCATAACGTAAGTCTCGAGATGGGAAATGAACTGTCTCGCACGCCGATCGGGGATACATGTTTAAAGATTTGATTATTATTATTATTATTATTATGATTATAGAAATAAAATAATGTTATGTTAATTTTATTTTTTATTTGGTTTGTATTATTGTATTATTTGTTATTTATTTCAATGTTTATATAGTAGAAAAATAATTGGAGGAATTGGTGTGTTAGTTCATTTTTACCTATGGGTCTCAGTTTAAAGAATTAGGGTTTAAAACTTTCCAAGGTCATTTCAAGGAATTAAATGAATTTTTTTGTGGTTCAAAAACTTTCGTTTGTGCTGAGCCCCTTGAAATTGTTTTACACTCGTAGAATCTTTCCAATTGTGCAAGAAAGACACTAATTGGAATTTGTATGCAAAAGTTATGCCCCCTAGAAGTTGAGCTTCCAGTTTCACCACCATGGTTCGAGACAATGCCACGTCATACCAGTAACTCATGTACAGAGGGATAGCCATGTGTGATAATGAAGAATACTATAGAAAGGTCAAAGTTGTAACTCTAGTTGACAGTTCAAGGAGTCAAACTTGACCCCTAGTTGGGTATGAGGCTATTTTAAAATTGGGCCACTAGTAGTAGGGGTTCCATTCTATGTTACTGTATCTTGTTCCATAATAGAGTAGAGAAACTAAGAGTGAGAGTTAAAGAACATAACAAAGGGGGTTAGTGTTCTGTAGCAACCGAATATCCCATAGGTCTCAGTTATATTCATGGATAGTGTCTTCTCCTTTCTACTTGCATCATTTTCATACTAGAGAATATAGAATAGAGTAGCATCACCTTCTATATACGTCCTCTATTAATGGTTTCTAAGAGAGAATCTCTGTGTTCATTGTGGATGGTGTCAAATTGTATTTGTTATTTTGTATTTCCACATTTTATCTATTTCATGTGTAAGTAGAAAATTAGTAATTAACAAATTTGGCATGTAAAGGTATTTAACGTTCATAATATAGTTTTTAGTTTATCTTATCATATTTGTTGTGACAAATTGTCTAATAGAATATCCACAATAGTTTACACATTAATTTACACAATTGTGTGTTGTATTAAATATAAATTATTACAAGCCATGGAGGAGGGAAATAGCCAAGGAGGAGGAAGATTTTTGCACAATAGTTAAGGTTATGTGTGTGAGAGAGAGAGAGAATGATCACGAGCCATGGAGAAGGGACATAGCAAAGGAGGAGAAACATTTTTGCAAGGTATTCTAGGTTGCATGGGACAAACAAAGAAGACAAATATCACCGATAAGGTAAGTCATTCCCACCCTACTATACCTCTTTAGGTTGTAGTGGGGGCAATGGTACTCTTAATCATGCTTCTACTAGGTCCAAGTTTTATCGACCTTTTTTTAGCTCCTACTTAAAGGATGTTGTAATCGATTTCAAAGGAAGGATGGGTTATGGTTCTGCCAAAGATCATGATTTGTAGGAAAAGTAGTATGTTATATTACCTAAAGGAAATAATGGAGGAGAGTGTCCTCAAAATAACATTAAACCTCCTTGCTTATGTAATAATATATCATCATCATGTTTTAGAACATCGAAGGAGGAGTAATCAAGGAAGTAAAACAATCCAATGTGGTCTCAAGACTAAGGGATAAGCCAAGTTTATCCCTTGTGTAGATTGAAAAATGGAAACCTATATCTATTGAGGAGCTTGTTGGAGGGAGTTGAGTGCAACAAGAAATGTAGAGGAGATCTTGAGATGGCACACCAATTGATATTCCAGAGAGGTAGTGGGAAAGAAAGTGAATTTGTGTGTCAATATTAAGAAGGAGAAGATGACATTAATCATGGGAATTGATGTGGGGATGGAACGAGTCCTTATTTACCAAGAAGTGATAATAGTGAGGAAATTTCATGGAAATTTTATTCCCCATGAAACTATCGGTTATTGGATTCATAAATAATGGATTAAATATTTGGTATATGCATTATTTTTTCACATTCTAGCCTGATATTAGATAACATTTATCTTCAATTTAGAGATGGACAAAAGACTAACCAACAAGATAAGTAGTACTAAGATAGCTCCATCTTACCCCTCAAGGGATGAACCCCCCTTTTATACCCTATGAAGAAAAAAACCAACATTCAACATTCCCTTGATTAAGTTAATTTTGTAACCTTGGAATTGTGAGCTAAAAACGGCTTAACCTTGATGGAACAAATTGAGGAAATTTTTGGACATTGATGAAAGGACAAGAAACCTAGAGAGCACCATAGTGGCCAAGATATGCGTGGAGATGAATGTAGGGGATGACCTACTAGAAGAAACTGGCATTGAGATAGGGAAATGTTGGTCCTACAAGGAAGGACCAATGTATGTAAAAATCCATTTTAGATGCAATGTATTCCATATATACGATCATTTAGGTACGACGTGCCCTAAGAAAAATACCCTTGATGAAGAGCCCATCAATGAGTAGGTATTTTGTTTTTTAACCATGGCAACTGATAACTAATTAGAGTGATCTAGGTTAGGTCTAGGATCAAACCTATTGGCTACCACTATAGCCCAAGAATATATCCAACCTCTTGCAAGCCAAATATACCAATAATGTGTGACTTAGCAAGGACCAAAGTGTCTCAAGACATACTAAAGTGGACCTCTATCTGAGGGGGCATCTACCTAGGCTACCTTATCATAACAAGCCAACATGTCACTTGTGGAAATTGAACCTACTGGGGAGGAGGATAAAAACACTCTATTCTTGGATATATAAGGAAGAGGAACATCTAATGAAAGGAGGCAAAAGTAAGCCCTTTGATATTGTTGAGGAATAAATTTTGGCTATTGTAGCTAGGATACTTCAAAGTATTGTTAAGGCTCAAACTCCAAGTCTCTCAAGGAGTAAATATTCAAAGTTCAATACTTGTTAGGAGTAGAAAATGGTGTTTGATCATTGTTTTGGTTGATGTAAATGCAATGTGTTCTTAATATTCATTGTTTTAAAGGAACATTGTGGGGCAATCCAAGGGGAATATTGTGGGGAAATAAAAATATGAACAATCTGATCATGTAATCATGTATCAATCTTCCACCCAAGAATTTAGAATTTTGATTGATTTGGAATTATGATCAATTTTCTAAGTATAGATTATGAGAGAGGTCTAGCCTAGATGCACCTTGGGATAATGTAACCCATCCCCATAATTGATCCTAGTGATCAATCTCTCCTCAAGAGATTTGAACCTAGAACCTAATGAAAATAAAACTCTACATAAACCAATGCACTTGTTGGTTCGAAACGCGTCGGCCAAAAATTTCTCTTATATGATTTCTACCAAAACAACTTTACTTAATAAGTATCCAGCTCATATATTTGTGAAACTCTAACAACAACCCAAAAAAACAAAATTACCCAAATTTATACCCAAAACAAAACAAATTCCCTTTGCTAGTTCATGAAACCAACCCTTAATACAAATATCATATAATGGTTATTAATGACCTTACGGATATTTTGGGAAGAGATAAACGCACTGAATGAATGCTCGGATTCTGTTTTTATTTTGTCAGTGACTGCAAACACGCAAGATGAATGAGTTTGAATTAGAGTACGATTCCAAGTTGCTCCACTGGACTTCGGTCCATGCTTAGATGATTCGTTGAATACATTTATGGGAGAATTTAACGAATTTCTGATTAAGGACTACGAAATATTTGCCGGAGGAGCATTAAGTGAATACTAAATTCGGAACAAATTTGCCGGAGGAGCATCCGATTAATTAAAAAGGGCAGATTGCCGACCAATCATGATATGAAATTAAAAATAGAATTGATAATAAAAAAATATTGATATGGTTTTGTGAACTCCATTTTGGTAAACGCACAAAGAAAAAGAAAATCATACAAAACTCAAATTATTTTTAAATTTCGACTCAAATCAATTTTTTTAATACAAAAATAAAATTCCTTTTAATTTATCTAAAATTAAAGTTAATTATAGTAATATAATAAAGAGTGGTCTTTTAAGTGTGGATTTTTTTTTTCTTAAGTTGTATTATATTATCATAATTTCAAAAACAAAATATATCAATAGATTATCTAGATACACCATTGCTGTTATATTAGGCAAAATAATAGGCTTGAGAGCTAACAAGAGTTATGCTCTAGACAAGATTGAGCTTGTGAAGAAGCCAAGACAACCTGTGTCATTGGTTATTTTTGAACCAAAAGTAGCACAAGAAGATAATTTTCCAGAATTACACATTACGGGGGTGGGTTGGGGGGAAACAGTGGTGGGGTTGCAAAGAACGTTGCCCACTCATGCGTGTGGTAATCAATATGCTCCACCCGTGTCTCCAATGCACGGAGGTGGTCATTTGTTCACCGAAGCTGTCGTCGAAGGCCATCTATGGAGTCTAGGAGTTCATTCTGCGTGTGTTGGAGGTCGTTGATGTAGGCCACTAGTTCATTCTGGTCATCGTAACATTATTCCCTCAGAGTCTCCATGCTCAGATGGAGATTGTTCAATTGTGCCACAATGGAATCCAGGGTGGTCGGGGCCTCTACGTGGCCTGGGGAGCGACCTGGGGACATTGCTGCCTCAACATCAAAGTGGCGACTCTTGGTCGACTCCGAGCCCAAACTGGGCACATCTTGTGATAGACGATTTTCTATACGGTGATTGGCTCCCCCTTTGCGAGTGTGACCTCTCTATCTTGCCATAGAACCGACTCCTCCTCCGCCAGTTGCACCACCGCAGGGACGAACCTGGTTGCCCTGTGAAACCCACCACACAAGCCTAATATGGACCAAACACAAAAATACACTACTTACCTCCCCGATGTCAGGGTTCACTGTATACCTGGTGCAATTCCCATACCCCTCCTCACTGTCTGCTGACGAGCTGGGAGGCGCGCTACCAGTCTCGAAAGTGGACAAGTTGCTCCAGGGGAAGAGCCGCGACCCAAATTCTCCGCCACACTGCCTCTCCAAAGGAGCAATCTTGTTCCTAAAGTAGGCTCAGAGTGAGGTAGGAGAAGTGAGAGCCCACTACGCACACTCTCCGACCCTAGCACTGTAATTCTCGTCACGACAGCTATTCCAGTTACCTCCCAGATCCCATGGCTAGAGTGCTTGTAGGTTCCTATCCCCCGCATACCCGACTGCATCGAACTCATCCTGCACTGTTGCCTCAAGCCTTCGCCTGAGCCAGGACGCCAATACCTCACTGCTCTCCCGCACCTAGCACTCCCTCCTCATCACCGAACAACTACAAATGACCACCCTCCTACCTTTGTTGCACATTAAGTAACGCTCGCTGGAGGAGCCTAGGTCCCAATGACCTTTATGACGTTTGTGTTGTGTGTGGAGGCCCATCTAGCTCCACACTCCAATGCAAAGCCACCTGTCGCAATGATTGGACATCCCCATCGGGGAAGTGTGATTTAATTTCTTAATACGAAGATAAAATTCATTTTAATTTACCTAAAATTAAAGTTAATTATGGTAAATATAATAAGGAGTGGTCTTTAAGTGTGATTTTTTGGAGTTTCAGAGGGATTTTTAACGGGAATCCTCGGAAATAAATTGTAGCTAGATTTTGATTTAAGTTATTTAATATATGGATTCAACACCCTCAAAAACCTCTGGGGCACTTTGATTGTGAAGAGTTCACTCGTCAAACTTGTGATTTCAAAGAATCCCTGCTAGATTCTAGACAAATTAGATCGGAAAATAAACCGGAAAACTTTCCAAAAGGTCACACTTAAAGACTAATCGTCGCCAAAATTATGTTTTATGGAACAATGTAACTATCAATTTCTCTTATTTCAAATTTCAAATTTGAAATATTATGAAGACTAAACCCCACACAAATTAATTGAACCTTCGTATTTCATATATATGCATGTATATTTATTGTGAAACATTATATATATATATACACACACACACACACAACTTGAGTGGACCTAATGGTTACGAGCATGTGTTTCCTCCTAAGAGCTCGCAGATTCAAACCCATAGGGGTAGAGTATATATGTCTTTTTAGACTTAGCAGTCCAATCGATGCGCGAAGCTGGGTCCCTTGTACCACAAACAAAGGGGTCTCATACACCAATTTGGTGTCTGACTTGGCCATAACTTTAAAATTGGATTATATATATATTCCCCTTTTAATTATGCTACATTTAACATAATACCATGGATCATTTTTATTTTTATTTTATAGGGTTATTTTTATTTCGTTATTTTTATTCTTTTATTTTATTTTGACTAAGTCAAAATGTTTACATTACATTATATTAATATTTTTATTTAATTTAACTTAGTCAAAATATTAAACATTAAATTACAACGTCTTTACTATATCGACTGGAGACCCTCTCTACGCAATTATAATCTATCAATATTATAAAATATAATACAACCAATTTACAAAGAATTTGTTTCTAAAAAAATACTAAGAAAATAAAGATATATGGCAACAATAATAGTTAATATTAATTACCTTGTAAAAAAATTGGCTTAAGAGAAGGTGCGTACACATGGAGAATCACACTCAAATTTTCAAAAGAATATTTGTGAAATTAAAATATAAGGAGGATCATCTTGTCTAGTCCCTACACCACTTTAGCGATGATGAGCCAATAATGGGATATAAAGATTTAGTATTGGATAGTATTGAATATATCATAAATTTAGTGGTAGAAAAAGTTTTGGAAATTTAAATGTCTAGCAAAAATCATCATTATTTATGTGGTTTCTATTAAACAATAAAATTTTAATATAAAATCTTAGAATATGATATCTTATAGAAAAAAAGTTATGAGGGTCCATGAAGATGTTGCCCTTGCATGATGAACTCTAAAACTAACTTCCATTTGATGTTGTCATGTAAGTTTACCAAAGTGGCTTGGTTGGAATCAACCAAAATAAATAACGAGTTTAAAAATTGTTGGGAAGGGAACTATTGTTTAATAAGCTCTTAAAAGCTAGTGTTTAAACCAAAAAAAACTGGCAATATAGAGCTCTTTCTATAACTGTAGCATGAGGAATATGCTTAACCATAAACCAAAAATGGTTTGGAGAAGATGTGATTATAACTCTACAAAATGCTATGCAAAATATAAGTACCGTTTCCACTTTCCCTCAACAAAAATATTTATATATTCCAAAGAACGTCTCCCAATAAATTATAAATAAGGAAATGCCATGGCCTTTTTCTTATGGGCCTCCTCAGGAACCCCTAGAGGAGGAGCTAAGAGAATTATTCATCTTTTTGCTAGCTATAATATCTCTTTTTTTTTGTAAGCTAACATAGGACCTTTCATGTTCTATTAATTCAGGTTAAAACACTGTACATGCATACAGTGGCCTCAACCCGCCCCGAAGGGAAACTGGGTCTATTGGCCACCTTAGGTTTTTATATGCCATCCAAAAACAGAAAATACTAAGCCTGCTTGTCCATGCTAAGTATACTGAACAACCAAAGAGACTAATCTTGTTTCCTATTTGCATAATGAACTATAACAAAATGAGAGCATGCTCTCAGCAACCTAACTAAGAGAACCTTATACATAACCGGAGGTATCAGTCTGCCATAGTACCCTGTTGATTGTCTTCTTCCTTGGTTTTAGAAGCTATCTTCTTTAACTGCTACTGAATCTCATCGAGCTTTCCATCCTGCATGAGAAGAGTTATCTGAAGGTTCTTCATCTCTTTTTTCAAATTTGGAATACCCTGGGCCATTTCTGCCATCTCCATAGCTACCTGTTCCATTGCTTTTGCCAGCAACCTCTTCATTACCCAGTAAACATGAAGGGCCTGCTTATATAGGGACATGCGACCTCTGGTGTTTCCTGGGTCCGGCAATAGATATTCCCAATCTTCCATTTCATATTCCGACTCCTCCTGCATGGCCGCATCCTCCAACTCCTGAATTATCCTCCGAATGTCAGCATTAGTTTCCTCACTATACGCTCTCTCCGCATTCTGGACCTGATGCTTCAGTGTCTTTTTGCCACGACGCTTTCCAACCGGAGATGAGGAGTTCCGGTCCTGGCTACCAGCTTGGTGCCCTCTCACCCTGCCTTTGCGGCCCCTTCCTCGGCCTGAGCTACCAGCTTTACTGTCTTCCTTTACTTTATTTCCCTGACCAACTATGACAGAGGGGCCGCCTAGGCATCCTTCATCTCCATGTCCCTTAGTTTTCTTATCTAGGTTCTTTGCCTCGTCTGATAGCCTATCCTCAGGAGGCCTCCCCTTCCCCATACTACTTTTCCGCGTCTGCACATGATACCCCTGTTCTGGATTTTTCAGTTCCACCCCTCCTATCTTCTCCATGCCCGACTGATTCTGTTCCATAACTTCGCGGGGGTCAGCTATGCTTCTTTCCTGCCCCGTCCAGCTTCCTACCCTGCTCATATCAGTAGCTGTCTTTCTCATTCTTCTCTCTGTTGCCTTTCGTTTGGTTTTTCCAAGGATGGGTGGCCAATCTTTCTGCTTTCGCCTGCCTGCTTTTTCCCTAGAACTTCCGTTCGAATCCTTACTCCTATCCAGGCTATCTCCGCGGTCATTAACACATTTCCTTCCCACACGCCTTTTCCCGTATCCACTTACCTTATCTTGCTACCCGCCTCTGTTCTTTTGTACCTCCTCCCTCTGTCGCATGCATTCTCCATGATCACCCACTCCTCCTCTGCTTAATACTGCGCCAGCTAACCTGTGTCCCATCGTTGGAGCGCCGCCTCTTTCCCCACCTCTGCCTTTCATTGCTCCGTCTTCACAGCTCCTTGGAATAATGCCCTGCCTGCAGATTTCTCTGTCAACCTGAGTTATTATCCTTGTGCAAGGTGGCTTATCATACCCCCTCCCTGTCATTGCAATAATCTCCCTCGTCGCCGCCATTTTCACCCCGATCAGGGGGTGCTAGCTATAATATCTCATTCTGGGTTGGTATTGGCAATAAAAATGAACCATTGTGAAATATTGGCACTCCAACATTGGTTAATGTTGGCCTTGGAAAATGGAATTACCCACCTTCAAATCTATGGCAATTCCTTGTTAGTTATTTAGGGGATTAAAGGGGAATTTTCTTTGTTTATTCCTTGATATTATGAAGGACATTTTTTTTTTTTTACATCTCCTTTGAACATGTTCACAGACATGTTTACAAAGAAAGAAATAAGGAAATTCAACTATTAATCAAAGTGAACTTAAATTTAGAAAGTATATGAAACCATCCCTACTTTCTAACATTGAATTTGCATACATGTAAGGCCATATGCCCTATGGAAATCCTCCAATGCATTATATTTGTATAAGGACCTATGCCTTATGGAAATCTTCGAATGCATTTATATTTATAGTTTTATTTTATAAAGAAGATTAATTGATATTTTTTATTGGGAAAAAAAATAAAATAAAGATGCTATTTATTTAAATACAATTTTTTTTGTTAAGCTTGGCAAGTCCTTCTTTTTCTATTTATAAAAAGAAAGTTTACACTACATATGTGAGATAGGTGGCCTCAACTTGCCCATGGGAGACCAAGTCTGTTGGCCACTTATCCTCATTATAAGCCATCCAAAAACAGTAAAGTATCAGTCGTTCTAACCAAGCTATATATGTATCAGTTTCATGATAAGATTCTATATGTCTATCTAACATAAGCATGCATATTTAAAAGTAAATACTACCCGAAAAAACCAAAAAAGATGCCCAGGTAACTGCTTATTCCTACTGTTCTTCTGACGCTGACTCAACCGGTGTCAGGTCCTTGGCTGAGTCACCAGACATCTTAGCTAGCTCGATGATGCAAGGGATGTGCCTTTGAATTCTGTCTAGGTGGATGTCCTGCTTATGCAGTTGTAATTGGGTTGTCTGCAAATATTTTTTATAGCAGGCATGTCCTGGAGAGTCAGTTCCATCCCCAATGAAATTTGCTCCATTGCCTTCCCCATAAGGCTCTTCATGAGCCAATATAGATAGAGGGTTTGTTTAAACTAGGTTATTCTGCCTCTAGTATTCCCAGGATCCGGAATTACAACCCGCCAGTTCTCCATCTCCTCCTCGGATTCGCCTTCTTGTTTAATTTCCCCCTCCCAATCTTCCAACAGCTTGCAGATGCCAGCATTCGTTCCCTCCCTATAAGTTGTCGTCGCTTCACTGATGAGGCGTTCTACAGGTTTCCTCCCTCGTCTTGGTTTCGAGGTGCTCGGGTCATTTGCTCGAGTTGGATCCCGCCCATGTTTGTCGCGTCCTCTTCCTCTTGTCGGTCAAACCATCTCCGCTTTGTCCCCTGCCTGTTCAAAAGTAAGAAGGATTAGCTCTCTGTGCCTTGCCTCATGCCCCTCTGGCATAATTCGGTTGACCCACCCCTCATGCAACCAAGCGCAACTGCCTCTGCCCGAGTGTGCCTTCCCATTCCCATATGTGCGTTCATGAGTTTTCCATCGAGGTTGTGCCTTCCCATGCCCCCCTGCCCAGTAAAGTTGTGCCACTACTTTGCCACTCGCTCTGCCATCGCTCATGCATTACTTCTGCCTCACCACCCACATTGTAATACAAATTCTCTCGACTACTCATAGGAGGAGCTTCCCATTTCCATACCTGGTCAACACTCATGGTTCTCACAGCCAACCCATCAAGCCAGACCACAATCACCCCTAAGCTGCGTTTTTCTCCACGGCCATCCCCCCAATTTTCCTCCCCTGGCATCTCTTGAACCCCTCATCCATAAACAAACAGAGTTTCCATAGCAAGGGACTTGAAGGACCAAGAAACATACCCGAAAACGCTCCGCTGATGCCGGCGATGGTAGCTCCACTTGCTTGCTCCCATGTTCCTCCTCCCACCAGCGTTCGCAATAATGCAATTCTCCCTGTCCCAAATTCCTTTTATTTCCCACTCTATCTTACCTTGCCGATTCACCTTTCCTTCCTTACACGCCTCACCTCCTACTTCATCCTGGTCATACCTGCCACCTCTCCCATCTCCTCTGTCAGTCTGCATGCAGGAGGCCACTGCACCCATCACCATGAGTGTGTGGGGGCGGTGAGTGATACCCTTCCTGCCTCGGGCACGCACCCCAATCAGGGGATTCATTTAAATATAATTTAATGAAATAATAATAATAAAAGAAATATTATAATCGTTTAAGACAAAAACCAATGTAATAGTTAAAAGTTTGTTGATTGATGATCATATGAATATCTTGAAACTAAAATATAAACTTAATATTGAAAAACTTAATAAAAGAAAACAAATTAAAATCATATAATATTATAATCATAACTAGTTTTAAGATGAGAAACCAATGTAGTAATAAAAAGGTTGTTGATTTCCTGATTACAAGAATATTTTGAAACTAAAATATAAAGGGTTTTGTCAAATGGTATGTCTCCATGGTATATGTTTGGCTTAGTATGTGTTTTGTGTCTTGATATGTTGTATATGTCCATGTTTTTGTTTTTTTATTCTTTTTCTCAATAATATTTGAAGACAATGAATCTATAAATACAAGTAGTGTCTTATTTTGAAGATACTTTATCTAATGATCAAATCTTAGTTGTTTTTTCAAGTGACTTATCCTTAATTAAGAAGGTGCATACCAAGACATGGGGTGATAAAGGGATGCAAAAATCATTTAGAGAAAAAATCTTTAGAAAATGGGTTTGGCACTTTTTATGTGTAGTTGTTAGAGTTGTGGGTCCACAAGAACAATTACCATAATGTGATCCAAGTGTTGAAGAAACCCTCAAGCAGTGCCCAAGTATATGACAAGGTGGCAAGGCGCCTTTGGACTTGATGCCATTGGTAGTGCCAAAATCATTTTCACTTATCCACTAAGGACCCAAATATTTTCTTTGATAAACTTTTTGATTCGTAAGGATTAAATCTTGCATTCAAATCCAACTAAATATGTTCTAGAGGGTGGTGGGGTGGGTATTGTTAGCAAATCATTGGATGTTTATTTTCTTAGGGGTCATAAGGAGTTTTCCACGAAGGAAGGCGGTGTTTGGAGAAAAAGGATGGTATTGAAGTGGCAAGAAGGGGGTGCTCATTTAGTGCAGGAGCAGATTTGAAGGTAGACTATATCCTTTAGTTCTCATGTAAAATTTTGGTTACAAAATTTGAGTGGACGAGATTTTCAATGGACTCTCTAGATTCATGGTTCAGTTCCATTGGACACTAGTAGTAGGCTATTGACAATTTTTCCACATACTTACTTGAGGGTGGCTAACACAATTTTTTTTTAGGGTGGAAGCTAGTTTGAAGGTTTATCTAACTTGGCATTGAAACCTTGACTTGTTTTGATCCTCTAAGAGAGGTGGTTGCAAGTATGTCCATTTGCGTGAAGCTTCTAAGTTTTCCAATGAGGTTTTGGAATGAATCTATTTTATTTTCTATTGGAAATTTGTTACGAAAAACTATTAAGGCTAAATACTATAAAATACTAATGTATATCATTAACTGGCTTGGATACTAGTGGTGATTGACATTATGGAGGTTTATTTGACTCGGCATAGGTGGCAGTGGAGAATCATGTCTTCAATCAAATTTCAATGATCTCATTGTCATACATATATTAGTAGGGATTGTGATAAACCTTACTTCTTGAAAGTTTGGAAGAAAAAGGATTCTCCAAATCCTAATTCTATACAAAATTACAAAACACCACATAAATTTATTAATCTAACCTCCTGCGCAAAATAACAACACTTAATCAATAAAAGAAAGGAGCTAAGAGACAAAAGAAAGAACATATTGGATTCATGTGATAGCAACACTTAATCAATAAAATAAAGGAACTAAGAGACAAAAGAAAGAACATATTGGATTCATGCGATAAAAACTCCTGATTAATAAAATAAAGGCGCTAAAAGACAAAATAAAGAACATATTGGATTCATGCGATAACAACACTTGATCAATAAAAGAAAGGAGCTAAGAGACAAAAGAAAGAACATATTGGATTCATGAGATAAAACCCTGCACAGGGAAACATCCACAGGAAGGTAATATCATATTTATTATCTTCATAAATCTCCAATATTACATAGAGCACCATCATAAATGCATCATTACTTTACAATGATAATGCTATCATACTTTTTTGTGTTCTTCATGAGACTCCCTAACCTCTATTATATACCAAAATATATGGAGGAATTACATCCCAATAATGCATGTGGAATAATGTGATTTCAACTCTTTATAATAAAGTATTAAAAAGGTATTTTATTCCATGATGAATGTGGGATATGCCTTTTTTACATAAAATTAAAGTTTCTTATGACATAATCTTGACATTATTATCTTCCAAAGGTACATATTCCAACACTCCCCCTTAATTATGACTAGGGAGAATTGACATTTATGGAGGAATATGGCATTACATAAACACTTCCCCTTGATGACAAATTTCCACATTCCCAACAACTTTTGAATTCATACAAACTTCGCCTCTACCATAGATGTGGTGAAGATATCAATTGCTTGTAGCTCCGTGGGACAATACTCAAAAGAATTATGAGCACCACTTCTAAGGAAGTTTGAGCATTATCACTAATAACAAAGACATGCTTCTAAGGAAGTATGAACATTGTCAGTAGTAACAAAGAAACACTTCTAAGGAAGTATGAACAATGTCACTAATGTTATAATCCTTTTTGCCACTTTATGTTAATAGGAGGAACCTTAGTGCAACTGTAACTCTCCCTCCCACCCCCTTGGATTAAACTCAACAAAATGGAAGGTGTTACCTTAAATTAATCCAACCTCCATCATCTCATCATAGAAATGGTGTTATAAAATTTATTCCTTCCCCATAGTTAGTGGAATTAAATTTGGACAACACCATCGCTTTCATCTCATCGAGAGATTTCCAGTGATATAAACTTTATCTCAACCCAACCTTTGGATTGGAAGTTATTCCCATTTGAATTTTTGGCATCGTAACCCTCAACACATCATCAAGGATTCACCATGTGGCACCTCACCCTCATGTGAAATCCATTGTGGCACTTTCCACGTCTCATTGCCTTAGCGCCACTATGTTTGTGCCATTTCCTTAGAATGACACTCCATTCTAGCCTTTACAAAGTGTCACACCTTTTCATGTCAAATGACGGGGACAATTTTCATCCGGCAACTTTGTCTAATTTGTGCCATTATGCCACACCCCAAGGTCATACCACTCTACCACCTGTGGCATGATGTGGATGACTTCCTGTTAGGTAACATAGATATATTTGTCCTGCAACTTCCGTCTCTTTTGCAAATTTTGTTAACTTCGTTGATAGTTATGAAAGACACCAAAAAATATCCTTTGTGGTCTGTGGTGACATGGTTCCCCTCCACATGCATCGCCACACCAATACTGTGTGGCATCACAATCCACTACCACATGTATTTTAGATGACACATCAATTAAACAACACATCGCCCACTCTTATAGGCTCTTGCTGACGTCCTACTCATGCTAGGGTGGCATCACCTTGCCACTTCAACTTAGGTCTTCGGTCCCATCAAGGTCCTAAATGTCTATGCAAGGCAGTGATCCCCATTTATGGCCGAAGAAGGATATCTGTCACACCCTCCATCAACAACGCCAACACTCCTAACATAGCATAACTCCTCGTCACACCTCTGCAACATGACGACAATATTGGGGACAGGTGATGGGAAGCTTCCCATCTAGAGCCCTCTACCAACCACACCATTTTTCCACTAACCATATATTGACATTCCCGACACGATGCAACATGAATATTTTATGGTGGTTAATAGGAGTGTTCCCATTCTTCACTTTGTTAACTCAACGCCTTAATAATTTATGGGGCTCCCCTTGAAACTTAATCAAGGCCAATTCAACCCGAAGACAGACCATCTCTATGCATGCCCAAAGTTGAAGTCTTGAGAACTTTAATGATGCTTCATAACCATTCTTGACACATTAGATGGAAGATATCAACATCATTTCATATCCAAAAAAGATGGACAATGCCCATCATACATAATTGAAGTCCACATAGTCTCTCTGCATGCCCTAAGCAACATTCACAATCATCACAATGCAACACATAGGAATACACATCCTCATTGATAGTGTTGGTACACATCTATTATCATATAAATACATTAGCCATTATTCATATTTCATATACATGCACAAGATACAAGTGAGCAACTTATCTTAGTAGTTGGATGACTATAAATTGAGAGAGAGACTCCCGCTCTCCACCCAATCGTAGGCCAATTGCACTGCAACATTTCATGTGGTTGAATCTAAGGAGTAAGTGCTCAAGGAAATTCAATTGATGCCAATCAATCTAATCACATAAGACTTTAGAGACCACCCAGTCTCCACCCACCTTGTTTAGGATTATATCCTCTAGTGTCTCGACCTATTGACCCAAGAATTTAAAGCACTCTAATGTCCATCTACTAATCCCATAGATAAGAAAAAACACAGAGTTTTCACTCTACCTAGAAGGAATCTAGAGTACAATGTATTCCACCTGCTCCACCTCATAGGACTCCAGAATGAACTGTGTCTCCACCTGTGCCTTCTCTTCAACCACGCTTCTACTATGCAAGGATCTAGAGCATACAACGATTTCACCCACTTAACCCAACAGGATTCCAGACTACATTGTGTCTCCACCTATATTATTTCTTCAACCACCCTTCTTAGTGCGCTCCTACTATAACTCCAATGCTTGTTCCAATATTCTCTTTTTATTCTGCAAGTTCACTTGCAAATCCCTGTATTCCTAATCCCACATATAACATCCTTTATAAAAATTTATTATAAAGTTTATATGAATGAAAGTGTAATTATATTATATATATATAATTCTTACTAAATGGATTTTAATTAATCTTTATGTAAAATTCCTTTAATTAAAAAATATCTCCTCTTTAATAATTAACTTACTATTTTATATTTAATGGCGTTTGAATAAAGATCCCATTTTTAATGATATCATAATGACAAGACATATGCTATCAAGTAATTTAAATGGTATTAGTGGGGATTGAATAAAGGCCCTATTTGCAATATAATATAAGTTAATAATATCAGAATGATGAGACTTATGCTAACTAGCAATTGAAATGTTAAAATTAATAATAACTTGAGATATGTCATATATTTAGTGGGGTTTGAATAAGATTTCCATTTACGGTAGGATAATATAAGTTAGCGATATCATAATGACAAGACTTGTGTTAACGTGTTGTTTAAATGGTAAAACTAATGATAACTTGAAATATGTGGATAAACATCACATTCAAGGCATGTGAACCTTTCATTATTATTATTATTTTCTGTCCAAAAACAACATATTTACATGTTTAAAGATTTAATCCTTACTATCCTAAATAATGTTATGATATTTTTGTGAACCTTTCATTATTATTATTATTTTCTGTCCAAAAACAACATATTTACATGTTTAAAGATTTAATCCTTACTATCCTAAATAATGTTATGATATTTTTATTTATGATATAGTTTTGATTATTATATTATTTATTATTTATTATTATTATTATTTTTATAATAGAAAAATTAGAAGAATTAACAAGTAGGTTTATTTTTACCTATGAGTTATAGTTTGAAGAAATAAGGTTTAAACTTTTTTGGATCTATTTTGAGGCATTGAATGAAGCTTGTTGTGGTCTAAAAGCTCTTGTTTGCACTAAGCCCTTTAAAGTTGTTTTACACTCATAGAATTTTCCAATGGTGCAAGAAAGACATCAAGTGGAGTTTGTATACAAAATTGATGCCTTCCAAAAATTGAGCTTTTAGTTTCACCACCATGGTTCGAGACAATGCCACATTCGCCCCTGTTACTCATGCAAAGAGGGCTAGCCACCTGTGAACTGTGAAGAAGACTTTAGAAAGGTCAAAGTTGTAGCTCTAGAGTTGAAGGAGTCAAACTTGAGCCTTAGTTAGGTATGAGGCTAATTTAAAATTGGGGCACTAGGAGTGGGGGTTCTATTCTATTCTATTGTATCTTGTTCCATAATAGAGTAGAGCAACTAGGAGTGAGAGTTAAAGAGCATAACATAAGGGTCTAGTGTTATGTAGCAACCTAATAGACCATAGCTATCATGTAACTTCATAGAGAGTTTCTCCTCCTTTCTACTTGCATTATTTCCACAATAGAGAAAAGAGAGTAAAATAGCCTCACATTCTAGCTAGGTTCTCTAGTAATGGTTTATAAGAGAAAATCTTTTTATTCATAGTGGATGGTGTCAAATTGTATGTTTTATTTTGTATTTTCCACATCTTATCTATTTCATGTGTAAGCATAAATCAATAACTAACAAATTTGGAATTTAAAGGAAGTTAACCTTCATAATATAGTTTTCAATTTATTTTATCAGATTCATTGTGACAAATTGTCCGATGGAATATCCACAATAGTTTACATCTTAATTTACATAATTGTGTGTGTATTACATATAAATTATTGCAAGCCATGGAGGAGGGACATAACCAAGGAGGAGAAAGGTTTTTGCTTAATAATTAATGTTATGTGTGTGTGTGAGAGAGAGAGAGAATGATCACGAGCCATGGAGGAGGGGCATAGAAAATGAGGAGAAGGGTTTTTGAAAAATAGTCAAGGTTGCATGGGACAAATAAAGAAGGCAAATATCACCAATAAGGTAAGTGATTCCCACCCTTCTATTACCTCTATGGGTAGGAGTGGGGGCAATATTACTCTTAATCATGCTTCTACTAAGTTCAAATTTTATTGACCTTTTTTGAGCCCCTACTTAAAGGATGTTGTAGTTGGTTTCAAAGGAGTGATAAGGGTTTCTCATGGTTCTGTCAAAGATCATGATATGCAGGAAAATTAGTACGGGGTATTATCTAAATGAAATAATGGAGGAGAGTGTCGTGAAAAGAGCATGAAACCTCCTTGCTTATGTAATAATATATCGTCATCAAGTTTCATTGAAGGAGGAGTAATTAAGGAAGCAAAACAATCCAATGTGGTCTCAGGACTAAGGGATAAGCCAAGTTTATCCCTTGTGTAGATTGCAAAATGGACACCTTTCACTACAACAAAACAGACAATTTGCACCAGATTTAGCACCAGATTCTAGTGCATTTTTTTCTCAATTGGGATGAGCAACCTGGCGCTAAATCTGGCTCTATTGTACAATTTTTAAAGCGTCCTTTTTTGCACCAAATTTTGCATCTTTTTTACGCCAAATTTTCCATCATTTTCTGCATCATATTTGGCACCAAGATTTTCATTTGGTTTTACAACAGGTTTTGCTTCTAGTTTTGTGCCTTTTTTTGCTTCCTCTTTTGTGGAATTCTTTGCTTCTATTTTTGTGTCATAATTTGCATCGATTTTTACACCATCTTTGACATCTTATTTAGCGCCTTTTTTTACATCCAATTTGTGCCAATTTTTGCATCTGGTCTTATGCCATCTTTTGCTTCACATTTTGTACTTATTTTTACATCTATTTTTGTGCCAATTTTTCTGCCTTTTTTTACACCATCTTTTCCATCCAATTTTGCACCATATGTTGAATCTGATTTAGTGTCAAATTTCGCATGCATTTTTGCACCATTTTTTGCATCCACTTTTGCATTTTATTTATCTCCCTTTTTTGCATCCTATTTTGCACCATATTTTTCATTTAATTTTGCATCATTTGTTGCATCCAATTTAGCATCATTTTTAACACCATTTCTTGCATCCAATTTTTCATCCTTTTGAGCATCTAAATTTGCATCCTATGTTGAACCATATATTGCATCCACCTTTGCATCCCATTTTGTGTCTATTGTTACGTTCACTTTTGAGCCATTTTTTCGTCTACTTTTGCATTTGTTTTTGCACCAAGTTTTGAATGATTTGTTGCATCATTTTACATCCAATGTTGCATCTCAATTTGCATCCAAAATTGAGCCATTTTTATGCCCATTTTTGCACCATTTTTTCTTCTTTTGTGTCCAATTTTGCACCATTTTTTATGTCCAAATTTGCATCCTTTTTGGTATCTAGTTTTTCATCCTTTTTGGCTTCCAAATTTGCATCCTTTTTTCTGCCACATTTTGTGTCCACATTTGCATCTCATTTTGCACCTAGATTTTAGTTGGAATTTTCATCTAGTTATGCATCATCTTTGACATCCTTGGTTTCACCATTTTTAAGTCCCATTTTGCATCTTGTTTTGTGTCTTTTCTTACATCCTTTTTGCATCCTAATTTTACACCATTCTTTGCATCCTCATTTTGGTGTCCATTTTTGCATCCTTGTTTGCACCCAATTCGGTATCCTTTCATATGCCCTATTTTGTTCCCTTCTTTGTGTCTAGTGTTGCACCCTTTTTTAATTTTACTTTAAAAACCTTTTTGTGTCATTGTTTGCATATTGTTTTGATGGCTAGTTTAACATCCAATTCTACTCCCAATTTTTCATCCATGGTTAAATCCACTTTTGGCTTCTTGTTTAGAGTTTTACTTTTATTTCCATTTATGACCACCTCTATGGGTTCATTTTACTAAGTTCATTTACATAGTGAAATATATTAAATTTTCTAAATATCATTTTTCTGTAGGATTTAATGCATGGTTAGATGAAAACAAAACCCTCTCAGTTTATCTCAGAAACCTAGGAAAAACCAATTAAGAGAAAGGTTGTTCTAAGGCTTAGGATTCTTAGTAGATCAAGATGTAGAGTATAGATTAAGAAAAAGAGAATGAATTCTTGTGAGTCCTCGCATGCAAGTCTTCTTGGAGTTTTTCGTATAGCCAAGAAGCGCTCCTAGCTAGCTCCAAAGCTTGGTCCTACACATAAGAGAGAGAATAAAGCAACCTTCACAACATAATATCTTAATAATCAAAATTATAAAAAACATATAAATATTATTGAATAAATAAATAAAAACCAAAATCCCATGCATACATTAGTTAAATAGAAGAAGTAAAGAATGAATAGAAACATATGGAAGGAAGAACCACTGATCTATATGAATAAAGGAGTTGGAGGAAAGTTACAACAATCAGATATAGTTGCAACATCACCTCCCCCAACTCATAGCTCCAAAACTCTCCCTCTCAAGATAGATCTCAAGAGCGTGACAATACAAAATTCCCATCATTTTTCAATGGCCAAGCCTCTAATATATAGGAAAGTGGAGGCTATGAAGATTTCCAAAATTCCTCATTAGTTCAATTTGGGAAAAATCTTTTGGGTGAATAATGTTTCCTCATATAAAAAAGGAATTTTCCACTTTTTAGATGCTTTTGTGCTTAGGAAAAAGCTTCCCCATGCTTTATGGCTCTTTCCCACTTTTGTATGCTTTTATTTTTTAGGAAAAAGCTAAAGATGAGAATAAAGAGATTACATTCAACCATATGTTTCCGAAAGTGACCAAGAATGTCAAATTCAAATTCTAGTTTGCTTATGTTTTAGTTTTTTTTAAATATATATTTAGTTTTAGTATTTTTTTTTTCTAGAAAAGTATATTTAGTTTTTGGTATATTTTTCTATAAGAAAAATTATATTTTGTTTTTATAAAAATGGATTTTAAACATTCCATTCATGCTAAATTTGTGATTTTATGATAGGAGTTTAAATTATATATAGTAAAGTAACTTAATGTCATGTGTCGTGTTGCTGAGATGGGTGTTATACATCTCTTTCTTGCTAAGTTATAGAATGTGCTTGGATTTTCTTAATGCAATAAAACTAATTATGTTCTTCATGACATCTTGAAATGTTCATCTTGAACCAGGCTAATAAAACAATAAAGTTAAAATAGGTTTTCCTTTGTCCTTTATAGATCTTTGTCCCCATTAATCTTGGTCTTAAATCTTGAACCAGGCTAATAAAACAATAAAGTTAAAATAGGTTTTCCTTTGTCCTTTATAGATCTTTGTCCCCATTAATCTTGGTCTTAATAGATTAATTGTCTTGTGGTGGCCTTGAGTGGTCACTTCCATTAGTTGCATGCTTTGTAGTTTTCTATTAGTGACATTTTTTAGGCTTGATAATATGTTATTTAATTTATCAAAATGTGTTATTGTCCATATTATTGTTAAATATTAATATTAAATACGCTGATTTTTAAGCATGTTTTAGCAAAACTTTCCCAAAATGTTTATATATTGTATTTTATAATGCAATTATTCTTTGCTTGATGAAATTGTTTTGGATATTTTTTTTAATGATTCATTGATTGATGAAATTGTTATGGATATTTTTTTTAGTATATTAAATTGTATGTGATAAAGTCAAAAATCACCTCTTTTTTAGATTTTCATTGATCAATTTCCCTTAAGGCTATCAAGTTCACCATTTGGTCCCAGGTTAAGGAAATATAGGAGTCATGAAGTGGAATTGTCCAAGCACTTAAATCTTGAGACATGTTTCTTTTTAGTCACTTTATACTTTCTTTCTATGTAAATTTTTGATGAAAATAGTCTTGGAACACGAGGGGCATCAATAGTAAGCGAAAACAAACTCCTAAAATAAAAATGGTATGCAAAGCACCCATAAATAATGTTGATATAAGAAGCAAAAATATTAAGTGAGATTCAACCTCACATAATTAGAAAATGGGGGAGGAATTTCCAAGTAGTAGTGATTGATGCTTATAGATACTTGGGTGGAATGGTTATTATTTGAAATGATTAAGACATCAAGGTTACCAATATGTTTACCTCTTTTCGCATTATGACAATACAATTTTAGTTAATTGAATTGAGCACTACTACCATGTATCCAATGTCTATGACTCCAATATCGCAAATGGAAAACCTCTATTTCTCAATTCTATTTCTAGCACAAGTAATTTATACTCCCCATCTCCATGGATTGTTGGGAGTGACTTCAATATTATAAGTGTCTCGAGGAAAAGAAAGAATGAATCGAAATGTTTAACAAGATATTTTGTAAGCTATACCATTAAAGCCACAAAGTAGTCTCCATTAAAGTTGTCAAGAAATGAGTCTCCAACCCACACATGTGGATCAATGAGATGTAATACATGTGTGTGTGGTTACGAACTGAATACACCTCTATAATAACTCCACAAACTTATGTATTTCACTCTGTCACATAAATTGATAGTAGTGTGACATAAGTAAACCAAGAGTAGACATGAAAGCCTTAGGAAACAAACATTCCTTAGATCCTCAATTAGGTGCTTAAATGATGAAGTGAAAATGCAAGGAGAAAAGAAGAATTCATGATTTAACCATCACATACATGTGATCAAGTGTGACTAGGAGTGTATATATTCATATATTTTCCAAAGAGGGAGTGAATACATGAGTTACCATTTATTGGCCCTTATTTTTCTTTCTTTTTCATTTTCTTATATATAGGACTTAGGGAATAAGGTTTTCATAAGTTTGGCACAACTCATAGATATAAGGTTTACATGAATTTTCACTTCAACCTTAGAGTTTAGACTTAGATAAATCAATATAGTGTGTGTTTAATGATTTTGGCTTTCACTTTTTTATTGTATTCCATCACAAATACAAAAGGGGAAACATTTTGCCACAAATCTATGAATGCTTAATCATAAAGTCGTCATGTGATGAAAACAAATTAATGATGTTATTCTCTACGAAAATGATGGGTATTCTTGAGAAAATCTTATGCTTGTGGATGTTTCCTCCCTGGTTGAGAGGGAGTGAGGTTAGACACCATGTTATCCATGTGTCATGTACTATGGCCAGGACTAACAATCGTAAGCCTAGTAAAGGCACTAGTAGGGATAATGGTGGATTGGATAAACATCTGGGACCAATATTCTTTGAGAATTTGGACATTGACTAGGACTAATCGCCATAAGTCAAGTACATTAATCCAAGATAAGAATAGTCATGAGGATTGACATTTTTTGGTGTCAAATATTATGATAATGGATTAGGAAATGATCATGTGAGGACATACCTGGTAAACATCTTGGTGGGGTAAGTGCCTTGAAAGGCAGTGGTGTCCAAATTTATGCCTCCCAACATTGTGCTCTGATCTAATGGAGAGATAAACTTGTCAGTCAAGGCCTTACTATTTTGAAAATTTTGGCTATGATGATGTAAATCATCATTGATGCTTATCAATCTAGATCCCTTCTTATATGAATATTTCAACTTGAGAGTACTTTTTTGTCTCATTATGAGTACCTCGCTAGTTTAGAGGGAGGGTCATCATCTTCATTATTGCCATCATCACCACCATCAATGTGATCATTATTGTCATCATTTCATTATCATCATAATCACCATTCATGTCTTCTTCATGATCATCATCATCATCATGATTTTGTATATTGTCGTCAATTGTTCATAATTATAGGTATCATAAGAAATATCACCAACCTTAGGACACATGATATATGAAAGAAAAATAACCACTTTATTTTTTAGAAATGATTGATGATCATCAACATCACTACCATTATCATCGTCATTATAATTGTCATCATCCCCATCATCATAACTAATATAATTTTGATCATAATTTTTGTCATCTTCATCATGAACATCATAATCATCATTCATGCCATTATTGTTCTTGATTATGACCAAGATGAAAATAATGATTATGATGATCAGATGATGATGACTTGGAAGATGACGCCAAAGATAATTATTATGATTTTTACCATGATAACATTTAAAAATTGGGAGGAATGGCCAAGGTCATTAGCATCATCATCATTGTCATTGTAACTCCCATCGTCTTTATCATCACTGTCATTATCATAACAATCGCAATTCATGTCATCGTCATCATCTTCATTATCATCATCGTTATAATTATTGACATTGTCATCAGTTGTTCATAATTTTCAATGTCATAAGAAATATAATCAATGCAAAAGATATGATGTGTGTTGGAAAATGGATGCAAAAGTAAACAAAAAAATGGGGGTAAAAATAGACGTAAATTTGGATGAAGAGTGGACACAACATAAGTAGATGCAGAACAAGACAGAAAAATTGAACAAAAGTGGATGAAAAAGTAGATGCAATAGTTCATACAAACTTGAACACAAAATAGGACTCAAACATGGATGAAAAAGTGGAAGAAAACATGGGCACAATAGTAGGCATAAAACTTAGCATGAATTGTGGTGAAACAAATGTGGATACTCAAATGAATGTAAAAAAAGGGACAGAAACTTGAATGCAAAAAGGAGGAAAACTTGGATGAAAAAAGGGATGTAAACATGGGCCAAACATGGGTGCAATAGTGAACACAAAATTAGTTGCAAAACTAGACAAATCAAAAGTGGATGTAAAATTAAATTCGAAATGGGATGCAAAAAACATACACAATATTTGATGCAAACTTGGACACAAAAGAGGATGCAAATATGGATGCAATAGTGGAAGAAAATGTGGGTTGCAATGATAGGCATAAGATATGGCACAAATAATAGCACAAAAAAGGTGGATGTAATAATAGACACAAAAAAATATGCAAACTTAGATGCAAGACAAGATGCTATAAGGGATGTAAAAGTGGATGAAAACACGGGTGCAACATGAGAAACAAAATTGGATGCAAAATATGGATGAAATGGAAGTACATGCAAAAGAAGATACAAAATGAGATGCAAAACCCAACACAAAAGTGGATGCAAAAATATATGAAATATTTTATGCAAAAGAGGATGTGAAGATGGATGCAAAATTGGAAGCAAACGTGGGTACAACAGTATGTGCAAAACATGGAACAAATTTTGTCACAACAAAAGTAGATGTAATGATAGATGCAAAAAAAGAAGCAAATGAAGATGAAAAATAGGATGCAAAAAGGGATGTAAAAGTGGGTGTAAACATGGGTGCAACAATGGATGTAAAATAGCTTTTGCAACTTATTTGAAAGAGCAATTTTGTCCCAACAATTAGACTTGTAGCATAAAGAACATGGTTAATACATATGATTCGACCAAAAAGTAGTTACTACCAAAATTCAACCAAAAAAAATATTACTGCATAAAAATAGAATTAAAAACAAAAAAAATAAAAACAAAAATTTCCCAAATTAAAAATAAATAAATGATAAACTTTTTTTTACCAAAATTTAGTGATTTTTTTAGTGCTAATACTAACATCACCATTACAACAAGATATTTTTTTAGTGCTAATACTGCCATTACAACAAGATATAAGAGGGATATAATGCAAAAAGTTTAATAATAATATGTATGTAGAAGATGGTCTTCAGACTGGTGAATTCATGATAATCAATGGGACTACAGTCAAAATAATTGGATGTTATTTACTTTTTTACATAGATTGTCAAAATAATTGCATAAATCGATTTTTGTTAACCAAAATTTAACAAAAACTTTGCTAGTGCTAACATTAGAACCACCATTACAACAAGATATCTTTCTAGTGTTGACAACACCATTATAGTAAGATACCTCAAGAGAGACATAAAATTTAAAAAGTATGATAGTAATATGTATCCAGAAGATGGTAGTGAAACTAGTAATTGTTCATTCTCATTATCATAATCATTGTCATCATCATCACCATCATCCTTGTCATCGTTATTGCCATCATTACATTATCATCATAATCACCATTCATGCCATCATCATCAGCTCCATCATCATCATCATTATGGACATTGTTTGCAATTGTTTATAATTATAGACGTTGTAAGAAATATCATCAACCCAAAAAATGTGATCAGTGCTAGAAAAGGGTTGTTTAGGACACATTGATATACGTAA
The DNA here is from genome assembly GCA_031772625.1 of Pinus tabuliformis. NCBI lineage: Eukaryota > Viridiplantae > Streptophyta > Pinopsida > Pinales > Pinaceae > Pinus > Pinus tabuliformis. The sequence continues at coordinate 1,299,730,814 of CM062804.1, forward strand.
GAGAAATAACAACTCTATTTTTGAGAGATGATCGATGATCATCATCATCACCACCATTATCATCGTCATTGTCATTTTTATCATCCCCATCATCATTATTAATGTAATTTCTATCAACATTGTTGTAATCATCATCATCATTCATGCCATTATTGTTTTTGATGATGACCTAGATGAAAATGATGATGATGACACCAAAGATAATGCTTATGATTATGACAATGACAACATCTAAAATTGGGAAGATTCGCCAAGGTCATTAGCATCGTCATCATCATAATCATTGCCATCATCATCATTAATGTCATTGTAACCACTATCGTCTTTATCATCATAATCACAATTCATGTCATCGCCATCATCTTCATTTTCATAATTGTCAATATTATTGACATTGTCATCAATTGTTCATAATTGTCAATGCCATAAGGAATATCATCAATGCAGAAAATATGATGAGTGTTGGAAAAGGGATGCAAAAGCGAACATAGAAATGGGGGCAACAATAGAAGTAAAATTGGATGAAAAGTGGATACAACATAAGTAGATGCACAACAACATGAAAAACCTAACACAAAAGTGGATGCAAAAGTAGATGCAGTTGTCAATGCAAACTTGGATGCAATCATGAAGGCAAAAGTGGAAGCAAACATGGGTCCAATGGTAGGTGTAAAACTTGGCACAAACTGTGGTGAAACAAATGTGGATGCAACAAAGGACACAAAAGTAGATGCAAAAATGGACGAAACAAAAGTGGATACAATAGAGGATGCAAAAACATACACAATATCTGATGCAAACTTGAACACAAAAGAGGATGCAAATGTGGATGCAAACGTGGTTGCAATGGTAGGCGCAAGATATGGTGCAACAAAATTGGATGTAACAATAGAAAAAAAAGTATGCAAAATAAAATGCAAAAATGGATGTAAAAGTGGAAGCAAACATTGATGCAACAGGCAAAACAAAATTGGATGAAAAAAATGGATACAATGGAAGTAGATGCAAAAGTAGATACAAAACGAGATGCAAAACCCAATGCATAAACCTAACACAAAAGTGGATGCAAAAATAGATGCAATATTTGATGCAAAATAGGATGTGAACATGGATGCAAAATTGGAAGCAAACGTGGATACAATAGTGAGTGCAAAACATGGTGCAAATTATGGCATAACAAAAGTGGATGTAATGATAGATGAAAAAAAAGAATCAAAGTATGATGCAAATGAAGATGTAAAAAGGGATGCAAAAAGTGAAATTTAAAATGGGTGCAACAGTGGATGCAAAATTGTATGCAAAAGTGGATGCAATAGAAGTCGATGCAAAAGTAGATGCAAAACGAGACATAAAACCCGATGCAAATCCTGGTCCAAAATTGGATACAAAAAGGGATGCAAAAATAGATGTAGTAGTTGATGAAAACCTAGATGCAAATGAGGATGCAAACATGGATGCAAAATTATAATCAAAAGTGGGTGCAAAAGGAGGTGCCAAACTAGGCGCCAATTGTGGCACAAAAATATTAGATGCAATAGTGGGTACAATAATAGATGCAAAAGAGGATGTAAATATGGATGCCAAACAAGATGGAAAAGTGGATGCAAAATTATATGCAAAACTAGACACAAAACTCGATGTAAAACTTGGCGCAAAAGTGATGCACAAATGGATGAAAAAATGGATGCAAAAAATGATTTAAAAAAGGATGCAAAAGTCGATGCAAAAGTTGATGCAAGTGTAGGTGCAAAAAGTGGATGCAAATGAGGATGCAAAAGTATGTCAAACAAAAATAGATGCCAAAATTGATGCAAAACCTGGAACAAAACTTGGTGCAAAGGATGACACAAAACTTGGCATAAAATTTGGTGCAAAACGTGGTGCAAAACCTATCGCAATACCTGGTGCTAAACTTGGTGTAAGATTTGGTGCAAAACTTGATGCAAATTTTGTGTCAAGTTTTGCACCATATTTGATAAATGGATGCAAATAGCACCAAAAATGGGCTCTAGATGCAAAAAAAGAAGTAAAAAGGGACGCTAATCGCTGGTTTTGTTGTAGTGTTTATCTCTTGAGGAGCTTGTTGAAGGGAGTCAAGTGCAACAAGAAGTGTAGAGGAGATATTGAGATGGCACACATATTGATGTTCCAAAGAGGTAGCAGAAAAGAAAGTGAACTTGTGTGTCAATCTTAAGAAGGAGAATAGGACATTGGTTATGGGAATCATTGTGGGGATGGACTAAGTCCTTATTTTCCAAGAAGTGATAATAGTGAGGAAATTTCATGGAAAATAAAATCCTCATGATACTATGGGTTATTGTATTAATAAAGAATGGATAGAATAGTTGGGATATGCACTATTTTTTCACATCCTAGCCTGGTATTGGATAACATTTATCTTCAATTCATAGATGGATAGAGAGACTATCCAACAAGATAAGTGGTACTAAGATAGTTCCATCTTATCCTTTAAGGGATAAACCCCCCTTTTCTACCCTATTAAGAAGAAATTTCATTCAACATTCCATTGTTTAAGTTATTTTTGTAACCTTGGAATTGTGAGCTAGAAAAGGCTTAACCTTGATAGGGAACAAATTGGGGAAATTTTTGGACATTGATGAGAGGACAAGAAACCTAGAGAGCACCATAGTGGCCAAGGTATGTGTGGAGATGAATGTAGGGATGACCTACTAGAGGCAATCAATATAAAGATTGGGATTTGTTCCTATAAGGAAGGACTAGTGTATGTAAAAATCCTTAATGTGGGACTTAGCAAGGACCAAGCATCTCAAGACATACCCAAGTGAACCTCTATCTAAGGGGACATCTACCCGTATACCTTATCGTAACAATCCAATATGTCACTTGTTGAAATTGAACTTGGTGGGGAGGAGGAGGAGGATACAGATGCTCTCTTCTTGGATAAATAGGGAAGAGGAACATCTAATGAAAAGAGGAAAAAGTAAGTCTTTTAATATTGTTGGGGAAATAAATTTAGGATATTGTAGCTACGATATTTCAGAGTATTGCTAAGACTCAAACTCCAAGTACCTCAATGAGCAAATATTCAAAGTTCAATACTTCTTAGGAGTAGAAAATGATGTTTGATCATTGTTTTGGTTGATGTAAATGCAATGTGTTCGTAATTTTCATTGTTTTCAAGGGAACATTGTGGGGATATCCAAGGGGAACATTGTGGGAAAATAAAAGATGTTTTTTCACATATGTAGATGTTATTTTCTAATAAATTTGTAAATGGTATTTATAGTAAATTAGACTAGTGCATAGAACTAGTCCAATGCATGAACAATATTGCCACCAACCAATTAATGTAAGAACAATCTAATCATCTATCAATTTTCACCAACCAATTAAACTAAGAGCAATGTAATCATGTATCAATCTTCTATTTTCTATCTAACTAAACCACCCAAGAAATAGAATATTGATTGATTTGGAATCATGATCAATTTTCTAAGTAAAATTATACGAGAGGTCTAGCCTAGATGCACCTTGGGATAATGTAACCCATCCCCTAATTGATCCCAGTGATCAATCTCTCCTCATGAGATTTGAATTTAGAACCCAATGAAAATAAAACTTTACATAAACCAACAAATCTACACCTCATATATGTGTGAAACTCAAAAAAACAAAATTCCCCAAATTTATACCCAAAACAAATTCCCTTTCCTAGTTCATGAAACCAACCCTTAATACAAATACATAAATATCATTTGATGGTTATTAATGACCTTACTGATATTTTGGGAAGAGACAAACGCACTGAATGAATGGTCGGGTTCTGTTTTTCTTTTGTCAGTGACTGCAAACACGCAAGATGAATGAGTTTGAATTATAGTACCAAGGTGGTCCATGCTTCAAAGACTCGTTGGGTACATTTATGGGAGAATTTAGTGAAATTGTGAGTAAGGACAAAGTATTTATGTGTAATCTATTGGCATTAAGTGAACAATAAATTCGGAACAAATTTGATATTGATATGGTGTTGGTATATTATCATAATTAAGTTTAATTGAAAATTTAATCCTATAATATAATAAAAGGAATTTTATTTTCATATTAAAAATTTGAATTGAGTCGATAAATGTTAAGAATAATTTGAGTTTTATATGATTTTTTATCCCTTTTGTGTTACCGAGGATTATGTTTTATAGGATAATGTGGCTCCACGACTAATTTTTATCGTTAATTTTTTTACTCAAATTTGAATTTGAAATTTAATGGGATTAAATTCCATATAAATTAATTGATTTTTGGTATGTGTGTATATTTTTATATATAGGTGTTTTATATTTATTAAGAAATATTATTAAGTACGGATAATTTTGTTAATAAACGAAATGGTTTTTTATTTGAATTTAGTGATATAAATTTAAGTGAGATTTTGATATTTTGGAGATTTATATATATATATATATATATATATATATATTTTTTTTTACTAAATTTCAGTAAAAATTAATTAGAAAAATACCTTTAAAAAACCAATTCTATTTCTTAATTAAATTACATTCTTATTCTTATTCTTATTATTATTATTATTATTAAAATTACAGTTTATATATGAGTTTTATATTTATTAATAATAATTGGAAAATGAAATTGAATTTATACCATTTTAGCTATTAATTATTAAACTAACTGAGATCTATCTAACACTGGATCTATCATGGGCTGAGAGATCAAATCCTTCGAGGTGTAAACTTTTTTTTTTGTATGTGTAGAACTTGAGGGAAGGTTTGCACCTCAAGGGATTTGATCCCTCTCGACGCATGATAGATCCAATGTTAGATGGATCTATGCTGGTTCTCGTTGAGGGCAACAATGTCATATTTTTAGATTATCATTATTATGTATATATTTGAGATAAAATTTAAAATTCACATTATGTTTTCTTTGCTTGGCATGACCATATCATTTTCGTCTTTATTTTGGTATCTGTTGCTTTCTTTAAATGGTTTGTACGACTTGACTTTGTTTGGATACTTTTTGTGGGTTGTGTGTTTATGTGTTTGGATTTGGATGGTAATGTTTGTGAATATTACAATTGTTATGTTATATTTTTATGTGTATGTAATTTTTTATTAGTAATTAGTTGGTGATGAAGAAGGGAGACAATCTTGTCAACAGTTTGCAAGAGGATTGATATTGCACATCTATTTCATTTAATTTTAGGTATCACAACTTTTGACAACTAATTAATTCTAAATAGTGTTCCTCCAAATATTGCAAAATATATCTTGAAGAGTAATTTTAATAATTCATTGTGTCAAGATTACTCTTGAAATAATTTATTTCTTTATTTATGTTTGAAATAATTTATTTCCTTCAAGAATATTTTGATGATTTTTTTTATCTATAGTCTATTTTGCAAAGTCAAGAAATAATGTATTTTTGAATTTTTTTTAATGAGTGGCCAGATTTATAAAATCTTTACATTATTTGTTTCTCCAAACAATTATCACATCTCCTTCAATAATATTTTGATTTGTTTTAATGTTTATAAATATACATTTTTCTCTTATAAATATTTTGAATACATTGTTGTATGCAATTACTCTATATGTAATTTTGAATATATTTTGAATATATGTAATTGTCTATTAGTAATTAGTTGGTGATGAAGAAGGGAGACAATATTGTCAAGGATTAATTTGCACTTTGCAGGAGGATTGATTCTGCACATCTTTTTCATTTTAATTCTAGGTATCGCAACTTTTGACAACTAATTATTTCTTAATAGTGTCCCTCTATGTATTACTAAATATATCTTGATTTTTTTTTTAATAATCTACATCCTCAAGATTAACAACATCTAATGCATCTAATGCAAACAATCAAATAGGATTAGAAAACAACATCTACACTGAAATCAATGCATCTAATGCAAGCAATCAAATGAGATTAGAAATCAACATCTACATTGAAATCAATGCATCTAGTGCAAGCAATCAAATAGGATTAGAAATCCACATCTACACTGAAATCCATGCATCTAGTGCAAGCAATGAAATAGGATTAGAAATCCACATCTACACTGAAATCAATGCATCTAGTGCAAGAAATCAAATATAATTAGAAACCAACATCTACACTGAAATCAATGCATCTAGTGAAAGCAATTAGATAGGATTATAAATCATCATCTACATTGAAATCCATGCATCTAGTGCAAGAACTCTTCTTCCCTCTCTCCCCCATCCATCTAATCTTGAATTTTGTTTATAATAATTTATAGTCTCAAGATTAACAACATCCAATCCATCTAATGCAAGCAATCAAATAGGATTAGAAAACAACATCTACATTGGAATCAATGCATATAATGCAAGCAATAAAATAAGATTAGAAACCAACATCTACACTGAAATCAATACATCTAGTGCAAGCAATCAAATATAATTAGAAATCAACATCTACACTAAAATTAATGCATCTAGCACAAGCAATCAAATAAGATTAGAAATCACCATCTATGCTGAAATCAATGCATCTAGAGAAAACAATCAAATAAGATTAGAAATCAACATCTAAATTGAAATCAATGCATCTAGTGCAAGTAATCAAATATAATTAGAAATTAACATCTATACTGAAGTCAATGAATCTAGTGCAAGCAATCAAATAGGATTAGAAATCATCATCTACACTAAAATCAACGCATATAATACAAGAAATATTCTTCCCTCACTCCCTCCTCCATCTATATATATATTGTTATCACCTGGATTGAACCTCAGGCCGAAGGAAGGCAATGCCAGGGTAACCACAAACCATGCTTAGCCAAGTAGCTAGCCCTACTAGGCCAGGAGAGGGCTCTCTCCATAAGGATCTCAGCCAAGATGACTGGATCAAGAAAATAATATTAGGCTAGGTATAGTAGCATAGGGTTTTGATTTAATTTTGAAGGGTTTTGCTGGGTCAGAAGGAGCCAAACAATTAGGGTAAGGAAATAAGGTCAAAATTGCAGGGTGTTCGATCGGGCAAGGTAGGCACAAGGCTCAACACTCTAGGGTTTGATGGATGAGGTGATTAAAGATAGGTGAGGAGCTAGAAAGAGCATGTAAGCAACATGGATTCTTCCTAAACTGAAGAAAACATAGACTGTGAATATTTTCCCAAAATAGAGCATAAATCTTATGGGTTCTGCCTATCAACTTGAAAATATCCACTTAAAAGCAATGAAACGATTGATGAAGTGCAAAAAACATTCTAACATATGATCACAATAGAGAAAACTGAACTGAACATCATACCACATGGATTCCAAAGAAATAGCTACAACTTTTCATTAATCTCTTGCTAAAACTGATACAAAATGATGTCTACTCAAAGCATAAGCCTCCAACTGAGTCCAACCCACACAATGACTAAGGAAAAGCATCATATAGACCCCAAACAACTCATCCTAAGCTCAGGGGGTCGAATCCATGAGAAGAGGAGTTGTTTCTAACAAGATCTGAACTGCTAACAAGAAAATAGGGTGGTCAAAGTGACTCATCCCTAACCCAAACAAACTGATACATTACACCTCATGAACTTGTTTTACCTAATGAATCTACCCTAGTAATCTCTAGAAGCATCATAATTACATTCAACTGATCAATTACAAGGATAAAATCATGATTTTCCAAGGTGAAAGTGAAAACTGGGACAAAACAGTGAAAAACTGGACAATCTGTCAAATGTGCAGCACCAGTGCTAGGCGTGTAGTGCCAATGCTAGGTGCACCCTTCAACTTCAGCTGCACTTTTGGAGGCCTTCTCGATGTCCAAATTGTGCCCATAATAGCTTGTTGGAAAGATCTGCCTGTCTACTTTTTGGAATGTCTTGAATTTTTGCATTTGGAGTTCATTTTCCCTGCCAAAAGTCAATCCTCCCAACTCTTCTCAGCACCCATGCTAAAAAGAGGGCAAAAAGGTCATTTTCTGAGGGTTTTTGGCCCTTTTGGGCAACCAGTTCTCCTCCAAAACCTTAGCAAATGCACAGGGTGCATGTACTCATCACTGTGAATCCAAAAATGCCGACCTTTTCCTTGTTGGATTCCACAAAAAAGAGCGCAACACCCACGACGCTGCGCGTTTGACCTCCATGACTGTGCTAAAAATTGTTTGAAAATCTCAGCAAGTAACTTCAAACTCAAAAATGGTCCATCATGCCCAAAAATGTGTTTTTGTGAATAATAAAATATTAGAGGCATGTAGGGATGTCTCAACAAGCATGTCAAGTCTCCTCCTCTCCTCTTGCTTGGTCAATTTGTCAATTTTCTCATGAGTTCTTTTGAGCTTGCTCCTTGCCACTTGGTTTCTCCTTGCATAATACTTGGCCATCTTCCATTCTAACTCAACATGTTTGTTTGCTTTGTCCAAGAGGGTCTCCAAGTGTGTGTTCACTTTATCAAGCCAAGACTCTCTGTTTTCAGTTATGTTCTTGACCAATTGCTCATTTAGAGTGAGCTGCTCCTCCAATTCTACCTCTTTTTGTCTTTCAAGCTCTAAGGCCTTTTTCAATCCTCTTGTTCTCGACCTTTTTCTTCGTCCCATGTTCATCATCCAGCTCTCCATAATCTCCAAAAGCCTCGTCAAGCTGATATTTGGCTTTCTCAGCTTCCCTCTTTGCCTTGATGTACTTGATTTGCATCAACTCCTGCTTAACTTCTAGCTTCTTTTTCTCTTGCTCATAAAAGGAGATAACATATTGGGCTCTTTGTAAGTTAACCTCAAGCTCCCCGATTTTAGCATCCTTTTCTCTCAAGGCAGCTTGAGAATATTTGTTTCCCTCCTCATCACTAAAGTCCACAAGGAGAAACTCCTTTTCAATGTCATGCTCTTCATGCTGCTGTTTGACCTCTGCTTCCTCTACCAATTTCTCATTTCCTTTAACCTGTAATGTTGATGATGAAGGCAAGGCCCCTCCCACTTTCCGTTGGGTAGACACCTGCCTCTTTCCCCTCTGATAGGTGAAAGCAAATGGTTGAAAACTGTTCCTCTATGGTATACTACTCTGACCATGCTCAGTGTGTACATCATGTCCCTCATCACTGTCATCATCTCTAGTGGGTAAATGAATGGCTACATGAAATGGTGATGTAGATGGTGTGGAGGTGTCTGGTGAAGAATGACCTATTGAGGATGAGAGATAAGTAGGTTGTGGTAGATGAGAAGAAGCATATGGATGAGTGGGTGATGATGGAGGAATGCGGGGAGCTAGCTGAGTAGGTGGTTCATTAAATATTTCATTAGCTATGAAGGCCTCCCAAGTAATGCCTAGTTGATCTAAGTGATGGAGGACTATCATTTTGATAAGAGAATGATGGAAAATACTATGCATCTGATGAGATGGGTCCCTTTTCTGAGCAATATATGTCATCTTGTCAATACTCCTGAAAAGGTAATATGGCAAATTGAGCATTCTTACCCTGGTAAAGTGCATGAGAAGCCTAATGTGGTATGAGTATAGTCGAGAAAACCTACCCTCACATGTGAAATACCTCATGATGATCTTCATCAATGGCACATACTTGTCCAAAAGATAAGAGAAAGGGAAAATTCTCTTCTTATCATTTTTGAACCTTGTTTTAAGATATGACTCATAAATATTGTGATGTAGATCTTTTTGCTTGAACCATTTCTCTTCTGCATTTGGAATTCCAGTGGCCCGTGCTATGATGGCTGAAGATATAATGAATGTGACCCTAGCTAAAGTGACTTGGTTGTTTTACAAATTGAGGAGGAACTGCTTAGTTAACTACTGATGAAAATTCATCGTCTCAATCCTTTGGCAAAACTCTAAACAACCCATGTGCCTGAAACATGATACTACAAGTGGTGATTCCATAAGTGCTGTGTATCAGTGGGTTCAAATCTAATAATTCTCCCTCCTTTCTTGGTTGGCCTCCTGGGCTGTCTTTCCCCTTCTTCTGAACTATTGTATTCTACCATGCTTTATAGGTGAAAACTTGAGGAACTAATATATATGCCAAGATGAGTGAAACAGTGAGGAGGTGGAGTGAAATACAGTCAAGATGATAGGAAGGTGAAAAAATATAAGAAGTACTGTAACTCTGATCAAAGAGGTGATTTTGGAAGCATGCAAGGGAGCTTTGCTTAGGGTTTCAAAATTTAGGGTGTCAATTTGCTTAATTGATGGAGAAAAAGAGATACCGGGCCACTTACTTGTTGTATGTAGGTAGTTGAAGCTTTTGTGGCTTTGAGAAAATGAAGGAAGTGGCATTTTGGTGCCCCTATGGTTTTCCAGGCTCTTATGGCCAAACGCGCAGCAGCAAGTGCCAGCGCGCAACATCCTCAGCAAGCACACACTTCACCCTACAGAGGCGCAACACCATTGAATTTTACTCAAGCTCAGACTGGAAAACGCGCCCTTGACCCTACAGGCATGCAACGAATTTTCCCAGTGCACAACGCCCTCAGCAAATGCACCTTTATGGATTTTTCCTCCTTCACTCAATCTCCTATTTGCTAAGGAGAGCTTAGGGTGCAAAAGAACTAATGAATTTTGAAAAATGCCTTTGAAAATTTTATATAGAGAATGATTTTGATTTTTCTTTAGAAAAAACCCACTTTATAATGTTTGTTTGGAACTTTTATTTTGTTTTCAAATCTTTGTCTAATGCTTCTCTTTCTTTATCTCTTTTTAGGTGGATGATGCTTTGATGGAGTTGATTTATTCAATGGCTGATTTCTTGTAGCAAGGAGAACTTCTTGGGCAACTTATGGAAACAATTATTACATACAATGACTTGAATTACATCAAAAAAATATGAATCAACTAAAATACTTTGTTTTCATCTCAAAAACATGTTTTTGAGATGAAAATTACATCAGTGAAATAAGATTTTCGTACAATAACCATGACTTACTACCAATCACTCTTTATTTATTGGTCTTCCTCATATCTTTGCTGCCCTTTATTTACATTTGAAACTATGCTTTTGACCTTGGAAGTGGACCCTAAGACCTAATGAAAATACCTTGGAAATGAACCCTGGAAACATAACTGCCTTGACTCTAAAAATAACACAACTGAAACCATAACTGAATGCAACATGGAAATGGGTCAACAAATGTACCTCATGAGGGAAAATTTGATTTTCTTAGAAGAAAACAACCATCAATGGACCATTTTGGCATGACCTAGTGGAAAGATCAAAAATTCAGTATGAGAAATCTAAAATGCAAATGCAAAGAGCAGATTTGATCCCTGATGGAAGTATGCATATACTGACACTAACATATACCTCCCTCAATATCTCCTTCTTTGTCTCTCTATCTCACCCCCCAAATACACACATTCACACACACACACACACACACACACACACACACTCCATATCTATCTATCTCTCCTTCCCTTTCTCTATCTCTCTCTTCTTCCTTCTCTTCACCTCCCATTTGTATCTCTATCTCCCTCTGCCTCTCCTTTGTTTCTCTATATCACCCCCAAAACATACACACTATTTCTCCATATTTATATATCTCTCCCTCCCTCTTCCTCTCCCTCTCTCTTCCCCTTCACTCTCTCTCTTCCCAATCTATCTCTCTTCCCTCTTGATATCCTCTCTCCCTCTCCCTTTATCTCCCTTATCACACCCTCTCTCTCTCCACCTTTCTCTCTCTATGTATTTCTTCTTACCTCTCTCTCTCTCTTTCTGTCCCTCTCTCCTTATCTCTCTCACGTTCTCTCTCTCTTCCTTCCTCTCTCCCCCTTTCTCTCTCACCTCCCTCTATCTCTCTCTTCACCCTCCAACCATGTCACTATATCCCTTCCTCTCTCCTTCTCTCTCCTTCTTTTCCCCCTTCCATCTATCCTTCTTTGTCTCTCTATCTCACCCCAAAACATACACACTCTCTCTCCATCTCTCCCTTGTCACTCCCTCTCTCCCTCTCTCCACTCTCCTCTCTCTATGTCTTTCTTCTTCATTTTATCTCCATATCTCCCTTGTCACTCCCTCTATCTCTCCACCTCTATCATTTTATGTCTTTGTTCTTCCATCCATCTATATATATATATATATATATATATATAATGATATATTAATATATATTGTAATATAACAAATTAAATATTGTATTAATCCAAAGTTATTAAATTTAATAATATTAAAATTAGATTTAATAATGTTTTTTATGGCATGATAACAAAAATTATAATAAAACTACATCAAATTAATATTTTCAAATATTAGAACTTTGATGTGGAAATATTTATGTATTTAAAGGCTTTAATACATCCATAAGATATGGTTTTTCCCTTTAAAGATTCATTTTACAAATATTTAATCAAAAGAAATATTAAAAGATTTTGGAGCAGGATTTTCGATTCTTTGCGTTGAATTAACCTTTTTCCTTTGGTTTAAGAGATGCTATTAGCTTTAGTAAATTTGAGTAAAGATGTTTAATATTTTACCTAATTTGAAATTTTAATGTGGTAAAAAATGTTGTTAAAGGTAAATTTATGATCCATTCAAATTCACGTATATGATAAAGGAACTATTAAATGCATGAGATAATTTATTATCCATTCAAATTATATATAATAATACATAGTTATATTTTAATAATTAATCTTAGTCCATTCATAAGAGTTAAAATTTATATGTAATTTAAGATTCAACATAATGTTTTGGCTGACATTAATAAAAAAATATTTTTATTATTTTTTGAGGACGTGACATACTTACACATCGGGGTCATACTGGGTTGTAGAATATGCCTCTCGTCACAATTACAATGTAATAAATATTTGAAAAAAGAAATTAATATTAATTAAAAACATTAAAATTATAAACTATTTGTTAAGTGTTGTCATTGATGTCAATTCATGTCAATTGTCATTATTGATGTTTGTCATTGATGTCACGCTCAAGGGGAGATTGGCACGCGATTCGCTATTGTTGGATAACTCTCTCAAAAATATTCCAACGATATATGTTATTTAGTATAACTCCCATAGACTAATGAAAAAATTGAACTTGATTATATGATTGTATACATGGTAGGCTTTGATTCACTGTAAAGAATGATGTGGAATATATTTTGACTCACAAGACCGCACACTCTGAAAGGTGATGTGAATAACATTAGCATAGAAAGTCTAACTTGAGAAACTACAGATTGAGCATAGTGTGCTCACAAAGGAAGTGGTGTAGGTACTGACATATCAACAACTAAGGTACATCTTCATTGACCAGATCGATGACCTCAATCCACATTATGCAGGAGTTACAATGTGGGTGCTCACACGATGGATCCAATAGTGGGGATTGAATTGATCCTAGAACCCATAATTGATATCAAATGTTAACACGTAAATAAGTTAATGTGTGGTACAATACATGGTAGGATTCGACAACAAATTTTAATTTGAGTGGACGATTTGGATTTGATATTGGATGTTAATATGCGCAAAATTTCATTTTTGGTCCAGCACCCAATATGGGAGAGTGTTTTAGATCAATGGTCTAGATTAGATATCAGATTCCAACTAGCATGGAGGTTAATGTGCAAACCCACCATAAAATATAATCCGACGACTACAATCAATTTGATTTGATGGCTCAAATCAACATCATAAATTCTACATGTTTAGTCCTTAACGAATAAAATTTATCCGATATTATGTTTTGATGTTGACAAGGCAACACACATGGCACCAAGTAGCAGTGATGTGGTTTAGGAAATGACATGGCAGTGACACGGTGATTACATGGCTTGACATGTGGCAGTCAGTGATGGACAATGAGATGGTGATCGATACTCATTCTAGGTGGAAGTCAAAGGGGTTAAGCCTTTGATTTCAGCCTCAAATCACAAAGAGAAACAAGATAATTGCTTACCACTGAAGAACACTTAAAGCAGAGTTCCAAGCATATGGGATAAATAGTTGTAAAAACTAAGGCTATTAACAAAAATCCATTAAAATTAGATTTGGTAGTTATCAAGAGAATAATGTTATGTCTATATAAGGAAGAACTATCGATGTGATTACTAGATCTCAGAGGTTAACAAGTGTAAGAACCACATTCGAGAAGTAGGAGTTTTGTAGCTTGATGTAAATGAGGAGAAGAAAACACAACTAAACTACAAGGGGTGAATAGAAATGGATCTTAAATAGTGAACAAAGGTGTAGGAATTAGAGATTAGCGTGTATATAAGAAAGATAAGTATTTATTGAGTTATAGAGTGGGTATGAGATTGAAAATCGCAAATATAAGTGTGAGATTCAGGTTGCAGAATAGAAACTTATGGGAACATTGACTAGGAAAGAAGATTCTCAAGGAGATTCAATTGAATCAAAGAATTAAAGAAAGAATAGTTAGTTCTAGAGCAAACAACCACAAATGTGAAACATTGAGAATTAAGTTATCGAAAAGAAACTTAATAAAGAATAGACCAAATAACTAGATTTGTGAGGAGATTTAATTGAATAAGAGAATGGGAGAAAGAATATGTGGCTACAAAGCAAGGAGAGGCAGATCAGTGATTTGAAAAATTGTATCATTAATATCTTAACAAAAGAACTAGATATATGAGTTTTAAAATTGATGAAAGAGGGATTTGAAAGGTTGTGCAGATAGGTTCTTGTAAATCAAGGGGTTGGAGCCTCTTTTAGGTTGGTTCCTATAAAGATTAGGAGGTAAGTACCTCCAACAAGTTGGTGCCTACAAATAGTGGGAGTTGGTGCTTGCAAAGTAAAAAGGGAGTTGAAACTTGAAGCCTCCAATAGGTTGGTGCCTACATAAATTTATGTAATAAGAAGTTGGAGCTTATACTTACATAATATAAAAAAGGAATTTGTGGTTTTCTCCCTCTATGGTTTTCCACATAAACATATGTGTCTCATGTGTGTTTGATGTTTGACTTATAGTTTTGTGGTGTGATTATTTTATTATAACAAAAATAACTTTAAAGATTTTTTAAAGCACATAATATTGATTCACCACCCTCTTAGTATTATCTTGGTTTCTAACAATTGGAATGAAAGTAGGTTCCTTTAGCAATAGTCTAACAACTTGAAGGTAGATCTAGGAAAATAGTTAACCAGGAAGGCAGTTCAACCAACAAGCCCCTATGTTCACTAGAAAAAAAATGCATTTTGGAAGATGCAAATGAGAACCTACATGATGTCGTGTAGATGTTGCAGAAATTAGCCTATATATTTTCAACTTCTTATGAAGTTTTAATCCAAATCACAAGACACAAACCTACCCTATTGCTCTGTGGACATTAATTCACAATTTAGAACAAAAATCTCAGACATGAAAGAAGAAATAACACACATGAAACACTTATTTTTATATGGGGCAAGCGATATGCTAAAAAACCAAATGCCTGCTTGCATTAATCAAATGAATAGAGATGTATTACAATTGCTTTGCTCAACTGAGCACACCCTGCAAGTGCATAACCTATCTCTCTAATCATTGAAGGCCTCCCACCCAGACTTAACCAAATTTTGCCTCATCTTGAGCTCCTATTTCCTTACATTTCTCCTTGACGAATTAGCCCCTATTATTTAGGAAATTCCTCTAATTGAATTACACAATTCCTTAGGTTGATTATATGACTACATGCAACACCTGTACACTCAAGACTAGTCTACAACTAATGTTACATTGCCTTGGAATCTTCACCTCAACTGGGTAAATCAAATTCTCTCCATGCACTAGCTATTTGGGTTGATTGATCAGTTAGCTGGATGATCATTGAGTTTGACTGAAGTCCCGATACTTAACTAACCTTCCACTAGTTCCTCCAAAAGTTGGAACTAGTTTAACTAAAAACAACCTGAGATACTTGATCTTGATTGCTACAAATTAGCAATCACACATGCTGAGCTGAACTCCAACTTGTCCAAATCGAATTTACTAAGTAAACTGGGTGACACAAGCCATGTCACACAAGTTAACATCATCCAAGCTATCTGCTGATGTGGAAATTTGAATTTTCTCAATTTAATCAAGGAAAATCAAATTGAGCATGTTTTTCAACAAATGTCCGAGACACAATACATAAAGGTTATAAACAACCATATGTGATAGTTAGTATAGATGATAAGCCAAAGTTCACCAACAATGCTAAAGCAATGAATACCATTCTCAGTGGGTTTCCTGAATTTGAGTTAGTCAAATTCATGCACTGTAAAATTGACAAAAATATATGGGATGCAATGATGAGTTGTTATGAAGGTGACAATATAGTAAAGAAAGCTAAAATCCAAGGATATATAATGCAATTTGAAGCATTAAGAATGAAATAAGATGAGAATATACCCAAATTCTTCCTTCATGTGGAAGAAATAGTTAACACCATGAGGGGACTTGATGAAACTCTGGAAGATTCCTTTATAGTCCAAAAGGGGCTGAGATCTCTCCCAACTAGATTTGATGCTAACATATCAGCCTTTGAAGAGATGTAATATCTTAACATGTTGAAGTTGGATCAACTGCTAGAATACTAATAGCCTATGAAATGAAAACTTCGAAAGGAAAATTTACATCAAGGGAGGTTGCATTCAAATTTGATAGGAGCAACAAGGAAGAACTAGAAGACTATAGCTATGAATCTGATGAAGAAGATGAAAAGTTTGTTAGAAGGTTGAAGAGAGGATATAGAAAGTAAAAAAGTAAGTTTCCCTTCAAATCCTTTAATTATGGAGAAGTATGCCATTGTGCATTAAAATGTCCTTACATGAAAGAAAGGCATAAAGTTATCTTAAAGAATATACTAATTAATGGAAAATAAAGAAAGAAAAAAGTTTTAAAATAATACTTTTTATACTCAAGATGATAGAAATTATTCATACTATGAAGATGAAAAATCCTTTGATTAGGAAGGAAAAAGAAAAATGAAAACAATGAAGGACTTTATGCTCATGGCTTTGGACAATTTAGATGAAGGAAAAAATGAGGTTGATGAAGAAGAGGTATAAGTAGACTTAGAGGGTGAGTTGATCAATATATTCTAGATGTGGTATTCTAGATTATTGATGTAGTGGCATGGTATTCTAGATTATATAAATACCTTTAGTAGTAAGAATTCAAAAGAGGAACAATAGACAATAAACTGTATATCAAATTTCTGAGAATGATAATCTTTTAATTGTTGTTGTTTATGTTATCATTTTTGGTAGTGATGAAAATATACTAAGCCAAAAAATTGAAGCAGCCATTCAAAATAAATTTGAGATATGTCCATGCTTAGAAAACTCTCATTTTTCTTGGACAATAGATTACTCAATTAGAATAAGCTATATTTATCTCCTAGAGCAAGTACCTCAATGAAATGTTGAAGAAATTTGGAATGGAAGAGTGCTCTCTTATCAATATCCCTATGATTGCTAGATGTAAGCTAGGCAATGATGACGAGTCACCAAAGGTAAATAAAACCATGTATAGATCAATAATTGGCAACCTTTGTATCTAACAACCTCTCAGCCATACATTATGCAAGTTATTGGTGTAGTTGCAAGGTGTCAATCAACTCCAAACAAATTCATCTCCTAGATACCAAGTGGATTTTTAAATATTTTAGAGCCAAAATGGAATATGGTATATGGTATCCAAAGGGTCAAAATGTTTCACTGACTGCATACACAAATGTTGATTTTGGTGGAAGTGTGGAAGATAGGAAAAGCACAAGTGGTGGTTCTTTCTTTCTTGGAAATAGATTAGTGTATTGGTTCAATAAAAAGAGAACATCAATTTCTCATTCTATTGTTGAAATCAAGTACATAGAAGATGCAACAAGTCGTACTCAATTTTTTGGATGAAAAAAACACTACAGGACCTAAAGGCAATGTATGATAAACCTATACCCATTATTTATGATAACACTGTTAATTTTTCTTGAGCCGACATTGTTCTTTGCTATGATAGTTTCATTTCATCATTAATACATTAAGTTCGCCCCATTTCATCATTACATTATTCATATCTACACCATTATACATCAACATATGTAATTACATAGGAGGAAACAACACCACCATCATCATTAATGCATCAAAATATAAAACGAACATTATAAGAAAGCATGCACACACATAGAGACACTAGGATTAGTTCAAGACCAGGGAAAAACCCACTATGGTGAAAACCCTTGCAAATATTATTCTTCTTAGATCATCATCAAACGATGCAACAAAAGAGGGTAAAATGATTCATCACTTTATCTATGCAGCAAAACAATAATGATATCTATGAAATAGATCTAATCATGCTAGGAATTAGAAACCTCATACTGATGATTGTAATGTGTTGTCACAAACTGATGTCAAATGTTGTCACTGTGGCGAACACTGCTGAGTACTGTTGTCACTGTGTCGAATACTGCTAAGTACTATTGTCATTGTGGCGAATACTGTGGAGTACTGTTGTCACTGTCAATGAGCCTAATACATATGTTTGCAGTGGGAACTAATAAATCAGATCTATATATCTATATATATGTATAATAGTAGATAGAAACCCAGATCTACCTGTTCACTAAAGTCAATTGAAACCAGATGTCAAACCCTAGATTTGAACTAGGTCACCCTCATGAACATTGTCTATGAGCGACTTAAACTTCTGGGTCAAATGAGATATGCGAGCGACTGTGACTACAGAGTTGCTCCCAGGAGGTCTATATGCATGTGATTCTAACATTGAACCGCAAAGACCCAAAGTCTCTTCCTAGTCGAGTTGTGCGAGCGACTGACAAACCAAAGTCACACCTTTTCTGAGTTGTGTGAGCAGCTGAGATGATAGGGTCGCTCCCAGGGCTACTTGGTGCGAGTGAATGGGGACCAAAACCTTCCGATATGCCTTTGAACCCAGAGTCGCTCCCATAAGCCTTTGTGCCAATGTCCAAGGGTCTATAGTCACTCTCGTAGGCTTGCATGCCAATCACCGGGGACCAAAATTCCATGTTCTGTGCCAGCGACCGAGATCCAGAAGACCCTAACCCAGAGCGAACCTTTCGCCTATGATTTCAGACCCTTGAGTGAACTCCTTCCGTCAAAGCTGTGCGAACCAAGACAAAACAAAAGAGAAGATGTGTCCAAATGATATTAAGGTCTCTTCTATTTATAGGATTTCCTGAGGGGTTAGTTTGGGTTAATATTGACCCAAGCAGTTACTCATGTGGTTAGGGCTGACCCATTCCATAATACATGTGTGAATAAAATAATTCATAACTCAACTTTCTCTTAACCAAATTGGGTGATATTTAGGTCGATTTTGGTCCTCTTGAAAAGAGGAATCTAATGCAATCATTATATTGGTCATTTGAGTTGTCCAAGGTGGAACTTTGCTGCAGTTGCAAAATTTAACACTCCCTCTCAACTAGGGAGAATTCCACTTGTCAATATCTATCCATCGAACAATATGCCATTCTCGAATCTTCAAGTGTCATCACATATCATTACGGATCATCTCTATCATGTAGTTGTTGTGACATGTCCAACTCAAGTGTCTCATCATCACAAATCATCATTGTATATCTTGATCTATCCTTTATGTATTCCTTCTTATCTCTTGATTGTTCCTGCTCATATGTTGAACATTCTTGGATATAGAAGAATAAGAATTTGTTACTGGAGGGGAGCTTAAGATACCACCCTCTATCCATCAGGCTGCTATCTAGAATCTCTACTAGTGGGATGCTACCTGGAATATCATCATCAATCGTCATCAAAGAGAATATCATCAAGGAGCACATCTCAACCTGGAACCACATCGGGGAGAAATAACTTCCACCCATACCAAGCAATAGGATAACTCATCACATAGGGGAGTCCACCCTCGAACCTGGAATTTCATTGGGGAGCTTACCCTTAACCCAAAATCATATCGGGCTATCTCAATCCATCCTATTGCTAGTGATCTTCCCATCGATGACCCAAAATAGTCATGTGGTAGAACATCTGCATCATAATCAAATTGGGTTGTACACCCCAAGTACACTCTCAATTCGTTGGAAAAAACAAGGAGTGGTTTTCCCATCAAGCTAGCATGCTTGAGGGTATGATGCCAACTAGGGTATACTCTACAAAGAACAAGAGGGGAGAAACATAATCTGACCCTATAAATATAGGGGAGAAACATTCATCTACCTTGGGTGATCAGATAGGGTAACACCCTATTTTCCAGAGTTCCCTCAACCCCAGGAGCCCTCTATCTCAATTCCTAACCCTGGGAGCCTAAGCAGGGTAGGAAGAGTTTGCTCAGTGTCCTTGATTAAAGCTTCTCTCATCATCATCTTGTCTCAATAACAGTTGTTTCCTGTTCATGCATAACGTCAAATCAAATATCATGTTAGATCATATATAATCATATGAATCAAAAAAGGATACCATAATCATCCTCCCTCTCAAGGAGGTGCCAACCACAAGCCTGAGCTTGTTTTGAACAATTGCACTGTCTCAATATATGAGAGTATCTCAGTCCCAACTATAAATATGGGACTTACTGCCAATTAGATCATCACAATGTATCCATGGTATCCATGTCATATCCAGATCATGCTCAAACAACTCTCTAAGGAGCTTCTGTATCCTGCCTCACAACTAGCCATGCTAGCAACATCATGATCAACCTTGGTCATGCTATGGACCTCTCATCCAAGATATCATGGCAGATTATATACTAAAGCAACATCCAAATGTGCTTATCAAAAATAATCTAAAATATAAAAAATACATCTATGCAGATACATATCATAGGAGAAATATCACATTCTCAAAATAGAACACCTCATGCAGATATTTCAAAGCATGATCAGAGGCAACTCTATGAGAGTGGAGAAAATCACTCATGAATTCATTAAGGTTCTATGCACATCATACATATACAGATGGATTTTCAAAATGGAACATCAATTCTTCAATTTTCGGATGCCATGTCAAGTTAAACAACATCTTGAAATTCAAATTCGAGTATCCAAGGATTTTCAATTTTCATTATTCAAAAACATTTTCCAATATGTTTGCAATATGGAATTTCTTTCCCAAATTCTTGAAATTGATTCATCATGCCATGATACATTATTTCGGGCTTCATAAGCCTTCTCCCTTTGATTTAGATCATTAGAGGCTCATCACCTGTCAGAAGTAGATCATCGAGATATAAAACCAAAACCATAATAAATATCAAATCCATACCTTGGAACTCATCATCCTAAATTCATCAGATTACTGTCAAATATAGACATATCTAGATCAGGGAGCTTGCTTCATGCAAATCTCTCTATAGGTACCATGCCTTACTAATCCACCATAATTATCCTTACATAACTCGATGTTATACCATCAATCAACAAAGTCAACTCATCAGAGTTTATAAGCCAAATCAAGACCATTATCAAAGTCATCATAATCATAGTATTAATACTTTCAACCAAAAGACATGTGTAGCTCATGTCAAATTGTGACTTCATCATGCCAACCAGTCATGCTTTATCAATCCGAACTTGATTAAGTCATTCTTAGAATCATAATATAAGTCATCCTCTCACTGGATGCAGATGCATACACCAAGGATGAGTCATGCAGGTTCCATTTTTCATGCCAAATCACAACTATCATTATTTCAACCACTGTTCTAAGAATAAGGAGGCCATTCTCCAAATAAGTCATCATGCCCACATAGTATTGATATCAGGGAAAATCAACAATTGCCAAATCAAATCACTAGACATCAGGTCAAGTCCAAATGCTATCATAGAGAGATCTATAGTCAAAGCACGTATTAATCATTAATTCAAATTTATTGTCAAGCATCATGAAAAAACACTCTGTATATACCAGTAGTGCCAAATCATGCCAACCTCTTGTAGCACAAACATAGTGACATATCTATATGTATGTCCTGGTCACCTCCAAACACAAGTTCAGTCTGCATGTTCATGTTAAGGCAAACATTCAACCTTTTCCTGTTAGAATATATTGTTGTTATCTGAAATACATCGGTGGTCCTAATATCTTCCAGGTGACTATCTCATTTCATACGCAATACTTCATTATATGATAAAAAATTTAACTCAATAACTTCAGAAATCAGTTAACAGTGGCTATATATGTTAGGAATGTCATGATTCAGAGTTCAGATAGCTTCAAAAATATTTAGATAATGGTCAAAATAGTTAAACCTCTGGTCGCTCTATTTAGGTTAGCATGGGGGTGACTTTAGCTGCCTGGACACTGTCTAGGCCTTAGCATGCGTGCCACCAGGGATGAAATCTCCTAGATTTGTGACTGCGACCAGACAATAAACCCTAATTTCTGTATGGGCTTAAGATCTAAGACTTTGTTGTAGATCAATACTGTCAGATGTACATAAATCATACTTCAACAACACATAATGAAAATAGTAATAAGGTTAAGAATCTTGAGAAGAGATTCTCCCTCTGACTGGGGATCTACATCATTCATCTTCATTCATGTCATCAGCTTGTCTCTACTAGAGTCATGCAACAATAGATCTGTTATATCATAAACATATATCTATCATGGCTATCAACATCATGGCATCAAACTTTCATCAAGAGATTAGACTCAAGGAAATAGATAGATGCAACATCATATCTCAAGGATTATGAACACAATAACATTTTCTGTCAAGTCACTTCATCAAGTTACTGCATCCAGTTTAACCATATGCCATCAAGACAAGACCACATGCAGTAAGAGGTCTAGAATATCAATCTTACACTTATACCTCTCACATAAAGGTTATTATGCTCTTCATGACCAATGAGATCAAATTAGGTCATTTAATAAAACTTTACCAAAACAACAAGAGTGTCAATCTCTCTTTCCATGTGTTTTGATCATGCTTATCGCAAGAATTACCAGCAGAATCATGTATAGGAGTCAATGAACTATCCTTCTATATGAAATCCATCATGACAAGTATCAAGAGTATCATTTTCTAGAGCCAAGGTGTTAGCCTTCTCTATAGGATCAATATATCCAATAGATAAATCATAGATGTTAGCCAAAAATCAAGTGTAGCAATGTATCAACATTAGATAGCCTCATAGAATTCAAGAAGGTAAAAATTTTCAGCACTAAGTGCATATTTTCATCATAGGAGACATATATCCAAGTCACTTTTGTTGATCTAAAGTTGATCTGAGGTTGTCATTGATGTCAACCAAGCAGCACCAAGGGCTACCCTGATCTTACAAGGGAATTTTGACTTGACAACTTACTCTATTTTGAGTCAAGGATCTTCTAGATAAATTATACTCATCGAGATGTTTCCGTTGATATATGGCACGCCAAGTAATTCTTCACGGTTTGAGAGATATTCATGTTTGAAGTTAGTAACCCCAATTATTGGGCTAAAACCCTATGGGGTTGTGGCATGGAACTCATAATTGGTTTTGGTCATTGGATAGTCATTAATTAATAATTTTTTAAGCTCCTAAAATTCCTCCAACATTCTCTATAGAAGCCCCTCTCAACTCTATAAAAGGAAATCTCATATATCCTCCAAATGCAGTGATCGTGGAATTGTCGCTATAACTTCATTTTTGCGAAGTCTTAGATTCTAAAATTAAAACCCATTTGATTCATAATCCTGATGAACATCGTGACCAAATTGCAGATCTTGGCTCGCTATATTTTTAGATATATGATCTATGGAAGTTAGGGTTTTTGCAGGCTGCTGAATTGCATCTCAAAGAAGTGACCTTGGGAAAATTGTCATAACTCTCTCTCTAAGAAGAGGATTGGAATTCTGTAAAAAGTTGTGGATAGTGCACAAACTATAGTTTTTTGTGTATCAATTTTAGAGCCGAAGGAGGAAATAGTGACACGTGGAACGTCGTACAAGTTAGCTCTATTGAACTAGTCCATAATTAGGTCATTGTGAGAGATTGGGCATAACTTTTCCTTGAAGAGTCCAAATCGGGTTAGACCTATGGCATTGGAAAGAAGACTCAGAGGGATTCTACAGAACCAAATATCACATGTTGGGATATAAAATCGCAGAGATACATCAGATTAAATATCATGCTCCTAGAAGGCAAGAAAAACCAGATCAAGTGTTGTCAAGGGGTGTAAAGGACCAGAATTTCTAGAGCAGCAAAGAGTAAGGTGCATCAAAATGGTGCAGTTGAGGCAAGATACATGTAAGTATATTTTGTATATGCATGTTCATCTCTTAATTGCATTAGGTTCTTTGTATTATAATTTGTTGTTTTTGTTTAGCACTGACATATGCTCTGCAGGATGAGGTAAGTTTTGCTATTATCATGTCATGGGTATTTCTTGAAGACTTCTTGCGGGTATTATATATTCATCAAGAGAATACTCATTGCATAATCTAATTTTCTAAAGAATGAGAAAGGGTAGCATGATAAGAGCAGCAATCAAGGTGCAAAATAATAGCAAGAAGTTCACCACATGAAGTCTTCAAGTGGGTAGCACTACATACATACATTGTAAAAGTGTCATTTTATAGAGTCATTGTAAAAGAATCTTTGTAAAAGTTGTACAAGTGTCTATCTACCAAGAGTTGAAGAGGCAGTGTCGGGAGGTCTAGGATCATCATTAGGTGGTTGTGTCATCGTTGGGGTTATGGTCTAGTGTGTCGTCTTCTTCTACATCATTCTATATCATTGTAAATTTGACCATTTTCCCTGGTACGGGCATCCATTCCTCTTTTATTATTCTATAGGGTGGTAGGGTGGTGCTAGGCTGGTGCATGAAGTCACCAACAGGTTCAAGCCTGTGAAAAATTTAGGGTGGTAGGGTGGTGCTAGGGTGAGTTGTAGCTCATTGGGTTTTGGGGCATCCGTTCAGTTGACTACTGAAGAATCTCGGGCGTTGGAGTGTCCATCCAGTGGGAGCTGGAGAAGAATGCTTTTCTAGATTCTTAGAAGTTGGAGCTTTCTTTTCAATTGGATTTGAATATTAAAGAATTATTAGAAAAGCGTTTGGTGGTTTTTGACCCAGAGGGGGTTTTCCACCTAAAATTTTTGTGCCTCTTGTGTTCTTTTATTCACTGTTGTTACTGCATAAACATTAATGATAATTGAAGATTAACTAATGCTCTGAAAATATTTAAAAGTGCTAATTGCTAAGGAATACTGATTCACCCCCCCTCTCAGTATTCTCCAACAATTGGTATCAGAGTTTGGTTCCTTAAATAATAGTTTAACAACTAGAAGGAGATCATGGAGCATACCAAGAATGGTGTACCTCTATTCAATGAAAATTATTATGCACTCTGGAAAGGAAGAATGGATGTCTATATCTTGGCACAAATTACGAAGTATGGGATGTAGGTTTTAACCCTGTACATAAATTACCTGCATGCGAATTCTAAAACACAGAAAATAAACAATGCGAGAGCATAACACATAAAAATATACACAGAGATTTTCCCCTAGATCCCAAAACCGGGACTACCAGCTTGATTTTTCAATATTTTACAATACATATTTATACATGCCGAAGCATCTAATACCATGGACCGAAAACCATCGCGTCCAAAACCATGGACCAAAAACCATAGGTAGGTTCACCCAACCTAATATAGGGTCCAATTTTTTTTCCCAGGGCGTTACCCCTAACCCCATAGAGGGAGGCTACCTGCCCCCCTCAAACCCCCCGGATAGGGGGGGATGCCTCCCCCTGTGACCCTCCCGTTGCACAATCGGCACAACGAAGGGGGGGCTCTACCCCCACTCTAACCCCCCAGTTCACTACGTAGGTTAGTCGTGGAAAGAATATGACACAACCTAACATTCTCGCACTTATTGTTTTCTTTCCACAAGGGGCCACAAGAGAGCTTAGTCATTTTTCCAGCCCTGAAATACCCATTGTTTCTCTACACTAGGACAAATTCTCAGAGCTCATAGATTTTGTCAATGTATTTGCAGTATTCTTCAAAGTGTCCACCTTTACCAGCAACACCTTTTTGTCTTCTATCATATCACTCACAAAGTGGTACTGAACATCAATGTGCTTTGTCTTTGAATGATAAGCAGGGTTCTTTGCCAAGAAAATTGCACTTTGGTTGTCACAGTATATCCTTATAGCTCCTTGTACTAACCCAATACTTGAAAACCATCTCTGCAATCAAACTGCTTCCTTGCTTGCATGAGTGGCTGCCATGTATTCTGCCTCTGTAGTTGACAGTGCCACTATAGATTGTTTCTTACTCATCCAACTTACTGCTCCTCCAAATAGGTTAAACACATACCCACTTGTAGATCTTCTCTGGTCCAAATCTCCAGCCCAGTCTGCATCAACAAAGCCACGGATATCCAAAACTTTGTCCAATCCTGGTCTTCCTTGGTAGCACAAACCATAATCACTAGTGCCACACAAATACCTAAAAATCCGCTTCACTACTGTCCAGTGCTCCTTCCCTGGTTTTGACATAAACCTACTAATACTACTAATGCATGTGCAATGTCTGGTCTAGTACAGACCATTGCATACATCAGGCTACCGACTGCACTTGTATATGAAACATGGGACATATCCTCTTCCTCTTCTTGTGTCTTGCGACATTGATCAGCAGATAGCTTTACACCTACAGGGATAGGAACCTTCACCGATTTACTATCCTGCATATTAAACCTCTGCAGCATTGTCTTGACATACTTCCTCTAGTTTAACCAGAGCTTCCTCTTTTCCAGATCTCTTTTAATTTCCATGCCCAAAATATAGCATGCAGCACCAAGATCTTTCATGTCGAATTTGGAGGACAATTGGGTCTTCAAATCCTGGATAATTTCTTTGTCATTTCCAACTAGCAACATATCATCCACATACAAGACCAGATAAATAACACGGTCACCAATTAATTTAAAATACACACAATGATCTGCTTTGCTTCTGGTGAAGCCAAGTCCCCATATAAATGTATCAAGTTTCTGATACCACATCCTTGGTGACTATTTTAACCCATACAGAGACCTCTTTAACTTGCATACCAGTTCTTTCTTACCCTTCACCGCAAAGCCTTCAGGTTGCTTCATGTAGATCTCCTCTTCTAGATCCCTGTGAAGAAATGTTGTCTTCACATCCATCTGTTCTACCTCAAAATCAAAAGCAGCAACAAGAGATAACAGTAATCTAATAGAAGTTACCTTTGCAACAGGAGAAAAAATATCACCAAAATCAATTCCCGACATCTGGGAATAACCTTTTGCTACCAACCGAGCTTTGTATTTCTCCACCTTTCCTTCTACACTTGTCTTCTTTTTGAACACCCATTTTCTACCAATGGGTTTCCTTCCAGCTGGAAACTCCACCAGATCCCAAGCCTCATTTTTGTGCAAAGATGCCATTTCATCAACCATGGCCTCTTTCCAGAGTTTTCCATCCTCTGAATCTACTGCTTCCTTCACAGTTTTGGAATCATCATCAGTAATAGATAAAGCAAAATATGAACAGAAAGCAGATGGAATATACCTTTCTAGTTGCCTTCTTTCTCGAACTGATCTTCTCACACCTAGAGCTTGTGGCTCTTCATCTTTTGATTCCTTCTCTACTGTAGAGTCTGATTCTTCTTCCTTTAGCTCAAACTCGATCTTCTCAGGTTCCTTTGGTTGGACTTCATGTTTAATAACATCTTTCACCTCTCTGAACACCACATCTCGGCTGTACACAACCTTCCTTGTTGCTGGGTTCCAAAGCTTATAACCCTTTAAACCATCCTTATACCCAATAAAGATGCACTTTTTAGATTTACTATCTAGCTTGGTTCGTTTCTCCTTTGGAACGTGTACATATGCATCACATCCAAATACCCTCAGATGGGAAAGAGAGGGTTTCTTAGCAGTCCATACCTCTTGTGGAGTTTTATCCTCCAACGCTGATGAAGGTGATTTGTTGACCAGGTAACATGATGTCTCCACCGCCTTTGCCCAGAATTATTATCCTAACTCGACACCACTAAGCATGCTTCTTGCCCTTTCCATCAACGTCTTGTTCATTCTTTCTGCAACTCCATTTTGCTGAGGTGTATATGGAGTAGTCTTCTGCCATGCTATACCATACTTCTTACAGAATTATTCAAATTCCTTACTGCGAAACTCTCCACTGTTATTTGTCCTCAGCACCTTTATCTTCTTCTCTATTTGGTTTTCCACCAGATCCTTAAATTCTTTAAACCTGTCAAAGACTTCAAATTTCTTCCTAAGGAAATATATCCATGTATTCCTTGAGAAGTCATCTATAAATGATACATAGTACACAGACTTACCTAGTAATGGAACCTTCACAGGTCCAAACACATCACTGTGCACAAGCTCTAATATCTGTTTCGCCCTCTTACCCCCAGAGGGGAAACTCACCCAATTCTGCTTTCCATATACACAATTTTCACAGAAATCAAAATCCAGAGAGTTATTACTCATACCTTCTACCATACCTTTACCATGAAGTATTTGAAGGCCCTTCTCTCTAATATGTCCAAGCTTTTGATGCCATAGCATGGTATTCTCTCCATAGACCACTAGATTTTCTGCTCCACTTTCAGGAACCAAAAAATTGTTGCACCCATCAGCAACAATGCTACCTTGCAGCTTGTACAGAGTTCCAATCCAAACTCCCCGCATCAATACTAGTGCTCCCCGAACCATCTTGTAGGTATCCTTCTCGAACACTGTTTTTACACCTGCATCATCCAAATTTCTTATAGAAATCAGATTTCTGGCCAATACAGGAATATGCAGAACACCCAGAGGTGTTCCAACCCTTCCATCTTGCAACTTCAACTTTACCTTTTCGTGACCAATGATTCTAGCCTTCCTATCATCCCCTAAGAAGACATCACCACCATCGTATTTCTCATACTCGTAGAACCACTATCTATGGGGAGTGAAGTGAAAGGATGCACCTAAGTCAATCAACCATGCCTCATGATCTACATGTGTACTTGAAGAAGCCAAGTACACATCCCCACCTTCATCTGAGGTGGTTTTCACCTCTGCAGAAGGAGCATCATTAGATCCCTTTCCTTTATCAAGAGCTTTAGATTTACAATCCCTTTTGCAGTGCCCTTCCTTTTCGCATTTCTAGCACACCACCTTTACATATTTTCCTGGAGATTTAGATGTCCCTCTAGATTTAGATCTCCCACTCGATGACTTATTTTTGTTTCTGTTCTAGGACCATCCTTGTATAGACAAGGCATCACCATTCTGGTTCTCCATATTTTTCTGTCTCATCTCCTCTGTCAGCAAGGATGAGACTATTTCATCAAACTGTAAGGCAGTTGCATTGCTACCTATTGCAATAACCAAACTATCCCACGAATCTAGTAGAGAACACAACAAACTGATGCAATTATCTTCATCTGAAATTTTAATATCAACAGATGCTAACTGACTTACCACAATATTAAATGCATTCCGATGCTTTATCACCAAGTCTCCATCTTTCATCCTTAGGTTATACAGCTTTTTCCGCAGGAACTGTTTATTCACCAGAGACTTAGATTGGTACAAAGTCCCTAACTTGTCCCGCAAAGCCTTCACCATAGCTTCCCATGATACATTCAGCAGTACTAAATCTGAGACACACAATCATATTGTGCTGTTTGCCTTTCGATCCAACTTCTTCCATTCCTCATTGGACACTCCCGTTGGTTTAGTACCTGGATCTACCACGATCCACTGAGCTTTAAGCACCAACAGATCCTCCATCTTGAGTTTCCACAACTCAAAACTCTGACCATTAAATTTCTCGATCTCTATCTTTCCACTGCTCGCCATCTTCTTTCACCATCAGAATCAATTTCACAGATCTCCCACTGAACAGGGTCTACCACATGCCCGAGCGAAACCCGTCAGCAAAAAAGGCGTCCCCTTGAAGCCAAAATAGCTCTGATACCAAATGTAGGTTTTAACCCCGCACATAAATTACCTACATACGAATTCTAAAACATAGAAAATAAACAATGCGAGAGCATAACACATAAAACACATATACATAGATATTTTCCCCTGGATCCCAAAACTGGGACTACCAGCTTGATTTTTCATTATTTTCCTTTCAATGTTACAATATAGATTTATACACACTGAAGCATCCAATACCATGGAACGAAAACCATTGCGTCCAAAAACATGGACTGAAAACCATAGGTAGGTTCGCCCAACCTAATATAGGGTCCAATTTTTTTTTTCCTAGGGCGTTGCCTTGGACCCTGTACAGGGGGCCTACCCACCCCCCTCAAACCCCCCGAACAGGGGGGGCTGCCGCCCCCCTCTATGACCCTCCCACTATGCAATCAGTGCAACGAAAGGGGGGCTCCGCCCCCCCTCTAACCCCCCGGTTCACTACATAGGTTAGTTGTGGAAAGAATATAACACAACCCAACATGGGACACTATTCAAAATGGCTTTACACCAACCACAGATGAACAAGGTAAGAAGAATTTGGTAAATGATGCAAAAGCAAAGAATATTATCATCAGTGGACTTATTGAATATACTTATCATAAGGTGTTGGGTTGTAAAACTGCCAAAAATGTATGGGATAAGCTTGAGAATATATATGCAGGTGACTCAAATGTCAAAGAAGCAAAGCTTCAAATCTACAGAGAAAAATTTGAGCAACTCAGAATGAAAGAAGATGACAACATCGCTGCATATTTCCAACACATTGATGAAATAACCAAAACTCTAGAAGGATTGGGAGAGCCTGTTAACGAGAAGACTATTATACGAAAGATTCTTAGAATGTTACCAGGAATATTCAACCCAAAGGTATCGGTCTTAGAATACAGTGAAAATCTGGACAAACTTAGCAAAGAAGAAATACATGGAGTTCTCATAGAATATGAAATGAGACTTGATGAAGAAGAGGGTACTTTGAGTCTAGAAACTGCGTTCGCTGCATCTAAGAAAACCAATAAGGACAAACAACCTTTAAAGGAAAAGATCTGCACCTGCGCCTGCAAGTGTGAAGAAAAGGAAGATGATGAAGAAGGTTTTTCAGATGGATAATATGCTTACTTGATGAGAAAACTAAAAATTGGTAAGGGAAAATTCAAAGGTAAACTTCCATTGATATGTTTCGGTTGTGGTGAGGTTGGGAATTTCACAGCAAAATGTCTGAACAGAAGTGATGGAAACTCAAAAGGAAAGAAAGGCTTTAAGAAATTCAACAAGTAAGGCAAGAAGAAAGGAGAAAGGATTCAAAAGGAACTTTCTCTCTAAAGAAGATAGCTCATAATCCAATGAAGATAATTACAGTGAAGAAGAAGCCAATGAGAGAGTACTTTTTATGGCCAAGCACAATAAACAAGAGGTTTCAAACAATGAAGAAGAAGGATTGACCATAGAAGACTTTTCTAAGGAGGAAATCAAACTTTTAAAAGAGCTCAAGGCTGAGAAGATCTATTCCAATACTCTTGAAGAACAAGTTCAAGGTCTCAAAATTGAAGTTGAAGAACACAAATGTATTGAAGAGTCACTTCAAAAGAAGTTGTAAGAAAGCAACCGAGAAAGGGAAGCATTATAAGCTGAAATAGTCTCGCTGCATAAGGAAGTGAAGAAGAGAAAAACTGTCCAAAACTATGCCAACAACTCAATGGAGTTGGAAGAACTCATAAACAATCAACGATATTACAACGACAACACTGGCCTCGGTTACAAAGAATAAGAAGTAGGACCTTCTACAACAAAATACAATGAACCTATGAGATCTGACAGGCATGTAGACTTCATTAAACAAGATTCGCAAGAACAATCTTGGAAGACAATTGCTCGACGAAGATTTCCATCCAGGTACCAACATATTTTTCATGGGTATTGTTATTCATGTAGAAAATTTGGTTATAAAGCTGTAGAATGTTCACGTACCCTAGGAACCAATACAATTCCAGGAGATCTGTCAAATATGAACCTCCCAGGGCTCAACGAAACATCAATATATTTGAAATTTAAGAAGTATCATTGAATGTTACAAATGTCGAAACTTTGGACACATAGCCAAAGATTGCAGACTTGAAAATCCTCTAGAAGAATCTTCGAAGCCACAGAACGAATGAACATGGAAGAAGAGGAACACTAATAATTGTGCTCTTGCTCTCAAGGCTCAAAACAACAAAGATGTGTGGTATGTTGATAGCGGTTTCTCAACGCATATGACTGGAGATAGAAAGAAATTTGTATCTCTGAAAGAGAAGAAGGATGGAACCGTGTCCTTTGGAAATGATGGATCTTCAAATATTATAGGATCAGGTACTGTCAGTCTCGGAAGCAAAGATGCTCTAGCCAAGAATGTTCTATTGGTTGAAAACATGAATCACAATCTTCTCAGTGTTGGACAAATGTGTCATCAAGTACACATAATGTTATTCAACTCCACAAAATGTCAAATCAAGAAAGGAAGGTATGGTAGAATTGTGGCTACAACAAGTCGAGCTCCAAATGATATATATGTTCTGGATGAAGCAACTAAAGCATGTCTACTAGCTAAAGAAGATGAAAGTTGGTTATGGCACAAATGAATGGGTCACATAAACTTTGAAAATCTTGTTAGGATAAGAAAAAAGGAAGTAGTACGAGAAATGCCGAAAATCTCAAAACCTTCCAACACACTATGTGAGGTTTTTCGACATGACAAGTAGACAAAATGTGGATTTAAAACAAAAAAACACTTTACATCACATCCATTGGGATTGATACATACTGATCTATGTGGTCCTATGGGAACAAAAGGCTTAGATGGATAATTATATTTCATGTTAATGACAGATGACTATACTAGGATGACAACCATCTGAAGCATTTGAAGTGCTTTAAGATCTACAAGGAGTTGGTCGAAAATGAAACGGATTTAAAAATAAAGTGTCTAAGATCAAATAATGGCGGAGAATTCACTTCCAAATTATTTCAGCGATATTGTGACGAAAATGGAATAAAAAGACAATAGCATGAACACCTTAGCAAAATGGAGTTGCTGAAAGAAAGAACAGAACTGTACAGGAAATGGGTAGAACAATGCCGAAGGACTCAAAATTGGATGAAAAATTCTGGGTTCAAGAAATTGATATGACAGTCTTCATTATCAACAGAAGTCTTCTCAGAAATAATTGCAGTAAGACCCCAAATGAACTATGGAAAGGAAAACTGGCTAATGTAAAATATTTCAAAATCTTCAGAAGCAAATGTTATATCAAAAGAGAAGATCAAAAGTTGGGTAAGTTTGAATCGTGTGTTGATGAAGGTATCTGTGTTGGTTACTCACACAAAATAAAGGCTTATAAATACTATAATTTAAGACGAAAACAGATAGTGGAGAGCATAAATGTTACATTTGATGAAGATAGTATTCTAATGAATAATGATGAGGATATAGAATCTTTGAAACTTGAGACAGAGGCTGAAAAAGGTACTGAAAAAATTCTAGAACAAGAAGCAACTATCAACCAAGAAGAAGTAAATAATGGTCAACAAGATATACAAGAACAAAAAAAAGAAGCTCCTCGAAAGAGAACAAAAGAATGGATTCAAAAGAACCATCCATCAAATCAAATCATTGGTGACATAAATGAAGGAAACGGAACAAGAAAAGGTCATCATCTTCGTTGATCACAACAAGCTCACATTTCTTTTCTAGCAACCTTTGAGCCTAGTACTTTTGAGGAATCCAACCAGAATGAACAATGGGTAGCAGTTATGAATGAAGAATTGGATCAAATCGAGAAGAATAACACCTGTGAATTAGTTCCATGACCAAAAGATAAAAATGTCATTGGGACTAAATGGGTGTTCAGGAAAAAATTGAATAAACATGGCTAGGTTACCATAAAAAAATAAAGATTGGTTTGCAAAGGCTATGCACAAGTGGAAGGAATTGATTTCGACGAAACATTTGCACCGGTTTCCAGAATGGAAGCCATCTAGATGTTTATCACCTATGCATGTTCAAGAAATATAAAATTCTACCAAATGGATGCTAAGTCAACATTTCTGAATGGATAATTAGAAGAAGAAGTTTACATCGAACAAACTGAAGGTTTTCTACTATCAAGAAAAGAAGACTATGCTTGCAGGGTAAAGAAGGCTCTGTATGGTCTCAAGCAGGCTCCGAGAGCATGGTATGCTCGTCTTGACGGATATTTATGTCAACAAGGGTTCAAGAAAGGAACTGCTGATAGCAATGTTTATGTACAAATAGAAAAGGATAGTTTAACAATCGTTGAGGTATATGTGGATGATATAATCTTTGGTAGAAATGATGATCGAATAAGTGGGAACTTTGCTACAAAGATGCAAAGAGAGTTCAAGATGTCTTTACTTGGTGAGTTGACATACTTCTTAGGGCTTCAAATATCTAAACAAGAGAAAGGAATATTTATATGTAAAGCCAAGTACATCAAGGAAATGCTCAAGAAATTGAAAATGGAAGATTGCAAACCCGTCCTTACTCCGATGGTAACAAGTTGCAAATTGAGCATAGACGACTCATATAAGGATGTGGATCAGAGGTTGTACAGATCTATGATTGGTAGTATTCTATATGTAAAACCTCCCGACCAGATGTTATGCAAGCAATTGGACAAGTAGAAATATTCCAAGCAGCACCAAAAGAATCACATATTATTGCCGTTAAAAGAATTCTTCAATATTTAAAGGGCACAAAGGATATGGCTTGTGGTATCCCAAGGGAAACAATCTCATTATTCAAGCCTTTATAGATGCAGATTGGGCAGGAAGCATTAATGATCATAAGAGTACTAGTGGAGCAACATTCTATCTAGGTGGTTGTCTTGTATCATGGTTGAGAAAAAATAAAACCCCAATCTCGTTATCTACAACGGAAGCAGAACACATTGCAGCACCAACTTGTTGTACTCAAGTCCTTTGGATGAAACAAACTTTGCAATATCTTCAAGTACAATTTAGTGAGCCTATTCCCATCTTCTGTGATAACACTAGTGCCATCAACATCTCCAAGAATCCTGTCATGCATTCAACAACAAAACACATTCCGATAAAATATCATTTTGTTAGAGAACAAGTCGCTGAAACGAATATCAAACTTGAATATGTTGGTCCAAAAGAGCAAATCACTGATATCTTCACTAAACCTTTACCTCGTGAAGCATTTGAATATCTTCACCAGAAGCTTGGGATTCTCCCAAGTTCTCATTAGATTTTCCTTATTCAGAAAATAAAGGAGCAGCAGAAGTGTGTATAGGTCCTTAGTATGGTTGTGTGTCAGGGGGGGTTACCCTTTTCCATGTAGGTTTTAACCCCGTATAGAAGTTACCTGCATATGAATTCTAAAACACAGAAAATAAACAATGCGAGAGAATAACACATAAAACACATGTACATAGAGATTTCCCCTAGATCGCAAAATCGGGACTACTAGCTTGATTTTTCATTATATTCCTTTCAATGTTACAATACATATTTATACATGCCGAAGCATCCAATACCATGGACCGAAAACCATCGCGTCCAAAACCATGGACCGAAAACCATAGGTAGGCTTGCCCAACCTAATATAGGGTCCAAAAATTTTCTGCCTAGGGCGCTGCCCCGGACCCCGTAAAGGGGGGCTACCCACCCCCCTCAAACCCCCTGGACAAGGGGGGCTACCGGCCCCCTGTGACCCCCCCGTTGCGCAATCGTCACAACGAAGGGGAGGCTCCGCCTCCCCTCTAACCCCCCAGTTCACTACGTAAGTTAGTCGTGGAAAGAATATAACACAACCCAACATTCCATCGATGTCAAAAGGGGAGAGAATGCAGTAGAAAGAGGTGCTCTGATTGTAGGAGGAGTATTTGTGTTGCCATCAATGCCAAAGGGGGATATTGTTGATCTAAAGATGATCTGAGGTTGTCATTGATGTCAACCCAAAAAGCACCAGGGGCTACCCTGATCTTACAAGGGAATTTTGACTTGACAACTTACTCTATTTTGAGTCAAGGATCTTCTAGATAGATTCTACTCGTCGAGATGTTTCCGTTGATATATGACATGCCAAGCAATTCTTCACAGTTTGAGAGATATTCATGTTTGAAGTTAGTAACCCCAGTTAGTGGGTTAAAACCCTATGGGGTTGTGGCATGGAACTCATAATTGGTTTTGGTAATTGAATAGTCATTAATTAATATTTTTTTAAGCTCCTAAAATCCCTCAAACATTCTCTATAGAAGCCCCTCTCAACTCTATCAAAGGAAATATCATATATCCTCCAAATGCAGCGATCATGGAATTTTTGCTATAACTTCATTTCTGCGAAGTCTTAGATTCTAAAATTAAAACCCATTTGATACAAAATCCTGATGAACGTCGTGATCAAATTTCAGATCTTGGTTCGCTATATTTTCGGAGATATGATCTGTGGAAGTTAGGATTTTTGCAGGCTGCCGAATTGCATCTCAAAGAAGTGACCTTGGGAAAATCGTCATAACTCTCTCTCTAAGAAGAGGATTGGAATTCTGTAATAAGTGGTGGATAGTGCACGGACTTTAGTTTTCTGTATATCAAGTTCAGAGTGGAAGGAGGAAATAGTGACATGTGGCACGTCGTAGAAGTTCGTTCTACTGAACTAGTCCATAATTAGGTCATTGTGAGAGATTGGGCATAACTTTGCCTTGAAGAGTCCAAATCGGGTCAGACCTATGGCATTGGAAAGAAGAATTAGAGGGATTCTACAAAACCAAAGATCACATTTTGGGGATATGAAATCGCAGAGATACATAAAATTAAATATTGTGCTCCTAGAAGGCAAGAAAAACCAGATCAAGTGTTGTCAAGGGGTGCAAAGGACCAGACTTTCTAGGGTAGCAAAGAGAAAGCTGCAGCAAAATGATGCAGCAGAGGCAAGCTACAGGTATGTATCTTCTGTATATTTATGTTCATCTCTTAATTACATTAGGTTCTTTGTATTCTAATTTGTTGTTTTTGTTTAACACTAGCATATGCTCTGCAAGATGAGGTAAGTTTTGTTATTATCATCTTATGGGTATTTCCTTGAATACTTTTTGTGGGTATTATATATTCATCAAGAGAAGACTCAATGCATAATATAATGTTCTGAAGAATGAGATAGGGTAGCATGAAAAGAGCAGCAATCAAGGTGCAGAACAACAACAAGAAGTTCACCACATGAAGTCTTCAAGTGGGTAGCACTGCATACAGACATTGTAAAAGTATCATTGTACAGATTCATTGTAAAATTTGTACAAGTGTCTATCTGCCAAGAGTTGAAGAGGCAGTGTTGGGAGGTCTATGATCATCATTAGGTGGTTGTGTCATAGTTGGGGTTATGGTCTAGTGCGTCATCTTCTTCTACATCATTCTATATCATTGTAAAATGGACCATTTTCCCTGGTACGAGAGTCCATTCTTCTTTTATTCTTCTATAGGGTGGTAGGGTGGTGCTAGGTTGGTGCATGAAGTCACCAATAGGTTCAAGCCTGTGAAAAATTCAGGGTGGTAGGGTGGTGTTAGGGTGAGTTGTAGCTCATTGGTTGTTGGGTATTTGTTCAGTTGACTACTGAAGAATCTTGGGTGTTGGAGCGTCTATCCAGTGGGAGTTGGAGAAGAATGCTTTTCTAGATTATAGGAAGTTGGAGCTTTATTTTCAATTGGAGTTGAATATTAAAGAATTATTAGAAAAGAGTTCGGTGGTTTTTGACCTAGAAGGGGTTTTCCACCTAAAGTTTTTGTGCCTTGTGTGTTCTTTTATTCACTGTTGTTACTGCATAAACACTAATGATAATTGAAGATTAACTAATGCTCTGAAAATATTTAAAAGTGTTAATTTCTAATGAATACTGATTCACCCCCGCCCCCACCACACCCCCCCCCTCAGTATTATCCAACAACTTTCATATGCCTGTATGATCCATTAAAGAAAGAGGCATTCTCATCATACCTTAGGGCTTACCGAGCCAATAGTTGAAACACAACATATCATGCATACCTTAAGGTATTCAAACACCTGAGCACTTACTCATTAGACATAGGCCACTTGAAGCACTTTATCATCTTTTCATTAAGTACCTCTTTGTCTCTTTCCATATCTGCATCTCAAAATGATCCTCAAGAAGGATCTACACATCACATCTCATCAAGGAGGCTAGAAACATCCATATACATATGAAGGAAGTAAAAGGAATAACATAATCATCAGATCCATAAGTCTAAGAAGTAATAAGAATTATAAGTCAAGAAATACTTATCTTCAATGAGAGGTGATCCTCTCCCTCTTGAACCAATCTTCAAGAGCCATCATTGTCCATGGTCCATATACCAATGTTGTCTTCAAGTATCCAACTAGATCTACTAGGGATTATCCCATATAGGGATTCATTAAATCTCCCACAAGTGCTTGAGCATATTCTCATTGACCATACTATACCTCATATAGTTTCCATAAACTAAGGTTTTCTCTCGAACCCTAACATCATGGAATCCATCAACCCTAATCATCAAGATGACTAAGGTTTTCTTCAACCCCTAGAATTCTTTTAGGCCTCCACCATCCTCTTCTTGCTTCCATAAATGGTGTCATCAATGAGGTGATCTCCATGGATTTTCTTCAACTAAGCTCTGATACCATGTTAATTTTTCTTAAGGTGACATTGTTCTTTTCTATGATAGTTGCATTTCATCATTAATACATTAAGTTCACCCCATTTCATCATTACATTATTCATATCTATGCTAATATACATCAACATATGCAATTACATAGGAAGAAACAACATCACTGCCATCATCAGTGCAACTAAATATAAAAAGGACATTAGAAGAAAGCATGCACACACATAAAGACACCAGAGCAAAACCGACTATGGGGAAAACCCTTGCAAATCTTATTCTTCTTAGATTGTCATCAAATGATGCAACAAAAGAGAGTAAAATGATTCATCACTTTATCTATGCAACAAAACAATAATGATATCTATGAAATAGATCTAATCATGCTAGGAATCAGAATCCTCATACTGATGGTTGTAATGTGTTGTCACAAACTGATGTCAACTGCAGTATACTACTGTCACTGTGACAAACACTATTGAGTACTGTTGTCACTATGACGAATACTATTGAGTATTGTTGTCACTGTGTCGAATACTATTAAGTATTGTTGTCATTGTCAATGAGCCCAATACATATGTTTGCAGCACTACAGATCTACAGATCTGTATAATAGTAGAGAGAAATGCAGATCTAACTATTCACTGAAGTCAACTGAAGCTAAGATGTCAAACCCTAGACTTGAACTAGGTCGCCCTCATCAACATTGTCTTTGAGCCACTTAAACTTCTAGGTCGCTCTCACGAATATATTATGCGGGGGATTGTGACTGCAAAGTCGCTCCCAAGAGGTCTCTATGTGTGCAATTATGGAACTAAACTTCAAAGACAAAAATTCGCTCCCTAGCCGAGTTGTACGAGTGATTGAAAAACCAAAGTCGCACCCTTTCTAAGTTGTGCAAGCGAATGAGATGATAGGTCGCTCTTAGGGCTACTTGGTGCGAGCAAGCGAGGACCAGAAGCTTCCAATCTACCTCTGAACCCAGAGTCACTCCCATAAGCTTCTGTGCCAATGTCCAAGGGTCTATAGTCACTCTCATAGGCTTGTGTGCCAGTGATCAGGGACCATAATGCCTTGTTCTGTGCGAGTGACTGAGATCCAGAAGACCCTAACCTAGAGCGAACCTTTCGCCTATGATTTCAGACCCTTGAGAAAATTCCTTCCATCAAACCTATGTGAACCAAGAAAAAAGAGAAGAGAAGATATGTTCAAATGATCTTGAGGTATCTTCTATTTATAGGATTTCTTGAGGGGTCACTTGGGGTTAAGACTGACCCAATAAGTTACTCATGTGGTTAGGGCTGACCCATTCCATAATACATGTGTGAATAAAATAATTCATAACTCAACTTCTGCTTAACTAAATTGGGTGATCTTTAGGTCAATTTTGGTCCTCCCAAAAAGAGGAATCTAATGCAATCATTATCTTGGTCATTTGAGCTGTCCAAGGTGGAATTTTACCGAAGTTGAAAAAATTAACAAATACAAGTGCCATTAACGTATCCAAGAATCTTTTTCTTCATTCCAAGATAAAAACATATCCCCATTAAGTACCATTTTCTTAGAGAACAGTTTGTTGAAAAAATTATGAAGTTGGAATATTCTCCAATAAAGTAACAACTGTTGATATTTTTACTAAACCCCTTACTAGAAAACCTTTTGAGTATTTAAGGAAGAAGTTGGGAGTGATATCTCACTCTTCACTTCATCAGTTTTCCCTATAACCAAAGAGGGTAGTTGTCCAATCATGTACAAAGATCAATGTATGTTTCCAAACCTAAAAGAAGTCAACTTTAGGGGGAGTTTTAAGATCAGTAGGAGAAGTACAATTGTAAGGGGGGTAATTCACCAGACAACACAACATAAATTGAAATGACGCATGTAGAATTCATTAGTCATAGCCTTGATAAAAATATATTACAAACAGGTCGATAGAAATCTTATATTAGCTAGTTATACAATTAAGGAGGCGATTGGTCACAAGGGGAGTACCTCAATCCTTTTCCATTGATGTCAAATGGGGAGAATGTGCAAAGTGTGTAAAAATTACAAATAAAGAGTAAAAGAAATAGCAGCAAAAACTAGTGGAGGTGTTACCATCAATGCCCAACAAGCAATGTTATTTAGTAGTGTTTCCGTCAATGCCAAACGGGGAGATTATTAAGTAAGTATTGTCATTGATGTCGATTCATGTAAGTTGTCATTATTGATGTCACTAAGGGGGAGATTGGTACGTGGGATGTTATTGTTGGATAGTTATCTCAAATATCTTTCTAATGGTATAATGTAATTTGTATAACTCTCACAAAATAAGGCGAAAGTTGAATTTGAAGTGTAACTGTATACATGGAAGGCTTTGATTGACCATATAGAATAATGTGGAGTATATGTGGACTCATAAGAATTCAAAATCTAAAAGGTGTTGGGAACAACACTAGGGCAGAAAGTCTAAATTAAGAAGCTATAGGTTGAGCATATTGCACTCACAAAGCAGGTAGCACAAGCACTAACAACTTAACAACTAAGGTACATCTCCACATGCAAGATCGACGACCTCGATCCACATCGTGTGCAGAATGTGCACGAGAGTTTCAATGTGGGCACTCACATGATCGATTGAACTATGGGGATTTAATTAATCCAATGACCTAAAAATGATATTGGATGTTAACATGCAAAGAGGTTAATGTGTAGCTACAATACACAATAGGATATGACGATGGATATTGATTTGAGTTAATGATTTGGATTTGATATCAGATGCTAATATGCATATAAGTTAATGTGTTTTCCAAAATCCGATATGGGAGAATTTTTCATATTAATGGTACAAATTAGATATCAGATGCCAACTAGTACAAAGGCTAACGTGAATACCCAACACACAATATAATATGATGGTTGCAGATGATTGGTCTAACGAATCAAATCAACATCAGAATTTCTAGATGCTTAGTTATTAACAAATGAAATTTATTTGATACTATGTTTCAATGCTAACAAGGAAACACACATGGCACCAAGTAGCAATGACATGGAAACCTCAAGTGATGACATGTGGTACCTATATTTGTCATTTTTAGATGACCAAGTGGCCCATTTTTTGACACATGGTAGTGACACAATGGTGGCATGGCTTGACATGTGGTAGGAAATGAGAGACAACAAGATGGTGACTAATACTCATGCCAGGTGGAAGTCAAAGGGATTAATCCCTCGATTTCAACCTCAAGTTACATAGAGAAACATGATAACTTATAAGCGCTCAATGCTAAAGAATGGTGAAAGCATAGTTTCAGGCATCTAGGATATGATAGTTGTAAAAGGTAAGGCTATTAACAAAAATCCATAAAAACAAGATTTAGCAGTGAACAAACGAATAATTTTATGTCTATATAAGGAAGAAATATCAACATGATTAATAGAGTTCAAAGATTAACAAGTGTAAGAACTACAATCGAGAAGTAGGAGTTTTGTAGCTCAATGTAAACACGGAGAAAAATACACTATTAGATCGAGGTGAATAAAAATCGATCTAGAACAAAGAAAAAAGGTGTTGGGATCAGAGGTCAAAGTGTATAGAAGAAATCAAAGTAGTGTTTGAGTTATGATTGAGTTAGAGATTAAAAATCAAAAATCTGAAGTGAGAGATTCATGTTTGCAAAAAAGAAACTTAAAGGAATATTGACCAAGAAAGAAGATTCTCAAGGAGATTTAATTTAATCAAAGAATAAAATAAAGATTATTCAGTAGCAGAGTAAGAACCACATATCTTAAGCATTTAGAATCAAGTTGCATAAAATAAAATTAATAAACAACATATCAGAGATCCATATTTGTGATGAGATTTAATTGAATGAGAGAATCATAGAAATAATACATGGCTACAAAGTAAGAAGAGGTGTATCGATGATTTGAAAAACTATATCAATAATATCTTAAAAAAAGAACTACATATTTCCGTTAAAAATAGGTGAAAAAGGGATCTGAAAGGTTGTGCAACTAGGTGCTTGTAGATCAAGGGATTGGAGCCTCTTTAAAGTTGGCGCCTGTAAAGATCAGGAGGTTAGTGCCTCTAGCATGTCAGTGCCTGCAAATAGTGGGATTTGGTGCTTCCAAAAAGTTGTTGCTTGTAAAGAAAAAAGGGGGTAGAACCTCCAATGGCTTGGTGCCTATGTAACTTTATGTAATAAGAAGTAAGATCTTGTGCGTACATAATATACAAACATAATTGTGGTTTTATCCCTTTATGGGGTTTCACATAAAAATTTGTGTCCCATATGTGTTTATTGTTTGATTTATGGTGTTGTGGTGTTATTATTTGACTATAACATAAATATCTTTTTAGGTTGTTAAAAAGTACATAATACCGATTCACCCATCTCTCATAATTATCCTAGTTTCTAACACTATTAATATTTTTAATTTAATATAATCTAGTTTAAAGAGAATTCATTTCTCAAGGGAGTCTGCTTACGAAAATAGAGATATATGGCAATAAGAATAATTAATACTAGTTAATCTGTAGAGAGATTGGCCCTAGAGAAGAATATGTGCACACATGGGAGAATCACACTCAAATTTTGAAAAGAATGTCTGTGAAATTAAAAGATAAAGAGGATCATATTGTGTAGTCCCTAAACCAATTTAATGACTATGAGCCAATAATGGGATATAAATATTTATAACTGGATGGAATTGTCACAGCACAAATTTAGTGGTGGAAACAACTTTAGGAATTTAAATTCCTAATAAAATCCACATTATCTATGTGGTTCCCACTAAAAAACGTATCTTTAAAATAGGAAATTCTACATAAAAGGAGCTCAATTCTACATAAAAGGAGCTCCCTTCCATGATGGACTCTAAAACAAACTTCCATTTGATGTTTTCATGGACTCTAAAACAA
The DNA here is from genome assembly GCA_031772625.1 of Pinus tabuliformis. NCBI lineage: Eukaryota > Viridiplantae > Streptophyta > Pinopsida > Pinales > Pinaceae > Pinus > Pinus tabuliformis. Next base: position 1,299,774,290 of record CM062804.1, read on the forward strand.
ACTTCCGTTTGATGTTTTCATGTAAGTTTACACATGAGTCCTGGTTGGAATCAAAATGAGTAACACGTTTTAAAAAATGCTTGAGAAGGAACCGTCTTTGAGTAAACTCTCAAATGTTGGTGTTTAAACAAAAAAAACAGTGGGGTATAGAGTTCTTTCCCTTACTATATCATTTGGAATATGATTATCCAAAAAGCAAAAGTTGTTTGTGGAAAATGTAATTATAACGTTACAATGTGCTATGCAAAGTATGAATACCCTCTTCACTTTCCCTCAACAAAATGATTCATATATTCCAAAGCACATCTCCCAATAAATCATAAATAAGGAAATGACATGGAATTTTTCTTATGGGCCTCCTAAGGAACCCCCTTAGAGGAAGAGCTAAGCGAATTCGTCATCTTGTTGCCAGTCTAATATCTCATTATTGGCCCGTATTGGCAATGAAAGGAACCATTGTGAAGTATTGACGCTCAAACATGTGTTAATGTTCACTTTGGAAAATGGAATTACCTACTTTCAAATCTATGGCAATTCCTTGTTGGATATTTAGTGAAGGAGAATTCTCTTCACAAAATTTTCACCATGCAACCTTTATTTCTTACATCTCTTTTGAACATGTTTATAAAGAATGAAATAAGGAAATTGACCTGAATTTGAAAAAAGTATATGAAATCATCCAAGTTCACATTTTATATATATATATAAATAAATAAATAAATATTAATTTGATATCTTTCGATAAACATCTAGGAATGTTGTTTTTCTTTTTAAAAGATTGTATCAAACTTTTGATGCAACCACTTGCTACCAAATTTTAAAAAATAATCTTTGTTTAAACTAGATTATAATAAAAATAAAGTTTGTTTAAAACATTGTGTAGTCATATTAGTAATATATAATTAGGAGACTACACATTTCTAATATTCAATTTGCATACCTATAAAGCCCTATGCCCAATAGAATGCTCCAATGCATTTATCTTTGTAATTTTCATTTTATAAAGAAAATTAATTGACATTTTTGATGGGAAAAAAATAAAATGAAAAAACAATCCATTCAAAAATAACTAAAAAAGAAAATAAAATTCAAATTATAAAATATTATAATCATAACTTATTTTAAGACAAGAAACCAATGTCAGTTAAAATATTATTGATTTTGGGATCAGAGCAATATCTTGAAACTAAAATATAAACTTAATACTAAAAAATTAATAAAAAAGGACAAATTAAAATTATAAAATATTATAATCATAAGAAGGTTTAAGATGAGAAATCAATGTAGTATTTAAAACGTTGTTGATTTGTAGATCAAAAGAATATTTTGAAACTAAAACATTAAGGGTGTTGTCACATTGCACATCTCCATGATATATGTTTGGTTTAGTAAGTGTCTTGTATATTGACATGTTGTATTGTTCATGTTTTCATTTTTCATGTGGACATCGTTGGAAAATTATTGGATTTGATTTTCTTAGCGATCATAAGGATATTTCCAAAAAAAAGGAGGTGCTTGGAAAAAAGGATGGTCTTGAATGGGTGAGAAGGGGGCGTTTAGTTAGTGTGGGAGAATATTTGAAGGTAGACCAGATCCTTTAGTTCTCAGGTAAAAAATTGGTTAGAAAATTTTAGTGGATGAGATTATTAATGGACTCTCTAGATTCATGGATTCAATTCTATTGGGCACTAGTGGTAGGATATTAACCAATTTTCCACATACTTACTTGAGGGTGGGTGAGGTTTATTTTTTGGTTTGAGACGAGCACCATTTTTTTTTAGGGTGGGATCTGGTTTCAAGGTTGATCCAATTTGGCATTGAAGCATTAACACGCTTGTTGACCCTCTAGGAGAGGTGGTTGCAAGTATGCCCATTTGTGTGAAGCTTCCAAGTTTTCCAATATGGCTTTGGAATGAATCTATTTTATTTTCTATTGGTAATTTTTTAGGGAGAACTATTAAGGTTTAATACTCTAAAAGACTAGTGTATATCATTCAATGGCTTGGATACTATGGAAATTGACAAGGTTTATTTGACTCGGTATAGGTGATAGTGGGGAAACATGTCTTCTATGAAATTTCAAGTTATGTCATTCTATTATTTCAATGATCCCTTTGTCATACATATATTATTAGCGATTGTGATAAACATTACATCTTGAAAGCTTGGATAAAAAAGGATTCTCCAAACCCTAATTCTTGTAAGGAAGAATAAGGGTCTCATTCATTTTCAAAGAAGGACAAAGTTGTTGATATAAGATTTGCAAATGAACCCATTAAAGGTATGGTGGTGGGATTGTTAGAGTATTGAGAATATGATATAATCATACACAAATACAAAACACCAAATAGTATCTAACCTCCTGTGCATAATAACAACACTTAATCAATAAAAAAAGGATCCAAGAGACAGAAGAAACAACATACCAGATGTTGTCACCTTCTAAAAAGAGTGTTCTAGTTGCACAAAGAGGGAAAAAGAGCAGAGAGGAGGTTGTTGTGCTTTGCAAATTGGAGATTAAAGGGGGAAGAACAGGTCTAACTTAAATAGTTTTGGATAAATTTCCATATTCTCTAAAAATCATTTATTTTTCAAACCCCATTTTTTCCTTTGTTTTTTAAATTCTAGCCGCAGTGACCCATTTTTAACTCTAAATGAAATCTCTTGTATATCCAACTCTTGCCGTGTTTTCCATTCCCCTTTGAAATGTTTTAAAATATTTGGAGATCATGTTGAAACCCTTTCTAAGCGTCAGGACCCACAAACCATAATCACTATCGGCCCTTTCCCTTTTTGTGATACATATCCGCCTGACACCACTCCTTCTCGCTAATTGCAATGGAATCCCTCCTCCACCGATATCGCATATCACAATGTTCCCCTGCTGATTGCTATATCTTCCTGTCAACACTTCTTCTCACCGATTGCAATATTCCTTTCCCCCCCGATTGCGATACCGCAATCGTGGATCGCACATGTTAAAATCCCTCCTCCGCCGATATCGCATATCACAATGTTTTCATGCTGATTGCCATATCCTCCCGTCACCACTCCTTCTTGCCAATTGCAATAATTCTCCCCCCCCAATTGCGATATCGCAATTGGGAATTGCACAAGTCAAAGTACCTCCTTTGTCGAAGTCCCTTCCAACTTGCTATTGCGATGTGAAAGAACCCTCCCAGATGCGATATTTTATGTATGATGCCTTATTGAAGTTTCGCGTCCCGACAATCGGCGATCACTATGAAATGTGGTAAAAGGACCCTCTCCTGTAGTGCGATTATGATATCTCGGGTAAGCCCAATTCCGCATATCGGCGATCACAATTTTCAACAAGAGGCACTCCCATCCCGTAAGGACCTTTAATGGAAAACCACAATGCGATAGCTCTGCGTTGAAGTAACGCAAAGCTTTAAAGGTGTCGTGGGTCAGAAACTAAGGAATTTAAAAAAGGAGGTGTAGCATTCAAAATCGACATGGGTTGACTGGGAAAGGCCCCTTGTGACACGAAATCAGGGTCGACGAATATAGAGTAAATGAAGACATGGAAGGTCCAGAGGACTGGATGATCCAACATAGTGCTCCATGCAGAGGGAAGACGAAGTACCGCCCAGGTGAACTCCGCTTCTGTACTATGGGATTAAACTGATAGTTGACTGCTCCTAGTTTTGAAGAACGAACAATCTGAGCAGTAAAGGTAGAAGCGATGGGAACCAATTGAGTGACATTGGTGACCAGACCGTGGGCAAACAACAACCTGAAGAATAGGTGATCAAAGGGATGGGCATGGATATACTTTTTTGGTGTTTTCATCCGATTGATTGACTTGTTTTGTTTTCTTGTGATGTGTCACCATTTATTGAAGAAAATAATTTTTGTAGTCATTTTTGGGCCACAGAGCCATCCTGGGATGGGACAACTAGTTGATCTAACATCTGAGGCTCGACTGAGATATTATGTTGTAATCACTATTCAATTCTCTCCTCTCCAGATAAATAGGGGGGGCAACACTTCACAAAGGTTCAAAATTCTAAAGAAATAACTACATACTATTTTCAAGACTATATGATTTTATGATATGCGTCTTTCAGAATATTAATAAAATGGTGGTGATTCCTCCTTTGAGTACTACAGTATGTTATCCTTTTGTCAAATTCCATAATTTTCATGTTTCCTCTTTGAATTCATGTAATCGTAGATGCTAGAAAGGCTTCATATGTTCTTAGAAATTCATTTGTATTGATTCTTTAATTCATGTGCATGTATGCATATTTGATATTATATATGTAAAATTGCACTCTGTGAATCATCGCTCCCATCCTCTTTCATCCATTCTGTGTACCTTTAGGTCAAAAGTGTAGAATTCAGGAGGCTTCAAGCTCTATGCGATAAGTGTAGAAATCTTGACGCTTCAAGCTCTATGTGATGAGTTACTCTATCTCCTTATCCTCTCTCATTTCTCTGCTAAAGCTTATTGAACTCTAGGTCCTTGAACTACTCGACCTCTACTGTTTCATACATATATTTTTGTGAGTTGTATATGTGAATAAGTACCAGAAATACATGGCTTATTCCTTTAGATGAATGAAATAACCCATGTTGTTATTATATATTTTGAATATATATATCTATATATATATATATATATATCTGTGTGTGTGTGTGTGTGTGTGATGTCTCTAGTTTCTCGAGAATCATATGGGACACACAAAATCTAGATGTGTCCAGGCATTGGTCTTGTAAGCAATCTGAGGCTGTCTCTGGAAGTGACAACATCATCTAGCACCGTTGTCGGGGAACGTATTGAAGGATTTTTCCCTTGGGATATGAAAAGTTAAGCACACATTGTGTAGGTGAGAAAAGACGTACTGATTGCATCCTCATCACCTTGGAGACTCCACAAACCCCATTATCATTTATCATCCATGCTTTTATAAAGACTCACACTCACTCAGATAACTCTCAGTAGAAAACCCCATTTGTATCTGACCCAGAGAAATTAATTTTCAGGAGAGTGTGGACGAAGAAAACCCCTACTACCTATGATATTGTCTCATCATTCTTTGAAGCTTCCTCATCCAGCTCCCAACCTGCTGTCATTCACTGCTCATAATTTTCTCCTAAGATCCTTACATACCTTGCTCAGTCTAACCACTCCAACCACTGTGGTTTTGGCCCAAGTTCCTCCGAAAAATCTCAACCCTCCTCCATTAATTTATATGGTTGTTTCGAGTTTGTTATTGAATAAGTATGCCCCTATTGATTTACCTCAACCTCTAAGTGCTATGCCTCAGGACTACCTAAATATTTTGCCTAGGTTCAATGGGGAGGATGAAAATACTGCACAGAGACACATCGAAACATTCTACGCTTTTGCTGAGAATCTAAATGTAGAACAACTGGACGTGGTCCTGAGACTCTTTGTATAATCCCTTGATGGAGAAGCCAGAAAATGGTTTAAATCCCTACCCGATGCTTCCATCACTACCTGGGAGGTACTAAAAAACTCTTTCACACAAAAGTGGGTTGAAAAGAGAAATCATGAGTACGTCCTCACAGAGTTCATTGCTATAAGGAAGAAGCCAGAAGAGGATATTTCAGAATTCATAAAAAGGTTTAATAAGTAGTATAATAACCTACTTGATGAGATAAAGCCTCCTCAAACTTCTGCCCGCGTAGTATTCGTGGGAGCCTTTGAATCCAACTTTGGTTTTTCCCTAAGAGAAAGGAAGACTCACACTTTGGATCGACTTCAAGTTGATTCTCTTGAGGTAGAAGAAAATTTCACCGCGGCAAGGAAGTCAAGATAAGGATGAACCCATTGAGAAGAAAAGGGGGAAAGAAGAAACATCCTCCTCTGGTCAAGCTAAAGAATCACTAGATCTAAAGTGGGAGGAAATGGAAAAGCTCATCAAGAGTTTATTTCATAAGGTGGTGAAGCTTGAGATGGAGAATAAGATTCTCCCAAAGCCAAGCTCTCAAGATAACAACCAAGGTTATAACCCGTAGTACAAAAGGCCACCATTGTAGATACTTCCAAGGGAAAGAAAGGACCAACTTGATTAGATCCCTCATCCTCTATATTTAGAAGATGATCCCGATGAAAAATCATCAGATACACATGAGATGCAAGGAAACTTGTATTCCTCTTTCTCTAAAGAAGAACATGAAAATATGGCTTACCAGGAGACAAGTTATGATAGAGAAGAAACAAAAAATGTGGAGGACATAGGTGACTACTATAAACAATTTACGGATTTCATGCAAGCATAGCTCCACTGAAGGTATGATCTAATATCTTCAAGAAATAGGTTGAGGGAACTGGAACAACAAGAAGGAACTACTCCCCAAGATATCCCCCCCAGTGCCAGATAAAGGGATAGGTAAGCTAAATCCTGATGCATCCAAGGTAAAAGTATCCTCCAATAAAGAATGCAATAGCTCCGAGGAGCACACAGAAAAGAAGGTGACTGTTATGATAAAAACTACAAGTGATAAGGAAAGGGAAGCAAAGCTAAGAGGTGTAGAAAAAGGGAAACTTGCCTTCAATATTCATAAGGAACTCGAAAAGGTAAAGATTCATGTTCCTCTTATTGAACTTCTAAATCAACCCACTTATAAAGATCAAGTCTCTCAGTTCATGCTTCCATCCACCTTAGTACCTACCCAGGATTGTTTAAACCTTCAAGAAGAAAGACCAATGGTTGTTTTTGGGCCTCATGTTGAAGAACTTGATCCTTCCATTGCACCCTTCTATGTGACCCTAGTAATTCATGACCTCTTATTGCATAACTGCATGTTAGAATTTGGAGCCTCACATAACCTCATGCTCTTAGTCGTGATGGAACAACTTGGCTTGCAGATCACTAGGCCCTACAAGGACCTATACTCCTTTGACTCTAAGAGGGTCAAATGCTTGGGAATGATAAAATATCTAGTGGTAAACCCAGCTCCGATCCTGTTAAGGGTGTAGTGATGGACATAATAGTGGCAGATATTCCCCCTCAATTCGGTATGCTCCTATCTAGGTCTTGAGGTTCCAAGGCAGGGCGCTCCATCAAATTAGATCTAACTCATGCGACTATCCCCACTTTTGGAGGCGAAGAAAGGAGGTTGTACAGAGAGTCCATATTTGTAAAAACTGTGACCCCAGTTGAAGGTTCTAAAAATTATCCAGTGTATGGAAGAGAAAGAGACCTCTCCTGCCTGTTCCTAAAGGAATATGAGACCATATTAGAAGAAATGCAAGTACATGTAATGATGTCGTTAGATGACCAACACACAGATAAAAAAAAAGTATGGAAATTATACTTTGATAGAGCGAATTCCAAAGAGGGAAATGGAGTAGGAGTATTATTGATAAGTCCTTAGGGCAGCTTGATACCCGTCTCATTCAAGCTGGAGTTTGAGTCAACCAACAATGTGGCTGAGTATCAAGCATTTCTCCTTAGGCTACAAACAACAAGGAATATGAATATTGAATGCTTAACTATGCATGAAGAATCCGATCTGTTCGTAAAGAAGATCCGAAATCAATGCCAGACTAAACACCCCAGATTGAGGATTTACCAGAATGAAGTGTAAGATTTGATTGATAACTCCTTCTTGGCCTTTAATATCCAATTTCTGCCCAGACAAGGAAAAAAATGGTTGATTCCCTTGCTATAGCAGCAAGCAATTTCAAACCCCCTTAAAACCACTTCTCAGGTACGAGGTGGAGGTCAGATACAGACCCTCTATACCTGATAAATTCAAGCACTGGCAGGTATTGGAGGACAATGAGTTGGTCAAACGATTCATAGAAGTTGTTGAGGAGTTCGCTAACTCAACCATTGATCAAGGGGAGGAAAAAGAGGCAGATCAAGAACCCACTTCGTGGGAAGACGCTGTGGCCGGACAGAAAGTTCTACAGCTGAAAGGGAATACCATTCCTTGTGGGCTAGTACCGCTGAAAATATTATTTAATAAGGATGGCATAGCCTCCAAACCAATGGCTCAGGAGATGGAAAAACAAGTAGAAGATTGCAATATCGGCTAAAAGGATTAACCCCATATGGTCAGACTATCAAAAGGAATCCCCTCGCAATATAAACAGAGGTATTTAAGTCTGTTCAAAATATATAAGGATGTTTTTGCTTGGTCTTATGAGGATTTAAAAGCATTTGATACCAACATCATACAACATAAGGTTCCTTTAAATAGTGGTATAAAATCATGCAAGAAGAAGCTCAGGCAGATTAATCCACTCTTACTCCCCTCCATTGAAAAATAAGTGAGGAAAATCCTAGAGGCTAAAATCATAGTGCCTTTAAGGTACTCGGAGTGGGTGGCCAACTTAGTCCCAGTCTGGAAAAAGAATGGAGAAATAAGCCTATGTGTATATTTTCGGAACCTTAACAGGGCATTATTGAAAGACAACTAACCACTGCCTAAGATGGATTACATATTGCAGAAGGTGGTTGTGTTAGTTAGAATGTCCATGATGGATGGGTTCTCTGGTTACAACCAAGTGGCAGTCCACTCTGATGATCAAAAGAAGACTGCTTTCACCACCTCGTGTGGAACATTCATGTATGCTCACATGCCTTTTAGTATTATTAATGCAGGGGCCATGTCTCATTGATCTATGGATATAGATTTTGTAGGGGAGTAAGACAAGTTTGTAGTGGTATATTTGGAGGATATCACAGTTTTATCTAAGATTGATAAAGAACACATCCTCCACTTGAAGCTCAGCTTTGATAAATGCAGGAGGTATGGTCTTTCTTTGAATCCCAAGAAATCTCAGTTCGCCCTGAGTGAGGGGAATCTACTAGGACACATAGTAGCACAAGAAGGAATGAAAATTGATCCTAAGAAAGTCGAAGCTATCAGTCATATCCCTCTACCAAGAAATAAGAAAGAGTTCCTAGTCATTTTGGGGAGAATCAATTTCTTGAGGAGGTTCATACCCAACTATGCAGAAATAGTAAGGGGCATTACAGATATGCTAAAAAAGGAAAATGAAGTCAAGTGGATCCTTGCCCCCCGAGATTATTTCACTAGAATTAAAGATGCTTTGGCTGAGGCCCCGTACTAGTCAGCCTTGACTACTCAGCACCTTTCTATATATTTTCTTTTACTTCTCCGCTTACTATTGCCGCAGTTCTACTATAGAAGAATAAAGATGGTTATGAACAACCCATCACCCTTTTCAGCCAAGTTCTGAGGGATGCTGAGCTGAAATATAACATCTTGGATAAACAAGCCTATGCACTAGTTAAGGCTTTGAAGACATTTCAAATATATGTGCTACAATCAGAAATCACAACATTTGTCCCAACGACAACGGTCAAGGACATCCTTGTGCAAGGATACAGTGAAGGAAAAATGGGTAGGTGGATAGAAAAGATACAATAATATGAGTTAGACATAAATCCTACTAAGCTCATAAAATGCCAAGGTTTTATCATAATCTAATTGCTAAGATATAGGGATAAACCTGATAACAGAGGAAGGTAGACCAGAGGTTCAACAAAACGAGATTAAAACATCAGAACAAAAGATCTATGCTAAATATGAGGGATCACCCTGGTATAAGAATATCATCCATTATCTCTTATTCCCGAGGTTCCCACTAGGGCTAGATAAATCCAAATACAGAACTCTAAGACAACAATATCAAAATTATATCATATCCAATGGTCAACTCTACTAGAAGGACCCGGTGGGAGTTTTGTTGTTATGCTTGGTAGAAGGAGAAACTCATAAAGTGATTGAGAAATTTCATGGAGGAGTTTGTGGAGGTCAGTACAGTTGGAAGACCATAGCCCACAAAATCCTCAAGGCAGGATACTACTGGCCTACACTGTTTGGAAATGTTCATTCCCAGGTCACATCATGTCAGAAGTGCCAAGTGTTTGTTGATAGAAAAAAGTTTTCTCCTCTCCTCCTAATTACAGTGCATGTGGAAGAACCTTTCAGATAGTGGGGATTATACTTGATAGGAGAAATAAACCCACCTTCCAGTGGCCAACACAAGTGGATATTAATGGCCATGGATTATTTCACCAAGTGGGTAGAGGCCATCCTAGCCAGAAACGCTACAGACTTAGTGGTAATCAAGTTTATGGAGGAGAACATATTATCTCACTTTGGTTGTCCTATCAAAATTATCACTGACAATGCTCAAGTCTTCAAATCTACAAAATTCACCAGCTTCTACCAGAAATTCAATATCATCATCAGACACTCCACTACTTACTATCCTCAAGGTAACAACTTGGCTGAGTCCTCAAACAAAACTGTGGTGGGAGTGTTGAAGAAGACCATCACCAAGAATAAGAGGAACTGGGACTCCCAATTGAATATTTCCCTCTGGGCTATCCAAGTAACTCCTAAACGATCCACTGGAAAATTGCCTTTTGAGCTAGTGTATGGTAAGACTGTAGTCTTCCCAATTCAATTAGAAATGCCAGTGGCAAAGTTATTAAAAGAAGATGAGGAGGAGCCAAGTGCCTTGAGACGAAGGATAAACCAACTGGTTGAACTTCATGAAAACAGAGAACAAGTGGGGGATAAATTTTCAAATTACCAACAGAAGATGAAATCCTTGTTTGACAAGAAGGCCAAGGATCGACCTCTTCAACCAGGAGATTTAGTTATCCAATGGGATGATCGACAGGAAGAAAAAGGCAGACACAGAAAATTTGATCCACTCTGGTTCGACCCTTTCAAAATTTCAGAAGAGGGAGGAAAACACGTACTTGCTCAAAAAAATGGATGGTGAATCATTGGAACTACCAATAAATGGCCAGTTACTCAAACTCTATTTCTAGAATTAGAGGTACCTGTCTTGCACTCATTGTAGATACTGGTGTGTGTATTGTAACTATTATATGATATTTCTAGTTTCTGTTGAAAAATCCACTTTCATAAAATTATCATTTTTTTAGAAAAGACTCCATGCCCAAAGGAGAAGTTCACAACCTGCAGGTTCTCAACGCATTGCAATCCAATGCCTTGTCCCCAGTTGGAGCCAATGTTTTCACCTTCTGAAAAGAGAGTTCTAGTTGCACAAAGAGGGAAAAAGAGTAGAGAGGAGGTTGATGTGCTTTTCAAATTGGAGATTAAAGGGGGAAGAATAGGTCAAACTTAAATCATTTTGGAGAAATTTCCATATTCTCTCAAAACGATTTCTTTCACAAACCCAATTTTTTCCTTTGTTTTTTAAACTCTAGCCGCAGTGACCCATTTTTAACTCTAGCCGAAATCCCTTGTATATCCAACTCTTGTCGTGTTTTCCATTCCCCTTTGAAATCTTTTAAAACATTCGAAGATCATGTAGAAAATCTTTCTAAGCGTTGGGACCTACAAACCATAATCACTATCGGCCGTTTCCATTTTTGTGATGCATATCCGCTTGACACCACTCCTCGCTGATTACGATGGAATCCCTCCTCCACTGATATCACAATGTTCCCCTATTGATTGTTGAAAATAGCAACAAGAAATGCTATAAATAGCATTTCAGGTGCCAATGTTGGAAATAGCAACAAGGAATGATAAAATAGAAATGCTAAAAATAGCATTGCTATAAATAACATTTCGGGATACATTCCAATTTTAGTTAGTTCCTGAACTAAATTGAGAATTAAAATTCGAATTTGATCTTAGCAGCTATTTGAAAAACAATTAATCAATTCATCTTGAGTTAATTAGTTGGAGAAAATCAAACATGAAGTCTATGTGAAGACATGCAACAATTTTCCCTTTGATTGAGGAATTTATCCCTTGATTAAGGAGATCAGGATGAGTTGTACTTTGAGTTGTAATTAGTTAGCTCAGTTAATTGAGTTAATTTTAGTTAGATTAGTTCCAATAGTTTGTGGAAGTGATTGTGAGTTCAGTTAGTTAATTCATGCATGCATGTAACTACTACACTTCAGATAACTGAATATTCTCTCATAAATAACTCATGCATGTCAGTTCAGTTGGAGGAATTTTACTATATAGGAAACTCATCCATGTAGAAGGAATTATCTCCTTTTGGATTGGGCAGTTATTTCTGAGTTTGGTGAGTGTGTGATGAGGCCAATTCACACAGGTGGCAACATTGGACCCCAGGAGAAACTATGCAAGGAAATAGGAGGCTTGGAGGGCATATGAGAAGGTTTGTGAGAAGCCTTTGACTGTCTATGAGCAATAGAGGGATTGTATTGAGAGCTGGATAGCTTGTGAGCTAAAGCTTTGTGTAATCCAGACATATTTCCACTTGTATGATAATACAGAGATTGGGGCTTTTAGCTAAGGCTTTCCCAGAGTATTCTTCTATGTTTCATGTGTATGATTTCTTCTTCTCTGTTATATGTGTTTCGATTGATCTTGCTGAAATTGATTAAGCTTCCACAAAGTTTGATATTAGAAGTAGATCAAGTATTTTGCTTTAGCACATTGCATTATTAGGTGATCTACAGTGAGAAATTCTACATGGTATCAGAGCAAATGTGATCAAATCGAAGAACAATATACAAAGAAGGGAGAAGTTCAAAGTTTGAAGTTCCTGATTATAGAATTCGAATTCTTATCACATCTCAAATTTCACCAATGGTGTTCAACAGTTTAAGACTCAAGTATGCCCTTGATGGCAGCTCAAATTATATAGCCTGGAAGGATCGCATGGAAGCGGTATTAAAGGACAACGGTGTAGAAATTCCCACTATATATCACATGGTAATGCAATGTACAAAAGAAAAACACTTGATCTACTTCTACAAACAATTTAGCGGAAGCTTAATCGAACATGAGCAACATCAAGAATGAATAGATATAACTAAGAATGAGAAGTAATCAACCATAACATAGAAGATATATCAATGGGGAAAGCACCAACCTAAAACCCCAACTCTATATTATCATACAAGTGGAAATCTTGTTCAAGTTACAAAAAGAATCAACTCTCAACCTATCCTGCTCGCTCTGTAATCAAACAACACTACTCACAGACTTAATAGACACAGAATATATCTTCCTCAAGCCCTCCAAGCCTCCTATTTCCTTGCGCAGTTTTGATTGGGGTCCAATGGTATCACATGTGTGAATTGGCCTCATCACACTCACTGTAACCTCAGGTCCAACTGCGCAATCCATAAGGAATAATATTCCTTCTGCATGCAAGGAATATTCACAAAGGAATATCCTAGCAACTGATAACACATTGTCCCTCCATCTGATCTCAACTGGGTCTCTGACTGAACTGACATGCATGAGTTATCCATGAGTGAATACTCAGTTATCAGAATTATAGTAGTTACATGCATGCAAGCATTAACTAACTGAACTCTCATTAATTTAACAAACTGTTGAATTAATCTAACTGGACTTGACTAAGTTAAACTAGGTCAACTGAGTACAACTCAATATTACAACTCATCCTCATCTCTTTAACTGAAGGTTTAAATTCCTCAATTAATGGAGAAACTGTTGCATGTGTTCACATAGACTTCAAGTTTGATTTTACTTAACTAATTAACTCAAGATGAAGTAATTAATTAATTTCCAAACTGTTGTTGATATCAAATTCAAATTTTACTTCCTATGTTTAGTCCAGGGACTGACTAATATAAGAAGGGAGCCCGAAATGATATTTTTAGAAAAGCTATTTTTAGCACTTTCACTTTCCACCCATTGTTGCTAAGATCACCAATGGCTGAACTGTTATTTATAGCCCGACTATTTATAGCAGTGCTATTTTTAGCATCTTCTATTTTTAGCATTTCTTGTTGCACATTTCAACACTCCCTCTCAACAAGAAATGGATTATCAGTAACCCCGAACCTGTCTCTATGGAACTCAAACTTGCATTTTGAAAATGCGTTAGTCAAAATATCTGCATCCTGCTCCTCGGTCAAAACATACTGCAACATCATGATCCTCTTGACCACACAGTCCCGCAGATGATGGTAACAAATATCTATATGCTTGGACTTCCCATGAAACACTGGATTCTCAGAGAGTTTTATGTAACTATGATTATCACAACATATCACTGTAGGATCCATCATCTAACCAAACAATCCCACTAGAATCTTTCGCATCCAAATGGCCTCGCATGCTGCCTGACTGGCAACCATGTATTCAGCCTCTGCTGAGCTAAGTGCAACTAATCTCTGTTTCCTGCTATACCAAGAAATTGTAGCTGAACTAGGGTTGAAGATTCCTCCAGAAGTGCTCTTCCAGTCTGATGGCTACCTGCCTAATCCGCATGCGTGAAGCCTTGCAGCTTCACTCCCTCTGTCCATTTGTACCATAATCCATACTGTGTAGTGCCTCTGAGATATCTCAACACATGCTTCACTGCCTTCCAAAACAACTTGGTAGGCTGAACCATAGATTGACTCAGCTGGTTCACTGCAAAGAATAAGTCAAGTCATGTGTTCACCAAATACATAAGTGAACCCACTAGCTGCTGATAAACAGTAGCAGCTACTACCTCACCTGAAGTAGCATCCTCCTTCCTCCAGTTCCCAGCTAGAGGAGTTTGCATGGGCTTGCACTTCTCCATGTGAAAGCACCTGAGTATCTCATTGGCATACTTGCCTTAAGACACAAATACTTCCCCATATTTCTGCCACACTTCCATGCCTAGAAAGTAGTGCATGAGGCCCATGTCCTTCATCTCGAACTCTCTTACAAGGTCCTCCTTGCAAGACTGGATCAGCTAATCATCACCTGTAAAAATCATATCATCGACATAAATTACAATAATCAATGGCTTACCTTCTACCATGATGTGGTAAAGGTTCGCATCTGCTTCACTCTTGGTGAAGCCCAATCCGGTGAAATAGCTGTCGATCTTGGTATACCAAGCTCGGGGTGCTTGCTTCAACCCATACAGTGCTTTCTTGAGTCATCAGACATGTGACTCGTGATCGAAGGTCTCAAATCCTTCAGGCTGCTCAATGTATACCTCTTCCTCAATCTTCCCATTGAGGAACGCCGTCTTCACATCCATCTGATGGATCTTCCAACCCATATGAGCTGATAAAGCTAGCATCGATCTAATAGATGAGTACCTTGCTACGAGAGAAAAGGTCTCATCATAGTCGATCCCCTCAACCTGTGAGAGACCTCGGGCAAAAAACCTTGCCTTGTGTTTCTCAACACTGCCATCAACTGCCTGCTTTACCTTGTAAAGCCATCGGGAACTAACCACTGACTTGTCCCTAGGTCTAGGGCAACCTACCACACACTGTTTCATATGATAGAATCGCACTCTTCTACCATTGCATCAACCCAGACTAGTTGTTGCACTGCGTCTTGAAAAGAAGAAGGTTCGGTCACTACACACTCCCCAACCAGGGCCATGTAGCCAGTGTATCTCTCAGGAGATCTCCTCTGTCTACACTGAGAGGATGGCTGCCCCACATTCTCTCTCGCATCTAGCATCAATCTGTCAGCTTCCCACGAGCGTTTCCACCTGTCTCTGGAAGACTCTCCAGGAGTGGTGGTCTCCACTCCTGGATCCTCTGCATGTGGCTGATCCACATCATCAGGAGACTCCTCCTCCTTTGGAACTAAAAGTTCCTCATCACCATGCAACTTGAGCTCCCTCTCAAGTGACACTCGCATGGCTCTCTGCTTGTTGAACTTCAGATCCCTGCACACTACGGTCCTCTGACTGGCAGGCAAAAACACACGATAGTTGTGGGGTGTATCTGTGTACCCCACAAGTATCCCTAACTCAGCTGTTGGGTCTAGCTTCTTCCGAGAATCTTTGGTCACATGACAAAAATTTGGTGATCCAAAGATGTGGAAGTGACTCACATCTGGTCACTTCCACGAAAAAGCCTCCATAGGTGTCTTCATCCCTAAAATACGATGAGGAATTTTGTTCTAAAGGTACACTACTGTATTGCATGTCTCAGCCCACAAATGAAGTGGTATGCCTTGGTCATGCAACATCGCTCGAGTTGTTCCCACAATAGATCTGTTCTTCCTTTTAGCCACCCCATTCTGTTGTGGGTTATGAGGTGTCATCAGTTCCCATTTAATTCCTTCTGCAGCACATAAGTCTTTAAACTGTTGGGAAACACACTCTCCACCATTATCGCTACGCAAGGCTTTTACTTTCTTTCCAGATTCTTTCTCTGCCAAGGCTTTAAACTCACAAAAAATCAAGAAGGTCTGATCCTTCTTTTGCATAAAGTAGATCCAACATCTATGAGAAAAATCATCAATAAAAATAACATAGTACCGTTGCTTAGCGGTGGAGGCTATAGAGAATGGTCCACATACATATGAGTGAACTTGCTCCAGGATTGCTTCAGCTCTACTATCCCGATCCTGAAAGGAAGCTTTTGCATACTTACCCAGGGTGAATCCTTTGTATGTATCTGTTTGCTCCAGTTTTCCCTTGGGTAAGCCGGTGGAAATTTGTTGCATGATCTTCAAGGCCCCGTGATGCAAGTGGCCTAGTCTTCTATGCCACAGCTCGCCAACATCTTGGCTTTGCACCACCTCTTCTTTGGAACTCAGTGCAACACAGTCATCTACCTCCAACTTGTAGAGATTCTTTACTCGAATCCCAATTCATTTGGTCTGCCTCGTGCCAATATGCCTCAGGAAATTTTTTTCTTTACTAAAGACTATATCATAGCCTTTATCTTCTAGCATAGAAAAAGACACAAGATTCTTTTTCAAGCCTGGTACGTACTACAGATAGGGTGAGAGGAGCACCATGCTCCCTCTGAAACACAACTGTACCTTCACTTGAGACACAGTACTTTCCATCATCGCCCATCTCGATCCGCATATGGAGATCCTTCTCCTCCAATGTACTGAAAATATTCTTGTCACCCGACATGTGGAAAGAAACTCCACTGTCTAGGTACCAAACACATCCCACCATGGATGAAACCATGCATGCGATAAGTGAGAAATCCAGCTCAAACTATGAAGCTATTGCATCACCATTAGATCCCTTTGAGGAACCCTTCTTGGATTTCTTCTGTGGACAATTCATAACATAATGACCCACTTCATGACAGTGAAAGCATTGCATCTTCGACTTGTCAACCTTCTTCCCACCATTAGAAGATTTGGATTGGAACGCCTTCCATTTCCCTTTCTTAGCTTTACTCGCTAAAGCTAGATTTTCTTCATCATCTTATTTTGGTGAAGATCCATCCCTCGTGCTCCGCCTTATCTCCTCCTGCATTAGGTCCGAACAAAGTCGTTCCCAATCTGGTAGTTTCTCTCTTCCATTAACCGAGTCCTGGTAGTTATGCCAGCTCTTTGGAATACTGAGGAGTGCTAGACTCACCATGTCGTCATCAGTAGTCACTCCCCCTAAACTTGCAAGCTCATCCCTGTAGGTGGTGAGCTTGTTCAGGAATGTAGAGATTATGTCGCCCTCTTCGCACTTTATCTTTCGAAGTTTGTCCTTCAGTGCCAACTTCCTTTGATCGTTGCTATTCTGATAAATATCTTTCAATGTTTTCCACCTCGAAAATGGAGTCTCCTTCCCATCAAGGCTCGAGACAATGTGATCTCGAACTCCCTCTAGGAGGATTATCCTTGCTCTAGCCACACATTTTTTCCATTCCACCAGTTGAGTAGCATCAGTCGGATTTTGGACTTCTTGAACAACGAAGTCCTTGAGACCGTTATCTTCCAATACTACCTCCATGCGATCCTTCCAGGCTATATAATTCGAACTGCCATCAAGGGCACATTCGAGTCTTAAACCACTGAACACCATCGGTGAAATAGATGTGATAAGAACTCAATTCAATATTCAGAAACCAAAATTCGTATTTCTCCTGCTTGTATACTGTTCTTCCTTGATCATCTTTGCTCTGATACCATGTAGAAATTCCCACCTCTAGATCACCTGGTAATGCAATGTACTAAAGCAAAACACTTGATTTACTTCTACAAACAATTTAGCAGAAGCTTAATCGAACATGAGCAACATAAAGAATGAACATATATAACTGAGAATGAGAAGTAATCAACCATAACACAGAAGATATATCACTAGGGAAAGAACCAGCCTAAAGCCCCAACTTTGTATTATCATACAAGTGGAAATCTTGTTCAAGTTACAAAAAGAATCAGCTCTCAAGCTATCCTGCTCTCTCTGTAATCAAGCAATACAGGTCACATACTTAATAGACATAGAATATATCTTCCTCAAGCCTTCCAAGCCTCCTATTTCCTTGCGTAGTTTTGATTGGGGTCCAATGATATCACATGTGTGAATTGGCCTCATCACACTCACTGTAACCTCAGGTCTAACTGCGCAATCCATAAGGAATAATATTCCTTTTGCATGCAAGGAATATTCACAAAGGAATATCCTAGCAACTAATAGTACATTGTCCCTCCATCTGATCTCAACTTGGTCTTTGACTGAACTGTCATGCATGAGTTATCCATGAGTGAATACTCAGTTATCTGAATTACAGTAGTTACATGCATGCAAGCATTAACTAACTGAACTCTCATTAATTTAACAAACTGTTAAATTAATCTAACTGGACTTGACTAAGTTAAACTAGGTCAACTGATTACAACTCAATATTACAACTCATCCTTATCTCTTTAACTGAAGGTTTAAATTCCTCAATTAATGGAGAAACTGTTGCATGTGCTCACATAGACTTCAGGTTGGATTTTCCTTAACTAATTAACTCAAGATGAATTAATTAATTAATTTCCAAATTGCTGTTGATATCAAATTCAAATTTTACTTCTTATGTTTAGTCCAGGGACTGACTAGAATAAGAAGGGATCCCAAAATGCTATTTTTAGAAAAGCTATTTTTATCACTTTCACTTTTCACCCATTGTTGCTAAGATCACCAATGGATGAACTGCTATTTATAGCCCAACTATTTATAACAATGCTATTTTTAGCATCTTATATTTTTAGGATTTCTTGTTGCACATTTAACCAAACGGTCTAAAGGACTTCATTGATCAAGAAGTCCCCAAGCTGGCAGCAACTAATGCCCAAGAATTGGTGGAATGGAAGAAATGTGTGGCTAGAGTGAGGAGAATCCTTCTAGAGGGATTTTGAGACCACATAGTCTCGAGTCTCCATGGGAAAGAGACACCATTTTCAATGTGGAAAACATTGAAGTATCTATACCAGAACAACAGTGATTAGAGGAAGCTGGCATTGGAAGACAAGCTTTGGAAAATCAAGTGTGAAAGGGGCGACATGATCTCTACATATCTGAACAAGCTCACCACCTGCAAGGATGAGCTTGGAAGTGTAGGGATCACGACAGCCGATGATGACATGGTGAGTCTTGCTCTCCTTGGTCTTCCTAAGAGGTGTCATAGCTACCAAGACTCAGTAAATGGAAGAGAGAAACTGCCAGATTGGGAACGACTCTGGTTGGATCTGATGTAGGAGGAGATAAGGAGAAGCACCAGAGATGGTTCTTCATCCAAGGAGGATGAAGAAAATTGCGCCCTATCGAGTAAGGCAAAGAAACGGAAGGAGAAGGATTCTCATCCCAAATCAAGTTCTTCCTATGGTGGGAAGAAGTTTGACAAATCAAAAGTGCGATGCTTTCATTTTCATGAGGTGGGTCATTTTGCTACAAATTGTCCACTGAAGAAATCCAAGAAGGGATCCAAGGAAGGATCAGAAGGTGAGGCATTGGCCTCACAGTTCGAGTTAGATTTCACCCTCATCGCATGCATGGTTTCATCCATGGTGGGATGTGGTTGGTTTCTTGAAAATGGAGCTTCATTCCACATGACCGACGATAAGAGTTTGTTCAGTACCTTGGAGGAGAAAGATCTCTAGATACTCATAGATATGGGTAATGATGAAAAGTATAGTGTCTGAAGAGTAGGCACAGTTGTTTTTTGGAGGGAGCATGGAGCTCACATTACCTTGAAAAATGTGAAGTATGTGCCAAGGCTGAGGAAAAACTTGGTATCAATCGCAATGCTGGAATACAAAGGCTATGATGTATTCTTCAGTAAGGGAAAGGTTTTCCTTAGACACGTAACCACAAGACAGGTGAAGCAGATCGGTTCATGAGTCAAGAACCTATATGCTCTTGAGGTTCAAGATGCATCCAAAGCCTTGAAGAACAAGGCAACTATTGGAAACTTGGTGGTTGAGAGGGAGAGTACATTACCTCTCAACATGAAGTGCCAGAACTCTCAGACATTTGTGAAGTAGCCACAATTGGTGAACTAGCTTCAGGAGGTTGTGGAGCAGCCACAACTGGAGAAGTAGAGAGGAGATTGAGTGGAGGCTTCCACTCATACATAGACCTCCAGTAGGGGGGAAATGCGAGCCAAGTGGTCTGAGGGATCACATGCATCCATACCTCCAGGTCAAAGAGGTGATGTGGAGTGATAGTCCCAAGAAGGTTGAAATAGGGGCAGGATCTTTGAGGTACCCAACCTCTTTGATTAGACCTTGCTACAGGAGCCCCGACGAGGAGTAGCAGGACTGGATGAGTGGGTAGAGACAGATGCGGATGGAGCGATAGAGGAAGCTTTAGCATTAGAGGATGTTTCTAGCCCAACAGGGAGGTCAGTTGGGAGATCAGTTACTTACTTCTTAGTAACTCAATTGCAGTGCAACATTGGGCAGCATGATGCAACATGATGAGAGGAGGTGCAATGGAGATGCATGGTGGGAGATAGGACCAGCAGTAGCACAGATGCAGTAGCAGGAATCAATATGATTGATGCAGTCATAGTTCAAAGTGACAAAGGCTAGAGCAGTTAGATATTGAAGAGCACAGAGGTGCAGAGTTTTTCAGTCGACAGAGGCAATAGCAGTTAGAGACTTTGATGCGAGAGGCATCATTTTGATTCAGGTTGGATATTTTTTTTGTTTCTAGAGTTGCTGGGGCAACAAGACTAGGGAGAAGTGTTGCATATAGAACATTCTAAACTTTCAAGATTGGGTT
Organism: Pinus tabuliformis; assembly: GCA_031772625.1. Taxonomy (NCBI): domain Eukaryota; kingdom Viridiplantae; phylum Streptophyta; class Pinopsida; order Pinales; family Pinaceae; genus Pinus; species Pinus tabuliformis. The sequence goes on from CM062804.1 coordinate 1,299,795,219, forward strand.
CGAGTTGAATGCCTTTCTTGTTGAGAGGGAGTGTTGAAAATAGCAACAAGAAATGCTGTAATAGCATTTCAGGTACCAGTGTTGGAAATAGCAACAAGGAATGATAAAATATAAATGCTAAAAATAGCATTGCTATAAATAGCATTTCGGGATACATTCCAATTTTAGTTAGTCCCTGAACTAAAATTGAGAATTAAAATTCGAATTTGATCTTAGCAGCTCTTTGAAAAATAATTAATTAATTCATCTTGAGTTAATTAGTTGGATAAAATCAAACATGAAGTCTATGTGAAGAAATGCAACAATTTTCCCTTTGATTGAGGAAGTTATCCCTTGATTAAGGAGATCAGGATGAGTTGTATTTTGAGTTGTAATTAGTTAGCTCAGTTAACTGAGTTAAGTCCAGTTAGATTAGTTCCAACAGTTTGTGGAACTGATTGTGAGTTCAGTTAGTTAATGCATGCATGCATGTAACTGCTGCACTTTAGATAACTGAATATTGTCTCATAAATAACTCATGCATGTCAGTTCAGTGAGAGACCCAGTTGAGATCAAGGGAAGGGACAATGTACTATCAGTTGGAGGAATTTTCCTATATAGGAAACTCATCCATGCAGAAGGAATTATCTCTTTCAGGATTGCGTAGTTATTTCTGAGTTTGGTGAGTGTGTGATGAGGCCAATTCACACAGGTGGCAGCATTAGACCCCAAGAGAAACTGCACAAGGAAATAGGAGGCTTGGAGGGTAGAGGAATGGGTTTGTGAGAAGACTTTGACTATCTATGAGCAGCAAAGGGATTGTACTGAGAGCTGGATAGCTTGTGAGCTAAAGCTTTGTGTAATCCAGACATATTTCCACTTGTATGATAATATAGAGATCAGGGTTTTTAGTTGAGGCTTTCCCTAGAGTATTCTTCTGTGTTTCATGTGTATGATTTCTTCTTCTCTGTTATAAGTGTTCTAATTGATCTTGCTCAAGTTGTTTTAGCTTCCACAAAGTTTGATAGTAGAAGTAGATCAAATATTTTGCTTTAGTAAATTGCATTATTAGGTTATCTACAGTGAGAAATTCTACACTGATTTCCATATCCGCCCATCAACACTCCTTCTCGCCGATTGCGATAATCCTTTCCCCCTCGATTGAAATACAACAATTGGGGATTGCACATGTAATCCCTCCTCCACCGATATCACATATCACAATGTTTCCCCACCGATTACCATATTCGCCTGTCACCACTCCTTCTCGCCGATTGTGATAATTCTCCCCCTTCCCCTCTCCCCCCCCGCCCCCTCCCCCACCTAATTGTGATATCGCAATCAGGGATCGCACAAGTCAAAGTCCGTCCTCCGATGAAGTTCCTTCCACCTTGCAGTTGCGATGTGCGAGAACCCTCCCAAATGTGATATTTTATGTATCATTCGTTACTGAAGGTTTGCGTCTGGATAATCGATGAGAACTATGAACTGTGGTAAAAGGACCCTCTCCTGTAGTGCGGTTGTGATATCCCGAGTGGGCCCAATCATGCATATCGATGATCACAATTTTCATGGGGAGGCACTCCCATCTCGTAAGGACCTTTAATGGAATACCCCATTGTGATAACTCTGCGATGAAGTAACAAAAATATTTAAAGGCGTTGTGGGTCGATAGCTAAGGCATTTAAGAAAGGAGGTGCACATTCAAAATCGACATGGGTTGACCCAGAAAGGCCTCTTGTGACATGAAACCAGGGTCGACGAATACAAAGTAAATGAATACCTGGAAGGTTAGGAGGACTTGATGATCCAACATGGTGCTCCACGTAAAGGGAAGAGGAAGTACCACCTAGGCGACCTTTGCTTTTGTACTGTGGCATTAAACTGATAGTTGACCGCTCCCAGTGTTGAACAATGAATGATCCAAGCAGTAAAGGTAGAAGCAATGGGAAACATATGAGTGACAAAGGTGATGAGACTATGGGCAAGAAACAACCTGAAGCAAAGGAGATCAAAGGGATTGGCATGGAGATATTTTGTTGGTGTGTTCATCTGATAGATTGACTTGTTTTTTCTTGTGATGTTTCAGCATTTATTGAAGCAATTAATTTTTGGGCCACAGAGCCATCCCGGGTCGGGACAACTAGTTGATATGATAGTTGAGGCTTAGTTGATATATTATGTTGTAATAATTGTTCAATGATCCCCTCTCCATATAAATAGGGGGAAGAACCACTTCACAAAGTTTAGAATTATAAAGAAAGAACTACATGTTATTTTCAAGATTGTATGATTTTATGATATGCATCTTTCAGAATATTAAGAAAATGGTGGTGATCCCTCCTTTGAGTACTACAATATGTTATCCTTCCGTTAAATTCCATTATGTTCATGTTTCCTCTCTGAATTCATGTAATCGTAGCTTATAGAAAGGCTTCATATGTTCTTACAGATTCATTTGTATTGATTCTTTAATGCATGTTTATGTATGGATATTTGATATTATATCTTTAAAATTGCGCTCTATGAATCATCGCTCCCATCCTCTTTCATCCATTATGTCCACTTTTAGCTCAAAAGTGTAGAATTCTGGAGGCTCCAAGATCTATGTGATAAGTGTAGAATTCATGATGCTTCAAGCTCTATGTGATGAGTTACTCTACCTCCTTATCCTCTCTCACTGCTCTGCCAAATCTTATTGAACTGTAGGTCCTTGAGCTACTCGGGCTCCACTGTTTCATTCATATATTTATGTGAGTTGTATATGTGAAGAAGTACTAGAAATACATGGCTTATTCCCTTTAGATGAATGAACCAACCCATGCTGTTTATTACATATTTTGAATATATCTATATATATGTGTGTGTGTGTGTGTGTGTGTGTGTGTGTGATGTCTCCAATTTCATGAGAATCATATGAGACACACAAAGTCTAGATGTTTCCAGACATTGGTCTTGTAATCAATCCGAGGCTATCTCTGGAAGTGACAACACCAGATTTATGTGGTAAAAAATCAAGGAGGTAAACATCCATGGGAAGGTAATAACATATTTATTATCTTCTTTCAATCTTAGATAGAGAACCATCATAATTTCTTGACTACTTTACAATGATATACTATTATATTTTCTTTTGTTCTTCATGGGACTTTGTAACCTCTATTATATACCAAAAGATATGGAGGAATTACATCCCAATAATACACGTGGGATAAAGTGAATTCACCTCTTTCTATAATAAAGTAGTATAAGGGTAATTTAATCCATGATAAATGTGGGGTATTCCTCTTTCACATAAAATTAGAGTTTCTTATAACATAATATATATATTATTACCTTCCAAGGGACACATTCCAATGCTCCCCTTAATCATGACTAGAGAGAATGAACATTTATGGAGGAAGATCACATTACACCAACACTTATCTTTGATGAGAATTTCCCACATTCCTAACAAATTTTGAATTCATACAACTTCGCCTCTATTATGGATGTGATGAAGATATCAACTGCTACAACTTCATGGGGAAATACTCAAAAGAATTATGAGAAACATTCCTGAGGAATCCTGAATACTATCACCAGTAACAAAGAAACATTTATAAAGAAGTATGAACACTGTCATCAATAACAAGAAAACACTTCTAAGGAAGTCTGAAAACTATCACCAATGTTATAACCTTTTTTTCCACTTCATTTTAGTAGGAGGAACCTCAACTCAACCCTCTTCATTGATGGTTTGAATTCACCCTTCATTACCCTTGAATGCACTAATTGCGTAGTCTGCTGCTCCCATTTCAACTGCCTCCTCGTATACCATCACTCCCTTGCTGGTATACAACCTGTCAACAACAGAAAACTTGCCTTAAGCCTAGGAGTGATGAAGAGTAGAGTTTTTAGAGAATTTCCTTCCCAAGAGGATCAACTCGGCCTAGATTGGCATGAGTTGGATTCTAGTCACTAATTGTGGAAGTTTCCTATTATCATGTTCCAAGTTTCTAAATACATCCTCCTAGATCTATGAAATGAATTTATTATGAGATTCCCTTAGGGGTGAAGGCAAAAGAGAAAGTGTGAAAGAACCTTATGCTACAAAAATATGACTACATTAGGCTCCCACTTTCTTCATGAATGAGCCTAGTTTGTTATTTGGTTAAGGTAGGGTAAGAAGCAAGGGGTTGAAGGAGGAATCGACACTAGAAGGTATACATGTGTATTGTATTGTTTTTCCATATGAAGGGAACACTCTAGGAAGACTGAAGGAGATCATTTGGAATAATATAATAAATGGTATGAATGAAATTTGGCCCAACATCCAAATTATGTTTGAACATAAAGAATTAGTTGAAAAGGCTAGAGAAGCTATTTAAGATACTAATGAAGCGTTGGGAGACATGGCAACAACAACTAACAGGATAGTCAAAATTTTAAATTCAAGAAATAGGTATGAGCTGGAAGAGTTGGGAGTAGCAGACAGGAAAGAGACTATACTTCAAGTGAAGAAGGTGCTGACTAAGAAGAGCTTGAATGTGCAGCTAGAAGAAAAATGTCAAAATATGGAGCTAATAGTGAACAGGTTCTTCAACAGAATTCAACCTTTAAATCAGAAAGGTCTCCCCTCTCTGTTTTTCATAAATGACAAACTCATGGCCAGAGAGGACTATGTCAAGAAACTCCAGGGTATAGCCACGGATGCTGCAAATCTTTCCAACATCAAAGGCAACATAACAGGAAAGGCATTGCTGAAAGCTATCAGCAGTCAAATCTACATTGAGCATGAGATGAAACATGTTTTTGTGGTTAAACCCACTTTTTCAAAATACACTGAAGCTGATGAAATATACAGGAGGCTAATGAAGATCAAGATTCCAGATGAAGAAGTTTGGAGTGACCTGTGTGATTATCAAGAGTAACAATACAAATATTATTGAAGTGACAACGTAAATTTGAGTTAGCACCAGCCATGACAAAAAAGCCACTACAACAAAATTAATTTCTCAGCAACAACATCCCTAAAAAAGAGGACTAGGTGTCCCAATTTTCTCAGCATGGCCACTTCGTGGTTACACTAGTCAATTTTCTTTTGTTGTAATTAATAACAAATTTCCAAGTGTATAAGGCAAATCGTTGTAGGTTTTGAGTTAAATACTTCATGCATTGGAAGTATTAGGGGTTGGACCCAAGTCATTTGAACTATCTTTTCTCATTGGAGCATTGTAATTTTGAGCTAGAGCATCAATAAAAAAGGACTGTTTGCAAGATACTTGATCTGTTTTGACCTAGTGATGTCTTCCCTTCTGTGCTGAATGTATCTCTGTTTTATTCATTTATGCATCATTAAGTCTTATTGTAAAGCAGAAATTATAGATTAAGATATGTTGTTGGAGCACCTTATTTCTATCTGTGTTTACAATCTAAATGTTTTCTTCTGATGTATGATTAAGAAATACTTAACTGCTTTTTAATCATTAATGATATCACTTTTCTATCATCTCATTTCTCATTATGCTTTTAGATCTATTATAAACAGTTAGCTTGCCTTGTAAATGCTCTGGAAAATTGATGTTACCACCCAACCTTTGACTCCATAACCCAATGGAAATGATTCAAATATGATCTACCCTGACCAAACAAACAAACCACCAAGCAATCAATTAATAAATATCTTTCATTTTGATATCTAGCCTAACACATTAGAACACTGAAAATAAAGTCAAATCCTAAAAATATAGAGAGAGCCCTCTCTGAGTCTAGGAGGGCTAGATCCTAGACTCCTAAGAGGTTTGATGTATCTTTTGTGACTTTGGTATTGCCAATCTTTAAAATCACAGAAAAATAACATAGTGGCAACCATACTAGGGAACTATTGAAAATTTATCCTTTCATTCGAATTCAGAGTACCCAGTTAAAATATTTGTATGATAAGTTTATTCCTAAGATTGGTTTCTTTTCTATTTTTTCAGTCTGTCTGTGTTTTAGATTTGAACACTAGCTCCCAAAAGAATCTCTACTAGAGCCCATCCAGATCCAAATCCTCCTACCATAGTGGACAATCCTAAAAATATCTTAAGGAAAACTCCTAGAACTGAGAGTTAGACAAGAAATAGATTTCTTCACAAAGCCAACTCACTCCCTGAAAACTTTGTTACCTTCCAAGATATCTAGTTTGATTTACACTTTGAACAAGGCTTATTCAGGACTAAATTAGAGAATTAGAAAGATCATATTATATTTGATCCATCAATCTTACCAAAAAGCCTAGTGAGAGAACTTTCTTCACAAATTGAATCATATCTTCAACTTTTACAACATTTTGACACTCTTCAAGATCTAGTGACAGATATCACCTTAGAAATTGATGGTGCTTACCTTCAACATTTAGTAGAATTAACTGCTTTAAACCTAGCAGCTTCTTCCTTCACATCTCAACCTGCATATATTCAGTCATCAAGTCTTGCTGCCTCCATAATTCCTACCCCTTCTTTCATCCTTCAACATAAGGTTGCTCAAATTCCTTTACTCTCATTTCCACCTAGTACTAGTCCAACCTCATCCATTGTTAAACTTCCTTCATTCGTTCAACTTCCTTCAAGTGGTCCTCCACCACCACCACCAATCATGGTTTCCAGGTATGCTCCTTTGGTGTTAACATCGCTATTGGCTAATATTCCACAAGACTATCAGTCCAAGATCACACTATTTGATGGGACAGGTCCTTTAACAACCCAACAACATGTGGATAAAATGAATGATTGTTTTGACCTACAAGAGGTAGATGACGAAAGTATTAAGCTTAGAATGTTTGCTCAAAGTTTAGGAGGAGAAGTTAGAAAATGGTTTAAGTCTTTGCCTGCAAATAGTATAAATGATCTCCTTGCATTCCACCAAACCTTTCTTAATAGATGGGAAGTCAAGAAGAATCCTTTACATATTCTATCAGAATATGAAAATATTAAAAGGGAGGTAGGTGAAAGTGTATAGGACTATTGTGCTAGATTCAACAATACCTATAATGCAATACCTGTAAATCTTAAACCACCCCAGGATTTAGCCTTGATAAAGTTCCCAGATGGTTTTGATACAGATATGTCTTACCAACTTAGGGAAAGAAATTCTCCAACACTAGAAGCAATGCAAAGAGATGCTGTGAGTGTAGAGGCCAATTTACAGGCTAAAAGAGCCAGAATGAGAACTGAAAGACAAGCGACTTTTAAGGAAGAAGCTTCAAATTCAGCAGCAGAAACAAAAATTGATTCCTTAGTAAGGACTATGGAAAGAATGATGGAGAGAATAAGTATAAATTATAGGAATGTTCCTAGGGAGAACCCACCTGTCCAACAGAACCGAAATCCAAACCCTAGGAGAAACACTCCACAAATTAGACAAAGAGATCAAAGAGGCCCAAATCAACAAATTAGGCTGCCATTTCAAGAAAAAATTGTTGATAAAGATATAAGTGTAGTCGAAGAAGTTGAGGAAAATTAGATTAATTTAATGGGAACCAATGAAGATAGTTTTGTTTTTCTTACACAAGAAGAATAGGAATTGTTTTTATTAACTCAAACAGAACTAGAATCTGAAGAATCTGATGACTATAAACATGGATTTGAGAATGCTATCTTAGAAGTCCACAGACAATATAATCTCAGGAGCAAGAAAAACAATGATAACTCAAATAAAAAGGATTCTAATAACTCTTCCAAGAAAACTTTAGAGCCTGATCCCAAGAAGACAGCTGAAAGCTCTAAGAAAAATGAAAACAATCCAGAAAGGAGAAACACAGAAAATGTTGCTAAGAAAAAAATTGATGTCTCAACAAAAGCTGTCCAATATGGAATGCCTACTACAAGTCAGCAAACAGAACTCATAACAAAGGTTGTGGTCGAAAGGACTGATTTCTCAAATTTTCTTAAAAATCAAGCACCCTTCAATATTGAGAACGAAATTGCTAAACTCAAGATCTCTATTCCTCTTACTGAACTGGTAAACAAAAATATGTATAGGTCTTAGGTTCTAAAGGTACTCAACATAGGAGAAAACACTGATACAATGAATTTGAATGATGACCAGCCTAAACTTTTGTTTGGACCAGAAGTTGATGGCAAGCCTCAAGAAGGGGGTGTTCCTCCATTTTATGTCAGCCTTAATATTCAGGACAAGGTCCTTCATAATGCAATGTTGGATCTAGGTGCATCACATAATATCATGCCAAATATTGTCTTGCAAAACCCTGGACTTGAAATCACTAGACCATCCAAAGTTCTATATTCATTTGATTCTAGCAAGGTTAGATGTCTAGGTCTCATTAAGGACCTTTGTGTCACGCTAGCCCAGATATCAGCAAAAGGTTTAGTGATGGATATAGTAGTAGCAGACATTCCTCCTAAGTATGGTATGTTATTATCAAGATCTCGTGGAGCTAAGTTACAAGGGACACCAAATGAATATGACATATGCCACAATACCAATATTTGGCCAACCAAGGAGACTGTATAGAGAAACCTTAATGAAATACATGGTGAGTATCCAAGAAAGGCTAGACAATTATTCCCTCTACTCTATCCATATTGATCTTGATTCTTCCGTACTTTACAATGACAATGATGGATATATAGATACATATGTCAAGTAGGTAGAAAATGATCTCAGTGAAGGACTTGACACTCAAATACCCATTATCCAATAGGACCTTGAAACAAAACCTCTCTGGAATATGACTTTTGATGGCTCATGTGGTAAAATAGGGGTAAGAGCAGGAGTCTAAATGTATAATTCAAAAACTAATCATGTTGAAGGTCATTCTTACCAATTGAATTTTCTGTGTACAAACAACATAGAAGAATATGAGGCATTACTCTTAGGCTTGAAATTGCTTAAAAGGGCAGGTATTAAAAGAATTTTTTCCCAGGGAGACTCTGAACTCATCATCAAAAAAATTAAAGTTCAATACTCTGCAGAACATCCTAGATTGAGAGAATACTGAAATGTTGTGATTGATTTTCTTAGAACCTTTGAAGAGTATGACCTTGCTGTGATCCCTAGGCTTCAGAATGCCCTGGAAAATGGATTAGATTTTTCAACCAGCACCTACAAATTACCTCATCCAAATAAACAATACATAGTTGAAGTGAAGCACCGTCCTGCAGTGCCTGACAACATGAGATACTGACAAGTTTTTGGAAGTGATAAACATATTGAGAGTTTTCTGCAATCCAAGGATGAATTTGAGGATAACAACATAGATCTGGAAGATGAAGTAGATAGTCAAACTGTTGTACATATTACTATAAATCAACTTGCTGTTTCTGATGATTTTTTTTTTTTTGTAAATAAGACTGTACATAAAATTGAAATACATAAAGATCCAGAAAAATAAGAATTCAAAGTAATACAACTCAAAGATAATGTTTTACCTAGAGGACTTGCCCCTTTGGAAGAGTTGTTTGACTTTAATGATGTTGCTAGAAAGCCAAAAATGGAACCAACAGGAACAAACATTGAGGAATGAAACATAGGAAGTGAAATGAACCCCAAAATCATAAAATTGTCAAAATCATTGCCTCTCATGGCTAAATAAAAGTATATATCTTTGTTCACATAATTTGTAGATGTGTTTGCCTGGAGCTATGAGGATTTAAAATATTATGACACTAGCATTGTACAACATAAAATTCCAATCAGAGAAGACCAAAAACCATTCAAACAGAAATTGCGTAGGATAAACCTTGTCCTAATGCCTTTGGTGGAAAAGGAAATCAAGAAAATGTATGAGGCTAAGATCATAGTCCCAATTAGATATTCTAAATGGGTATCCAATATTGTGCCTACAAGGAAGAAAACTGGTGAAATAAGATTGTGCATTGACTTTAGGAATTTAAACAAGGTTTCCCTTAAAGACAACTATCCCTTACCAAAGATGGATCACATACTGCAAAGGGTAGTGGGTTCTAGTAGGATTTCCTTATTAGATGGGTTTTTAGGGTATAATCAAGTTTTGGTACATCCTGATGATCAATATAAAACTGCTTTTACTACTCCTTGGGGAACTTTCATGTATGTAAAAATGCCTTTTGGATTAATGAATGCAGGTGCTACTTTCCAGAGAGCAATGGACATTGCTTTTTCAGATGAAATTGGACATTTCATTGTGATTTATCTTGATGACATCACTGTATTTTCAAATACTGATGAAGAACACCTAGTATATCTAAGAAAAGTATTTGAAAAATTCATAAAGTTCTTATCTCCCTTAATCCCTAGAAAACATTGTTTGGTCTTGAAGAAGGAAAATTTTTAGGCCATATCATCTCTAAAGATGGAATCAGAATTGACCCCAGTAGGATTGAAGGTATACTTAAAATCAGTCATCCAATAAACATGAAAGAACTTGAATCCTTTTTTGGAAATAATACTGAGAGGGGGGGTGAATCAGTATTATCAAATTCTTTTCAATATGCCTTCCAGATTTATACTTTAATTTATTCTTCAGATATTGATCATTAATTTGTATGTCGGTGCCATATAATAATGAACAAGAACAAGAAAAATAAATAAGCACACCAAAGAACACCAGATATAAGGTGGAAACCCAATGTGGGTGAAAACCACCTGCTACAATATGTCTCTATATTCTTTCAATTAGAAACTTCTTTTACAAGGATTTTGTACTGGTGCAGTCCTTTACCAGTACGTAGGCTGCAACCTGCAGAGAGCTACAACTCTCTCTCGTTTTCCAGTCTCTCCTGGAAGGGAGCTACAACCCCCTTTGCTCTTTTACTTCTTTAAGGACCACGTTTCATTAATTTTCAGACTTGATCCAAGAAGATCAAATAATCATCAAGTACATGAAAATCACCCAATCTCCTTATACAATCAACCAATGAATCACCCAACTTCTCAGAATGATATAAACATAAAAGTAATACCAGAAATGTAAACCCAGAACTCTGTAGCAATAGATAAAAGACAGCCAACAAATGTTTCAAGACAGGTCCGCAACTTCACTAATATAAAGATGCAGATATCCGCAACCTTTCTGTGCTTGAACTGCGCAGATCCGCACTGGATCTTTCTGCTGATCTGCGTACCACCGCAATTACTCCTCCTGCTGAACTGCATACCTCAACTCAGATCCGCACCTTCACTATCGGTCTAACATCATACCTCCACACTAGTCCTTCTGTGCCTCTGCGTACCTTCGCAGTCTGCTTTCTTCTGCGCTGCGTACCCTGCACTGCGCCTTCTGCTGCGCTGCGTACCCCCGCACTGCGTCTTCTCCTGCCCTGCGAACCCCCGCACTTATGCCATGGATCGCCTGCGAACCTCTGATTAGGGCCAAATTAACAGTCCTCCAATGTGTCACAGACAGTCAGATCCATAGATCTGATCATGCACCCGAGAGATCACGACTTATCAATAGATTCGCCTTAAGTTTTCTCCTTGATTTAGATCTAGCTCTGTAAAACCAATCACCCAAAATTTCAGATCTTAAGATATTCAAATTTCACAAGTGTCTCACCAAGTGATCTCCTTCCCCTTTTTATAGTCAATCCCTTATTCACACCATGGGAAAAAATCATAAAACACCAATACAAGGGATCCAAACCGGGGTTCAACAATTTAGATCCTATACCACGGGCCAAAACCATAGGATCATGAACGACGGGCTAAATACCAAGGGCAAAACATAATAAACCTCACGTGAGCACGCTTCTTTGCATTGGAGTGAGTGAACTGGGGGACCGCACCTTATGAATGGATAACCTGCAGGTATGTCCGCACTTTCTGGACGACGAACTTGTGGGTCCGCACCTTTTGAACGATGCACCTGCGAACCTCTTATTTTCCATTATTTTAAGAGCCTGAATAGAGTTTTTCCACTTGAGTGAGTTGCCATCAAGTACAACACCTGTACCATAGAGCCAATCCAGAATCATAATGCCAACAATCTGCCCCTTTGGACTTGATGGCAACCTCAAGATCCTCATCGTCATTCTCCCCCTTTGACATCAAGGGCAAAGGGTTATGCTTCCCCTGACGGTAAACCAGATCTACAAACCATAATCCACCATACACCATAAGAGAAAGAGATAAAGACATATTGCAGCAATATTTAGATCAGCATCCATGTTCTCCTTCTGTCTTACCATAATGCCAACAATGCATTATATGTGCTCCCACTGAACCTGTGCCATTCGATCTTCGACCAATCCATAAGCCAGCAAATGTACGCGTATACTCCATATGAACCTCGCGTATAACCAAAAATCTCTAAAACAGATGAGATTCAACAACAAGATGATACATCAACAACCCCCAGCTTTTTCCTGAGGTATTCAAAGGTCTCCCTGGGCAATGGTTTGGTGAGTATATCCGCAACTTGTTCCTTAGAAGGAACATACTCCAACTTGACCTTTTGTTCAAGCACTTGTTCCCTGAGAAAGTGATACTTGATCGGTATGTGCTTGGTCTTTGAATGCATGACTGGGTTCTTTGAAATGCTGATTGCACTTGTATTATCACATAATATGGAGATAGGTGGAGTACAAGTGATCTGAAAATCCTGCAAGGTCTGCATCATCCAAAGGAGTTGAGTGCAACAAGATGCAGCAGCCACATATTCCGCTTCAGCTGTAGATAAAGCAATCAAACTCTGTTTCTTGCTGAACCAAGATACTGATCTGGAACCCATAAAGAATGCACCACCGCTTGTGCTCTTCCTGTCATCCACGCTTCCGGCCCAATCTGCATCGGTATAAGCATGAAGTGTGAGATCTGTATCTCTAGGATACCATAAGCCATAGTTTTGAGTTCCTTGAAGGTACTTGAAAATTCTCTTCACTGCTTGAAGGTGAGTTTCCTTTGGATTTGCCTGAAATATTCCAACTATTCCCACTACATGCATGATGTCTGGTCGGGTACCTGTCAAATAAAGTAGACTTCCAATCATAGATCTGTAGGTTGGTTGATGCACTGCTGGCGATTCATCATTTGCACTGAGACTACATCCTGTGACTATGGGGGTACATACTGGTTTTGCATCTTCCATGCCATATTTCTTCAAAATTTGCTTGAGATACTTGGTTTGAGACAAGAAGACCCCGCCTTCATTTTGTTGGATTTGAAATCCAAGAAAATATGTCAGTTCTCCAAGTAAAGACATTTCGAATTCTTTTTGCATCACCAAGGCAAAGCTTTGACTCATAGCTTCTTCATTGCTGCCAAAGATAATATCATCTACATACACAACAAGTATTAGTAATTTGTCATTTTCAATTTTTATATAAAGATTGCTATCTGCTGATCCCTTTGAGAAACCTTGTTGATGAAGATATTTGTCCAACCGGTAGTGCCAAGCCCTTGGAGCTTGTTTAAGACCATAGAGAGCCTTTTTTAGTCTGCATACAAGATTTGGATCATTCCCAAGGATGAAAACATTGGGTTGCTCAATGTACACTTCTTCTTCTAAGTCTCCATTCAGAAAGGCTGATTTCACATCCATTTGAAAGCTTGATAGAGAAAGGAACATTCAGATGGCCTCAAGTCTAGCAACAGGAGCAAATGTTTCTTCAAAGTCTATTCCTTCTTGTTGAGCATACCCTTTACACACAAGTTTGGCCTTGTTTCTAATAACTTCCCCATTTTCGTTCAACTTATTTTTGAAGATCCATTTTGTCCCTATTACATTCTTATCTTTTGGTCTAGGAACCAACTCCCAAGTGTTTTTGTTTTCGATCTGCTCAAGTTCTTCATCCATTGCCTTGACCCAACATTCATCTTTGCATGCCTCTCTTACATTTTGTGGTTCAGTGGAGGATAGCAATGCCAAATAGCTTGAGGCTTCTGCAATTGTTCTTCTTTTTTGTACACCTGCTTCTTTCTACCCCAAAATCTGAGATTCTGGATGATTCTTCTGAACGTACCTGGATGGAGTCTTCTCTTCTATCCTTATCTGTTCCTCTGGTGCCTCTTGAGGTTCTTCTTCATCATCTGTCTAATTTGGAGAGTAGTCTACATTCTCTTCGATATTTTCATGATTTACTTGCCTCGGGATGTATCCTTTTTCATCCACCACTACATCAATGTTGTCAACAATTCTTCCAAGCCTTTTATTGTAACACTTATATGCTTTGCTATGGGGAGAATAACCAAGGAGAATGCCTTCATCTGCTCTAGGTTCAAGTTTGCCAAGCTGTTCATCAGTATTCTTAATATAGCATTTGCTCCCGAAAATTTTGAAATTCTTTACCGAAGGAGTCTCACCATACCAGAGCTCATGAGGAGTTTGAGTGCTATTCACTCGGACATTTGTTTTGTTGAGAATAACAACCGCAGCAAAAGCAGCTTCACCCCAGAAGGTTGCGGGAGTCCCAGACTCATCAAGCATAGCACGAGCCATTTGTTGGACCGTTCTATTCATCCTTTCCACCGCTCCATTTTGCTGAGGAGTCTTAGCTGTAGAGAATTCCCTTCTTATTCCATGTTCTTCATAGAAATCGAAAAATTCATTTGAGGTAAACTCCCCACCTCTGTCGGACCTGAGGCACTTAATTTTGTGATCTGATTCGTTTTCTGCCAAGGCTTTGAAAGATTTGAATTTTTCGAATGCTTCATCCTTGTGTTTCATAAGTCCCAACCAAACTGTCCTGGAGAATTCGTCAATGAATAATATAAAGTATTCTTCTCCTCAAGGTGACCTTGTCCTAAATGGACCACATACTCTATATGGACTAGTTTAAGAGGCCTGCTGGCTGATCCTTCCTTCTCAGGGAAGTTAGTTCTAGTTTGCTTACCAAACTGACATGATTTACATATGGTGTTGTCTGGAATTTTGATATTCTGAAGACCACGAACTACCTGGTATTTGCATGCTTTTCTTATTTGTGAAAAGCTTAGATGCCTAAACCTGCGGTGCCATAAACAATGTTCATCATCTTTGCTCAAATAGCATTGTTTTTGTCCTTCTTCAAATATGTATAGATTATTTGGAGTTCTTCTGCCTTTGATCACTGTTTTTCCTGTATCAAGATCACGAACGCTACATCCATTTGATCGAAATATTACCTCGGTTCCTTGATCGCACATCTGACTAACACTCAGTAGATTATGCTTCAAGCCATCAACATACAAAACATTTCCAGCTTTGACCTTTTCTTTCAAATGAGCAGTGCCTTTTCCTTTTATGGCTGCAAGGGTATCATTTCCAAAAGAAACTTTCTTACCCTTTTCTAAAGCAGTATATGATTCAAGTTTTTCTTTATCACCTGTCATATGCTTCGAACATCCACTGTCGATGTACCATAGATTTTCTTGTCCTTATGCATAAAAAGGTATCCCACATCTTTTTGATTGTGGTTCCTTTATTCTCCATGTTCGGGTGTTTGAGGCTTGTTCCTTTGTCTGTCGAAACCTGCTCCTGCATTCAGAATCTTCATGACTGAAGTTATTACAAATAGAACATTCAATTTCATTTTCAAGGGCCGAAAAATTGTTATAGGTCCTTTTCGTAATCCTGGTCATACTTCTTTGTTTTTGAGCTTCTCTAGTCATGATTGTCTTATAGGCAACACATTGAGCTACTTTGTGACCAAAGTTATGGCAAAAGAAACATTGGCCATTGAAGAAACTTCTACGATTATCAAATCTACCAGCCAAATGATTGTAATTTCTATTGTCATCCATTCTTGAAGCAAATTGAGAAGTTTTTACCTGTGGTTGGTTGTAGATTTTGTTCACCCTTAAGATGGATTGCCCTTGGTTTACCTGGTAGTCTCTGTTTGTTCTTGATGTAATTCGTCCCTGCTTTACCTGATGATCTTCATTGGGATTTTGCTCATTCCTCCTTCTGCATCAAGATAACTCTTTGAGGTGGATGCTTGAGATGTTTCTCCATTATAACCTAGACCTGTCTTGATTAGTGGAGAACGCTGTACATTGATAATCTCATCCAGAGTTTCAGATCCTTTAACAAACTTAAGGTTAAGAATCTTTGTTTTCTCAATTTCTTTTCTAAGGCCAACAATTTCACATTCTAACTTCTCAAGAGATTTTTCTTTTTCATCAAGTTGAAATTGCAGAGTATCAATGATCACATTCTTTTCTTCTAAACATGTCTTGAGTCTAGAAATCTCTTCATAAAAGTCATCCACATCTATAGCATCCATGTAATCATCATCTTCAAAGGCCATTAAAAGTTTATAATCATTACCTCGTTCATCTTCGTCACTATTTGATAGGCCATCACTGTCTTCATGAGTGTAGTAACTCTTCTTAGTTGCATTCTGTTTCTCGTTCCATCTAATAGGTTCCTTCCCTTTGTCAATCTTATCCTTGTGAGGACATTTGGCAGCATAGTGACCGACTCTTCCACAAGCAAAGCATTTGAAAGGTAACTTACCTCGGAAACAACCAGTACCCCGTTGAAGATTTCTGACAAAATTTGATTCTTCTTCCTCCTCTGACACGTGTCCTGACTCATAGTACTCTCCTTTGCCTGAAGCCTTGAAGGCAACTTCTCTCCTGTCTGATGGACCTCCTTTCCTCATTTCATAAGCAGTTATAATTCCGTGCAGCTGTGACATTTTAAGGCTTTGTAGATTCTCCTTTTCTTCTATAGTAGAAACTTTAGATTCAAACCTAGGGGACAAAGATCTTAGAACTTTTTCAACCACAACTGCCTCTTTTATTTCTTCACCCAAATTTTTCATACAATTAACAATCTCATCTACACGAAGAAAATAGTTAGCCACACTTTCATCATTGTACATCCTGATATTTTCATACTGAATTCAAAGGGTTTGAAGTTTTGCTCGTTTTACCTGATCATCTCCTTCATAGCTCAGAACAATTTTGTCCCACATCTTTTTTGCGGATTTAAACTGCATTACCTTAACAAATTCTGATTGAGAAAGGCATCCTAATAGAGTATTAACCGCCTTTGCATTTGCTTCATATTTCTTCTTCTCAGCCGGATCTGTAGGAGTTGCTGATGGAAAAGTATACCCTGTATCTATGATATCCCAGACTTCTGTACCAAGAGATTGAAGATAGAAGTAACTCTTACCTTCCAATAAACGAAGTTTGTCCCATAAAAAATTGGTGGCCTGATTGATGCTTCCCTCTCGTAGTTGCTCATGATGAAAGATCTTTCTTCAAGCGATCAAGCTTCTTTTGAAGAACTTGCTCTGATTCCAATTGTTGGAAATAATACTGAGAAGGGGGGTGAATCAGTATTATCAAATTCTTTTCAATATGCCTTCCAGATTTATACTTTAATTTATTCTTCAGATATTGATCATTAATTTGTATGTCGGTGCCATATAATAATGAAAAAGAACAAGAAAAATAAATAAGCACACCAAAGAACACCAGATATAAGGTGGAAACCCAATGTGGGTGAAAACCACCTGCTGCAATATGTCTCTATCTTCTTTCAATTAGAAACTTCTTTTACAAGGATTTTGTACTGGTGCAATGCTTTACCAGTACGCAGGCTGCAACCTGCAGAGAGCTACAACTCTCTCTCGTTTTCCAATCTCTCTTGGAAGGGAGCTACAACCCCCTTTGCTCTTTTACTTCTTTAAGGACCACGTTTCATTAATTTTCAGACTTGATCCAAGAAGATCAAATAATCATCAAGTACATGCAAATCACCCAATCTCCTTATACAATCAACCAATGAATCACCCAACTTCTTAGAATGCTATAAAAAGAAAAGTAATGCCAGAAATCTAAACCCAGAACTCTGTAGCAATAGATAAAAGACAACCAACAAATGTTTCAAGACAGGTCAGCAAGTTCACCAATATAAACCTGCGGATATCCGCAGCCTTTCTGTGCCTGAATTGCGTAGATCTGCATTGGATCCTTCTGCTGATCTGCGTATCACCACAATTACTCCTTCTGCTGAACTGCGTACCTCAACTCAGATCCGCACCTTCACTGTCGGTCTAACAGCGTACCTCCACACTAGTCCTTCTGTGCCTCTGCGTACCTTCGCAGTCTGCTTTCTTTTGCGATGCGTACCCCGCACTGCGCCCTTTGTTGCACTGCATACCCCCACACTGCGTCTTCTCCTGCGCTGCGAACCCCCGCACTTACGCCATGGATCGCCTACGAACCTCTGATTAGGGCCAAATTAACAGTCCTCCAATGTGTCACAGACAGTCAGATCCACAGATCTGATCATGCACCCGAGAGATCACGACTTATCAATAGATTCACCTTAAGTTTTCTCCTTGATTTAGATCTAGCTTTGTAAAACCAATCACCCAAAAGTTTAGATCTTAAGATATTCAAATTTCACAAGTGTCTCACCAAGTGATCTCCTTCCCCTTTCATAGTCAATCCCTTATTCACACCATGGGACAAAATCATCAAACACCAATACAAGGGATCCAAACCGGGGTTCAACAATTTAGATCCTATACCACGGGCCAAAACCATAGGATCATGAACGACGGGCTAAATACCAAGGGCCAAACATAAGAAACCCCACGTGAGCACGCTTCTTTGCATTGGAGTGAGTGAACTGGGGGACCGCACCTTATGAACGGATAACCTGCGGGTATGTCCGTACTTTCTGGACAGCGAACCTGCGGGTCCGCACCTTTTGAACGATGCACCTGCGAACCTCTTATTTTCCATTATTTTAAGAACCTAACTAGAGTTTTGCCACTTGAGTTAGTTGCCATCAAGTAAAACACCTGTACCATAGAGCCAAACAAGAATCATAATGCCAACATCTTTTATTGGAAAAATAAATTTTTTGAGAAGATTTATACCAAATCTTACTGAACTACTCAAAAATATAACAAACATGCTCAAGAAAGACACATAAATTAAATGGAATGTTGAAGCCAAACAATCTTTTGATCTAGTCAAGCATGCATTAATAGAAGCTCCAGTTTTAATCAGCCCAGATTTCACTAAAGATTTTATTATCTTTTCTTTTGCATCTGAACATACTATTGCTACTGTGCTATTACAGAAAAATAATGAAGGACATGAAAAACCAATAGCTTTGTTTAGCAAAGCCCTAAGAGATGCTTCTTTAGAATACAATATCATGGAAAAACATGCATTTTCTCTAGTTAAAGCAATAAAAGATTTCATGGTTTACATTTTACATTCTCATATCATTGCTTATGTGCCTAATGTAATGGTCAAAGATATTCTCACACAAAATGGACTTGATGGGAAGAGAGGCAAATGGATAGCTATGATTCTAGAATATAATATAGAAATCAAACCCACCAAGTTGATCAAAGGACAGGGATTAGCCAAATTAATGGCTGAATCAAATTTCAATGCATTAGATATCAACATGGTATTTTCTCTGGACGATCTTAAGGAACTGGCGACTCCACCAATAGACAAGGCATATCTAAATTCCCCCTGGTATGTAGACCTTTTGTATGTTTTGTTCTATTTAAATGCTCCTCCTGGATGATCCAAAACAAAGGCTAGATTTCTTAAATTAAAAGTAGTCAAATTTTTCATAGTTGATAATAAATTGTATTGGAAAGATGTTGGAGGTGTCTTACTCAGATGTTTGTTAAAAGATGAGGCTGACAAAGTTATGATGGAATTCCATGAAGGTGATTATGGAGGCCATCTTTATTGGAAGACAACTGCTAATAAGATCCTTAGAGCAGGTCACTATTGGCCTACACTTTTTCCAGACATCCATAAGATGATGACTGCTAGCCATAAATGCCAAATCTTCAAAGGGAAGAGAAAATTACTACCTTTTCCCCTCAAACCCATCTCTGTTGAAAGCCCTTTCCAACAATGGGGATTTGATTTCATTGTTGATGTTCATCCTCCATCCTTTGCCCAACACAAATGGATCCTAACATCCAAAAACTACTTCACCAAATGGATAGAAGCCATCCCTTCCAGAGCTGCTACTGATTATGTTATTATAAAATTCCTTGAAACCAATATCCTTTCCAGATTTGGCTGTCCTAGGAAACTGATCACTGATAATGCTGCAGCTTTCAAATAAAAAAAGATGGTGGATTTCTATCATAAGTACCATATTTCTTTGGGTCATTCAACAACTTATTATCCTCAAGGTAATGGGTTGGCTGAATCTTCCAACAAGAGTTTGGTAAACATCATTAAGAAGATTCTGGAGGACAATAAAAAGTCATGTCACAAAAAATTGATCTATGCATTATGGGCTGAAAGATTGACTACAAAGAAATCCATTGACATGTCCCCATTTCAACTGGTTTATGGAATAGATGCAGTTTTCCCTTCTTCCATGGGATCACCAGTTATGAAGATCATTCAGGAGGTACAAAGTGAACCAAATGATATACAAAGAAGGATATATGAGGCTATTCAATTGCAGCAGTCCAGAGAAGAGGTATACAATAGAACTCAAGTTGTCTAGAAAAACATAAAGAAGATTTTTGATAAAAGAAACAAAGCTGATGATTTCAACCTAGGAGATAAAGTGCTAAAATGGGACTCAAGAAGAGAAGGCAAAGGGAAACATGGCAAATTTGAAAATATTTGGAAAGGCCCATATATTATTTCTACTTTTAGGGGGAATAACACATTTTTCCTCAAAGATTTAGATGGAAAAGAATTGTTAGGAGGTCAGGTTTTTAGTTGGATTATTCATTTGACAAAAAGAAATCAGATTGAAGACAATGCAGATTTGAAGGATTCAAGGCTACTGGTCATGTGTTCTTGACACTTCAAGCTAAGCAGTGACATCCCTAGCTAGAGCCACTGTTAGGGTCCTATAATTTATAGGATCTCAAGGTGATTGAGTATTTCACAATTTTTAGATTTCAAAATGTTCACAGATTCCAATATTCAATTGATTTCATAAAAAAAAATGTTAAAAAAAATGAAAAGAGGGTATATATATCAAAAAAAAGGAGAAGAAATAAGAAGAAAAAAGAAAACCCCAAATGTTGTTCAAATCATACAGTCTGTTGTACCTTAAGAAAACAATTTCCTGGTTGTAGAGAAATTGTGCTTAAGACATTAATGTTTGTAATTACTGTCACTTATTTTTCACTTAATTATATGTTGTGTTCTCAAATGAAGGACCTAGGAGACTTGGTTTTTAACTCTCAATACTTAGGTGACAAGGAAATATCAGAATGCCATTTGATAGCTGAATATGAATGATAAATGAAGAAAGCTTGAAGAAGTCAAAGACAATATGTTGTTTAACACATGATCTACTATCTGTGACACTTGGAAAAGTTAAAGATAATATGTTTCCTTACACAGAAACTACTATCTGTAACCTAGAAGAATTATGAAGGTGAGAACTGAGTCATAGACAATATGTTGTTTAACACAGGATCTAGTATCTGTGACACTTGGAGAAGTTAAAGATAATATGTTGCCTTATACAAAAACTATTATCTATAACTTAGAGAGGAAGGTGAAAACTTCAAGTATAGGGGCGCTCTTTTAAGGAACATTAACTTTATCTACATAAGAAAATAAAGACCTGTAGCTTCATTAACATACTTGAAGGAAGAAAAAATAAGATGACACATAACAGAGAAGTCACAAAATCATACCCAGCAATACATGGAAACTTTTGATTCTTTCATTAATCAACAGTTATATCAGGAATACAGTGGCCTAGTCTCTGGGTTCTCCCAAAATTCTGAACCCATTACAATTCCCTTTTCGGGCTTTTATCTCTTCCCTCTTTGATTAACTATCAAATCAATTTTGGAAACTGATTTCTCAAAACTGTAACTAATAAACCGCTTTATAACAGTTATAAAACTATTTCCTATTTGAAATTATTCAACTTTATTACATATAAAATATTCAAACTCAGAACATATGTAAAAATGTGCCAAAAGCTTTAGAATGGGTCCACATATATGTCGGGAGTGTTTTGATTGGCGGAAACACAAAGAAACCCAACCAATCACCTTTTCTTTGGATTCGTCTCTAACATTGATTTTTCCCTTTACACAACGAAATCGACACAAACCTTTGGTTACCACGACACTCAAAAAAGAATTAACTCTATTTAAAACCCATTGGTTCCACCTTTTCAACGGTCTTCTGACTCCCTTACACACTCAATTAGACATAAATATATATTTAATAATTCATCAGGTCTGAAACCCATCGCAAATCGCAATAGGCGCTTTCAATTGGTGTATTAACCCAAACCTTAACAATCTGTGATATGGCAGACCCACCGGAAGTATAAAACATGACATATAAAATATCAGGTCTGGAATCCCCATCGCAAATCACAATTGGTGGAATCAACCAACACATATAAATAAGTCGTTCTATGGACTCGCCAGAGTTATTAAACATAATACATATATTTTCAATTTTAGACCTTATCGCAAATCGTAATCGATAGAACTTGGGTGATACTTCATACTACTACCCCACTGCGATTTGTGATTGCGATTTGATCGCATCGCAACCTTGGCTGAACCGGGGGCCAATTCTTTAACAATTGCATTTTTGCGATTTCAATATATTACAACAAACAAAATACTTCATTACTTTTAGACTTTGCGGGGATAAAGAATATAAAGGAGCTTCATTGAGGTTGAACCCCCACAGTGATTTTAGGCCACACATTGTGATAAAACTGATAAATAAGGCTTAAATCACAATATAAGCTACAACATCTGGCTCCACCTGGGGATAGTGCTTTTGCCACAGAAGCACTAAGAACCACAGATTAGTGCCTTTTCCTCGGGCATGGAGTCATACATTGCTTTGCCAAACTTAATTGTGTGAAAATTTTGTACAGTGAACCCACACCGATATCTGTAGTGATAGGATGCTTGTGCTTTGATAGCAAAATATTGATAATCGTAGATCAGTAGCCTTAATTGGGCATGGAGTTCAAAATTGTGAAAAACTTGAAATTTGACAAACTGAAACCTGACATTCGTAAAGTTTGAAACCTCTGCAAATCAGTTTCCAACTGGGACAGTCATCCTTATTTATTCGCTAAAATTAAACTAAAGAACTGCAACTGAAAACCAAATGCTCAACACCTGAGCTTATTTATGTACAAGTTCCGACATATGTGCATGAATGATCTCCATCAGGTGAAGTTAATATTCCAATGGTACCAGGTTAGCATTTGAGTGCCTGATCTAGAACCATTTTTCCAGTGAATCTTGAAAATACAATTCATCCTGAATCGAAAATAAACTATGCATAAGGGCAACTCACAACAAAAGTTAGGAATATATCCACAAAGTAGTATGTGTAGACTACTGATAAATTCCTCCATGTAATCTGCCATAGGATCTTCAAAAGTATAAGAAAAAATATGGTGTTGATCAGCTCCAAAAAAGAATTTCTCTATGTGTGAAGGTTCTTGCTCGAATAAACCTTCTGTTGGGATAATATGTTCAATAGAACAATCAGCAACATATTTAAGAAAATGATCTATGTCACTTTTATGTCTCCACTTTTCATCTCTAAGCTTTGATTGAAAATAATTTGTAATTATAACCTCAGGAAGAAAAAGAAATTTTTTCACATCACTATATGACATATGGTCAACTTCAAATAGATTGCTTACCTCCGATCCATGGGCATCATTGTGTTCTTCAATGCAATGATATAAAATCTCTTTATCAACTTTATTTTTACATAAGATAGCCTCTTTTGCTATGATAAATGGCTCAATATATTGTTGTCCAACATATCCCACTTGCTTCTTTCTTCCTCTATGTTCAACACCCAACTTATGAACTTGAAGATCTCCGTCATGTTCCCCATTTAAACCATTTTCGTTATAGATAGGACCATGAAATTTAACAAAATAATATCTCTTGGGATTTATTTGCAACTTAATTATTTCTCCCTCTTCTCGACTACTGAGCAGAAATTATTGATGCATGTTTGAACTTTCCTCCATCTGAATACTCTCTTGTTTTGCTTGGGAGAGTATTGAAGAAAAATGTTTTATAAACTTCTCCGCATCATTTTGAGAAAATGATAGTTCTTTGCTTTCATAGACTTTCTCATAACTAATTTGACTATGACCTCTCTGAATGCTTGATATATTATCAACAAGATCATTAGTTTTATCAACAGGATTATCTTGAGCTTTTAAAGTTCCTTTAGAATCATAATATTCACAACAACCTTCAAAAAGAAACTTGTGTGCATAAGAAGTTCTACAAAAAGAATTGAATACTGAATGGAAATCTTTCAATGATGAAATGCTTGAACGAGGAAAATACCTGAACCAAACCCTGCTTATTGTTCCAAAGAAAACATAAACAACTTCATCTTAACATCTTCATGAATGATGCCCTGCTGCTCCAGGCATTCATGAAACCCTTGGAGGTGTTGAGCCGGATCTTCATATTCCTTTCTACTGAATTTTGGAAGATACTCATTCCACGCATAAAATGTAGGTATATCATGAGGATAGCCGGTGATCCCAGTAAAATCAAATGGATCAAATTTATGGACTAAGAATGCAGGGAGAGCCATTAAAACCCAGAAAATAAAATTTCAAAGTGCAGTGGAGTCGCCAATTAATGTTGTAAGTGAAAATCATAGGTGTGAATGTACAACCAACTGCTGAAACTTGTCACTCTCAAGAATCAACTTCAAACTTAATAAACCTAGGGAAAAGTGTTCTTATTCAATTGTTTTGCAGGCTGTGGTTCTTGCTATTATGGAGTCGCCTTTTATTGCTTTTATTCAAAATAGCCAAGTATTTCCTCCTCACTAAACAACCATAGGAAAATCTTAAAAACCCAGGGAAAATTGTTCTTGTCTTCTCTCCCCAGCAATGATGCCAATTAATGTTGTACCTTAAGAAACCAATTTCCTGGCTGTAGAGAAATTGTGCTTACGAAATTAATGTTTGTAATTACTGTCACTTATTTGTCACTTAATTATATGATGTGTTCTCAAATGAAGGACCTGGGAGACTTGGTTTTTAACTCTCAATACTTAGGTGACAAGGAAATATCAGAATGCCATTTGATAGCTGAATATGAATGATAAATGAAGAAAGCTTGAAGAAGTCAGAGACAATATGCTGTTTACCACAGGATCTACTATCTATGACACTTGGAAAAGTTAAAGATAATATGTTGCCTTACACAGAAACTACTATCTGTAACCTATAAAAATTATGAAGGTGAGAACTGAGTCATAGACAATATGTTGTTTAACATAGGATCTAATATCTGTGACACTTGGAGAAGTTAAAGATAATATGTTCCCTTCCACAGAAACTATTATCTGTAACTTAGAAAGGAAGGTGAAAACTTCAAGTATAGGAGCACTCTTTTAAGGAACTTTACTTTATCTACATAAGCAAATAAAGACCCGCAGCTTCATTACCATACTTGAAGGAAGAAAACATAAGATGACACATAACAGAGAAGTCACAAAATCATACCCAACAATACATGGAAACTTCTTATTCTTTCATTAATAAACAATTATATTAGGAATACAATGGCCTAGTCTCCGGTTTCTCCCAAAATTCCGAACCCATTACAATTCCCTTTTCGGGCTTTTATCTCTTCTCTCTCTGATTAACTATCAAATCAGTTTTGGAAACTAATTTCTTGAAACAGCTAATAAACTTTTTTATAACAGTTATAAAACTATTTCATATTTGAAATTATTCAACTTTATTACATATAAAATATTGAAACTCAAAAGATATGTAAAACTGCACCAAAAGCTTTGGAAGGGGTCCACATATATGTCGGGAGTGTTCTGATTGGCGGAAACACAAAGAAACCCAACCAATCACCTTTTCTTTGGATTCGTCTCTAACATTGATTTTTCCCTTTACATAGCGAAATCAACGCAAACCTTCGGTTACCGTGGAACTCAAAAAAGAATTAACTCTGTTTAAAACCCATTGGTTCCGCCTTTTCAACGGTCTTCTGACTCCCTTACGGACTCTATTAGACATAAATCTATATTTAATAATTCATCGGGTCCGAAACCCATCGCAAATTGCAATCGACGCTTTCAGTTGGTGTATTAACCAAAACCTTAACAATCTACGATATGGCGGACCCGCCGGAAGTATAAAACATGGCATATATAATATCGGGTCCGGAATCCCCATCACAAATCACGGTTGGCAGAATCAACCAACACATATACATAAGGCGTACAGACCCGCTGGAGTTATTAAACACAATACATATATTTTCAGTTTCGGACCTTATTGCAAATCGAATTGGTGGAACCCGGGTGATACTTCATACTACTGCCCCAGTGTGATTTGCGATTGCGATTTGATTGCATCACAACCTTGGCTGAATCGGGGGCCGATTATTTAACAATTTCTTTTTTGTGATTTCGATATATTACAACAAAAAAAATACTTCAATACTTTTAGACTTTGCGAGGGTAAAGAATATAAATGAGCTTCATTGAGGCTGAATCTCTGCAGTGATTTTAGGCCACACATTGTGATAAAACTGATAAATAAGGCTTAAATCACAATATAAGCTACAACACAGTCTGAGCATGATTGAACAAATTTCAATTTTTGTTGATAGGGTAGAAACTAAAAATTTGCCAAACAATTTAATCTTGGAAAATCAGTAGCTAGGTAGAAATAAAATTGGTTCAACTGTTTAATCTGGACCAATGGGAGAAATAAGTGATAGAGTAAGTTAGAAATGAAAGAAACAGTGAATGACTTTGCAAGTCCAAATGCACCCTGCAATTAAAAAAAGAACAAATTCTAGATTAGAAGATAAGGGTAGGTATATTGAGAAAAAATTCAAAAGGAAAAAGGACATGATAAGTTCTTTAAGGTTTGATAATATACCTCAATATATTTTTCCTAATGTCAGGAAAAGAAGCCAAAACAGGGGAAAAGGTCTTATATCATTTTCCCTAACCTTATTCTATACCCTATATTCCTATAGTCTGCTCCCCATTTATTTCCCTACCCCACCACTCACTTACCCATCACATCCAACCTTACCCGCCCCCATCTTTCACCTAATCTCTGCTCACACCATAAGATCTAACGGTCAATATGCGTTTTCGGCCCCTCCTCACCCTCCAAAAGTTAATACGGGGGCGGGGAGGGGGGGGGGGGTTTGAAATCAGTGGTTTTAAACCACTGACATGTTGTGCTCTCATGATTTCGCACCCCCCCTCTCATACCGCTTACCACTCTTAGGGCCCCTCGAAAAATGGTTTATGCCTTCAACTAAACCGCCTCCCCGTTCTAACTATTTCTCACTCCCGCCACCTCATGACGCCATCCCGTCCCATCCACCCTATCACCTCCATTCCAGCTATTGCACATTCAATTGGTTGGACCGTTAGCCAAATGAACCCGTGCTAAGTCAAGCCAAGCCAATGAAAAACACCTCAAAAATCTACAAATGCACCATCTCATATCCATTTACAATTTTTTTATGTGATCTCGTTGTTTACAGGTACAATTCAATTCCATTCATGCATGCACAGAGAACACAGTAAACATACTGAAACAACATTACAGTCGTAGAAAGCTTCATTTTTCTGCAATTACAGAGCATTCCCCTTCTTGAATCCCACTTCTAATTCATCCCTTTTCTTTCTCCCTCACTGAATTCCCATTTCTTCTCATCCCTTTCTATTGTAGGTCTACTGCAAAATCAACACAATTTCATTTTCAAAGGTTTTTACAGAAGACAACCATGGCACCCAAGAAAAAAGAACAAGAGGTATTTAACCCAATGGTCCATCCACCATTGGATTTGGATCACATACCACTGGCAGACAGGGATTTTAAGATACATGAAACACTCTCAGAGTTTGATTTATTTGACATATACAACTGGTGGGAGGATAAATTTGTGGATGAAGTAGATGACATAGGCCTCTGGGACACTAATTTACCTTTCTATATCTTCCCTAAAACCCACAGTTGCCCAGAATTGATCAGGAAATTCCACTCATGCTACAATCCACAGAAAAGGGCAGTGATGGCCCCAACAGGACATATATTGTTTACCATTGATGCCAAGTCTATTATGCAAATGATGCAGGCTCCTGTTATTGAAGGAACTACTCCCTTTTCCCATGAGATTCTTACTGAAATGTATCAGAAGCTAGATTTTTCTAAGAGAGCTAAAACCTTAGAACTCTTCATGACTGAGCAAACACCTCTGCCAAATAAGAATCCTCCTTATTCCTCCTTTGTTTTCCTTGACAGAACTAGACACATTGTCACTATTCTTTCTTATTTACTTGGCTATTATTCAGATCAGTGGCTTGATGAAGCTATCATAGGTTTTCTATCTATTTTATCAACAAAATCCAAGCCCTCTATCCTTTTCAATTTCAGTCAATTTCTAGCAGATGCCATCCATGAGAAGTTTGTCAATTTATTCATAGAGGAAGTCTTCCAATACTCTTCAGTTTTGGTATATATGTTTGTTTATTTTCAGGCAGACAGGTTCTAGTTTTGAATGGGAAAATTGAATGAGGAAGGTGAACCCAAATCTGTTATTTTCTAGAAAAAATTAGTGATGAAGGACCCAAAATACTTCAGCTACAAATTTTTTTTAGAAATGTTTCTTCACCCAGTAATGAGCCTCCTCAGTGGGACTGCAAAACCCAGAATCAGTGAAGACATTAGAAGGATTATGGAGTTGAAAGACCAAGAAAGAATAGGTGATTGGTACTTGTACCAAAATTACACTAAATTAAGGGTATATGGTTGTGATTTGGCTCCTTATAAGCTGCCAAAGTTCCTCCCCATGAGGATCTTTTCACTTGAATACATCAGACAAATGATCAATGCAGATGAAGTGAATTTT
This sequence comes from Pinus tabuliformis, assembly GCA_031772625.1. Classification (NCBI taxonomy): domain Eukaryota; kingdom Viridiplantae; phylum Streptophyta; class Pinopsida; order Pinales; family Pinaceae; genus Pinus; species Pinus tabuliformis. Next base: position 1,299,823,994 of record CM062804.1, read on the forward strand.
GTAGCAGCCAAGAAAAAGTCACAATTTAGGATCAAATCCCAGGTTGGTCCTTTCATTTGTAACAATAGAGCAGCAGGGGAGGAGGCAGATAAGAGATTGAAGGAAATGAAATTCACCCACAGTTTTACATGGTCCTATGACCCATGGGGCATCATCTCCAAGAAAAGGGTGGAGAACAAGTCAACAACCTATATTCACATTCAAAGGCCTAAAATTGAAAAATACATGAACCAAATTGAGTGGATGCTAGACACATTACAAGAGGCTGAGGAACAAGTGATTTCTTCTTCCAGTGCACAGACTCCAAGACAACAGGAAAGGCAGACTACTAAAGATAGAACAGAAAAGGGAAAAGAACAAGAACAAGGAATAACTGAGAAAAGACCTAGAGAAGATCAGTCACCAGGGACTGATACTTCTATGAAGGAATTCAAACTGAAATACAGGAAGAAGCCCATAAAGCACATGGACATGGGCAAGGAATCACCGCAACAAATAGTCATCAATCTCATTGATATTCCAAACTCATCCCCAACTGGAGGGCAATATTTTCCCACCACTCCAATTTTAGAAAGGCAACAGTCTCTTCAAGTTTCCTCATTTACAAAATGTCACTGGAGAAAAGGAGGAGACAGTCTTTGATACCTTCAGGGAGATTAAAATTAGGAATGAGATATTGAAAAAGAACACTTATGCTCAGTTTTGGAAACAAAGTGCAACTTCTCAAGGCAGACTTCTCTTAGCCTTTGATTCAGAAAAGGGCAAGATGCACATGGCATTTTTGGAAGCACAGACAACAGAGCCCAAAACTCCAACAGATTACAAGCAAAAATTATTTTGAGTTTGATGCCAGGAGTGTTCATCCAATTGATCAGCTGGAAATGCACAAGCAAACAGGTGAAATGATTTCATCTACTCTAACCAACACTTCTATGAACTTGTTTAAAATGTAGGTAGCTTTGTCAAATGCTCAATCATAGTTAAAGATGGAAAGGATTTCATCATAGTCAAAGGACAACAGAATTAAGTCTTTGGAAGACTTAGTAGTGAGGATTGGGTATGATCCTTCATATGTAAAAGTAGCAGAAGAAGTAATAAATAAAAAGGAGTGGGATATAGAAGCTTTGAAGAAGCAGGTCAAGATGCCTGCAACACATGATCCCTTGACCAAGGAGATAGATGAAATAGAGAGCCAAAATACTAATATGATGAAGTTAATAATAGAACACTCGCTCCAAATTAAAAAAATGGAAGCATAGATGGAGAAAATGATATAATAAAAAGAAAAGGTAGCACAGATGGCCAACACTACTATGGAAGCTCTTCCTCTCTCAGCTCTTCCTATAGCCACACCAACAACTGCTACTACAGACAGGAAGTAGTACAAAACAACTAGCCAGATCCATGGAAGGCATGAATCTTCAAACTGAGGAGATTAAGAGGCTAGAAACTCAAGTTAATGTGTTGCAGGATCAAATCAAAAGGGCCGAAAGTGACCACTCAGTAGAGATGCAGAGGGCAAGGACCTTGATTGAAAGGCTACAAAAATCAGAGAAAGAATCATCTATTGGGAACACTCTAGGAAGAGTGAAGGAGATTATTTGGAATAATATAATCAATGGTATGAATGAAATTTGGCCCAACATCCAAATTATCTTTGAACATAAAGAATTAGTTGAAAAGGCTAGAGAAGCTATTTCAGCTACTAATGAAGAGTTGGGTGACATGCCAGCAACAACTGGCAAGATAATCAATTTTTTTAATTCAAGAAACATGTATGAGCTAGAAGAGTTGGGAGTAACATATAGGAGAGATACTATACTTCAAGTGAAGAAGGTGCTGACTAAGAAGAGCTTGAATGTGCAGCTAGAAGAAAAATGTCAAAATCTGGAGCTAACAGTGAACAGGTTCTTCAACAGAATTCAACCTTTAAATCAGAAAGGTCTCCCCTCTCTGTTTTTCATAAATGACAAACTCATGGCCAGAGAGGACTATGTCAAGAAACTCCAGGGTATAGCCACAGATGCTGCAAATATTTCCAAAATCAAAGGTAGCATAACAGGAAAGGCATTGCTGGAAGCTATCAACAATCAAATCTACATTGAGTATGAACTGAAACATGTTTTTGTGGTTAAACCCACTTTTGAAAAATACATTGAAGCTGATGAAATATACAGGAGGCTAATGAAGACCAAGAATCTAGATGAACAAGCGTGGAGTGACCTGTGCGATTATCAAGAGGAACAAGACAAAGATGATTGAAGTGAAAACGTAAATCTGAGTGAGCACCAACCATGACAGCAGAGCCATTGCAGCAAAATTAATTTCTCAGCAACAACATCCCTGAAACAGAGGACCAGGTGTCCTAGTTTTCTCAGCGTGGCCACTTCGTGGTTACACTAGTCAATTTACTTTTGTTGTAATTAATAATAGATTTCCAAGTGTATAAGGAAAATAGTTGTAGGTTTTGAGTTAAATACTTCATGCATTGCATTAGGGGTTGGACCAAAGTCATTTGAACTATATTTTCTCATTGAAGCATTGTAATTTTGAGCTGGAGCATCAATAAAAAAGGACCGTTTGCAAGATACTTGATTGGTTTTGACCTGGTGATGTCTTCCCTTCTGTGTTGAATGTATCTCTGTTTTATTCATTTATACATCATTAAGTCATATTGTAAAGAAGAAATTATAGATTAGGATACGCTGTTGGAGCACCTTATTTCTATCTGTATTTACAATCTAAATGTTTTCTTCTGATATATGATTAATAAATACTTAACTGCTTTTTAATCATTACTGATATCACTTTTCTGTTTTCTCATTTCTCATTTTGCTTTTAGATCCAGTATAAACAATTAGCTTGCCTTGTAAATTCTCTGGAAAATTGATGTTACCACCCAGCCTTTGACTCCATAGCCCAATGGAAAGGATTCAAATATGATCTACCCCAACCAAACAAACAAACAACCAAGCAATCAATTAATAAATCTCTTTCATTTTTATATCTAGCCTAACACATTAGAACACTGAAAATAAAGTCAAATCCTAAAAATACAGAGAGAGCCCTCTCTGAGTCTAGGAGGGCTAGATCCTAGACTCCTAAGTGGTTTGATGTATATTTTGTGACTTTTGTCTTGCCAATCTTCAAAATCACAGAATAGTAGAGTGACATGCCCATTCCCTTGCTACTAGTTTTCACTGGATTGTGCCCATTAATAGGAATCTCTTTGAGAGGTGTAAAAATTGTTTGATCAATTTGTAGGGAGAATTCATGATGAGTTACCCTACCTACACGTATGGTCCTGATCACATGTTTCCCACCAGTTGTTCGGTCATGAGGTGGTGACCTTAGTGGCCTATATTTTAGGGTTATACCTAGGTGACTATGGGTGGGAGGTCCCCATAGTACCTAAGGCATACGCTAATCACTATATCAATGATCTTGAGGTGTGACACTCAGCTCCATTGAGGTCACTTTTTTTTATTAAGGCTAGTATAGGGAGGCTTGGGTAACTACTTATTAGTCCTTCATTATTCCAAAGTCCTTGTGGATTTCACCTCCTCAAACATATTGGATTTCAAGAGGTAACTTCAGTGTTGGTTTCTTGTTTCACATTTAAGGGAATTTTATAGTGCATGTTGTTTGGTCATAGTATAATTGGGCATAATAGTGTCTTAATTAATCAATTCATCAAACTTAAATATTTACTATGGCTGAACAAATTATCCATTGATCTCGATGATTGGGAAACATTTCTCTTGAAGAGGAGGGTCCAACCCCATAGAGATGTAGTATAACTCCATCATTAGAGCACTTAGGTCAAATTATATTTAGGAGGGTTATATTTAGGTTAGAGGAGGAATACCAGATAAGCTTTGAAGTAGTAGATGAAATTATACTACCACACATCAACTCACCTTTGAATTAGCCTCTTGACCCCATAATGTTATAAGTGAGTGCATGTTTCTCTCAACCTTTCTCCTTATTCTTTCATCAAATGAATAATGAGAGTGGTTCTTCCACTATGGTAGAGATGAGACCTTCATCACCATCTACATCTGGAGTTTCATTTGTGATGTCTTCATTTCCATTGATTATTGTGATAGGGTCTATTACTCCTAATTTGATAATGCTTCTTTCCTCACTTAGGGGCATACTACTAGTTGCTTTTGCAACCACAAGTAGTTTTCCAATCCTTTTTGTATACCTCCCTCTTATTGGATTTGTGTTTAAACATGGGGAACTAAGAGCCAACCTACAAGAGTTGTCCCCGTTCCCACCTAGTTCTTCTATTCCTATGGTCATAATCTCTAGCATGGGTCAACCTTCTTTATGGAATATTCCCAAGGGGGGTTACATTTGTTCGTAGTCAGTCTAGGGTTGGTCATAATTTTGAAGGGACATAAAATCCATGGGGTACTTACGTGTTAGGAGGAATTCCCTTTTTTGGAGTTTCCTATGCCTTTGGAGGGATGAACTTATCTAGGGTAAAAGACACCACTACTAACACTATGCCTACAAGTCTTCCTAGTTATGACAATGGTTTCACTTTAGGGGGTCATCCTTCTAGTTTTGGGTATAATCCCATTAGTATCCATGATTTAGAGAGTTTCTCTGTCCTTGGAGGAAATAATCCTTTCATTGTGAGGACTAGTCCATGGGTCCAATACTCTAGGCCTAAAAATCCCTTTAGTTAATATCCTCCTTTTGGAGACTATGCTATGGGGGGACCACAAGGCCATCTGGGGGTCCATATTTATCTCCAAACTCATTAAATCAACACTGACTTCCTTTTCTAGCATCACTTGATTTTCGATATTTAGATAAAATGACTAATGATCCCATATTTCATGATCCTTAATGGCCTCCAATGCCTACCAAACTTCCTTATGATATACTGAATTTCAATGGAAATCGAAGTGAGAGCCTGACCACCCATATTGACACCTAACATATATGGTGTTCATAAAATTATTTAGTGGATGATAGTATTAGGTTGCAACTCTTCAACAAGCCCTTACCAGACATGCCGCCAAATGGTGCATTGAACTTGACAAGGAATCCTATCATGATTATACTTCCTTGGCACAAAAATTCTTGAATCACTTTTAGTTTCCTTTGTGGTAAGAGAATGTCATTGATATCCTATCTAATTACATGTTGGACACCTCTATCCACATCTCTAACCATTCATGTGTGGAAGTGACATGAGTATTTGGTTATGACCAATATTCCCAATCAATTTTTGAAATATTGGTTCACCCGATTTTTGCTACCCCAAATTTCCAAGCACATTCTTATGGCCAGGGAATCTATAAATGAGTAGGTCTTCTTATGTTCATAACAACTCAACTTGATCTACTCACTGTCGAGTACCCCATATGAAATTATTTCTAATTCTCCTCGTTGATTGAATGATTGAAAATGATCTAAACTGGGACCACATTCTGATGGTGTGATTGGTTCTGTCTCTACTAATGATATGAGCCAGTTGAATACTCATATAGGGAAACTAATTGTTACATCGCAAGCCCCTACAACTATGTTGGGTTCTCACAAATAAGTGTCTCTTGAGAAAACCATTGAGATTCACATGGTGTAGTCCACATAACTAAAGAATTATCAATAACATGATAGTAAAAAAGAAAAGGAATACTTCTAAACCCACTCAAGGGACACAACAAACCTAACCCAAAACAAGTGGGGGATTGAATGAATCAGGATGTAAATTCAAGTTTCACACGATATAGGAATGAAATGATTGACACTTTTTCATATATCCTTCAATAATTTCCAATAGTGACTAAGGCACATTCAACCAATGAAAATTTCGGAGGTATGGCACAATTCAAGGTACAAGTTAAATTTGATATCCACTTATTTGAAGGAAAAAAAGGTGTAACTTTGGAGAAATGGCTAAATATATTAGAGGGCTCTTACTCTGTCTAAAAAAAATTCAACAAAGAAAAGATCACCTTTGCACTCCTGAAAGCCCTTCTCCATGTCAATTATTAGTGGGAAGGTTATGAGGAGGGAGAAAACATAGATGAGCCTACAATATTCAAGGAGGACTTGCTTAGGATTCTTTTTTCAATGCCCTTGAGGAATTCAACCCTTTAGGGGACTATGAGGAAAAATAGCTAAGATGGAAAACCATGCGACGAGAGAGAGATCAAATATTTCCATAGTACACCAATATTTTACATGCCTTGTGCTCAAAGCTGGTTATAAAAGACTGATCCAAAATGGATCCAGCATGGCCTCTAGATCAAAAGTATTCAAATACAGGTGAAAATGGAAAAATGTTAAAGGGATCATGAATATGAAGCCAATGGTGCAAATCACATACAAATCCGAGTTTGGATAAGAAAACTAGAGCTAATCAAAGATTTAGGTCAAAGAGTCAAAGCCTACATCAGCAGAACATGTGGTAACCCGGGAAGGAGTCACAGGTACCTGATGATGTCAACGTAGTAGATGATTTGGCAATCAGAGATTGGTTCAGACCTCAAGCACTCAGGAACAACATTCGAGAGCGGAGATCGTCCGATGAAAGGAGATCGACACATATCACGTTGAAACTTGCAAGTATGTTATCTGGAAAAACGGGCGCGATGAAACTATGAAAAAGGGAACTAAACTCTTTGAGTTCTAATAAGAGGGTGGTAAATGGTTTATCATGTTCCCTCAAGGCAGGAATAGGTTTTAGGGTGGGAGCACGCGATTCCACTCAGCACTCGACACGTAGCCTCCCGAAAACCACTTTATCAAATGCCTTCAGAGAAATAGCGAACGTGCTAGTTGGAGCGCGAAATCGTGTGATAGCTGTCAGATGGCCGAGGACAGATCAATAGTGTAGGTTGTTTGGATCATCTGAAGAGTGGGATGTGATAGTCGTCAGATGGTTTGTTCTTGAGATTAGTGTCGGGGAAAGGCTGGACGGTCGGGGTCCACCCGCGCTCACTGATCCGTTCATTTATAGCCGATTTCTATTATGAATGTATTATTTCCACGTTTATTGGAATTTGTAACTAAATCATGTTATAAAAAAACCGTAACACAAAAAATTTGATAGGGAGTGTTCAAAGTGTATTTTTCAACCATTCTAGGGGGTTTGGAGGTCAGGGTGACCAGTACGGTCATGTATATGCTCATTTCGACTCAAGGATTCGAGAGAAACTCAGTGGTGAGATCCATTTTTGTGTTGAGACTCTGTTTTTGAGCTCACACCTGTAACAACCATTTTGAAGACATAATAAAGAGGTCAACATTGGAAGCTAGGACCAAGAGACATAGCTAGGAAGTCTGGTGAACTCCTTTATCAATTTTGGCTGTGTTGATGTGTTTTTTTTGTGTTTTATGATTGTTTAATTGTCTGTATTATTCGTAATCTTATCGATCCATTGCACTAAGTAATATAGGCAACACCACACATAATTCTGTAATACCTTTATCAATTTCGAATCAAGTGGTATCAGAGCTCAAGGTTTTTAAGGTTTGACAAGTTTGTGTAGAGATTTGAATGCTGACTAGGTTAAGGCTTGGACGAGGTGAAGGAGAAATCGTTGAGGTGAATCCAGAGATTGGAAGGGTATTTTCACGAAGAAGGATGGCAGATGAAGCTCCACTTGGATCAAAATCCCAGTTCTTGGACAACTTCATGACAATACGTGCCATGGTGGAAGAGATGTATCATGAGTTTAAAAAGGGTAGAGGTGAAGGCACTTCATCACCTAGACCAGACAAAGGAGCAGAGGAACATTTTCTCTTTGTCCCTCCAGAGAAGGAAGAGAAGGAAGATAAAGGGAAAGGAGGAATACAACCTCCACCATCTCCTCCATCATCACCAGCACCATCATCGTCATCATCATCGTCTTCTCATAAAACTAGTTCTTCTAAGAAGAAGAAAAAGAAAACCTCTTTGATCAAATTAGATGTAAAATTTTATTTGCCAATTTATGATGGAGAAATTAATGCAGAAAAGCTAGATAATTGGATAAGGCAAATTGATGTATATTGCAGGGTAAAAAAAGTTGATTCAAAAAGGAAGAAGATCCAGCTGGCTAGCCTTCGTCTTGGAGGAATTGCACTTGTGTGGTGGGAAGGAAAGACACAAGAAGATCTTCAAAAACATGGTAAAATCATTTCAACTTGGAACCATTAAAAAGCAATTTTATCCTTTGGCTTATATGCAACAAGCAATGATGAGTTGGCAGACGTTACGTCAATTGAAGGGTCAAAGTGTACAGAGTTATACTCAAGAATTTCATAAAAGAGCTTTAACATTAGGAATATCATTGGACTCACCAGAGACATTGTTAAAATATATAGGTGGTCTTTATATTTATTTGAAGCATACTGTACTTATGTTTAATCCTAGTAGCTTAGATGATGTGTCCATCCAAGCGACTCATCTAGAGGCCAAAGGTAAAAATGTAAACCTAGATGTTGGGAAGTCATCCAAATCTATTGAGAAAAAGAATAAAGGAAAGAAGAAACTGAAATGGAAGGAGAGGAAAACAAACACTTTAAAGAAGGATAAACCTTCATGCACTCATTGTAAGAAGGAAGGACATGATGAGGCACACTGTTGGTCTTTGCATCAAGAACTGAAGCCTAAGAAGTTCGGGGGTAAAGAGCGAAAGAATTATGCTGCTATTCAAAAGGAATTGGGGTCAGACTCAGGTGACGAAACAACAGTTACAACCACGGGTATAAAAGGTGAAGATTCTGAAGCATCTACAAGTAATTCTTGACATTCTATTGATAATGAAAGTAATGAGAGGAAAAGAAATGAGTTATTTCATATTAGAGTCATTTCCAAGCACACTAAAATTGATACTTTATTTGATAGTGGGTAACAAGTAAATTTGATTTCTGAAACAATTGTAAAGAACTTGGGTCTAGAAACAAAACCTCATAAGAAGCCATATCCATTAGGTTGGGTGTGTGATAAAACAAAGCTACAAGTTACGAATAAACTTCAATTTGCAATTGGGTCAACATTTGTAGATGAGGTTGAGTTAGATATAGTCGCATTGGACATATGTGGAATTGTTTTAGGGAGTCCATACTTGTATGATAGAAAAGCTATCTTCTATCGAGCTGAAAATAAGTATCAACTCAGTAACGATGGAATTGAATGTATTGTAAGGGCTCATAAACTCAAAGATAACTTCGCTCTCATAAATTCATGACAGATGAAAAGAATTGTAAATTCAAGTAAGAAATTTTTACTAATGGTTGTAAAGGCAAAGTATCTTGATAAATCTGATGCATTCCAAGGTTGTAATCCTAAACAGAAAGCAATTTAGTTAAATTTTTTCTGATTATGATATTCTATTTAAAGAGCCTTAGGGCTTCCACCAAACAGAGAGATAACACATGATATTTATTTACAGCAATATGCTCCACTACATAACATTGGAATGTACAGGTTATCAGCTTTAGAGAATGCAGAGATAAAGAAGCAGGTACAGGAGTTGCTCGATAAAGGGTTTATAAGACCAAACACATCACTGTGTGGATCACCAATTGTGTTGGTGTGAAAGAAAGACGGTTCGTGGAGAATGTGCATTTATTTTAGAGCACTAAATAAAATTATGATCAAGAATCATTATCCTCTTCCTCGTATTGATGATTTATTAGATCAATTAGAAGATGCAGTTTACTTTTCTAAATTAGACTTGCAAAGCGGCTACCATCAGATCAGAGTTGCAGAACAGGATGTATGGAAAACTGCTTTTAAGATGAAGCAAGGACTTTATGAGTGGTTGGTTATGCCTTTTGGCTTAACTAATTCTCCTGCTATGTTTATGCGAGTCATGAATGATGTCTTTAGACCATTTATTGATGATTTTGTAATAGTCTATTTATATGATATTCTTGTTGTTAGTAAGACTTGGGATGAACATGTAAAGCATGTAAAGGAGGTTTTAGATGTTTTAAAAAGAGAAAATATCTATGTGACGCTGTCAAAATGTGAATTTGGCAGAACATCTTTGAATTATTTGGGTTATATTGTAGGGGGGGTGAATAAAAGATAGATCCCTCTAAGGTTGGAGTCATTATGAACTAGCCTAAACCCAAATATGCTACAGAAGTTAGAAGTTTCTTAGGGCCAACGCAATATTGGAGAAATTTAATTGCTAACTTTTCATTGATTCTAGCTCCTTTACATGCTTTGACAAGTGTGAAACATGTGTTTCAGTTGGGAGGCAAACAACAGAAAGCCTTCGACACCTTGAAAGAAAGGATAAGTACAACACCAATACTAGCACTGCCATATCTTCAGCATCCTTTTGAGATTGAGATAGATGCAAGTGACTATGCCATGGGAGCAGTGTTGATGCAACATAGGAAGCCTATATGCTTTCATTCTGAGACATTTACATCTTCAGTAGTTAACTATCCTGCATATGATAAAGAATTGTATGGATTAGTACATAGTGTTAAAAAGTGGAAACATTATATAATGGGTAAAGAAACAATCATACACACAAACCATCAACCACATCAATATTTACACTCACAAACTAAATTGCAACAATCAAGAAATTACAGGTGGATGGGTTTCCTACAAAAATTTCATCTTCTTATCAGATATAAGAAGGGCATACATAATAAGGTTGCAGACATGTTATCAAGACCAATAATAAATGCATCCACTATACTTGAGCATAATTTAGTAATTCATGAAAGTTACATTGAAAAATATGCTCAAGATACAGATTTTAAGGATGTATATGCAACTTTAAGTCATGGCAAGAAGGTAGAAGAATTCGATTACTACATTAAGGACAAACTCTTATATCATTTCGGAAAGTTTTGCATTCCGCAAACTGCAAGAGTTAACATAATTCGAGAAGCACATACTTCTCTCGTATCAAGCCATTTTGGTGTAAGTAAAAAAGTTGCACAATTGCAAAGGTTTTGTTATTGGCCACGAATGCATGAGACAGTTTCTAGAATTATTAAATGATTTTAACAAATACCCAAAATACTCAAAACTAAAATGGGTGGGATTGTTTGCAAATCGATTCCAAACACCAAAACTCCAGAGTCCAAAGGAGTTAGTGTTCTATGTATCTATTATTTGATTGCTTTATTTTGGGGATCACATAAAACATAGATCAACACAAAAACACAGATTACCACAACTTCAAAAACATGCTAGATAGCAACCAATGTGATGATGGATCTCGAACACTTTTGTCGATAACTAGAATGCTGGAAGGAACCCTCGTGTACATGTGTTAGATCCCAACAGACATCTCTCCAACCAGGTATTACTAATCTAGAGAAGGTTTTTACCCGTGACAACAACTACAGGTAGGCTAAGCAGTTAGGAAGAAAAGACAGAGCTAGTCACATAGCCACCGTGATGAACCATAGTGACCACAGTGCCCACTCACTAATGACAAGATGATCCTTTGGACACTCTGGCCATATCAAAAGGTGAGGAAGCCCCTGATTCCAGAGGAACCCCACATTGGCTAGCCCTGAAACATAATTCTGATGAGCCACCAGCTTTCGCTACCTGGTGGCTTCATGTGCTTGAAATGGTGGTTAGAATCTTAGATTTTATTACCGAAGTTGTTTATAGCTTGCCCTGCGGAGCCTTAAAATTTGGATGCCATGATGTATATTGTACAAATTGCTGTGAACAGATCTCTTGTGATGAATACATTTATTGAAATTATAGATTGTCAGGGATATTTAACATAACCCCAATTTTACCTTGTGATAGTAGCCTATTTGTCCTGAGCCAGAAGGAAAGGTCATCATTCCAAGTTGAAAAGACGGGCCACCAAATAAGGCCAGCGCAGGAATGAGGAACCAAATAAGTCATAGGGCCTTACTTATTTGGAGAGGATTTGCCAACTAGGGATTAACTCTTAAACTCATGAACCAACCTAGTAAAGCCTTTCCAGAGCATAGTAAACCCAGGGGCCAGAACATTATCTTAGAAGGTTTCACCTTTCAGTTAGAGGGGTTGATGGTACATTGGTGGATTGACCTTTTAGAACCAAATAAAGCTAGTTCAGGATATTATGTTAGAAGGCTTGATATTTCAAGAGCACCATTTTGCTTTAGATGACTTGATTAATAAATTTATTGGTTACAGGGTGGATGCAGGATGTACTATGTGTGCTACAAGAAAGCCAAGTAATAGAAAATTAGGCTTGTATACTCCACTTCCAATTCCTTCGCGTCCTTGGGAAAGTGTTTCTATGGATTTTTTTGGGGGATTGCCAAAGTATAGAAAAGGTCATGATTATTTGTATGTAGTTGTGGATAGGTTCAGTAAGTTGTGTATTTTGATACCTTGTAATAAACAGGTCACAACTGAACAAACTGCACAATTGTTCTTTCAAAATGTATGGGTTCATTTTGGGTTACCCACTTCTATTGTATCTTATTGAGATTCTCAACTTGTTGTGAAATTTTGGTCAAGTCTATGGGAGTTAATGGACACAAGGTTAAAGAAGAGTACAACGTTTCACCCACAAACAAATGGTCAAATAGAAGTGGTCAACAAGACAATGATACAGTTGCTTCTGAGGATATTGCAGCAAGCATCCCAAACTTTGGGATGAACATTTGTGTTATGTTCAACATGCTTACAATTGTGCCAAACATTCTTCTACTTAGAGGTCACCTTTTGAGACTTGCTTTGGTTTTATACCAAATTCTCCCTTAGATATTGTCTTTGGTAAAGACATAGCAGTTAATGGACACAATGATGTGGACAAAGCAACCAAGTTCATTGAACAAATCTAGGAAATTCACCAGGCAGTATAGGAACAGTTGGAAAGAAGTCAAGCCAAGTATAAGGCATGACATGACAAGCATCGAGTTGAGCATAGTTTTCAAGTTGGTGATCAAGTATGGTTGTACGTTAGCAATGAAAGACTACAAGGGGAAGGTAAGAAGTTGAAACCAATTAGATATGGTCCTTTCAAAATACTTGATAAAATTGGTGAAAATGCTTTCCGCCTTGATCTACCAGCTTATATGCAAATATTTTCAGTCATTAATATTGAAAACTTGAGATTGTATGAACCTTCATTGATTGAAGATCCCGAAGAGCAAGGTCAATTTCCTTCCATTGAGGATCTGTTGCTTGAGTATCTCAATGAGTTGTACAGAAAGACATAGTTCTTGATAGGAGGATAAGAACTTCACGACAAGGGGATGTTGAGTACCTGAGAGTTGGAATGAAAGGCACAAATCCAAGTAAAGCATGATGGATAGAAACTGGACAAGTGAAGGAACTTTATCCTCACTTAATCGATGACTAAAACCAACTTTTGGTGGACAAAAGCTTCTAGTGGGGAGGAGTGATAAAAAATGGATCCAGCATGGCCTTTAGATCAAAAGTCTTCAAATACAGGTGAAAATGGAAAAATGTTAAAGGGCTCATGAATACGAAGCTAATGGTACAAACTGCATACAAATTCGAGTTTGGATAAGAAAACTAGAGCTAATCGAAGATTTAGGTCAAAGAGTCAAAGCCTACATCAGCAGAACATGTGGAAACCCAGAAAGAGTCGTAGGTACTTGATGATGTCAGTGCAATAGGTGATGTGGAAATCAGAGATTGGTTTAGACCTCAGGCGATGAGGAACAATGGTCAAGAGCAGAGATCGCCGCATATCATGTCGAAACTTGCAAGTATGTTATCTGGGAAAACGGACGCGATGAAACTATGAAAATGGTTTATCGGTAAATGGTTTATTGCATGCCCTCAAGGCAGGAAGCTGTTTTAGACCGAGAGCACGTGATTTCACTTAGTGCTCGACACGTAGCCTCCCGAAAACCACTTTATCACGTGCCTTCAAAGAAATCGCAAATGTTCTAGTTGGAGCACGAAACCGTGCGATAGCCGTCGGATGGATGAGGACAAATCAACAATGCAAGTTGTCTGGATCAGTTGAAGATCAGGACATGATAGCTGTCAGATGGTTTGTTCTTGAGATCAGTGCTGGGGAAAGGCTGGATGGTTGAGGTCCACCCGTGCCCGCCGGTCCTTTCGTTTATAGCCTGTTTCTATTATAAACATATTATTTCCACGTTTATTGGAATTTGTAACTAAATTGTATTATAAAAACACCGTAACACAGAAAATTTGACAGGGAGTGTTCAGAGTTTATTTTTGAACCATTCCAGGGGGTCAAGAGGTCAGGGTGACCAGTACGGTCGTGTATATGCTCATTTCGACTCGAGGATTCGAGAGAAACTCAGTGGTGAGATCCATTTTTGTGTTGAGACTCTTTTTTTGAGCTCACACCTGTAAAAACCATTTTGAAGACATAATAAAGAGGTCAACATTGGAAGCTAGGACTAGGAGATGTAGCCAGGAAGTCTGGTGAACTCCTTTATCAATTTTGGTTGTGTTGATGTGTTTTTATTATGTTTTATGATTGTTTAATTGTCTGTATTATTCACAATCTTATCAATTGCACTAAGCAATATAGAAAACTCCACACATAAGTCTGTAATACCTTTATCAATTTCTGATCAAAGACTCCAAATGGAACCTAGTTCTAAAGTATCGTAGTGTTCTACATAGGTACATCTAAATGGATGTGAATTTATTGGACATCTCCTCACTGGGAACCACTTATCTATATGTTATAAAAATTGAGTAGAAAATGAATTAAAGGAAAAAAGTGGGAGTTTAGGTATGAATCCAAAAGAACATAATTCTATAAAAGGTGGCCCAAACTAAAAAAATAAGGGATAGATAAAGGAGTTCCAAACTCAAGACATCTATCCCAAGTTAGAGAAAAATAATGGTAATGGGAAGTTGAAAAAGGACACTGGAAAGTAGTGCAAGTTTCACAAAATCCCCTAGCACAACACAAATGAATGCCACTCAAACAATCATTGTTGTACATATTAAAGAAAATGAAATTGGGTTTGGCTCTACTTTTGATTCAGAATAGGATACTAGAAAGTGGACCATTGATACAAAACATAGTTCTACCATTGAAACCACAAAGATCCAACTATAGGAGACAAAAAATCCTAAAGAGGGAGGTGCATATTTGATTCACAAATGTGGGCAAAGGGGACCGCACTACATTTCGACATTGACATTAGGAGACAAAAGAATCTAATCTCAACTAAGGTCATCAACATATTGAAGCTATCAACAGTGCCATGCCTCTAACCATACACCATCGGTTGGTTGAGCCATGGATGAGACATCTATGTAATTCAACAAAGAAACCTATCCTATGGAATCACAACTTCAAAGATGAGGTACTATGTGATGTTGCCCCACTCAAAGTTTGTGATGTTATTTTAGGAAAATATTGTATGTGGAAACGTCGTCCTATTTATGAGTATCATTCTTGTAACGTAATTTTTTATTTTAGAGGTCATCTCTATAGGGTACCATAGGTATTTATAACTCCCACAATTTCAATAATATTATTGAGTTACCAAATTGTCACCTTTTTCACCATTCCAGCACCCAATTTTTAGTCATTTTATCACACTTCTTTGCCCGTCTATTACCTATCTTTCTCTATTTCTTTGTGAATGTGCCACAATAATCTTATGAATATTAAATTAGTTAATTATCATTATTTTCCTTTTATTTTAATGAATTAGAAAGGATTATTTTTTGTTTATTGGTGATGGTATTTCTAGTGTTGTTTTTGTGTCTCTTATGCAATTACTGTAACCCTCCTCCGAGGTTGGAATACTTATGCAAATATAGGGGAAATTCCACAACATGGTTTTTGTTCCTATGGATGATTATATGGATTTTTGTTGTTTAATTCATACCCTATTTGACTTTAAACATCTCCGACCCATGAGATTAGTTAGGACAATTTGTGCTAGGCAGAATCAGGTAACGATCTTTGGGAATGATTTCTGGAGAAAGGAAGAGAATATAGAATATATGTGACATGGGTTTTGTAAAAAACATCCCAAATTAGGTGAATTATGATTGATTTATCCAAAAATCATCTAATTTTAGAGCTAAACACAATTCTTCAAAAGGGTATTTTCTTGTTGCGGTTGTTGGAAAACTACATCCCAAAAAAAACAACCAATCAACAAATGAACCAAATCTATCCTATTATCAGATGGTTTATGATAGATGAATCCAAAGTAATTTTATATTTAGCTATTTTTCAACCAATATCCATTAAAAACACATCAAGAAAATAGTTTGTAAATCTGTCCATAGCTTTGACAATCTAGATTTGGGGGAATTGGTTCCAATTCGCTCCTTGCTTCTTTGTATAAAATGCATGGGTAGATCAAAGGAGAATAGTTAGTTGTTTTTTAGAGAGAGAGGTTGGAGTAGAATACTAGGGAGTTTGCCAAAGTTTTCAGAGAGATTAGCTAGGATTTATGTATCATTCACCTCTATGCAATAAAGAGATTGTTTTTCATTGGAGTTGTTGGTTATGTATTATTGAGAATTTCTCTTTAATGGAAATATTAAATGGTAGTGTTTATAGACCATGGGTGGATTGATTACTTTTAATATCATTTTTGTAATGCAAAATAGTTTAGTTTCCTTCTTTTTCAATGCTTGTAGTTGTGTGGTTTTAATTCCTACCTTATTTTCATTGTTTACAAAGTTGTGTGGTCTTGTGTTAAGAGTGTGAACAACTTTAGGATCCTATCCGTTTTCATTAGTTTGGTGTTCATTTTCTTTCCATGTGAGTGGTTTACTTTCCACAAGTGTGTCCTTAAATAGTTGTGAGTTGCTTGCTTTGGTTTCCATCCTATAATAATATGATAGGAAGATTGTCAATGCCTTGAACTCTACACATTTAATGTAGCATCTCAAAGTTTGTGAACATCCTGGTTGACAAATAATGTTTGAGTGAATGGATTATTTTTAATAGACAATTAAATTTCCTAATAGACATGATAAAAATAATTTTGAAAGGTAATATCTCAGGCTACAAAGTTTGTCCTTTTCATGGTTTAGTTTGAAGGTGAAAGTAAGGTTATTGTGATCACCACAACCTCAACATGAGGCCTTAGTACACAACAGAAGAAGGTGAAGGTTATTGTAGAGACATATAGAGATATCGTTGCTCCACCTATGTGGGTGCCTCTGCACTCTCGGGTAAAACACTCAATTGGAATGTTACCTAGTGTTCCTTTACCTAATGGCCCAATATAGATGCTTTCTCTTAGACGATTAGCAAATAAATGGTCTAGCTCATAAGGTCATCCAAAAGGGAAAAATTCAATTGAATTTCTCACCTTGTGGGAGTCTAATCTTTTTGGTGTAGAAGAAGGATGGGACATGGAGACTCTGCACTAATTATAGATCCTTGAACAAACTCATTGTCAAGAATATATACCCAACCTTGGATTGACAATATTCTTGAGTAAGAGTGATTTGAATTTTTTCTACTATAGTTCCAATTAAACAAATCGATGTATGTAAGGCAATCACAAAATATAAGGAAGGCCCTTTTGAGTGGTTTTTCATGCCCTTTGGCTTGAATAATACCCCAACAATGTTTATGAGGATGATGGATGATATCTTATAGTTATTCACAAAATATTTTGTGGTTGTATATCTGGATGACATCCTCATATTTAGCAGAACCTAGGTAGAACATTTGTAGAACATTCATTAGGCCTTGAGCACCCTGTGATGACACAAGTTATATGCCAATCTAAAGAAATTCTCATTTGACATGTAGATAATTCAATATTTGGGGTACATTTTGGATGAACATGGGGTGCATGTAGATCAATCCAAGATCAAGTCATTGAGGAGTAGTTAGTCCTAACAACTTTAACATAGCTCTATAGTTTCTTTGGCTTTGCTAAATTCTATAGAAGGTTCATATTTGGGTTCTATCATATCACTTGGCCCTTAATTCAAGTGGCGAAGGGTGGAGCTAAGTAATTTTTTTCTTGTTATCAATCCCAACAAAAATCATTCGAGGATCTAAAACATTGTATTTTCTTTGCACCAATACTCACCCTACAATACCAACGACATCCATTTGAGATTGAGATAAACTCCTTTGGATATACTATCAATGTATCCATCACTCAAGAAGTACATCCAATGGCCTATTGCAGTGAAATGTTCTATGATATTTATGAAGATACCCCACCTATGAAAAGTATATGTACTCCTTCGTATAGGCATCATGATAGTGGAAGAATTATATTCTACGGAAGGGGATGATAATCCACATTGATCACAATTTTCTACTATTCATGTAGACAAAAGGAAAGTTACAAAGTTACTGTCATAAAAAAAGGTCCACATATTTGCAACAACTCCACTTGAACATCAAATCCAAGAAGGGTAGCACCAATCATGTTGTAGAAGGCCTTTGTCATCCCTTGATTGTTTCATGAACCATAGTTCTTAACTCTTGTGGGAATGAGACTTACAATTGGGCAAAATTATAGAAACATGCCTCTTATTTCATTGGCACATACCAGACATTGATCACTTATAAACAAGTTCCAGGCTTCCACCTCCAAGATGCACTATTGTTGAGAATACATTAGAAATACTTTATAAGTATTTCTACTTACCAAAGATTCAATACGATGTCCATTGATATATCAAATCATGCACTTCTCATGCCATTGATATAATAGTAATCAAGAAACAGGGGTTGTACACTCCTCTACTTGCCCCATAAAATCCCTGAGAGTTAGTATCTATGGATTACATATTAGGTATACCCTCCACAAATCATGGTAAAAATTTCATTTTTTTGGTTATCAATGGGTTCCCCAATATTGCCATTTTCGAACCATCCAAGAAGAGTATCACATTGAAGTCTAAACTCTTCTTTGAGTGTGTTTGGATTCATTTTGATATACCTCAAACCACTATTTCAAATAGGGATAATAAGTTCCTTAGTACCTTGTGGTCTAACCTATAGTCTCTAATGGATACTAATTTGACCAAATCAACTACCTTTCATCCCCAAACAAATGAAAAAATAGCAGTGGTAAATATGATAATTGTGCATGTATTGCACATGTACAAGTCCAAGGATCTTTGTGCATGGGATGAAAGCCTTCCATATTTTTGTAATATCTAAAATAGATCCCTCCTCGTATTTATTCGCCATAGTCATTTGCAAGTGTGCTTGGGGTTCCAACCATTGGATCCAATTGATGTAGCCATTCCCATTGTACCTTCACTGATAGGGTCCTCTAATGCTGAGGTCGATCTCGATAGAAAAACCAAATTTGTTGAATGGATTCAACATCTCCATAAATAGGATCATGATATCCTACATAAATTTAATTCCAAGTACAAGCGGTGGCATGACTAGAAGAGGGCTCCACACAAGTCTCAAGTTGGTGATAAGGTGCAGTTGCATTTACAGAAAGAACACATCACAGACCCCCATTGGAAGATCATACCACTCTAATATGGGCTTTACACAATCACAATTGTTGTGTGTGAAAATGATTTTGAATTGAGTATCCCCCCTTTCTTTGGCTTGCACCTAGTATTTAATGTGAAGTTTCTTCAACCATAATTTCCACCTCTATTAGAAACCTTGGAGGTAGTTAAGCAATTTCCCCCCACAAAACTCAATCATGACTATAATGAATAGGATCCAAGGGATCAGATTATGGACACCAAGACAAAGGATTCCCACCAACAACACATACAACTCTACCAGGTTTTCAAAGAAGGGAAACTTATTTAGTAAGGCAAGTGGCTCATTATGAACCAAATTCAGCATAAGTTTCCCCATATGATGAGGGAATTTCGTGCAATGAAGACTATTGTTTCCTAACTGGGGAGGGCTAATCCAGATGGATATAAATGGTCACCTACCTCTTACGCTGACTCAATGATTCTCTATATTCTTCGTATTTTTTATATGGTTTTTATGGGTCCCAAATTTTTGCGACATTTTTTAGGCCCTAAATGATGTATTTTTGAAATTTAGGGAGATTAGGATTTCCATGGCATGCCGTAGTCTTGATTGGAATTTTTTGTCCTATATTAATTTCTAATGAGATATTGTGCATCCAAAATATATATTATATGCAAAATTTATGCCCCCAAGAAGATTTTGTACCAACTAACCACCTGTTAATCTCTTTTCTCGACAGGGAAAAGTTCAACCTCCTAGGGCATGTTTGCAAGTTCCCTCTACATTTCTATAGAGGTGGTACTCCTATATTTGATCACACTCTGGTATGTGTAAAACTTGAATATTAAAAATAAAATATTCAATGCATGCACCTATGAGTGGACTAGGTGTTTTTTCAAAGTAAAAAATGAAATGATAGCAAAATAAATTATGTACTCACAAATCCATTCCAAATTTCCATCCATAAACATACATGAGGAAATATATTTGAAGCAAATTCAAATAGAGATAAATATAAAGTATTGGTCTAGATAATCAAAGAACTATAAAATAATTTCACACATTCAAAATCATAAAAGAATAGCAAGATATTCATGAGACTCTTACTTCTTTTTTCAAATTTAAGTTTCAGAATCACAAATAACATGCCTTCCCATAACAAGCTCTATATGAGAGTAAAAAGAACAATTTAAAGACTTAAAGTTTCAAAATGAATTCAAGTTCTTAAAGTATGATCAGAAAATATTTTTACTTAAATGTAAAATGAAACGTATTTGTCCCTAGGGAAATGGGATTGGGCTTCCATGAACCAAATAATTATGATAAAGGTACCTAGAAGAAAGATAGAAAGTATATTTAGGGATCTACTTTTTAAAATATATAATATTTCAATAAAATCAAATGATCAAAGACTAAGAAGAGAATAGGGAATTGCTTCAAATAAAAATAAACACACAAAATTGTAGAAGGATTATAATTGAAATGAATCCTTTCTCTTCAACAACTACTTTATGATTGTGATTCTCTACCTTTATAATGTTGTCTTTATCTTCGAAACTACTTTATGGATAGGTATTTCTTCTTGTTTTAAATGAATAAATATATATTTTTAGAAATATGAAGTTATGAATTAATCCTTCAAGATGGGTCCCACTTCATAAATTCTTCTTTTCTCTTGGTATAAATCATTTTCAAAAATAAATTGGTGATAGGTCTGAAAATTGGTAAAGATTGTTATTTTAATTTTCTATGATGATATGTCAAGTCCAACTAGCACAACCGATTGAGGACGAGCCTTGTCAACAAGGCGGTACAGGATCAAACCTCATGGGGGTGGTTGTGCCCTGTGCTAGGGGGAGAAGACATGCTAAAAGTCCAGTTAGTTAAGGGCTGGTGTGGCCCAAGCCGGGTATTATCCCCAGGTGACTTTAACGGCTTAGATGCCCCTGAGTCGCAGTTCCTCAAGCCACATGTCAATCCTGGAGGATAACATACAACTTGAAAAACAAACAAAAACAAAAAAAAATTATATGATGATATCTATCTTTTTATGCGAGGATGCCAATCCAAAATGTTTTTCATTCATCTAGATTTCCACCAAGCTCTCATTTTCCCAAAACAAACATTGAGAACTAAAGTTATGGTTTTTGAAAATGCATGACTCAACCACCATTGATATGCACGAAGTGACTTAATAACCATTGATTTAATCCACATTAATCTTGTATTTTTTTATTTCTAACTCTGCCCTACTCATCCCACATGAATTATGGGAGGGATTTCTCAATCAAAGAGAAAGAAATGGGCTCCTCATATTACTTGTGTGTGAAGTAGAATAAGTCATTGAACCTTGTGTAGCTCACGCATAGGGTAGTTTTGGGTTGTCATCTCATTTCCCAATCATCATGTTATGTCATTACCCAATCATCTGTATCCAATTATTGCCTTGCAAATTTCACCTTGGGAAATAAGCTAAGTGTGAAAAGTAAAAGTAAATAAGGGTAAGATTGACTAAGTAATAAAACAAATGTGCAAAGAAAATGAATGAAGGTAAAAACATCTAAGTAATAAATGCATAGTGTGAGAAATGTGTGGAGAAAATGTTTATGTGGAAGTTAGGGTTGTGTAGAGGTAATGGTGTGCAGAAGATGTGGTAATCCAAACTAGGTGAAAGAAATAAGTAATAAAACATGGAGCATGAGAAATGTGTGGACAAAAGGTTTCAGTGGTTGCAGAGGTAATGGTGTACAAAATATGTGGTGTGAAAAACCTTCTACACATTATTGTGCGAAGGAATATGAAGTGGGGAAATACTTTTGCACAATTTGGAAAATTAGTAAGTAAAAATGGAAAATAGGTGAGATAATTCCACATGAAATAATATATAGTCAAGAAAATAGAAAATATAGAACCGATATGGATAATAGAAATAATGATAAACAGAAGTAATGGCGATATGTGGGGGGAAATAGTGATAAATTTGGCATATGACCTTTATTTTTTATTTTATAAAATGATAGACAAATTTGAGACATAGGGCCATAAAATTAGAAGATGAACATGAAAAAATTCTTCCTTTTTGATGTCTTTTATTTTCTTCTCTCTTTAAAAAAAGAGAAACCATCCTTGTAGCCTTGTGTGAAGAAGAGTTTCAACATTAAGACTAACTAATGGTTTGTTGTTTTGGAATTATTCCATTTGATTTGCTATATGGAAACACATCAACATTGTATCCAACTATGATACAATCACCCCCTATGGGTTGCTAAGAATACCATAGTCTGACCAATTGCCTTCCCCATTGGGCTATGGAGTCATCTCAATTTGAAAAATTGTTTATTAGGAAAAATTTAATGAAATAAAATATATATATATATATATATATATATATATATATATATATATATATATATATATATATATATATATATATATATATATATATATATATATATATATATATATATATATATATATATATATATATATATATATCTACAAAATCTACCTACCCTAACATACTTGGAGAGAATGGTATATATCGAGTATAAGTACACTTCCAATGGGGCCATGTGCATAACAAATTTATATTCTTTACCCCAACCATGTTTGAAAATTTCACTTTATTATAATGTTTTGAAGATGATCCTCCATCGAGAAATAACAATTTTGTTGTGGTAAAGCTACAATAATGAATTGATGTTAAAAATCCATGGAGAATTGGAAGGTCGGTTCTTCTTGTTTGCAAACAATCTTGTTTTCTTCAAAAATAAAGCATACCATCCATCCCTTTTATTGTAAAGGGCCCTTTGTTGTTGATTCTAGAACGACCTGTTTTCCATTGTACTGTACTTAATAGGAGAAATCAATAGCTTGAAAGTTAGATGTAAAGTGATAAATCTTGTTGATCTCATGATAACATTCCTCTTTTGTCTGTATATAAATTGTTTGTGGGCTTTAATAACCCACAACATCATCTTCATCATGATTGCGTTGAATTAAGTCTTCAAGTGCATTTAGTGTAAGTTTATCAAATCCATCCTTAGACTCATTGCCAACATTCCTATCAAATTGAACATAAGAGAGGTTAAAATTTTCCTCCCATGGAGAAAGTGGTTAATGGTATTCTTATTTAATTGAGACATTATGATTCTCACTTTTAGCTTTAGGAACACAATCTGATGTATATAAATTTTTGTATATTCTATTAGATTTATTTTCTAAACTTTCCATTTTATTTTCTTGAGACCATATTGGAAACTTTAAGAGATCAATACCACCTTCATTAATATTTTATCCTATGACTTGAGCTTGCTTCATTACCTCTTTCGAATTGTAGATTCTCTCTTATTTCAATAAAAATCTTAGATTTGTAGGCAAATCATTTTCATAGAAAGTAAAAATGATAAAATCATTTGGAAATATTTCTTGAGGAATATTATGAAGGAATTTCATAAATCTAAGAGTGAAATCTTTAATTGTTTCTTCTTCATTCATCTAGATTTCAACCATCTTAAAGAAAAGAAAAGAGGGGAATTTCCTTGAGAAATATTTCTCAACAAATAAATCTTCCAATATATACCATAATGTGATAAGTATAGGAAGCAATGAATAAAACCATTCACGAGCACTTCCTTGTAGATTTAGGACCAACTATTTGCAAAAACCATTTTAAGCCACATTATAATCACAAGAACTATCAAACTGAACCAAATGATTTTATGCATCCTTTAAATTATCTCCAAAGAACATGGGAACCTTCTAAATGGAAACATTTTCCAAGGGATGAATCTTTCATTGGATATTTATGGGACTTCCATAAAATAGTTTATGTCTTTGAGAACATTCTCCTTTTGCAATGGCTTGGAAAATTATTGGTGAGATTGGTGGATAAAGTAGACTACAGTTGAAACATGGAAAAACTTTTCGTTGATGCCACTATATAGATATTCATGAAACCCTAAGATCTTTTTAATGGAGTTATAGGGGCATATTTATTCAAAATAAAAATATTCAATAATGGAGTCAACATGGAGCTCATTCTCCCAAATCTTGGATGATTCTTGGTCTTCAAGAAATTTCCATATACTTGAATTTCCATAATCTTTAAGGTTGTGTGATGTCCTTCGAAAAATGTTTTTAAGAACTGAGATCATATTCAACTATATGGCTAGAAATATACCAAATATTTTTCATAAGAAATAATACTTGAACCAAAGAGCTTCTAGTTTCTCAATATTTTTTTATCCTTAAAAGAAAGTATCAAATTTCTTTAAAGGAATTATCTCCCCAGTGGTGTCACCAAAAAAGTTAATCCTTTTACTTGACAGGAAAAAATGTCAACCTCCTAGAGCCAAATTATAGGGTCCCTCTATTGATCACACTCTAGTATGAATATAACTTGAATATTAAAAATAAGACATTTAGTACATGCATCTATGAAGAACATGCAGCCGTGAATGGTCCAAGTATTAAAAATGAAATAATAGAAAAATAAATTATGTACTCACAAATCCATTCCACATTGTTATCCATAAACATACATGCAGAAACATATTTGATGCAAATTTAAATAGAGATAAACAAAAATTATTGGTCTAGATACTTAGAGAATTATTAAATGATTTCACACATTTAAAATCATAAGTGTTATAACCACCCCTACTCACATTTACCCACTTTTACAATCCCTCCTGGTAAATGTGAAGTAGAGTTCTACTGTGACATGACCTGACCTCCAAGTTCCAGTTATGGAAGTAGTGTCGAAAAACTTATAACTTTACTGGCACCCCTAAAAGACCCCAAACCACTCAAAGGGTTACAAACCACCCTAGGTGTTCAATCCGTAAGGTGGACCCTTTTTCACTAACCTAGACCCATGAATATGCATCCATGAAGTTATGAGGCTATAACCGAACTCACAAGCTTGCCTCCATGAAGTTATGGCCCAAAAGCTCTAGTTATGTGCTTGTGGTTCTAGTATTTGAGCCACCTTTTTAGGCTAGTCTCCAAACCACTGCCCAGAACTGCCTGTAACTTTTTAGAAGATAAATAAGTTGCTAACAATGCTAATCATTTAGAACTTGAAAAGAAACTTGACCTAACCTAACCATGATAACCATTTCATCAAACATATGACAAACATAGAAACTACATGTCATGAATGAATATCTGATCTTATGAGTTTGAACTTCATTTGAGAATCACCAAGAAGGTCTAATTCCCTTTCATAAGAGTTGCAATAAGACTTGTTATCCCATGCATTCATCAACCATTCATTTTCATATCAATTCATGAACAAGACCCATAGTTAGAACATATTATAGAACCATTCTTATAACCATCATATAACCAGAATATTAACCAGGATGACACAACCATCTAATCAACACAATAACAAGTACAAGATCTCATAGATTACAATGGGAAAATAATGCTTATTAACATATGCAAAAGCTAACCAAGTCAGGGACTTCACACACACCACCTGACCATAGATTGGGCTAAACCAAATATTCCTTTCAACCAATCACCCACATGCCATATTCTAAGAATGAATGTGGGATATCATGGGATAAACCAAGTCATAAACAAACAAGGGAATCTAGAGGTTAAACCACCTCTAGCCTCAAACTACCATGATCTTACCTAAACTAGTCTCGAGATCAAAAAACCAAATCAAGCTTGGATGCCTTAGATTTTCTTCACCATACCTTCAGGAATTTTCCCATATCCACCCACCTATCGAGGGCTTCCTAGAGAAAACCGTCTCCACGTCCAACCTTTGGGAATTTTCTGAGACCACCTCACGTGGTTCCAAACCCTTCTAGAAATCCAAATCTCAACGAAAAAAGAATCCCATCACATCATAGTTATCCAGGAAATGGAAAGGAAAATCTGAAACCATTGTCAAACTAGGCAAAACCCATGACAATGATAACAAATGAACCAAATAAATAAATTCATGTACCATGCATTCACACCTCGGCTAGGAAATCACACATGCAACCTATTACTTGAGAAATCCTCCTACTGAAGTTGTTGATCCAACCTTATCCTTGATTTCCTTGGCTTATCCTTTGCTTTCCTTGCTCTCTTTTACTTGCTTGCTTGCTTCCTCCTCTTAGAGCTCTCTCTCTCTCTCTCTCTCTCTCTCTCTCTCTCTTTATCTAGGCTAAAACTAATAAAAAGCTAAACCAACAAAAGTTGTGAACTGATCCTCTAATGTATTTTTATTATCGATGTCTCTATTTTCTTTGTTTTCCTTCATTTCCCCCCTAATTTCCTTAACATGTAAATCTGTGTCTCTTCACTTTCCTTTTCTCCTATTTTCCTTTATTTTCATAAATAAATGCCAATTATTTCCTCTTTTCCTTTGCCAATTTCCATAGCCATAAATAAACCAAAATTGATGCCTACTATAGTGTTTTCCCCAACATTAAACTTGGAATATGTGTCCCATGACCTTGGCCTTATTTTTCCTTTATTATCCTTTATTACATGAAACTTTAACTCAGGGCTATTACAAACCCCTCCCCCTTAGGGGAACACCATCCTTAGTGTTCTACGACACCTATGACCAACAAACTGCTAAAAAAAAAACATATGGCCTATGGAGCTTTATAACATAGCTCAATACAATATTTACAATGATATCTTGTTGAAACCAAAAATACATACCACTTATTAGAGCTTTATAACCCATCTCATTGCGGTATTTACAACCATACACATATATACATATTCCAAAATCTCATTTTCTTCAACCAACAAACAATGAAGGATACAAAGCCCACATCTGATCAACCATCTCCCATGTAGCTTCATTGGGCCCAAAGTGCTTCCACTGCACTTTAACTTGCTCTATTTCTCAGTTCTAGAGCATGAGTTGTTTCCACTGCAATATGCATTGTGGTTTTGGTTAGAATTCTCCCTCTGGTTCCATCTACAATACATACCAGTCAATCACATGATCAACTTCAAGAACATATATATTAAGCAATGAAACATGGAAAACATCATGGACTTTCACTGTTGGAGGTAGTGCAAGTTTGTAGGCAACTAGTCCAATCCTCTCAAGGATCTCAAAAGGCCCAGAATACTGAAGTGCCAACTTGGCACATGATCCAATCCTCAAGGACCTCCTCCTGGGCTTGATGTACAAGTACACATGTTCCCCAATTTGAAACTCTTTGAATGCCCTCTAATGATTTTCATAAGTCGTCTTCCTACCTTGTGCTTCCTTCAAATTCCTTTTAATAACCTACATTTCCTGTTCCCTTTCTGCCAACATATCCCATCCAATCGAAACCCTATTCATTGGATCACTCCAGCTGATAGGAGTATTACAACTCTTCCCATAAAGAGCCTCAAATGGACTCATCCTCAAGGATCCTGATACCCATTATTATATACAAACTCTACTAGTGGAAGGTACTCTCCTCACTTCCTCTACTGATGCGTGACATACATCCTCAACATGTCCTCAAAATCCTGCTAACCCTCTCTCTTTGTACATCTGTTTGTGAATGATAAGTTGTATTGAAATCCAAATATATCCCCAATCCTACAAACAACTCCTTCTAAAACTTGGAAGTGAACATGGCATCTCTATCTAATACAATCATCTTGGGAACACCATGCAATATCATTATCTCCCAGATAAAGATATGATCTACCTCACTAGCTGAATTCGTAGACTTTACTGTAATGAAGTGAGCTACCTTACTCAAACTTTCAACCATAACCATAATGGAATCATGTTTTTTCTATGTATTTGGAAAACATGTAATGAAGTCCATGGAAATTACCTCCCATTTCCACTATGGAATCAGAACCAGATGTAGTAAACTAGCTAGATGCTTACACTCTACTTTTACTTACTGATAGTCGAAACACCTCGAAACGAACTAAACCGCCTCTTTCTTCAAGTTTGGCCAATGATAGAATTTGTTAACTGTTATCAATGTATTATGATATCCTAGATGACATGAATACAACTTAACATGAAACTCCCTCAAGATAATCTTCTTGAGCTCACTGTCATTTGGCACATAAATCATGTTCTTGAATCTGACCAAGCCATTTGTCATGAGGTGATACTCCTCATCCCTATCACCTTCACCATGTTGTTGTAACCTATGCTTCAGCTGCTAGTATCTATCATCATGTTTCCATGCCTACAAGATCCGCTCTTTCAAGTATATCCCATAAGAACTCACTGCTGAAATATTATTCACTTGCACTCTCCTGCTGAGAGCATTTGCAACCCTGTTCTCCTTACTCTGAATGTAACTAATATTGAAGTCATACTCATTGGGAGTATCCAACCATCTAGCTTTCCTAGCATTCAGATTTGGTTGGTCAAACAAGTACCTTAGTCCACTATGATCACTGATTAGAATAAACCACCTTCCAAGAAGATAATGTCTCCACATATTCAATGCATTAATGATAATTTCCAACTTAAGATCATTAGTCACATAGTTATTCTCATGCTCATTCAACTTCCTTGACTCATAGCATACCACTTGTCCTTCTTACATCAGGACTCCACCAAGTCCTCTCTTGGAAGCATCCGTACATACCAAGAACTCTTTATCAGGATCTGCAATCTTCAAGACCAGAGCATTTGTAAGCAAATTCTTCAACTACTCAAATCTAGTTGTACACTCCTCGGTCCATTCAAACTTCTTTCCTTTTCTATACAATGACGTAATATGATAGGAAATCCTTAAGAAGTTCCCGATGAATGTCTTGTATTAACATTCTAGTCCGATGAATGATCTGACCTCATCCACATTCCTAGGAGTTGACCACTCCATGATGAATCTAACCTTTTCTGAGTACACTGCTATACCTTCCTTGGAAATAACAAGTCCTAAGTAATGAACTTCATTATGGAATAAACTGCACTTGCGAATCTTGGCATACAATTGATGCTCTCTCAACAATCTTAGTATTTCTTCTAGGTTCTTTGCATGCTCTTCCTCATTCTTGGAATATATAAATATATCATTAGTAAACAATATCACAAACTTTTATAGATACGTACACAACACACTATTCATCAAACACATGAAAGTAGCTAGAGGTAAGACCAAATAGAACCACCACAAACTCATAATGCCCATGCTTGGTACGAAGTGTAGTCTTGTAGGTGACCTCTTTTTTGATGTGTACCTGATGATATCTTGATCTCGAGTCAATCTTTGTGAACATTGTGGCTCCCTTCAACTGATTAAACAAGTCATCAATCCTTTGCAATGGGTACCTATTCTTGATTTTCACCTTGTTCAAAAGCCTTAATCAATGCATAGTCTGAGAGTACCATCCTTCTTCTTCACAAATAATATTGGTGCACCCCAAGGTGATACACTTGGCCTAATGTATCCTTTTCAAGCATTTCCTTAAGTTGTAACTTCAATTCCACTAACTCTAGAGTGCTCATCTTGTAAGATGACTTTGATGCTGGTGTTGGTCCCGGTACCAACTCAATAGAGAAATTCACTTCCCTATGAGGCGGTAACTCTGAAATCTCTACAAGAAACACATCATGAAATTGCTGCAAAATTACACACCTCTTCAAAACTTCATCATCCTCAACATCCTTCCCCTTTTCATTGGAAACATGCACTACAAATAATACGTACCCTTTCCTACAATTGCGCTTAGCTTGCATAGTTGTAACCATTCTCATTGATGTAGGATTATTTTTTCCTTGAAATATTCTCTTCTCTCCATCATCATCCAAGCACTCAATATCCTTCTCGTAATAATATACCTTATTCTTGTTAAGGTACAACCAATCCATGCCCAAAAACATATTGTATGATCCCGATGGAAGCACTTTTAGATGTGTTGATGTAGGCATACCATTCAGATCAAATGCACAAGTTCTCACCCAATGATGAACTCTTTTCTTGGTCCTTGTAACCAACTGCACCAACCAAGACTCTGCATGCACTTATTTACTCAAGCAACAATTATCCACTAGGTCAATATTAAAATAACTATAATTAGATCAAGGATCAATAAAAATGGAAACAACTTGATCAAAAATATTAACTTCCATCTCAATAATGGATTCCTAGTGATCTTCCTTCTTGTTATCAAATATTTCATAAATCTGAGGAATTCTCTGACCAACATGCCCAATTGTTTGCACGTCCTGAGCACTATAAATTTGAGATCTGCCACATTGGTACAATGGACAATCCTTCTTACCATTATCCTTGCTACAAGTCCAACACTGGAATGGTTCTCTGTCACTACCTTTATTCTGCTACCTTCCAGGATGAGATCCATGTCCCTTCTCAATTGCATTAAAATTCTAAGGAGCCACATTTTCTTTCTCACTTGCATCTTCAGGTCTTTCTCGCTTCGGAGGCCATTTTCCTTTGGTCTTATCATTCCCTTTCCAATCACACTTAGACTTAGACTTATGTTTCAACTCATCATAAAAATTCTTTGATTTCCCAATGACTTCCTCCAATGACCGAGGTTAATCATACTCAATCTGATCCCTGAATTCTAATGACGATGCACTGATGAACATCCTTAAGATATGACACATATCTAAAAAGCTCCAGAAACATAGTCATGTACTCTTCCTCTATTATAGAACCCATATTCAACTCATAAAACTCCTTATCCTTTCCGTCATATTATCTTTCAGACAAGTACTTCTTTTTGAAGAGTCTCTTAAATTCATGCCAACTAAACTCCTCCATCCTGATGCCTTTGACACGCTTCACATCTTCCCACCATATTTTTGATTTCCCTTTGAGATTGAAAATAAATATCATGGTTTTCATATTCTCTGTATCATCATGTAGCTCGAAGAACTTGTTCATCCCAAGCAACCATGCTTTTGCATCTTCTGGTTTCTTCGGCTCTCCATCGAAGGTAGGAGGTTTGGCCTTCTTGAAATCATATGGAAAGTACCCCTTTTCACTCCTCCTGTAAGGATGATAGAGATGATGACCATGATGCATATCTGAAGAAAAACTAGAATAGAACCCATTAACACTACCTATCATGTTAGGTGTATCCAACCATCTACCACCGCTGACCATGTCATCCTTATCCATCATGTGCCCAGATAGAGACCTACTACCATATGCCCCATTAGTCATTTCCTCCTATCCATAATTGATCCTTGGTTTTCCATGTCTCTACAAATATGATAAACTTTGAAGGATGACCACATTGACCTAGGCTTGCTTTTCTTGAGCTCTAGAAAGTATTTCCTGTGATTGAATTATATTACCATTATCTTCCTTGAAAATTATGGTTTCAATCTTCAGACTTCTCAGTGTATCTTGTATTTCAAGAGAGTACTCTTCTTATTGCTGCTCATTTGATATATAAGGAGAGTCACGTGAGCTCTAATCCACCATTATGTGAGTCATATCTTATCTTCTTATTCCTACAAACATACCATGATAGATAAACCAAACATAGACATAATTAAAATCATACCTTAGTGAAGTTCAGGGGAGGTTATCTTGTCTGCATAAATCGGTCCAGATTAGCATGATATACATGTATATATATATACATAATGATATCAACCTATCAACATATCACATCATGCATGATAACTCAAACTG
This sequence comes from Pinus tabuliformis, assembly GCA_031772625.1. Taxonomy (NCBI): domain Eukaryota; kingdom Viridiplantae; phylum Streptophyta; class Pinopsida; order Pinales; family Pinaceae; genus Pinus; species Pinus tabuliformis. Next base: position 1,299,855,975 of record CM062804.1, read on the forward strand.
TAACACCAACTACATGCATGACAACCATAGTCATTGCAATGCATGCACTACAAACACATTGATAATTGACATGCATGCATAACAATAACATCTAGCCCATCCAGTCCAAATATATAAACCTGGAAGGTCTAATACCAATATATGGTATCATATATCACCCAAAGAGAACGAAACCTGCTCTAATGCCAATTTGTAGCCGCCCCTCCCGATATTTACTTTCTTTTACAAGCCCTTTGGGTAAATATGAAGTGGATTGCTACTATGAAATGACACGACCTCCAAGTTCTAGTTATGGAAGTGGTTTCAACAAATCAAAAACTTTACTGACACCCCTCAGAGACCCCATACCATTTAAACGGTTTCAAACTACCCCAGGTGGTCAATCCCTGAACTGGACCCCATTTTCACTAGCCTAGACCCATAACCACACCCTTGACTCTGCATCCATGCAGTTATGAGGCTATAAATACACTCATGGGCTTGACTCCATGTAGTTATGAGGCTATAACTACATTCATGGGCATGACTCCATACAATTATGAGGCTATAACTACACTCATGGGCTTGACTCCATGCAGTTATGGCCCAAAAGCTCCAGTTCTGTGACTGTGGTTCGAGAATCTGAGCCACCTTTTTAGGCTAGTCTCTAGACCACTACACAGAACAACCTATAAATTTCCATAAGAATAAACAATATGATAACAATGATAATCATTCAGAACTTGAACATGAACTTGACCTAACCATGCGTAACCATGACAAGCATTTCGTCAAACATATGACAAACATAGAAACTACAAGTCATGAATGCATATCTAATCTTATGAGTCTAAACTTCATCTAAGAATCATAAAGAAATTCTAATGCCCTCTCATTATAGCTGCAATAACACTTGTTAGCCCATGCGTTCTTCAACCATTCATTAGCATATCAATTCATGAATAAGAGCCATAACTAGAACATATTATAGAGCCATGCTTATAACTAACATATAACCATAATATTAACCATGACCTAATAACCATCAACTCAACAGAATAACAAATACAAGTGCTCATAAATTACAGAGGGAAAATAACTCTTATTAACATATGCAAAAGCCAACAATTCAGGGACTTCCATGTACCACCCGACCATAGATTGGGTTGAACCAAATATTTATTTCAGCCAATCACCCTCGTTCCATATTCCAAGCATGAATGTGGGATCTCATGGGATAAACCAAGTCATAAAAAACCAAGGGAATTTAGAGGTTAAACCACCTCCACCTTCAAACTACCATGATCTCACCTAAACTAGTCCCGAGATCACAAAATCAAATCAAGCTTGGATGCCTCCGAATTTCTTCACCATACCTTGAGGAATTTGTTTATATCCACCCACCTATCGAGGGATTCCTGAAGAAAACCATCTCCACCCCCAACCCTTGGAAATTTTCCTGAGATCACCTCACTTGGTACCAGAACTTTCTAAATTTCCAAAGCTCAACTAGAAATGAATACCATCACACCATGGCTATCTAGTAAATGGAAAGGAAAAGACGAAACCACTGTCAAAACAGGAAAAACCCATGTCAATGACAAAAAATGAACCAAAGAAACAAATCCATGTACCATGCATTCACACGTCAGCCAGGAAATCACACATGCAACTTGTCACCTGCAAAATCCTCCCGTTGAATTTTTTGATCCAACCTTCTCCTTGCTTTCCTTTGCTTTCCTTGGATTGTCCTTTGCTTTCCTTTACTTTCTTGCAGCTTGCTTCCTCCTCTTGGTGCTCTCTCTCTGTTTTTCTCACTTGATCCAGACTAAGACTAACAAAAATCTAAATCAACAAAAGTTGTGAACTAATCCTCTTATTCCTTTTAATTATTGATGTCTCTATTTTCTTCATTTTCCTTCTAATTTCCTTAGCATGCAAATTTGCGTCTCTTCACCTTCCTTCTCTCCTATTTTCCTTTATTTTCATAAATAAATGCCAGTTATGACCTCTTTTCCTTTGCCAATTCCTTTTCCAATTTCCATAGCCATAAATAAACCAAGAGTGATGCCCACTATAGTGGTTTTCGCAACATTCAGCTTGGAATTCATGTCCCATGACCTTGGTCTTATTTTTCCTTTATTATCTTTTATTACATGAAACTTTAACTCGGGGTTCTTACAAGTGCATAGGAAAATATTCATGAGACTCTTTGTTGGGTAAAATTAATTGCTTAATAAACGAATAAACCAACTAATCTCCTAGACATTAATTATCAACCCGAGGAGCGTCTTTTTATTTCAAGGGAATCAGCAAATATGCATAACAATACCAACAACTAACACTGGTTCTATATGATTGTATTCTATACTATCAAGCTCATTCAATAAGAAATAAAATGTAAGACTTGAATAATAAAACTAAAATTAAAAAGAAGAAAGTAAATGACAGGAAAAACAATTATGCTAATCACACAACTTGAATCATTTCTAGATTAAACCACACATTGTTGAATTGGAAATTTAATCTATTGCACTTGACAGAATTCAAATGCTAATCTAGAGCAACAAATTAAATGAAATCTAGAAAATGGATGAAATAACAAATCTAGAAAATGCAGCAAACAACAAATTAGTTCAAAGAAATGAAATCTACCTTAAGGAATGAAAATTGGAATTCAAATAAAAAATCACATAAGTAAACTAATTTACATTTTCAAAGCAACACCTTATCCAAGTAGTGGGCCCAACTGCCCAAGACTCAGTTCCTCCTTGAGAAATAACTCAGATCAGATTACAAATAACAGATATAGAATTCAATGGATAACTTCCTTCATTAAAACATATGAGAGAAATAATTATAGCATAATGAAGCTCTTGGCTTTGCCTAAAATTGAACAATTGTTCATCCTCTCATCTCTTATCTATTCTCCTACATCCTATATAAGAATTTTCCATCTCCTATCTACTAATTATCTCTCATTATTCCCCAATTATCCTTCTCAATTATCCTCTAATTCTCCCCATATTATCCTCATCCCTTTGATCTTTGTTTTCATTTAAATACACAGAGAGTAAAGGGAAGTTACAACAAAGATGATTACAAAATTATTTCCATTACAAATTTAGATTATACAAAACGAATTGATAAGCAAGATCATATTTGAAAGATCTTTCCATCAACATTCAACAAGAATAAGTCGAATTTTGTATTGCAATTGGAAGAACTTGAAAAATGGTCGCAACAGTAAATCTGAGAAAATCTTCTTTGAATAAACTTCCTTTTTTCTTAATACAGATTGAATTTTGGAAAATTGATTAATAGGAAACTAATTTTGTCCATTCTGGACAAAAACCATGTTTTGGATTTTCTAGATTCGCCTTCATTTGTCCGAAACATCCAATGCAAAACTATCACTTCTTATTCTAGTGAATTTCTGAGTTGGAATATTTAATTGTGATTTGGAGATCAAATTTGTAATCTGGAAAAGATCTTGGAGGCTAAAATCATGAGTGATGTTACAAAAAATCCATTAGTAAACCATCATTGGTAAAATCATGAATAATAATCGTCAGTTTATTAGAAATAAAGGAGAAAAATAGTATTTATCCATAAGAGCATAAATAATTATAAAATGGAATTATATGATAAATTATGATAAATTATGTGATAAAGAATGGTAGAAATGGATGAAATAGGCTTTAAAAAGTGATAATAATAAGGAAAAGTTAGTGGCCCAGCATACCCCCAAACTGAATATGTTGCATGTCCTCATGAAACCCCAAAGCCTATGTATTAACCAAACTATAAGAAATGTTCATCCCAAGTCATGAAAGTGATGGAACAAATGAGTTCTTCCTCAAATAATGAATATTCAATTTTAGCAATGTTGACGAAGGTGTAACAATTTTTACATTGACTTTCAACCATATGTATATGAAGTTGCAACAAAATATGATATAACTAATGGCGAACTTCATTAACCATTTTCTCAAAAACTATAAATCAGATCATTTTGATGCATGGATCATGAGATATAAGAAAAATGACTGTAGGTGACAGTGCATGATTTCTAAAATTTTACAAACTAATTTAACTTGAAATTTTCTGGGTTTGTGTATTTTAATGATACCTCTTTGTTGTCCAAAAATTACAAGAATTCAATTCATAGTTTTAAATATATACGCAAATCAATTTCTGCACTGTATAAAAATGAAATTGTATGCCTTAAATGAGAAAGAAAGTAGAAAAAATCCATCATATGTAGCAATTCCTCCCCCAAACTGGAGAATTAGCATGCTTTCATGCAAAACTAGAAAACAAATTGAGGTGGTTGCTACAATTGTAGTTGAAATCTATGTTTGGTGTAAAACAACATGAAATAAGAGAGGTGTTGAGAATGAATAAGGAGATCGATGGATGATGGCATGGTCATAATAAATAAATGAATGAAAGCAACACTCCCCCAAACTAAAAGCTTATGTGTCTCTGAAAAATGGGAAGTGGTAAAGATGTGGAATGAATGATGATAAGTAATACTCAATGGATTGTCATGAAATTCTCCTAAACTTTTTATAAATAAAAAACTTATGTTATTTTCCATCAAGTTTTACCTTCGGAAAAATGTGGAATGACATGTATGGACTTGTATTTTTTGAAGCTAATGTTGGCTGAGATGATGCTGAAAGTGATGCAAAAAGTGGAAGCCATGCAGACAAATTGTGTCTGCGATTTGCTCTAGCCTCTTCTGTTAGTTGCAATAGTGTGGACTTGTTGCGAATAGAGTTGCCCCCCATACTTGTTGTTCTCTTGTAAACAATTCACTACTTTGTATGCAATTTCTTGAATCCATAGTTTTAGTTTTGAACAACAACTGATAAGCTGCATGCACAAATTTTAATCAGAAAAAACCTTTGTATAAATGAAATAATAATATTTTGTCAAATCAGCAAGTTATGGTGGAGTTCGGTAATTATTACACACACTATCCCATAATGCATATCTTCCCCCCTCAAATTAGAAAAGGGCATCCATGACCATAAAGCATAGGAAAAAGGGAAAGGACGTTGAGGATTCATAAATGCAGGTGACCAATCAAATAAAAGCGGCGTAAAATACGACAAAGGAAATCAAAGCATTACACATGAAAAGATTTGAAATACCCAAAAAAAGAATAAAACAGATATTAGATCATTATGTAAATAGATATTTACCTTAGGTGGAAAAGTGACGAATGCATGACTAGCAATAAATGTTAATGACTGGTGGTAGAGTGATTGGACAATAATGATATAATGCGTATAAAGATATAGTTTACCATGCATGTTGGCTAATTGAATTAGAAATGTTGTTCAAATGGTAAATTCTCCTTTAGAAATGAATCCATAGGGGGTAATAGGATAGAGAGTATTTGGTAGTGTAACATAGTACTTCAATACCACAAGCAGAGCCACTGCTGCTAGCAGGCATTCATAGCCTCGATAGGGTTGCTTTTTAACCCCAAAAATGAGCCAGAGTCCTCCATTTAGTATTTAGATGGTTTTCTGTTTTTTATTGCTATAAAGAGACCATTATGCTGGCATGATAACCAGATAATCATAGTGCCATTCACTAGGAAATAACAAAGTGAGCAGGCTAGCTTGTGATAAGACCTCCTGTCCTTCTTACGGTTTTAATTATCAAGAAGGTCATTACCTTGGTGTGGTGGCCATAATGGAATGTCATCTGTTACACCCTTATGATCATGGTAGGCTGGCTCGTGATTAGACCCCTTATTGTTTTTAAGACAATGCTTGTACAATTTTCATATTTTTATATTTGAATGTTTTTATTGTAAAGAGAGGGAGGCTTATTTACTCAAGAGTCGGGGATGGCATAAGAAGTAAAAAAAATTAACAATGAAAGTTATGCTTTCCCCCCATATCATCATATCAAAGGGATTTATCCATTTGAAAGTGTAAAAGATAAACCAGCATGGTATTAGAATAATAAATCATTTTATGATGTGTCCAAAGAGAAGATATTCAACCGGTCATTATATAGGTGCACCATGTCAGTTTCGGAATAAATATGACCATCAAAAGTTTTTATAAGTCATAATGGTATTAATATTACAGTTTTTCTCTATCTTAGGCAAAATTCCAACTAGATGGTTTTTTTATTCAAAACATAAAAGAGAAATAAAAATGAAAAAATGACTAGCGATGAAACAGTAAATAGAAATCACAGTTATTCCTACAAAAACACAAAAAGTGTTGTTCAATTGATTGAATAGCAATTGTTCAATCGATTGAATAGAAAAATCGAAAAGAAAAACACGCAAAGGTGTTTTTCAATCAATTGAACAACAATCGTTCAATCATTTGAACAACAAAAGTCAAAAAACACAAAAGTGTTGTTCAATCAATTGAACAACAATCATTCAATCGTTTGAACAACAAAAATAAAACACGCAAAAGTGTTGCTCAATTGATTGAACAACGATTGTTCAATCGTTTGAACATCAAAAGTAAAAAAACACAAAATTATTGTTCAATCGATTGAACAACAATCGTTCAATCATTTGAAAAGAAAGAATAAAACACGCAAAAGTGATGTTCAATCGATTTAACAACAATCGTTCAATCGTTTGAATAACAAAAATAAAACACGCAAAAGTGTTGTTCAATTGATTGAACAACAATCGTTCAATCATTTGAACAACAAAAACAAAACACGCAAAAGTGTTGTTCAATCGATTGAACAACAATCGTTCAATCATTTGAACAACAAAAATAAAACGCACAAAAGTGTTGTTCAATCGATTGAACAACAATGTTCAATCAATTGAATAACAATCATTTAATCATTTGAACAACAAAAATAAAACATGCAAAAGTGTTGTTCAATCGATTGGACAACAATCGTTTAATCGTTTGAACAACAAAAATAAAACACGCAAAAGTGATGTTCAAATCGATTGAACAACAATCATTCAATCGTTTGAACATCAAAAATAAAACGCGCAAAAGTGTTGTTCAATGGATTAAACATCAATCATTCAATCGTTTGAACAACAAAAATAAAACATGCAAAAGTGTTGTTCAATCGATTGAACAACAATCGTTCACGATTGAACAACAAAAATAAAACATGCAAAAGTCTTGTTCAATCGATTGAACAACAAAAATAAAACACACAAAAGTGTTTTTCAATTGATTGAACAACAATTGTTAAATCGTTTGAACAAAAAAATAAAACACACAAAAGTGTTGTTCAATCGATTGAACAACAATCTTTCAATCATTTGAACAACAAAAATAAAACATGCAAAAGTGTTGTTCAGTCGATTGAACAACAAAAATAAAACACGCAAAAGTGTTGTTCAATTGATTGAACAACAATCGTTCAATTATTTGAACATAAAAAATAAAACGCGCAAAAGTGTTGTTCAATTGATTAAACAACAATCGTTCAATCGTTTGAACAACAAAAATAAAACACGCAAAAGTGTTGTTCAATTGATTGAACAACAATCGTTCAATCATTTGAATAACAAAAATAAAACACGCAAAAGTGTTGTTCAATTGATTGAACAACAATCGTTCAATCATTTGAACAACAAAAATAAAATACGCAAAAGTGTTGTTCAATTGATTGAACAACAATCGTTCAATCATTTGAACAACAAAAATAAAATACGCAAAAGTGTTGTTCAATTGATTGAACAACAATCGTTCAATCATTTGAACAACAAAAACAAAACACACAAAAGTGTTGTTCAATCGATTGAACAACAACCGTTCAATCATTTGAACAACAAAAACAAAACACACAAAAGTGTTGTTCAATCAATTGAACAGAAATCTTTCAATCCTTTGAACAACAAAAACAAAACACACAAAAGTGTTGTTCAATCGATTGAATAGAAATCGTTTAATCGTTTGAACAACAAAAATAAGACACACAAAAGTGTTGTTCAATCGCCAATGGAGCAGAAACTACAACTTTGAAGGAAGCAACACCTGAAACACAAAAACATAAGAGAAATCAGAAAAGAAACAACACTTTATTTAAAAATAGTAAATAAATAAATTAATTAAGTTACAATAGCTATGATGTTATTTCCTAAGGGAATTTCAATTTGTCAATGGAAAAAAATGATTTATTGGAAAAATGTTTTGGCAGTAGTAACATGAATCTTCAAATGGAAATAAATTATCCATTTCTTCTGTTATGAATTTGTTAGGTAATGAATTGGATTAAATGCCCTTGTTTCATTAAAATTTCTTTCAAGAATCACACGTTCATAAAACGACCACCTTTATTCTCCTAGGACCTGCAAAAAACGAGTGTCTACCTGCAATAAAAACATTAAATCATGGAGAAAGAGAGGTGATCGGGCTCTCCTAATCCAAAAATTATGCAAAAAAAATAAGTAGTTACTCTGTAAAACAAATCCACAGAAAAAATAACAAAGTAAAATTAATTTATTATTTGCGGGAGAGCAGTGGCCAATCATGCTAACCTGCAGTGTTTTAATCATAAATTATTCATTTTTTGTCCAATTTGAGTGATTCCAAAGCAAAAATAAAGTTAAATTAGAGGGAGATATACAATAGAAATAGGTTTTACAAATTCCATGAGATGATAGTTCAATTTTACCTAGAACAACTTGCATAACATAGTCATTTTCGATTTCTCAGCTTAGACCAACAGTTAATATTTAAAGCATAACTTCTTCGTTTGATGATAGATTGAGCTGATTCAAATTGTAAATGAAATTAGATTCATTTATTTATCTCCAATAGAAACATTTTTTTAAGACAAGAATAATTGATGGGTAAAATACGCAAGTGAACAGCTGGAAAAACAAAGTTTTAAGAGTGTTGATTTATGATAAACAATTAGTATTTGGCTCATAACTTTCTCATACGATATCGAAATCGAGTGATTCAAATTGACTTGTAAACTAGATTCATATAGGAATATACTATAGAAACAGATTTTACAAATATAGTCATTTAGGCCTCCAAAAACTGGCTGTCCGAACTCTGTTCCTAAGCTGCCTATTAGACACCCGGTCAATGTTTTGGTTATAACGTTTTCATTTCAAATCCAAATGAAGTGATTCAAATTGGGTTGGAAAGTAAACATAAAGGGATACTTAGTATAGAATCAATTTTTAAAAATATTCCCTTTTGTTACCTCAAAACATGACTGTCCCGATTGTGTTTTCAGAACTTTCATCAAGCCCGCAAGCCAAAAAATATGATATTCAAGCAATTTTTCCAAAGTGGTGATAAAAATGAATATGAGAATTTTCAAACTGTTATTTTCATTATAATGCATCTACATACACAAATAAATTAAAACATTTATCACCGATGTTGATTTCCACAACATGTTGCAGCAAAAACAATTACTTTTATATAATAATAAAAATGCATTTATTTATGTCCTTCCTTATTTATTTATTTTCTACACTAACTTACTCTTCTTTGAAAATTGAATATGCTTACGTATAAGAGTACAAGTGGAGCCATTTTCTAAATAAGGCCTCCAATATGTACATACCCAAATTTGAAAAATGCATGTTAATAAATAGTAGGGTATGAGAAGCCAACTTCCCTTGAAAAGATGGTGCCAAAAATTGTTGAAGTATGGAGTGAGGCTGCAAACAAATGATGGAGTGAAACCGATCTTCAATATATCCCTTACTTTCCTGATTTCCCATAGCCGTCATATTATGAAGTTCTTGAGTTTTTAAAACGGCTTGTTGATGCAGGCTAGAAGAAACCTCATTTTCTTCCATAACTTCTATAATTTTTGTATTTGAAACATTCTCAATCTCAATATAATTTTTCTGCAATGGTGCATATGAGATAGAATGGGTGGGAAGGGTAGGTAAATTTTGTGGTTCAACACTGTAATCATGTTGTACTAGTTTATTACTGTGAGGGTGTGGAATGAGTTGAGCAGGAAATTGTGTAGTGCATGGAACATTTTGATGATGTAGTTGACGGGGTTGTGTGGATGATTTTGATAGGCAAGCGAGATGTTGTGTGATCCATATGGATCTTCAAATACAATGGCATGGAAAAGCTCAAAATTCAAAGTGGTAGAAAAGCAAGTATCCTGACATCAGATCGAAGTGCTTGTCACCCTATTTCCAATAGTGTGAATGACACTCCAATCAGAGTCCGGATGATGAAGTTATGGCAGAAAGAAGGTCACCTTGTTCCTTTGGAAAATGAGGGTTTTTTCCCTAAAAATGGCTTGAAGCCTTTAAAAGGCAAAATCGCAATTGAAGAAGTCAAAGGGGTGGACTTAAGGAGGCGCAGCGGAACCCCTGATCAGCGATCTCCGATTAATCGAAGTTAGGGTCAAGTAATCAGTGATAATGAGATGATCGGATCAGTGGATCGGGTCGGCAAAACCCAAAGGATAGGACCAAGAACCCTGGGCCATTGTCGATGCAATAGGGCCGATGCATTTTGATATGGGGGCCGGACCTAATGGGTCAATAAGCCTTATTTAATGAAATTTGAAGTCCGGGTTTTTGGTTTTTTAATTTTTTCCCTTGTATTATCGCTTGGAACAAAAAAAGCCTACTTTTAAGGTTTGTTGCACCTGTTGATCCTTCTATGCAAACGACCTCTATTATGAACAAACAATCCCCGATTTAAGTGCACTTGTAACAAATCCGACATTATAAAATCCTGATGATTGGAAAAAGTACGAGAGAGAGGATTTTCTGGCATACAGTTCGAGGCAGCAGCTTGTAGGAGGGTCAATTGATCATTTTGTCTGAATTGGGCAAGTTTTATATGGTTTCTACCCCTTTCGACGCCGCAGACACAGTGGTGTTGTCCATTTCTCCATCTGAGTTCTCCATTTTCTCAGCCCTTTTCCTGAATGGAGGTATAAGACTCCTTTTATGTAAACTGATTATTGTATTCTCTTCTTTTCATGCCATTTAATGAATGAAGTCCTCCCCATTGATCGAGGAGGGCCCGGAGACGTAGTCCAAGTTGGACGAACTCTGTTATCAAGTCTTGTTGTCTTCTTTTTTCATGCCTTTATGTGTGTTTATTTCTTCTTTCTTGTGTGCACATTAAATTCCGGTGTTAAGCTGCAATTTTCACATGTGATTCTTTCCATACATCTATAAGAAAAAGATCCCTAGATCAAGTGGTATCAGAGCAGGGCTTTTTATATGTGAATTGCATGTTTGTATGCTAACAAGAAACAGGATCCAAAGAGGCAAAGGGGAGTTAGAGCCTTTCGATCCCGAAGCAGGGCATGCACATCGAAGGAGAAACATGGCAAAAGATTAAGCTCATCTTGAAGAGAAGCGCAATTTCCGCAAGACCTTCTATTCAATGGAAGAGAATATCAGTCAGTTGGTTTTAAGGCTAGAGAAAGCAGAAGAGACAAACCCTGAAGAACAAGGTTCAGTGCATGGAAATGGTGGAGAAGAACCCCCTCCTTCTCCTTCCACGAGTGAAAGTTCTTCTTCCTCTCACCACCATAATCGTAGAAATCCCAGGGATGCATCTAAGAAACCTTTCTTTAAATTAGATGTTAAATTTGATCTTCCCATGTTTAATGGTGAAAGTAACGTAGAGAAGCTAAATAATTGGATTAGGCAGATTGAGGTCTATTGCAGGATTCAGCAGATCGTGGAGGATGATGCAAAGATTCAGCTGGCCTCTCTACAACTGAGCAACACCGCTCTTGTTTGGTGGGAGAGAAAATTGCAAAGTAGTAAGAATGTGGGTAACCTCTTTTCCTCATGGCCTGATTTTGTTTCTGCATTAAAGGAAAAATTTTATCCCTTGGGATACAAGCAAAAAACATTAATGAAGTGTTAGTATTTAAGGCAAGGCAAAGGTCAGGATGTTCAGAGTTTTACAGAGGAGTTTAGAAAGCAAGCACTTAATTTGGGTATTGCACTTGATACACCTGAAGTTGTAACTAAGTATATTGGCTCATTGCATAGCTACATTAGGCATTCATTGTTGTTGTTTGAACCAACCACTATTGACTCAGCCAGCGTAAAGGCAATTCATATTGAGAACAGGGGCAAAAATGAAAGAGATGATCATTCCAGAAAACCACCATTCAAACCTCCCAATGGCAAATCTAAAGTGAAATGGAAAGGAAAGGAGAAGAAAATGGCAGCAGCCAAAGAAGGAGAAAGGTCGTATTGCAATCACTGCAAAAAGGAAGGCCACGATGACGATCATTGTTGGAAACAACATAAATAAAAGCATCCAAAGAAGTATGGAGGAAAAGGGAAGTAGAAGTGTTATGAAACCAGCTCAATAAAAGATAGAAAAGAAAGATCAACGCCTTAGAATTCAGCCTCTTCGAGGGGGCAACCTCCTTTACATTACATAAATGAACAATTCTTGGATGATACAAATGACAAAACCTCCTTTCTATATATAGGAGTCTAAGGAGTCACAATATAATCCAGCTGACCTAACAATAATAATATAAAGCCACAAAAATAATAATAGAGGGATTCTATGGGGCACAGAAATAACAATATGTGGGTAATAGGGGCACAACAATATAAATAAGGGGTATAACTACAATAGTAATGGGGTAATCACTAGTATTATAGGGACCCAACATGCCCCTCTCCTTCAAAAAAGTGTTGTCCTCAACGTTTGAGCAGTTCTGGATACTTCTGCATAAAATTCTCATCCTCCCATGTGGAATCTTTAGCAGATAAGTTCTTCCACTTGATAAGATACTCTGAAATTGATCGATTTCGTAGCTGTCGAGTTCTTGTTTCTGTGACTGCTTCCGGTTCCAATATAATTTTTCCTTCCTCGTCAAGTTCTGGAAATATTGTTTGAACTGAGAGCTTGTCGCCTATAACCTTCTTTAAACATGAAACATGGAAAACTGGGTGCAATCGAGAAGCTGCAGGAAGCTCCAATTTGTATGCCATAGTACCAATCTTTTCCAACACCTTGTACGGACCATAATACTTTGGTGATAATTTATTATCCTTCTTAGCTTGCTTTAGGGACATTTTCTTATATGGTTGTAGCCGTAGGAATACCCAATCACCTACATCAAAACTTCTTTCACTGCGATGTTGATCTGCCTGTTGTTTCATTCTATTTTGTGCCAACACGAGGTTATCCTTTAAGAGTTGGAGGACTTGTTGTTGATGTTCGATGTGATGTTCCACTGCCTGAACCTTAGAATTTTCTCTTAAATATGATGTGATTGATGGTGGTTGGTACCCATAAAGTGCCATAAATGGGGTCATTTTTGTTGCTGTATGGAAGGAAGTGTTATACCACCATTCAGCCAGAGGCAACCATTTGACCCATTGTGTCTGTTTATCAGATACAAAGCAACGAAGATATCCTTCCAAACATTTGTTTACTATCTCAGTTTTCCCATCAGATTGAGGATGATAAGATGAGCTATGAGCTAACTGAGTACCAAGAAAAGAAAATAATTCTGTCTAAAAATTTCCAGTGAAAATGGGATCTCTATCACTTACAATAATCTTTGGGTTTCCATGTAGCTTTTGAATTGTTTCCATAAATGCAGTAGAAACTGTACTGGCTTTAAATGGATGTGATAATGCACAAAAGTGTGCATACTTGGTAAGTCTGTCAACTACCACCATGATGACACTCTTTCCCTTAGACTTGGGTAAACCTGTGATAAAATCCATTGAAACCTCCTCCCAACGTTGGCTTGGAATGGATAAAGGTTGTAATAGACCCGGTGTCTTAATTGTTTCAACTTTATTTTGTTGGCAAACCAAACATTCCGCTACAAACTTTTGAATATCTGATTTAAGGCCATCCCAAAAAAATTCCTTCTTAACCCTGTGGTAATTTTTTAAAAATCCTGAGTGCCCTCCTAAGGGAGAAGTGTGCAATTCCATAAGAATCTTTTGTTTTAGCTGGGAATTCTTACAGAGGTATAAGCGATCTTTGTACCATAACAAATCATTTTGCCAGCTAAATGTATCAGAAGTACTTGAATCTTGTTGTAGCTTTCGAATAAGTGCCCACACTTCTTCGTCATTCTTCCATTCCTCCTTTGCTTCATTTATCCAATCTGGTTGGATAATAGAAATGGCACACAACAATGCTTCCATATCCTCATGCTTTCTTGAGAGTGCATCTGCCACCACATTTTGCTTCCCTTTTTTGTAGATGATTTCAAAGTCGTAACCCAACATCTTTGTGACCCACTTTTGTTGCTCTTCAGAGGATAATCTTTGTTCTAAAAAGTATTTAAGACTATCATGATCTGTTTTTACCTTGAAGTGTCTTCCCATTAGGTAGGGTCGACATTTCTTAAGTGCATGGAGTATTGCCAACATTTCCTTCTCATAAATAGCTTTGCTTAAAAACTTTCCCTTGATTGGACGACTTTCAAAAGCAATGGGTCTTTCATCTTGCATTAGAACAACACCAATTCCATTTCCTGAAGCATCACATTCCACAATAAAGGTTTTTGTGAAGTCCGGTGTAGCTAAGACTGGTGCTTGGCACATTGCCTCCTTAAGATGTTTAAAGGCCTTTGTTGCTTCCGGAGTCCATGAAAATGAATATTTCTTCAATAATGTTGTTAGAGGTGCTGTTATTCTCCCATAATTCTTAACAAACTTGCGATAATACCCTGTCAACCCAAGAAATCCTCGCAGATGCTTTATGGATGTGGGAATTTTCCATTCCTTAATGGATTTAATTTTTCTAGGGTCTACCTTAACTCCTTCATGATATACAATATGACCCAAATATTCCACCTCCTGGACTCCAAAGAAACATTTGGATCTTTTTGCATACAATTGTTTCTCCTCCAATAGTTGTAGCACCTTGTCAACATGTTCAACATGATCCTTCCAAGACTTGCTGTAGATTGGTAAGGCCAAAATGCATTACCAAAAATTCATAATGACCCTCATGAGTTCTAAATGCCGTTTTCGGAATGTATTCAATCTTCATTCTGATTTGATGATATCTCGAACGAAGATCCAACTTGGTGAAGTAAATTGATCCATGCAATTCATCTAGTAATTCATCAATGACAGGAATGGGGAACTTATCTTTAATAGTGAGCTTGTTGAGCTCCCTATAATCTGGACACATGCGCCATGATCCATCCTTCTTGTGCACCAATACTACTGGAGCTGAGAAAGAACTTTGACTCGGTTGAATTATACCAGCCTCTAGCATTTCTGCAACCATACGTTCAATTTCACTTTTTTGGACATATGGACATCTGTACGGCCTGATGTTTGGAGGAACACTTCCTGGAATCAGATGAATAGCATGATCATGATCACGCATAGGTGGGAGACCTTTCAGAGTCTCAAATACCTTGGAATGATTGTCCAGGACTTTTTGGAGATCTGAAGAAATAGATGATTCCAATGTGGAAACATCTAGCGAACATAATTGTGCAATTACACCTCTTTGCTCCTTTTTTAGAAGCTTCGTCATGCCATTAGAGCTGATTATCTTTCCTGGTTTCCATGCAATACCCCTTAATTCAACTTCCTTTCCTTCCACAGAAAATTTCATGAAAATTTCTTGAAAATTAAAAGCTATTGTACCCAAGGATTGTAGCCATTGGACTCCTAGTACAACATCAACACCTCCCATTGGAATGGAAAGCATTGGGCTAGTCAAAACATATTCTCACATGGATAGCTTGATATTATGGCACTTTCCAGAACAATTTATTGTTCCTCCATTTGCAATCATCACTTGACACTCTGGTGCTGGATATAGGAAGCAATTCAATTCTTTTGCTACCCTACAATGAATAAAATTGTGGGTGCTTCCTGAATCAATCAACACTATTACCTTTTTCTTCTTGATTTGTCCTTCTATCTTGATGGTTTGAGGAGTGGTAATTCCCGCCAATGCATTACAAGATATGGTCAGGTTTATTTTTTCTTCATCTAGGCTTTGTTCCTGGAATATATCCTCTTCTTTTGACCTTTCTTGCTCCTTTTCTTCTTCCTCTTCACAATCTATGTAGAATAATTTCTTCTCAGCACACTTATGACCTTTTGTGTATTTTCTATCACAATTGTAACAGAGCCCTTTTGCTCTTTTTTCTTCCAATTGTTGTGGTGTCAACCTTGTAGGTTGTGGAAGACTATGGGCAACAACACTTCCGTCTTTATAGTTGTGAATGGTATGCTTCCTAGTTGCCATAATTTTGCTTTCCATTTTTCTTGCTAACCTGAATGCCTTTTCTAATGAATCAGGTTCCCAAAGGCGCACATCATGTTGGATATTATCCTTTAAAGACCCTATGAACACATCAATCCTATGCTCCTTTGGAATATCTTTTACCCTTATGTTCAATTTTTGGAACTCCTCAATGTGCTCCATTATTGAACCCTTTTGTTTGAGACTTATCAATTGGCTAAAAAAATTGTTGCTTTTTGTATCCTCATAATGTGCTATCAATTCTTCCGTAAAAATTGCCCGAGTGATAAACTGTTTACGAGAACAAAGCCATTGATACCATACAAACTGATTTGGTTCCAAATATAAAGTTGCCATACATACCTTTTGTGTGTTTTGCACATTATTGAGATCGAAGAATTGCTCCATCTGTAATATCCATGTGGTGGGATCCTTGCCATCAAACTTCCTCATATCGATTTTTGGAACATGGTGAGTCTTCGATCCAACATTAGAGTCTATGGAATCATGATTAACATTTCTTTTGTTCTCATCATGAGTTTCCTTTAGTACTCTTTCACCCTTAGTGACTATTTCTTGTAGCAACTTATCCATCTTATCATCCATGCCATCAATTTTAGTGTCCATGCCATTCACCTTAGCTTCCATGCCATCCATCTTAGCTTCTACACTTTTCTTTAAACCATCCATATTAGCTTCTACATCTTTCCTTAAACCATCCATTTTAGATTCTGTTGCTTTTTGTGCAAGTGACACTCGTTGCACTTGTTCTTGTAATTTTGATATATCATATAGCATTTCTTCTTCTTCTTCATGAGTCATGCTAGAGCTTTCAGGCTCCTTACTAGGTGTTTGCATTTTCTTTCCTCGGGGCATCAGTTACCGATAATAATTCTCTAATATGCCCTTTGAATTCCTTCAAAATAAATTTTCAAACCAAGCTTAAGCAAAAATTAAAGAAAATCTACACACCTTTTTTCACTTTGTAGGAGATCGATATTGCCTCCGATGTATCTCTGTACTTTCTAATTATCTAGTTCTGAATTTGTGACCTGTAGTATCCCTCTGTGTCCTCTTTCCAATGCCACAAGTCTGACCCAAATTGGATTCTCCAAGGAAGAGTTATGCGAAATATCCCACAGTGACTTGATTATAGACTAGTTCAGTAGAGTGAAATTGTACGACGTGCCAAGTGTCACTGTTTCAACCTTTGACTCTAAAAAATATATAAAAGAAAACTACAGTCTGTCCTCTTTTTGTACCTTCTGACTAAATTTCAATCCGATGCTCAGAAAGAAAGTTATGACGATTTTCCCCAGGTCACCTGTTTTGAGTGTAATTCAGGAGTCTGCAAAAGACCAACTTCCTCAGATCATATCTCCGAAAATATCATGCGAAAAACTCTAAAATTCGGACCCAAAGTTCAGCACGATTTCTTCTCAAATGGGTTTTTTTTGCGACTTCTGAAACGTCACATAAAAAAAGTTATAGCGCAAATTCCACGATGACCTGTTTGGAGCAGCGAAACCCTAAAATCCAAAGCTCTGATACCAAATGTTATGAAACCAGCTCAAGAAAAGATAGAAAAGAAAGATCAACGCCTTATAATTCAGCCTCTTCGAGGGGGCAACCTCCTTTACATTACATAAATGAACAATTCTTGGATGATACAAATGACAAAACCTCCTTTCTATATATAGGAGTCTAAGGAGTCACAATATAATCTAGCCGACCTAACAATAATAATATAAAGCCACAAAAATAATAATAGAGGGATTCTATGGGGCACAGAAATAACAATATGTGGGTAATAGGGGCACAACAATATAAATAAGGGGTATAACTACAATAGTAATGGGGTAATAACTAGTATTATAGGGACCCAACAAGAAGACAGTGGCGATTGTGTAGCAAGACCTTGGATTGGACTCCGGAGATGAATCATTAATCATAGCCGCAGGAACAAAAGGTACTCTTACACCTCATGTTAATTCTAAATCACATGAAGGCACTAGTTCCGTAAATGAGTCCCTTCCTAATGATCGAAAGAGAATTGAACTGTTTCATATCAGAGTTTTTGTAAATCATACTAAAGTAGAAACTCTGTTTGACACTGGATCCCAAGCAAACTTAATCGCAGAATCCTTGGTAAAGAAACTCGGCTTAGAAACAAAACCACACCCTAAACCTTACCCACTTGGATGGATACATGATAAAGGAAAACTGAATGTAACCAAGTAGTGTAAAGTCAAATTTGTGATCGCTTCTAAGCTAGTGGATGAAGTAGAACTTGATGTGATACCATTGGATATCTGTGGCATGGTGTTGGGGAGTCCATATCTATATGATAGAAAAAAAGTATTTTTCCGTCATGAAAACAAATACTAGATCACAAAAGATGCGGTAGAATATAGAGTAAGGGCTCGTCAAAATAAAATCAATGCCAGCCTTGTAAGTTCTGGACAAATGAAAAGGCTGGTGAATTCCAGTAAGGGTTGCATGCTTATGGTTGTAAGGAAAAAGAGGCAGAATTAGCTGATGCTTTCCAAGGCTATGATCAGGAACATAAACATGAATTATCTGAATTAATTTTTAATTATGATGAGTTGTTTCAGGAACTGAAGGGATGACCTCCAAAGAGGGAAATCCAACATGAAATCCATTTGCAACATGACACTCCTTTACCAAATATTGGCATGTACTGGACGTCGACCATTGAGATGGAGGAAATCAAGAAACATGTGCAGGAATTGCTAGACCAAGGGGTCATCAGGCCGATCACTTCTCCATGTGGCTCACCAATTGTCTTAGTCCCAAAGAAAGATGGCACATGGAGGATGTGCGTGGATTACCGTGCGCTAAACAAAATCACGGTGAAAAATTGTTACCATCTTCCATGCATAGATGATTTATTATATCAGTTAAAGAATGCTATCTATTTCACCAAATTGAATTTGCGTAGTGGTTATCACCAGGTTCGAATTGCAGAGCAGGACGTGTGGAAAACTACCTTCAAGACCAAACAGGGGTTGTTCGAATGGATGGTGATGCCATTCAAACTTTGCAACGCTCCATCCACTTTTATGAGGGTCATGAATGATCTCTTTCGGCCTTTCGTTGATGAATTTGTTATTGTATATTTAGATTATATACTTGTCTCTAATAAAAGTTGGGTTGAACATGTGTGTCATGTGAGGAAAGTACCTGATGTATTGAAAAAAGAAAAAATCTATGTAAAGTTGTCAAAGTGTGAGTTCGGGAAAACCTCTTTGGGTTACCTAGGTCATATTGTTGGTCATGATTAGTTAAAAATTGATCCCGCTAAAGTTGAAGCAATTATAAATTGGCCTAAGCCTACTAGTGTAATCGAGGTCTGCAACTTTTTAGGTGCAGTTCAGTATTGGAGGAGATTTATTGCCAATTTCTCTATTATTGCAACACCTTTGCACATAGTGACAAGTGTGAAACAAGTCTTCCAATGGGGAGGAAGACATCAGAATTCCTTCGAAACATTGAAGGAAAAGATTATCACCACGCTAGTCTTAGTCTTACCAGATCTCCAACAGCCATTTGAGATCAAAACCGATGCCAGTGATTACGCCATGGGAGCTGTACTGATGCAGAAAAATAAGCTAATTTGTTACCATTCTGAGAAGTTTTCTCAAGCTGTGAAAACTATCCCACTTATGACAAGGAGCTTTATGCCTTGGTGCAGAGTGTGAAAAAGTGGAAACACTACCTGATCAACAAGGAGACCATCATCCATACGGATCATCAGCCCTTGCAATACCTTTAGTCACAGACCAAGTTGCAGCAATCTCGTCATTTCAGGTGGATGGGTTTTCTTCAACAGTTTCATCTGGTAATAAAGTATAAGAAGGGCACTAGCAATAAAGTTGCCGATATGCTATCTCGCCCTCATATTTCTGCTTCTGTTATTTTGCATAATGGTTCATTGTCTTTTGAGAGTTATGTTGAACAATATGCTAACGATGATGACTTTAAGAATATTTATGCAAAACTAACCCATGGTTCACAGGTGGACAACTATCACTTGCAGGGGAAACTGTTGTATCACCTTGGTAAATTGTGTATTCCCATAAGGGAAAGAGTGCATGTAATTTGAGAGGCCCACACCTCTCTTGTGTCTAGACACTTTGGTGTCGAAAAGACTTTATGTCATGCACAAAGATTTTTTTTTTTGGCCTCATATGAAAAACATTGTGACTCACTATGTAAAGGGTTGTGTGATGTGTTCTGTTTCAAAGCCCTCTAATAAAAAACTTGGGTTCTACACACCACTCCCTATTCTGAGTCATCCATGGGAAAGTGTGCCAATGGACTTTATAGGAGGTTTTCCTTTGTCCAGAAAGAGTCATGACTATTTGTATATTTTCATTGACCATTTTATCAAGATGTGTATTCTAATGCCTTGTAAAAAGCAGATCAATGCAGAGCAGACTACTTCTATTTTCTTTCAGCATGTTTGGGTCCATTTTGGGCTACCCACATCGATTGTGTCAGATCGGGACTCTCACTTTCTCGGAGATTTTTGGACCAGCTTGTGGAAGATGATGGACACCAAATTGAAAAGAAGCATGACATTTCATCCATAGACTAATGGATAGACAGAGATTGTCAACCGCACCGTGGTACACTTATTATGAGGCTATTGTGGGAAACATCCCAAATTGTGGGATGAGCATCTCCCATATGTACAAAATTCCTACAGCCGAGTCGTGCACTCATCTACACAACATTCACCATTTGAGACATGTTTTGGTTACTTGCCAAAGGACCCTTTTGATATGGTCTTTGGAAGGGAAGATGGATCTAGTGGACTAATGATAGGGACAAAGCTTAGTAGTTCATTCAGCGAATCCAATTGATTCACCAAGCAGTACAAGAGAAGTTGGAGAAAATTCAAGCCCATTACAAGGCTCAACATGAAAAACACCGAGTCGACCATCAATTCCAAGTGGGCGACAAAGTCTGGTTCCACATCAACAAGGATAGGATGAAGGGAGAAGGGAAGAAGTTCTTACCAATCCGGTATGGTCCATTCACCATTCCAGAGAAGATTGGAAACAATGCCTTTCATCTTGATTTTCTAATATATCCAGATGTACTCAGTAGTGAATGTGGAGAACTTAAAATTGTATGAACCACCATTGATCATGGACATCGATGAGGTGGGCACAGTTCCTAGAGTTGATGATTTTGCACCAGAATATCTTGATGAGTTACCTGAAGACATCATCCTGGATAGAAGAACCAGGACTTCACAGTGAGAAGATGTGGAATACCTTTGAGTTGGTTTCAAGGGAATGCACCCTAGCAAGGCAAAATGGCTGGAGAAGGAAAGGGTGAGGGAAAAATTCCCTCACTTGCCAATTGACTAATGAAATCTTTTGG
This sequence comes from Pinus tabuliformis, assembly GCA_031772625.1. NCBI lineage: Eukaryota > Viridiplantae > Streptophyta > Pinopsida > Pinales > Pinaceae > Pinus > Pinus tabuliformis. The sequence goes on from CM062804.1 coordinate 1,299,877,562, forward strand.
TGGTCCAAAAGCTCCTCAATGGGGAGGATTGATCCAAGTGGGTCTTTAGATACAATGGCATGGAAATGATCAAAATTTAGAGTGGTAGAAAAGAAATTATCCTGACATCAGATCGAAGTGCTCATCACCCTGATTCCAATGGTGTGAACAATACTCCAATCCGAGTCTGGATGATGAAGTTATGGCAGGAAGAAGGTCACCTTGTTCCTTTGGAAAATGAGGGTTTTTCCCTAAAAATGGCTTTAAGCCTTTAAAAGGCAAAATCACAATCAGAGAAGTCAAAGGGGTGGACTTAAGGAGGTGCAGCGGAACCCTCTATCAGTGATATCCGATTAAATCGGAGTCGGGGGCAAGCAATCGATGATAACGTGATGATTAGATCGGTGGATCGGGTCGACGAAACCCAAAGGATAGGACCAGGAACCCTGGGCCAATGCGATATGCCGATATCGGTGATCGGCGATCGGCAATCCCCCGTTAACAGGACCAATGCACTAGCGATATGCCGATTACAATATGGGGGCCGGACCCGATGGGTCAATAAGCCCAATTTAAGGAAATTTGAAGTCTGGGTTTTTCTTTTTTAATGTTCCCTGTGTATTACCGCTTGGAACAAAAAAATCCTATTTTTAAGGTTTGTTGTGCCCGCCAATCCTTCTCTGCAAATGGCCTCTATTATGAACAAACAACCCCTAATTTAAGTGCACTTGTAACAAATCCGACATTATAAAATCCCGACGATTGGAAAAAGTAAGGGAGAGATGATTTTCTGGCACACAGTTCGAGGTAGCAGCTTGTAGGAGGGCTGATTGATCATTTTGTCTAAATTGGGAAAGTTTTATATGGTTTCTAGCCCTCTCGACGCCACGAACATAGTGGTGCTGTCCATTTCTCCATCTAAGTTCTCCATTTTCTCAGCCCTTTTCCATAATGGAGGTATAAGACTCCTTTTATGTAAACTGGTGATTGTATTCTCTTCTTTTCATGCCATTTAATGAATGAAGGCCTCCCCATTGATCGAGTAGGTCTCGGAGACGTAGTCCAAGTTGGACGAACTCCATTATCAAGTCTTGTTGTCTTCTTTTTTTGTGCCTTTATGTGTGTTTATTTCTTGTTTCTTGTGTGCACATTAAATTCCGATGTTAAGCTGCAATTTTCACATGTAATTATTTTCATACATCTATAAGAAAAATATCCCTGGATCATTATGGAAGAGCTGGTGAGGAATATGGATGATTTTTTTGTACTACAAGATGAGGGACAATGGTCATCTAATCATAAGATGAGCCATGCCAAGCTTGTGGACAAGATTGATGGGGGTTATATTGAGATTGACATGGCCGCCCTAACACATGAGTATTCCATAATGGATTATGAAAGTAAGAAAATGGAGAGGAAGTGTTTTGAACCATACATGTAGGCCACGATTTCCATGGTTTTGACCTTGTTGCAGCTTCCCCATCTCTTTGATATGCTACTTCCATCCTAGAAAAGGAAGAGTGACTAGCTATGAGATGCTTATTTTGGCAATGAGAGAAAAACACTTCTTCAATTTCTTGATTTTTTTGAACCTTCAAAACATCGAGTTGTGAATTTATAGAGCTAATAAAATAAATTTTAAAATGTTCAAATAAATCATTGATTTCAGCTCTTATATCTCCTGTCCTTGTAGTAGATTTAGAGAAGAAAGAAGAAACTTCTCTAGAATTCTTACTAGCCTTGGAGATTCCTCTTGAATACCTTATGCATAATTCACAAACATTATCATATGATAACTGAAAAACATCACCTTTTTCCATTACATTGACGAGTTCTAAAAATTCATCTTTGATTCCGTTGAGTAGGAGTGTTTTGAATGCGTATTTTGCCAAATGCTTATGTTTTGATTTTTGAAGGTTGTATTTAAATCTCTCTACATAGTCCTCCAAGCTTTCATCTTCCCCTTGTATCATATTGAAAATATCTTCACCCGCCTTGCAATAGTATTGGTACTTCCTCAAGAATATGTTCTTCATGTCCTCCCATGTTTGGATGTAGTTCCCACCAAGGCTTATGAATCATCGGAGAGCTGCTCCTTTTAGAGTAAGAGGAAACAATTTCAACCTTTGATCATTAGTACAATAATCATATCCTCTACAAAGTACTTCAAACTCAAATAAAAATGTATCTGGGTCTTCGTTTGCCAAACCATGAAAATTTGGTAGAGAAGATGGCAAAATTATGTGCATTTGTGTCACTCCTCCTACATCTTTGATAGGGAATTCAAAAGTAGAAATGTGAGCCATTTCTTACCATCATAGAAGATGTTCTTCATGTGTTTCTTTGAGGCTCCTCCTTCAAATGTTCCTGTCAATTGGTTAGTAAAATGGGTGGTGCTTACATCACCACTAAAGTGAAATCATGAGATTTTTTTTTCAAAATTCTACTTCTACAATTCCTACTTCTATCAGTGCATGATATATGACCTAAGCCTGACTACTGAGGGTAGACCACTTTGTTTCCTTCCAATACATGTTGGTATGCCTCACCATAGCTTGACTAAGTTGGTTTACTGCATAACACAAGTTAGGTATTGTGTTCACAAGATGCATCAAATACCCCACAAGCTTCCTATAAATGTTAGCATCAACCTCTTCACCTCAAGTAGCATTCTCCTTCCTCTAGTTTGTAGCTAGAGAAGTGTCCATGGGATTACAACTCTCCAAGTGAAATCTTTGAATTATTTCAGAGGTATACTTCCCCTAAGACACAAACAAATTCACCATAAACTTTTCACACTTCCAGCCCAAGGAAGTAATGCATTAGGCCCATGTCCTTCATCTCAAATTCCCTTGCAAGATCCTCTTTGAAAGGGTGGATCAGTTGCTCATAATTTGTCAATATTAAATCATCAACATACAAAACATGAATGAGAAACTTACCATCTACCACAATGTGATAGAGGTTTTCATATGCTTCAGTTTTGGTGAAGCCAAATCCACTGAGATAACTGTTGATTTGAGTGTACCATGCTCGAGGTGCCTGTTTTAGACCATATAATTCTCTCCCAAGCCTGCACACATGTGAATCTCGATCATATGTCTCAAATATTCTCGCTGATTTATGTAAATTTCCTCCTCAACAACATTGTTAAAAAAGGCAGCCTTCACATCCATTTGGTGGATTTTCCACCACATATTAATTGTCAATGCTAGAATGGAAATGATTGAGTAATATCTTGAAACTTGTGCAAAATTTTATTCATAGTACACTCCCTTTATCTGAGAGAATCCTTTGGCCACAAATATGGACTTGTACTTCTCAATTCTCTTATCAGCTGCATGCTTCACTTTGTAGATCCATATGAAACCAACCACTGATTTCCCTTCTAGTCTCGACACCACCTCCCATACATTTTTCTTCATGATGGATTCATATTCTTCCACCATGGCATCAACCCAAACAGGTTGAGAAACGAATTCCTCAAATGAAGAAGCCTTTATCTCAATGAGCTCAGTCATGAGAGCCATGTAACCAGCTTACCTATTAGGTGGCCTCCTTTGTTTGTGTTGTGATGTGGCAGCTCCCACATTCTTCCTTACATCTTGCAACAACCTATTAGCTTCTCTGGTTCTCTTTCTACCCTCTCTAGAAGATTTTGGTTGAGTGGGCGCCTCCACTCTATCTCTTGTCTTCTCCACTACATGTGGTTGCTCCACAACCTTATGAAGCTCATCCTGAGGCTTCTCCTTTGGAGCTAAAATCTCCTCAACTCTCATTCCAAATAAAATCTCTAGCCTTCTCCTAATCAAACTTGACATCTCTCCTCACAACTGTAATCCTTAGTGAAGGAAAATACACCTGGTAATTGTGTGGAGTTTCAGTGTATCCTACAAAAAATCCCAACTTTTTCGTATGTTGAAGTTTCTTCCTCAAATCCTTGGAGACATGATAATAAATTGAAGGTCCAAAAATTCTGAAATGAGACACATCAGTCTTTCTCCGAGAGAAAGCTTCCTCTAGTGTGATTATACTAAGTATTCTATGAGGACTACGATTTTGCAAGTAGACTGTTGTGTTGCATGCTTCTGCCCATAGATTTTATGGCAGACCCTAATCATGCAACATGGTCCTTTCTTCTCCCACTATTCTCTTGTTCTTCCTCTCAACTACCCCATTATGTTGTGGGTTATGGGGTGTTATCAATTCCCTTCGAATACCTTCTTTCGCACAAAAATCCTTGAAGGCATGCAAAAAAAATTCACCTCCATTGTCACTCCTAAGAGCCTTCACCTTCTTCCAAGTCCCCTTCTAAACCAATATCTTGAATTCAACAAATTTTTAGAAAACATCATCCTTCTTCCACATGATTAAGATCCAACATCTTCTAGAGAAATAATCAATAAAAATAACATAGTAAAAGGTCCACAAACATAAGAGTGGACTCACCCCAAGATTTCATCTGCTATGCTATCTCATCCATTGAAAGTGGGTTTTACATATTTCCCCAATGTGCATTCGTTGTAGACATGTTGTTGGTCAAGGAAGCCTTTGGGAGACTGGTGGTAATTTTCTACATGATTTTTATGGTATCATGGTGTAGATTACCCAATCTCATGTGCCAGAGTTCTCCAACATCTCGACTTTGCACTTTTTTGGTCTTACTACTTAATACAGTTCAATCTCCCACCTGAAGTTTGTATAGGTTTTTCAATCGAACCCTGATCTGCTTCACTTTCCTAGTAGTTATGTGTCTCAAAAAAGATTTCCCTTTACTGAAAATAACATCATAGCCAAACAAATCCTCCAATATTGCTACAGATATCGGGTTCTTCTTCAACCCAAGTACAAACATAACATATTTGAGGCGAAGAGCAAAGGCTTTCTCCCTCTCAAAGGTGACAATGCCAATTCTTATAGAACTAGACCTCCCATCATCCCCCATTTAGATATTCTTTTGGAGACCCTTCTCCTCCCGGATACTAAAAAACTCCTTGCACATTTTCATATGGAATGAGGCACTGGAATCAAGGTACCACACACTCCCCATAACAGTGTTGGCGATGCATGTTATTAGGGTGAAGTATAATTCGAATTGTGAAGCCAATGCTTCACCTCCTACTCCTCTAGAAGGATTTTTGGTAGACTTCTTGTGTGTACATTTTGTTGCATAGTGCCCAAATTCGTGGCAATGGAAGTATTTTATCTTGCTCAAGTCTTTATTCTTGCCATTATATTGGCTGGATTTAAGTTTTCTTTGGGTCTTCTTCCCCTTTCCAACCAAGGAAAAATTATCTTCATCCTCAGCTTTGGATGATGTCCCATCTATGTTATTTCTCCTAAACTCTTATTGAACCAAATTGGACCACAACCTTTCCCAATTTGGTAATTTTTCCCTTCCATTCACAAAGTCCTAGTAGCTATGCCAAGATTTTAGAAGTTCTTGAAGAGCTAGGATCACTAGGTCATCTTCTGCAACATTCATCCCGACCCCTCCAAGCTCATCACAAACTTGAGTAAATCTGGAGAGATATTGTGGAATGGTATCATTCTTTTACATCCTTATGTTTTGAAGTTTGTCTTTTAGGGCCAATTTTCTATGGTCACTGCTATTTTCGAATAGCTCAGTTAGTGCCTTCCACATAGAAAATGGTGTCTCTTTGCCATGTATATTTGAGACCACATGGTCTCTCACACCTTCCAAAATAATTCTCTTGGCCTTTGCAACATCCTTCTTTCATTGGGATAATTATTGTGCATTAGAATGTTGGACATATTCTAATACACCATTGTCATCGAGCACTACTTCCAATCGATCCTTCTAGACTATGAAATTTGAGCTACCCTCCAGGGCATACTCCAATCTCAATCCGTTGAAATACCTTCTCCTGATCCCGAAGAAAAATTATTGCACTAACGCTGCCAAATTGAAAATCCTGAGAGACAAGTTCGAAATACTAGTTCTAATGTGATTTTAGGGCTTTGATACCATGTAGAAATTTGATAGAAATTGCAACTGCTCAAGATTTCAAACTGAAAAATAAGAGACACAATTCTACTCTACTGATATGTGGAATGGAAACCACAATTTAGAACAACATGCATAGACATGCAATAAGAAAAACCACAAATACACAATGATTTCTAGGGGAACCCAACTGGGAAAAACCCCTCAATCCTCTTTGCATGAATCAAATGAATAGAAAAAACTATTAAAACTGATAGCTATGGGTTTGAGCTCAACCTGTGAAAGAATAAGTGTTCTCTCTGCTCAAAATAAAAAACTCTGTCAAGCACTTAGCCAATTATTTTCTCACTAATCCTCCCATTTCCTTGCACAAATCCTGAGGAAATTAGCCCCTAAAACATAGGAATTTCCTCCAAATTGATTACGCAATTCCCAAGGATTTATCTTGTGACTCATGCAACACCTATACACTAAAAACTAGTCTACAATTGATGTTACATTGCCTTGTCATATCCACTTCAACTGAGGAACTTGAATCCTTGCATGCACTAGCTATTTTGGGTCGATTGATTAGTTAACTGGCATATCTCTGAGTTAGACTATTGTCCCATTGAAAAATTGACCTTTAACTAAATCTATCAACAATTAGAGGTGAGTTAACTAAATACAATTGAAAATAATTGAACTGGATTACTAAAATTTAGCAATCACACATGCATAATTGAACTCTAAGCCCTCTAACTTGAATTTACTGAGCTAATTGAGTGACAAGATCCATGTCACACATGTTAACTACCTCCAAGTTTTCATGATGATGTGCAAATTTGATTTACTCAATTTGATTAAGGCTAAAGTCAAATTGATCCTTTCTTGCTACATATATTTTCAATAAATTTCTTCAAAGAAAAATAAACGCTCACAAAAGTGCATAAGGATCACAAGTGGAATGAATCCTTGCTCTTCAACAACCACTTTTTGGTCGTTATTTCTCTCTTTATAATCTTATCTTTATCATTGCAACCGCTTAATGGTAAGGAATTTCCTCTTTGTTTTAATTTAATATAAATCTCTTTTTAGAGTTAAGAATTTAGAAATTCATCCTCCAAACTAGACCTTGCATAAGATACTCCACATTCCCTTGTTATGAATCATTTTTTTTAAATATTTTAGTGATAGACCCAAAATTGGTCATGACTATTATTTTTATTTTCTACGCTAATATTTATATTTTTATCCATGGAGACCACTCCCAACTTGTTTTTCCTTCTTCTAGATATCCAATGAGCTCTCATTTTCCTAAAATAGACATCGGAAATTCAATTTATGGTTTCCAATGTGTATCATTGATCTACATGAAGTGTTGCAGCCACTGTTGATTTTCTCTACATATATATTTCATTTTTTATTTATAACTCCACCCTACTAATCCTACACGCATTATGGGAGGGAATTTATAATGATTTATAAAGAAATAGGCTCCTCATATTACTTGTGTGAAGTAGAAAGAATCACGAGATCTTGTGTAGCTCATGCATAGTGTAGTTTTTGGTTTCCATCTTATTGCTTAATCATCGTGTTATGTCATTGCCTAGCCATCTATGTCCAATTACTTCCTTCCAAATGTCACCTCAAGATACTCTCAACTGGCTTCCATGTGTTATAAGGAGATATTTCAAAAGAACTTAGCATAAAAAAATGATATGAGAAATATTAACAATGTGAAGGCGGCATGATTAGGATATTCGAAAATAAGTTAAGTGTGAAAAGTAAAAGTAAATAAAAACATGGAGTGTGAGAAAATGCATGGAAAAAAGGTATTTGTAGAAGTTAGGGTTGTGCGGAGATATGGTGTGAGGAAGACGTGGTATGCAAAACCTAGTCAAGAAAATGGAAAATAGATAAATGGAAGTAATGGAGATATGTGGAGTGAAATAGTGATATCTTTGGCATATGAACTTTATTTTTTATTCTGTAAAATTTTAGGTGAAGCTAAGACATAGGGATGTGCAATGAGAAGATGCACATGCACAATTTATTTCTTTTTGATGTCTTTTCTTTTCACCTCTCTCTTAACAAAGCCAAACCATCCTTACCATGTTGTGTGAAGAAGAGTTGCAACATTAAGACTAACTAAAGGCTTATTGTTTTATAATCATTCTACTTTTTGTGTGGCATGGAAACACATCAACACTTCCTTTTCGACCTACAAGTTACTTTATTTATGTTAAAAGCCCATTCCTTTAGCGTCTTGTAATATCTTTTGCAAATGTAAGTAGTTTACATCTCTCTCTCTTCAAAGATAGCTACAACCATTCTAACCAACTTATGTTCTACAACATTTTGTTATTTAATTTATTAATATAAATTAGGTTTTCACCATATTACTATGCTCTTTTTTATTTTTCTTTATGTTTTTTTTTTTCATTACAACCCAGATCGCTCAAGGATCAACACTCCAGGGGAGAATGAACAATAGGGTGTTGAAAAAAATCAAGAAGATGTTACCATAAAAGTAGTCACCTCCACGAAAGATGATGAAGCACTAACCCTTGCACATATTCAAGAGGAAATTACCACTCCCGCTGGTGAAACTATTAATGTCCAAGGTCCCTAGGAAATGATTGATATATAAGTTTTATCTAAAGAGGCTCAAGCCCCTCTTATGATAGAAAAGGAAATTGGTGAAGTCAGACGAGGATTACATGGGATAGAAGCAAAAGTAGATAGGTAAGGAAAAGTAATTGAATATGTCCATACACCAATAAGACTTGAAAATATTATATCATAGGAAGATAAAACCATAACCCAACCTACAGATGATATGGCCAACCTAGAATCCATCACATATGACATAAAAAGGAAGTTAATTGTCACAAGAATCCAAAGGAAAGAAAGATCATTGTGGATATTTGGGTTATGTACTTTAGAATAGATCATATAAGATGTGAAAAATTCTTGGACCACCAATTTAGAAACAACTAGATGAGAAATCTCTCTTGCCTTATTCGACAAGGCCCAATAGGAAGAGAGAGAACTTGATCAAGCTAGAAAAGAAGTTCCATCTCTTTGAAATTAAGTATAGTAATACAAAGAAACATGAGGCACAAAAAAAATACTAGGTGACATCATGGACAAGCATCATAAGTGTCAGAAGGAATAGGATATGTTTTTTCAAAAGGTACTTAACTTAGAAGAAGAGACACTGCAATTTTCAATTGCACACAAGGAAGTTTTGTAGTAGAAAGAAAGAGATACCATAACTTTAACCAAACATAATGTATTAGAGAAACTCAAAAGGATAAAAATAATGAAGAGCACGAAATATTTTTTGAATAAGGATAGTTTAAACTACATGAGTGAAACTTCCAAATATTGGGTGAAATTGGTAGAACAAATGAATGAGGAATGAACAACATGTCAAAGGACCTAGAGGAAAGTAAATTGAATGATGAAAAATATCCATTTACCATCATTCAAGACACCAAAATGTTTTCAACCATTTTAGGAATTTTTAGTCAAGTTCAAATGGATTGTTGAAGAGCAATAGTAGAATATCGAGTAGATCACTTTAGTTGATCGAGGAAACTTATAGAGCTTTGTAGTCAATGGGATAAAAAATGGCAATATGTTGGAACAAGTGGCACTAAAAAGTGACAAATAAACTCTTTGGATTCAGGGAAACTAAGGATAACTTGACTATTCCAATGGATCAATACAAGTTTCCCTACAATAGCAATTGTGAAAATATTTTCACTCAATTGGTTGCTCTAGATGTCAAACACGAGAATGTGAGAACTCCTAGATCACCTGAGAAATAATAGTTGTTATTTGTTGATGCATACTTGTATTATCCCATTTTTAGTAATGAAATGTAAATAAAATAGGAAATCGTTTTGAGGAAAAGAATTTTCATAGGATTAATTTTTCTGATTTGTAGCTAAAAAAATTATTTTTAAAGTTAATTCAGAAGCTCTGAAAGGGTGATTTCTTGGTAAGTCTTGATTGTAGTATTGATATCATGCGTTGCTCTACTTTCTCTGTGATGTAAGAATTACTAATGATGGATATTATTCTTAATGCATGTGGTTTCTTTTTGACAATATCTAGTGAATTTTATATAAATACTTGGTGCATGAGAATATAAGGAATTTTTTATGTTTCTTGCTTCCTAGATAATTATTCTTCCATAGTTAATGTTTTCTTTTGTACATATATTACTAGTGTAATTTCATCTAAGCTATCTTGCGTGATCTCTCATTGTATTAAATGTTTTTTCCATTTTGAGATGTAAAAATAATTGTTAGTGGTTAACCAATAGTATTTATTTTTATATAGTTTAATATTTGTTTTGATTAGTTTAAATAAAAAAACTTTTAAAAAAGTACTAGAATATAATAAAAATCTATAAAACCCATAAAAAATGGGTAGTGGGACCTTAACACAAAGGGTCGCACTAAACCAAATATGGATGACTTTGAATGAGCCACATATCTAGGTATTAATGCTTGCTATTGAGATAGAGGAATATAAACACTCAACAAGTCCCTTTGTGCTATTACTACATGTTGTCCTCCAACCACATTTATTGTTGTAACTATGATTATAATAAGAGGGGGATGAATTAGTGTTGGCTTGATGGGCCCTGACCCAGGTTTAGCATTAAGTAGCCAAGAAAATCCCTACACTATTAGCCCTTTCGGCATCAATCCACAGAGCACGGACTGAAGTCTCACCCGAAGCAGTATGGGGGGATGCAGGAACCAAGTTTCCACACCCTGAGATGGTAGCGATGTCGCTTTTATACCTTCACTCTGCCTTCACACAGATCAATAAGCCCTTTAGGGCTTATCAATGTACTTATCTTATTCATCCTTGAAGCCTCCGTGAAAGTCTACGATTGTCCTTTGCATACCCTAAATAGATAGATCAGGCACTTACGTGCCTCTGTAATTACTCTTACTTCTGTATTTACTCAGATTATCTTAGTTTCGTACAGTCTTAACATGTAATTATGATTATCTTCGCGTAAACATATATCTTTATTTTCATTCATATAACAAAGATAAACATATAGATTCGCGCATCAGAATAGTATTAAAGCATAAACCTAGTGTTCAATGTAACATAATCGCATGCAATTAACAGAAGTAAAATACACAGGTAATTCTAGAATACTTCTTTTTATTGATAATCCTGATTTCTAGTACAGGCTCTGACTACCCTGCGCACACATCCGCAGGGGTCCACACACTCAGCTGCGAACTTCTACCCTAGGCCTCTACGCACTCACCTATAAGCCTCTTCCTACGGTAAGACTCTTCACTCTTAGCTCTCACAGACCCATAAACTTACTTAGAACTCTACCAAAAACTTGCCTTAGACTCTTCTAAGACTCCCTTTTTATACATTCCCATGGTCAACAGACCAAGGGTGAATCTCATCAAGCCAACACAAGCTACCTAAAGTAAGGGCGGAAACCCTTTTTGACTATTTACATCTTCACGCTCCATGACCATAAAATGCGGAGACTTAAATTATTTATACAAAACTTGGTCCTTTAGCCCCAAAACTTGGGATTTTAACCCCCAAAATTAACCCCAAGAGACCCGTTCCCAACAAGCCCCCAACACAAATATGATGACTTGCCGTTGAGTCACTCCACTGGCATGGAGATCTTGTTGCGAAGACCTCCCAGGTCCTCCTATACCACTGAGAATTCGGAAGTGCACTATGTTGCTACTTGCTTCACCTGCTTGATTAGCTGCTCCATCGCTGGCTTTGTGTCATCTGCGTGTTTTTTTTTATGTGTCGCCTTCAGACTGGAAAATTTCCCTTTGATGGAGGTAGTGAGTACATAAGCTTCCTCTAAACAAGGCCCTAATCTAGCCTTTAGTACTATCTCCTTGCGCTGAGCTTCATCCACTTGTTCTTTAAGTGCCTTTGCTTCCTGCAGCTTTGCTAACCTTTGTGTAACGGCAACGGTGCGTACCATCGATTTAACCTCATCATATCTCTGTTGCAGCTCTTGCACCTCTCTTTCTAGCCTCTACACATTGGGACCCTCCTGTAGGCTGGTGACTACTTCGAGCGACTACTATACACTCCTTCACAGCAGCATCTACAACTATTATTGCATCTTTGACAGCAGCCGTGCGCTGCTCTTTAACCTCTGGTGGAGTCGAAGGTTGGGCCCTCAACTCAAGCTCTGTTATTTTAAGGTTCAATTCAAACTGAACCTTAGCCAACATTATTCTCACTTCACGCACTCCTATAGCGAGCTTCCGAATTCTCACATTCACTAGCACATATTCAGGAATATCCAGCGCTGGAACAGTCCTGCATGCCTCAACCAACACCTTGGTCATGTGCTCATTATTCTCTATGGTGGACTTAAGAAGATCAATGGAAGAATTCTTCTGTACAACAACTGAGTGTTTTTCACCTTCTACTCACTAATAACGTTTAGGGTGCACTGTTCTCGAGCCCGAAGTTCCGCAATCACACCATATTGCAATGTGTTAAGGGCTTCACTTGGAATCATTGCCAAATTTATCCCAATCCTCTTGAAGGAACTGACAGTGGCCTTGTCAGCTTCTCCTTATGTAGTTAGCACTCCATCTGATAACACTATGGCCTGGGGATCTAGCGTGCGCACCATTTCTGCTAACTCTAAAGTTCCAGGAACCAAAATAGTTGGCATCGCACTGCTTTGCCCCACATTGGTCTGTACCTGTGATTTCTAGATCTGTAGCTCGCACAGACCCATTTGAATGGCACCCAAGGCCTATTGCTGCTACTGCTTGAACTGTTGGAGCAGTTTCGCGGTCGCATCCCTCACCGCATTGCCAATGTCGTTCAAATCACCTTCTGTCAAGGTGATTGGGTCAAGGGACATTTTTCTAGCCTTGGACTTCTTTCACGACCCTACTTTCTCCTACTCCCTATTACATTTAACCCTGAGCGGAGTAGTCTCTAGGTCTGCTCCTCCCTGTTTGGATTGTTGATCTTCCTCTTCTGTCTCCGGGGAAGGATATTTCTAACTCCTGTCGGAGTGATGCTCCTCCTCTTCTTCCTACCCTTCTGTCTGCTTTTTGGCAGTGTGCTCCACTTTGGCTTTGTCCTCAGCCTCTTTCTTCCTCTTTTCAGCCAACTGTTCCATCTTTAGTCTGGCCTCTTCCTTCTTACGCTTCGATGTAGAATTGCTAGACCCGGTTGTCAAGTCTGAGGCCGTGCGCCACTTTGTTGGTTAGCGGTTGAGGACCACCTCGATTGCGTAGTTTGTGGCTAGGTATGGAAGGTCATACCACTTTTGATCAAGGTCCTTTCACGCTCGCATGGAGACATAGTGGAAGTCTGCCTTGAACTCCACATACTCTGCCAACTGTTCGAAGACAGTCAGTGATAATTGTGGTTTGCAATTGATGGCTATGTTGATACTCATCTCCATCAAGATCCAAAATATATTGCTATCCTTGACCCTTTGTGGGTCCTTGATGGCCGAGAGCAAAGTGAACTTCGCTGCTTTTGGTAAATCCTGCATGACCGGAGGAAACTAACTATCCTCTGGTAACTCCCATGCGACCAGTACTATGGATAGCAGCAGCCATGCATAGTGAAAAGTGTTTCTCTAATCCTTCACCTCTTTGCATTTCACGAGGAACTCGCTGCAGAGGTAGCATTACCATTTGAATTGTACGCCCTCTATGCACTAGGCTGCTAATGATATCACCAGTGTCGGCACTTCATCTGCGCGACACTTCCTCATAATTTTCCCAGCCAGGATCTGGTTGGCTACTTTGACCATGGGGTTAGTTATACTAGAAATGGAGTAGCCACTTGGCTTCTTGATGAGCTTAACTTGTCCTTCATTTGCTCGGCAAGGTCGCGCTCACCTGTCTTTCCGCCAAATTCCATGGCCGGATTTAGTCCTGAATGTGACAGTCGAATGATCCTATGGATCAGCATGTTAGTGATTGGTATTGGTTCTTACAACCATAGGCACCCATATTGCACCAAGCATAGTAGCTATTTGATGACTCTCATGGTTATGGGTGCGCGGTTGTAATGTGACACACATAGCATGTTCAGCAGTCCAACCTTGTCCACCCCTTTTATCCACTTCCTTGGCTCTAACGCAGTCACACCGGTGTCCTTATAGAAGACACGACGCATGAGCTGATTGGTCGCTAAGTGGGAAAACGCTCCATATTGGCCAAATTCCAATCCTCCCACTTTAAATGGGGGAAGTGTGCCATGTGCAGTCCTTCAAATGCAATTTTTTCCAGCAACAATGGTGTATGCAGTGTGACTTTTCTCTCATCAATGTCCTTTGGGACCTTTTCCTTGCCTCAGCGCGAAGGAATGTATTCGGGAAATTTAGAGATAGGGTCAAACCCTTCAACGTCAACATCCTCTTCCCCCATGTCAATTTCTTCCCCACCCATATTGATTTCTTGACTACCTTCTTCAGGTTCTAGGTCAAATACCTTGTCCTTCTCTTGTGACGTGGGCTTTTCCTTCTATAGGTGTTTTCTGGGTGATGCGCGCACTGTCGGTGTCACTTTATGCTTATCCTTCTTCGTTTTTACACCCTCTTTGGTCAGCGTAGGCCTTTTCCTAGGCGACCTTGGCGATTTGGGTACCTCTGTAGGTACTTCGACACTTTCTATCTCTGGGGTAGCTTCCTTAGCTGACATTTCCACCTCCGGGGCAGCTCCCTCAGCTGCCATTGCTTCGCCAGTACTCACGGTTTCTGCGGGCGCCAACATGATGCTATTTAAAAACTCACGTGTTTCCTTCGGAAACCTCTCAAGCACTGAACTCACTATCAAAGATTCAAAGTTCTCACGATTCATACGCACCTGAGAGCTCAACACCTCAATTCTCAAAATGGCAAGTGTTGTTCGTTGGGCAGTCACCTATAATTTATATGCATTTTCGAATTCAAATCCGACCGTTCCCCTCAAAATTCATTCATTAATGCTAGATTAGCGGCAAATTTTCAAAGATATTGCCCTTAAATTCTGACTTAAATGTGCCCCCCCGGTCCATTTAGTCGTTTTTTCATCGTCAAATCATGAAAAATGACCATAACGGTCACTTTCCGGCTACCCTGCGTGGTCCCTTCTTTGTTAGCGCAACTCCCCGCACATTCCTACTGACACTATGACATCCCTTTGTTCCATGCAGTTTCCCAATCGCGCAGCTCCACAACCCGAGTAGTGTAGTTTATAGTCCCGCACCTCCTTTCAACTACCTAGAGCGCTAAGACTATGCTTCCACCATGTAGTCATCTAGCCGGATCGTTGGTGTATGGCTTCAATCGGCTACCATTCACCTTCCCTAGGAATGGCTCTCCATTCAACTTTACCAACTGAACTTCTCCACCATCAGTAATCTCCTTGATGACATATGGCCCCAACCAATGCATCCTAAATTTTCCTGGAAATTTATCAAACTTGTTGTCATATAATAAAACTAAATCATTTACCTTGAAGGTGCGCAGTTTGATGTGTTGATCGTGCCATGCCTTTTCGCGCTCCTTTTGAACTTGTTGATGGAATCCATCTAGAAATATATCCTCTTCAAGCTCTATTAGCTGCGCGAACCTCTCCTCCAGGGCTCCGCAACCCGCCATTCCTATGAATGTCACTATGCACAGAGTTGGTACAATGTACTCCATCGGCATCACATCTTCTACACCATAAACCAGCCTGAACGACATTTCTCCAGTCAGTGTCTTACAAGTCATTCTATAAGCCCATAGCACTGTGGGTACGCGCACATCGCAGTCATTTCTTTGAGCATTGAAAAACTTTGTTAGTGCGCTCTCCAATATTTTATTAAACGCTTCCACTGTCCCATTATCCTGTGGATGATATGGCGTGCTCTTCTGATGGTAAACCTAAATTTCCTACGTCATCACACAGATCATCTCATTAAGAAAATGTGTACCGTGATCACTCATTAAAACTTTTGGACAACCAAACCATGCCAGCACGTACTCAAAGATGAATTTTTCTACTATCACGCTTGTACGGTCCTTCATAGGCTATGCCTCCGCCCATCTGGTTAAATACTCAGTCGCGGTGATGATGTACCGCACACCCATCTTCTTTCCTGGAGGCTGAATTGGTCCCACAAAGTCAATCGCCCACTTCTTGAAGGGCTGTAACGATATCCGCAGATTAAACAATAGCTCATCCCTCTGCGAGGGTCTGCCAGTCCTTTGGCATGCATTGCATGCCCTACAATACGCCTTTGAATCCTTATGGAGTGTCGGCCACCACAACCCAGCGTGTAGAATCTTCTGCGTTGTTGCTTTGCCCGCATAATGTCCTCCCACGTCTCCTCCATGAGCCTCAGTGAGGATGTTGGTTCGTTAAAACTCTGGCACATAACATCACAATATTTCATCTGATCCCATTTTGTACAATTACCCTGCAATGACAGAAAAGTCTGTTAGGCACATCACCAGTTCCCTCTTTTGTTGACTTGTATATCCTTTTGGAGTTATTCCTATCTTCAGGAAGTGTATAATATCTTCAAAGTGACTGTTCGCGATGTGCACCGCAAAGAGTTGCATGTCAAGCAGTCCTTCCTCCAAATTAGTAGTCTCTTCCCCAGTTTCAATGCGCGACAGATGATCCGTTCCTACATTCAATCATCCTGGTTTCGCAATGACTTAAAAATCATATTCTTGAAACAACAAAAACCACCTGCATATCTTCCCCCCCAACACAGGTTCGTTGATTAGGTATTTCAATGCAAAATGGTTTGTATAATCTTAAAATGTCCACCCAAAAAATAATGTCTGAACTTCTGAAGCGCTTACACCATAGCTAATCCTTCGTGATCTATCATGGAATAATTTTTCTTAGCTTTGGATAGCTTCCTACTTGTGAACACTATAGGATGATCCAAGTCCCCTTCACCGACCTGTGCCAGTACTACTCCCAGCGCAATGCATGACACGTCCACATGCACATGAAATTCCTTCTTCCAATTTGGGAATAATAGGATCGACATAGTGACCATTTTATCCTTTAGCACATCCAAGATCTTATGACATTATTCATTCCAACATAAGGTAACATCCTTCTTTAACAGTTTTTCCATCGGTGTGGTGATCTAGGCATAGCTCTTGATGAATTTCCTATAGTATCCCATATGCCCCAGCGTTGCATGCAGCTGTTTCACACTCCTAGGTGCCTCCAATTTGATTATGACTGTAATCTTCGCAGGGTCTACCATCAAGATTTGTCTACATACCACATGACCCAGCAAGATCCCAAAATGGACACAAAACAAGCATTTCTTCAGATTGAGCATGATCTGGTACCTTCGGCATGTATCTAGCATCAAGCGCAAACTTGCTACATGGTTCTTTACCAATCCAAACATTGCCCAATCATCAAAGTATACCTCCAGAAATTTATGAATGAAGTCCTTGAACACCACGATGACTATGCACAAAAAGATCGCTAGCGCATTCTTCAGCCCAAAAGGCATCACAGTGTACTGGAAGCATCCCCATTTAGTCGTGAAGGTCATCTTACTCCTATCCTTCTGTGCGATCTTGATCTGATGGTACCCTGAGAACCTGTCAGTGAACGAATATGCTTCTTGGTTGCCAACATTATCGAGCACCTCATTGATGAATGAAGTTGGGAAGGGGTCATGCATGCAGACATCATTCAACTTCCTCAGTTTTATGTATATTCTTATTTCATCCTTTTTCTTCTTTTCCTGAACTACTATTGGCTCACCCAATTAGATTCTTCCACTAGTTCAATAAGACGTACTGCAAGCATTTTATCCAACTCCAAACAGACCCTTTCTTTATAATTTGGATTGAGGCAGTAAGGTCATTGCTGAACTGGCTTCGTGTTTGGTTTTAGAGTGATCTTCATGACACCCAAGTCCCCTATTTTCCATTTCAGATCTGAAAACTTCATGGGGAACAGATCCTAATATTTGCAGAGTAGTTTGGTGACCTTATCGATTGTCACATCATCCCAGTAGTCCCCAATCTTTGCAAACTTCAGGTCTGCCTCCATGCCAATGTTCACCTGTCTAGTTTTGAGCGGCTCGGTTACGTCTGGGTTCTCTAATTGCGGTCGCTCAACTTCGCGATGACCTCCAGTCTCTGGAATATTAATCTTCCTCGGGTCTTCATCTTCTTCTTCCGTTGTTACATTGTAGCACTCCAGCACGTGGCTTAGCTAGGTAGTCCAATAAGCTTGAATCAAATCTAGAGTATCCTACGGTATCCTGAAGATCACTGCCTTAACCTCCTGCAATGCTTTGTCAATACATTCAAACCCATCCTCAAAGTTGAACGTCATCAAAAGTCCTTGGCGCAAAACATCCCATTCTTCAGTGCCATGGTGGAGTTCCGTCTCCAGGTACCAATTCATTGGTATAACATCCAAGGTATGAAAAAATAGATGTACCCACTTTGGCTGAGGCTTCGCTCCATACGCTTCAGTCCATTTGGCCAAATGGTCGCGCAGATCATTTCTCCCATCATATTTTTCTATTATCCGCACTTGTGGGTGGCCAAACCGCACTCTCATCATTTTTCTGTATACGCACCAATCATCAAAATTGTCCTTGTGTGTGCCCCACCATCTCGCAGGTGTAGTGCACAGTGCCCAGTCCAAGGCCTGGAAGTGATGCTTCTCTAGCACTTCTCTCTCAAATGCATCCAAAAATTGATCAACATCAGTTAAACCATCATAGTAAGGAAGATTTATTACCTCTAATGACACACAGCATAATGACTTGGTCATCATATTATAGCGCAGTGTAGATACTTCATGCAGTCGATTCTGCCAGTGCTCTAGTTCTTCGTCTAAATCTGATGTGCAGGAAATCTCACAGTCCCATGCAATACGTCCGTCTACTATCAGATTCACCCAATCTTGATCTCACGTCGTTATCTTGTAAGTTTGGTCCAAATCATCATCACTTTCATAATAACGGACTGGTTCAGTGTAGCACAGTCCTTCTACATGGTCTAGTGGCACCACTAATCGAAGTGATTTCTTTTCAAATATCATCCTCCTCTTCCTCAGTTTGATTACCCCATTCATGTCACTAGCCCAATCAATCCCAAGGAGCGTGGGATAGGGACTGTTGTCATCCACAATCTCTATCACTTCAAAATTATCTAGTGCGTTTGCGCCTTCAATATCAAATGTTACCCCCTGCAACCTCCCCATTGGGATGATTTTCTATTGATTCACCATCCTTAACTGAATTGGAGACCACTATAGCACAGGTCTCCCCATTCTCTCCCATGTCTGTTTCAGCAAAACATTCGTGTCAGATCCTAGGTCCAAGATAACTTGGTCCATTTCGTATTCTCCTATCTGTGTGGTGAGTCTCATCTCACGTCCAGTTCTTGCCTTATGCTTACCAAGATTTCTAACTATGCATGATCCGTCAATAGCATTTTCCTTGCCAGCACACCTATTGATAAGCTCCTGTAGTCCTTTCATAGCCTTGCTATCGTGCAACAGTTTCATGCAGATCTCCAAGAATGTGGTAATCATGGATGGGTTCATTTCTTCAGCCGGCTTCTCATGATCCCTGAGGTAGAGGCCTTAGCAAAACTTTTCTTTGCTTCCATAAATATTTCTTTTGTGCATTCTAGATCAAACCCGATCTCCTTTTCTGGTGCTTTGCAGACCCACTCACCTTCTTCAGGTTGCTTCCCCTTATCTTCACCATTCTTCGCTCCACTCCGCAACATAATATTTACCTTAGGGTCTTCCTTGCGAGGCTCAACCCTCAGCATCTGTAAGTTCTGAGTCAGTTGCTGAGGCTGCGTCCCCTTCTCGTGTATCTTAGCCAACAATATAGGGCAATCCTCCATTGCATGTTCAAACTGAGTAAAAAAGTGGCATGAAAGACATGTCGGATTTGGGCAGTCTCGCGCGTAGAGTCTTGGTGCTCCACAATTGTAACAAATAACCTGCCCTCGACCTCTACCAAGTCCTCCTCCACCTCAGCCTCATCCACACCCCTGATACCTGCCCCACATTCCTCCATCGTCTTGGTCAGAAGGCTGGGTTTCTGCCTACACCCTGTATGTAGGTGTCCTATCCATCATTAATTCATAACTCTGGAAAATGCACTCATCATGACCCACTGATTGACAGAAGTTGCAGAATAATTGTTGCAGTGTCTATACAAATTTATGCAGCAAATGGAAATTGTTTGTCGCATGTTTCCTAGCTACCTGACAGATAGCACACCATAGCGCAGGCCCTGTACTTGTCCTTGCTGCAATTTCTAGCCTCAGAGGCATTAGTCCCCCTGCTGTAACATAATTTGTCAAAATTGGATAGTGATATTTGTCATGCCCCTGGAGTTTTTCACTTCAGGCACCAACTTCTTCGCGCACCTCAGGTCGAGCTATTCTATCCTTCTTCAAACTCTACATTTCGAGGCAAAGGTTCCGCAATTATGCATGAATATGTTGAACCCCCAGATTAGCATCTTACATCGGTGTCTTTTGCAATCTCATTTCGATTTCCAGGGCTTCTACCTGGGTCCCAATCTTCTGTTGTAACAACGCAATGCTTAGATGAGGTAGGAGCAAGGCCACAAATCATTCGTGGTGTTGTCCATCAGTCAGATTCATGTTAGCCTCGCGGATCATAGACTTCAATCTCTGATCCAAATCCAAGGGTGTCTCACCAGGCTTCATCATGATATCTTTGAATCCCACAATTGATTGCGCCTCAGACTTAGGTCTACTGAATTCCTTATTCAGCGCAGTTTGGATATCTGCCAACATGAACATCGGATTATCAGTACAGTACTTAATGTACCACATTAGTGCACGGTCCTACAAAGCACTAACGAATGTTTATTTCTTCATTTGATCATCTGTGATACCCTGAGCTTCCCATACAACCTTCGCGACAAACCAAAATTGGTCTGGATCTTCATTTCCCATGCCCTTGAACATAGGTAGCTTTACGGAGTTCACCATATTGAACGATGGTGGAGGTGGCGGTGGTGTGGGTGAGGGTGTAAGCGGTGGAGGTGAATATGGAGGCAGTGTGGGTGGATGAGGTATTCGCGGGAACCCTTGTCTTATTAGCTTAAAAACGCTCTGCGGGGAAGCCTGTGCTGCTCCCTCGTCACCACTCAAAGAGGTTCAATCAGCGGGTTATATTCATGGCCTTTCTTTCCTCCATCCCTGAAAGTCCTTCCACTTCACGTAGCCCCAAACATCAAGGCAACTACATAACCTACTTTTCATACAATAGAATCTTAATCCAAGTATTTAACGATTTTAAATACTTACCTTGCGGTCCTTTGAAGAAACGTCACTCTACTTCATTGTAACTGACCGAAGTATCAACCGTGAATTTTGTCACGATCCCTCCTATGATATGATCGAGCCATTGATCGAAAACATGCCTGATCTTATATTTAGAGGCTTTTAATCTTTGCACTAACTCCGGGGTCCAGACTATTGGACCGTCAAGCCTCCACCTCCCTTGGTCGTCTGCAAACTTTGCAATACACTTATATAATTCAACCAGGAAGGAACAGAAGAAGATTTTGTGTATCTCTATGTACAGATGTCTTTCCAACCACTATTCTTTTGTCAATCACAAATTTTTATTTTCTTGCGCTGCGAATTCCTGGATCTTTCTATCCAACCAGTCTTCGATCTCTTTCTTAGTTGGATTCCATGATGCGACATCACACATCTTGTTATGCAGATCCTGGTCCCAGCAACAGAACCATTTGTTGTCTTGATGATCCCTGACCCAAGTTCAGCGTTAAGCAGCCAAGGAAATCCCTACACTATTGGCCCTTTCTACATCAATCCGTGGAGCACAGACTGAAGTCTTACCCGAAGCAGTATGGGGGGATGCAGGAACCAAGTTTCTGCACCCTAAGATGGTAGAGATTTTTCTTTTAGACCTTCACTCTACCTTCGTACAGATCGGTAAGCCCTTTAGAGTTTATCAATGTACTTCTCTTATTCATCCTTAAAGCCTTCGTGAAAGTCTATGATTGTCCTTCGCATACCCTATAAAGATAGATCAAGCACTCACGCGCCTATGTAATTACTCTTACTTCTGTATTTACTAAAATTATCTTAGTTTCGTACAGTCTTAACATGTAATTATGATTATCTTCGTGTAAACATATATCTTTACTTGCGTATAACAAAGAGAAACATATATATTTGTGCATCAAAATAGTATTAAAGCATAAACTCAGTGTTCAACGTAACATAATCGCATGCAACTAAGAGAAGTAAAATACACAGGTAATTCTAGAATACTTCTTTTTATTGATAATCCAGATTTCCAGTACAGACTCTGACTAACCTACACACACAGTTGCAGGGGTCCGCACACTCAGCTGCGGACTTCTACCCTAGGCCTCTACACATTCACCTGTAGAGCCTCTTCCTATGCTAAGACTCTTCTCTCTTAACTCTCACAGACTCATAAACTTACTTAGAACTCTACCAAAAACTTGCCTTAGACTCTTATAAGACTCCCTTTTTATACATTGGCAGATCTCATCAAGCCGACACAAGCTATCTAAACTAATTGCAGAAACCCTTTTTGACTGTTTACATCTTCGTGATCCACGACCACAAAATGCAGAGACTTTACATTCTTTATACAAAAATTGGGCCTTTAGCCTCAAAACTTGGGCTTTTGACCCCCAAAATTGACCCCAGGGGACCCATTCCCAAAAATTAGTATAATGATCAATTTACACTTACTAAATAATTCAAACCAAATAATGCATCAATCACGCAAGAAACACATGAGAACACCAAATATACTTTGAAACCCTTAAAGGGAGAAAACCACAAAACTCATTTGAATAATTGACCCTGTAGGAACCAACCTATTGTTAGATTAATTTGTAGGAACCAACCTATAAGAGAAACCAATCCCCTCACTAATTTATAAGCACAAACCTAAAGAAGACATCAATCCCATAATTGATTTCTGGCACCAACATGAAGGAGATACCAATCCCTTGATTTAATTCGTATTTGTATTTTAACTGATGTTGATCCAATCAATTATTTTTAATATGTACTATACGCCGTATTTTAAAAAATATTCATACTTACTTCACTAATCAAATTCAATGTCTTGAGCTTCGATCTTCCCTTTGTTGATCATTGACTTCTACAGCTTATTTATTTATATTTTTGAACCTCGGATATCTACACTCTTTAACTCAAATAGACTACATTATTTCACACTTTGAACAACATCTCTACTTTAAAGATTTTGTTACGCACTCTAGTACACATATTACATGTCTTCTTAAGACTTCATGCCCAAACTACTTCATGTTCAGCTCCACATACTTCAAACTTTGTCCTCATATTACTTCTTGCTTGGCCCCATAGACTTCAAACTTTATCCTTAGACTACCTTGTTCTCAATGCCACATGCTTTAGATTTCATCATGACTACGTAAGGTCTTAGTTGTATTTATTCCATGTACCACACACCTAACTCTCTCAATTTGTATTATTTATAAGAAGTATATGAATTTGGGCCGACACCTTATGAAGATGTGATGTGGGTGGATAGTGTGCCTTGGATCCCCTTCTAGGACGATAATATGGGACATCTAAAAACCATAGGAAAATACCATAGTATCAAGAAATATGGCACCCTAAACGCATGCACCATAGCAATCCAAATATTTGAATGACCTAGATAATTTTATTTTTTTTTTAAATAAATGCTCAACCCCAAGGGCTAAACCACCAATATCATACTGTGACTAAGAATTTTGTGTGAAAACATGACATGATGGAATCTTGTCTCCATACTATATATAAAGACTCAATATGCTCCAATGAAAAATGACCTGGTACCAATACAAACCCATTAGATGGATTATTAGTTGACATACATTTCAACCAACCTTTAATTGAAGACACTTGTTTTAGTTATATTGGAGCGGTGCACACCAAAGTGCCTTAGAATTTTCATCCCTTCAAATACCCTAGTACTCCTTTCCTATCGATTGTTGGACCTTTCCAATGATTTTCTGTAACCTTCAGCGCATGGTATTTGCTATCACATAGGGACAATCCATACCATAAAGCTCTTAAAATGTTGTCATTTTTGGTACCCTGGTATCCTAGAAAGGGCCCAAAAGGGTTGTACTTTTAGATATTTACAATTTTTGGCCTATAAACATAAATTTTCATATTTGCATCCAAAAATAAATACAAGGCAAAACCTTGATGAACCAAGTCTCGGACCGAGTCCCAAGACATCTGCTTCCACCACGATAAACCACCATGACAAATCATTTTCTTCCACGTGATCCATATGCCATATGTTTCCTTCTAACAATGCCATAAGTCACTCCCCAAAGCCTTGTTGGCTGGCCAAGAACTCCATTATTCATGACACATGTCACTCCCTACTATTACCACATCATCAAATCGACCACCTATTGTCAATGCTATGTGACATCATATTGTTGTCATGTCATATCAGATATCGACTTTCCCTTTGCATTATTTATACCATATACCATCTGGTGCTTAGTACTAAATATAGGATTCCATGCAAGTGCATTGTGGAAGCACTAAATTTCATCTTGTGGAAACATTAAATTTCATTCCAAAATCCCACTTGGCCCTCTCTTGTGTGATATTGGGTAGGCATCTACCTAAGCTTCCTTATGCATGCACATCAATGACATTGAGACTAACACAATGATTTCTTTGAATCAATGATGACACATTTCCAACAAGGACCTGCACAACATTTCCTTTGACATCAATGACAACAAATTTCCAACATTTGCCTCTTGTGCTAATAATTGAATGTGAAGAATTGCCTCGAGGGTTTCCAAATGACATTTTCCATGGAACATGTGCATGTGTGTGCATGACACACGTGTGTATAACTAGTCAACTAGCTTGAGTGGTTAAGTTATTTGAGATTCATGTTGGAGGTTTCAGAATTGATTCCCTATATTTTTTGCCTCTTTTACACACCTCACATCTCACTCAATGTTGAGAATTTTTTATTTTAGTACAATCTATGAACGTAGAGAAGTGCTTGAGATTTTTCTCACAATGTTTTCCATAAAAATACATATATACATTAAAATCACAATATTAATATACTTTACATACTTTTTCTTTTTATATTATTATTGTATTTAACATAACTATATAATATTGTTAAATATTAATATTGTAACAACCCTCATCAATATCCATGTAATAAAGTTAATAAAAGAAGAAATAATAACCATGGTCATGGGACACATATTCCAAGCTGAATGTTGGGAAAAAACATAGTGATGGGGATCACTTGTGATTAATTAATAGTTATGGAAATTGGCATAGGAAATGGAAGATGCTTTGGAAAGGAAAAGTGGCATTAATTGGAAATTTATTTATGGTAATAATGAAAATTAGGAGAAAAGGAAGGTAAAAGGTCACAGGTTTCATGTGAGGAGGAAAATGAAGGAAAATAATCAAAACTAAAGAAAATAGGGGCCTCATTAATAAAAAGCTTCTGAGGATCAACTGGTACCTTTTGTCAGTTCAGTTTTGAAGGTCTCTCTTTATTCTCTCTCTCTCATACTCTAGGAAACTTAGAGTTTTATTACATCACCATTGGATGAATGTGGCATACTTTGTGGTGAGCCTTGGTATTGAAGCAAGAATGTTGCAACTCCCAAGCACTCTTGAACTCAAATTATCAACCTAGGGTTTGTACAAACTTAGAGGTGACAGTGTTATATGTACAGTAGAATGGATTCCACTCATGCCACCCTCAGCCATGACATTTGATCAAATTTCTCAGAGGCCATTCCTCCTACTGAACTATAATGAAAGATTTTGATGAAAGGGCAATTAAAAACTAATTCTAGATATGAAAGTGGAAATTCCATTTGCTCAACTTGTAGATGATAATTAATCAATTCATGAAAGGACAAAGGGCTAATCTACTTGTAGAAAGAAAGCTATTTTATCTTGCAAAATTCATCAAACTACCAAGTATACTTGTAGAAAGGAAACTACTTTATCTTGCATAATTCATAGAACTACAAAAACAATTGCATGTATCATTTACCTAGTTCATACTTGATTGAAAATCGATAGCTTACTTGCATCATACTTGTGATGAAAAAAACTAATTCTACTCTATTTTGCAGTGAGGAAAATGAATGGTTGGAGTGGGCTAGGAGCTTCTCCTAATCATCAAATCACATCTTGGGGTCATTATTCATATTTTCTGAGTTAAAGTTGAAGTGGGGATCAAAACTAGTGAAGAAAAGTGGTGCTACAGGAGGTCATGTATTGCTACAGGAGGGCCTGTAATGCTTACAGAGGGGTTCTTAGAGGTTTTTGAGGGTGAAAATGATGTCTTGAGGGTATGGAGAGTTGAATGGAGGTTGAAGAAAATGAAGGGAGGCTGGGTTGAGCCCCTTAGCCAAGCTCAAGACCTCTTAGAGGTCTGTCTTGCACTAGGATGAATGCTTACCGTGTCCTAAGTTTACTAGGCAAAATGACTTATGGAAACAGTGTTTTGGGAAAGAATTGAAGGTTGAAAGAGAGGATAGAGGATTCCAAGATGGAATTGGAAAAGTTACCCTTCCCTATAGATCAAAACCCTACAATCAATCACATGCATACATCCATTGATCATTGATAAAATGATATAAACTATGATGGAAAAGATGAGTTGAATTTAAATGCCATCTATTTTATGCCATAACACTAATCTAATCACTAAACTGACTTCTAAGATACAAAATGAAAATCTAAAGTAGAAAAACTAACATTCATCTATTTCCAAGAAATCATAAACACAATATTTTTGGGCCAAGGTTGTGAATCCTTCCACTCATTCTCGCATAAGAGAGGTGATGTAGAAGCTTGCAACCACAAGTTTTTATAGCTTAATATCTACTAAAATGAAATAAACTATGAATTGCTTGGAATCAAGAAAAAAACATAAGTACAAAAAGAGGGACCAAAACCTCTGGGTTGGACCCAAACCCAAGGGTATCAACCCTCCGAAACTAGCTCAGATGCAACTTAAAATCCAACTTCTCATTATAAAAAAGTAAACATCTCATACATCACGTAAAAGTTCAAAATGAAAATGCCAAGATTTAAGCTCACCTCATGAGCCTTTCTTCTTGTTTATTTATACAAAATGGCAGCTGATAGCAACTCCCTTGAAAGTAGGAGTGATTCCTTCCTTGATCTCGGAATGGTGGATCTTGTCCCTCTTGAGATTCACTTGGATTAGGAGTCACTTGGTTGCCAATGAATTTGAACTGGAGAGAGAGGATATTGTGATCCCAAGCCAAGTTAGGGAGTTAAGGAGGTGGAAAAACCCCTTAAATTCTCTCTTGGTTGTCTCCATGAATCCCCTGCATAGAATTTCCTCAAAAATGATTCTTTTTCCTGCAATTAAACCACATCAGGCCACATACTATGAAAAACACCTTTTACTCCTCTTACTAAGCATAATATAACAACAAAATGTGAATTAATGTGAGAGAAGGATAGTTTTAAGGCTGGAGGATGGCATGATGATCTTAAAAATATACCTATTAATGGGACTCAACATCACCCCCATGTTGAAGGTGTTTCTCGTCCTATGAGGATCTTAGTCATCCATGTGAAGGTCTTTCATAGCCCTAGTGTCCTATATGACATCCCAAGGATCCTAAGATGGTGTGCCCTCTTGTGGGTAAAAACCTGCATTTCCTTCTATCTCAGTCCACTCCCTCTACTCTTTTGTTTCATCTCTTCCATGTTGTAAGCCTAGCAACAAGGGTGGACTAAGTTTGAGTCCAATCCACCTGATTTTCATCCTCTACATGATTATTTTTTACAATGGTGTTCTCTCCAAGGAATTCCTTAGCCTTTCAATGGAGTGCTATTCTCTGACTTGTAGGTTGTGAGGTATGGCATTCCATCTTCTCCGGAAAGCTTGTAGATGCTTGGTTCCCAACATTCTAAAGGTATCTTGAAAGTGTAGAATGGATTTCTCCTGGGTAGCAATGTATTTTGGTGCTAAAGTGGCATCGGTGGAGATGAGGCTATGATTGTTGATGACAGCCTTAGGGATCACTAGCTCTACTCGGATATAAAAGGGTTCTTTCTCCTCCTTTTCCATTACCTTTTTCACCTCCTCAACCCTTGTCTCCTTCTAAGCCAAATAAGATGCTAAATCCATTAGATGCATGTCTCCCAATGTTGAATAGGGATCCCAAAAATTCAGATTTGTCAAAGTGAGATTATGCATACAGAATTCAGTTTACTTTGCCCTGTCTTCCATATTAATTTGGTTGTAAAACTCAATAAACTTCCTATAGTCCTGAAAAGGCATAGATCCATATTGTGTGAGAGCTTTTATTTGGAATTGCATCCATAGTTATTTGAGGAAGAGAACATAAGACTTTGATGGCGACCTCCATTGCAGGGCTTCCATAAAGAGACTTTCCATGGTGGCAAGTTGTGTTTCTTTCTCCTGCAGCCTCTCTCTCAACCTTGTGTTTTCTACCTGTAGCTACTCCTTCATAATAGACTCCCTCAGTGTCAAATCATTTAACTCCTTACACATTTCAATTGAATTCTCGTCCATGAGACCCACATCTTCCACATTCTTGGATTTGGCAATTTACATCCACCTGTGGGTTTTGCCTCTCTCTATCTCCAGCTCATAAAGGAGTTGGATTGCAAAATTTTCAGGGATAATCCTTCCTCCTTCAATAAATTTGTGGTAGCACCCTAAGCTAGGTTGTGGGTTGGGCTCTTGGAGCTCTTGTAGGTCTTTCTCAACTGACTTAGAGGTGGTGGATTCCTTTTGGTAGCTCTTTTTTGTGCTCCTGTAGCTTCCCTTCTTCTTTATGTAGCAAACTCTACCCCTCCTATAGCAAACCATGTCTCTCCTGTAGCAAACTATTTTCCTCCTATAGCTTCTCTTCTTTTTCTTTCTCAAAGGCAAATTGTTTCCTAATCTTCTTAAAGGTCACTGACTTAGTGGTGGGCCTACCCACAGATTCTACAGGTGACTTGGTTTTGGCTTTAGTAGGAGTGACCTCCTCAATATTTCCTTCATCGGGTCCAATTTCTTCCTTTTTACTTGGTGATTCATCAATAATGATAGGGACCTTTTCAGGATTTTGTGGTTTCCCTTGTCTAATCTGGTGCTCTTATTGGTTCTAAAATACATGGGACCTTGTCTTGATTGCTTCCTCTTGGGCTTGGCAAGAGTGCCCAATGTAGCTAGTTTTGTAGCTACTTCCTGTTCAGTATCCCCTGGAGATAGACTTATTTTATGTGGTTGTTCTTTTTCCCCTTAGGGTTTAGAAGTCCCCTCGGGGCTTACTCTTTCTTCTACTTTCTTCTCCCCCTCTTCTCCTTTGATTTTTTCTTCTCCTTCCTCTACCCCTTCTACCTCTTTTTCCTCTGTTTTTCTCTCTTCCTCTTGGTTCTTGTTGCCTCTTCCTCCTTTTTTCTTTCTCCTTCTTATTCCTCTATTTTTCCTTCTTTACCTCCAATGCTAGAGGTTGGTGTCTCTCTAGGTGTGATGGCTTGGGTTTCTATGAAAGTCTCCCTATCCATGTCCATAAATTTGTTCCATAAGATAGGGATCCTCAAGTGGCTCAAAGAATCCATCACTATTAACTTGATGAGGCCATGGTGAGCTAAGTGTTAGTGTTTTCCTTCCCTCACCTTCTAACTCATCTCCATGATTGACTATAGGAGGAAATGGGGGACACTAAGTCTTTGAGGGAGAGGCAATTCTGCCTTGAATCTCAGCTCATGGAGCAATTTGAAGTGGTAGGAATAAACCACACTTAATCTCCCTTCACAAGATATATACTTGAGGATATGGTAAGCTACCTCATCCCAAGGGTAAGGTAGACTTTCTCTTCTCACTCCATTATTCTCTTCTACAACCTTCTCTTTTGAAAGGGGGGAATTTTTCCTAGCTATGACACTCACTTGCTTCTATTCTTTGCTCCACCTAATTCCTAGACGTAAGGTGGCCACTTTGCTTATGGTTTCAGGATTGAGAGAGATGGCCAACCCTATGACAACAATAGTGGCACTGTCTTCCTCTTGAGAATGCAATGCCATGGAAAATTCATGAGCAAGATCATCATCATACCCCTTTAGCAACTCAAAGAAACCCAACCATTGGTTTCTTCTGAAGATGTCCACTACAGGAGGGTGTTGTTGAATTCTCTTGGTGTATGAGGGTTCTCTTCTATTAAATCATTCCCCCATTTATTCTACTATTCCTCCTTGGTGCTATGTAAGTATGGAATTCAAAAATTTTCAAATAGTCTCCATGGTGAAACAGTGTTAAGTTTCTTGGTAGTAGTGAGGGAGAAGGGTGCTCAAATTGATATCAACCAAATTATTTTTCTCTTCTTTTAACCATAACAATTTTCAAAATTACCTCCTACTAATAATATAGTTACTGATCAAACGAGAAAATTACCTAGTACCCGTTTTTTTTAGGCAGCAAAAAATCACTCGATTTTGAAAAATGGTGATTCAAAATACACTTTTTTTGGAGCATATTTTTGGCACTTTAATTTTTTTTTATGTATCAAGCATGAACATTGTTTTTTAAATTTTAGTGATTTTCATGCTGCTTTTAAAAAGTGTTGATGCAACATCAACACATTTTTTTAGAGGGCTTATTTTTAACACTTTAATTTTTTTTATGTATCAAGTATGAACATTTATTTTGTTAGTGATTTTGAAAAGTCTCGATGCAGCCTCAACGCTTTTTGTTTAGAGGGCTTATTTTTTACACTTTAAATTTTCCAATGTATTAAATGTGGATAAATTTTCTTAAATGTTGGTGATTTTCATAAAAAATAAATTTTAAGAAAAAACATGACAAAAAAATCAAATATATATATATATATATATATATATATATATATATATATATATAAACAAAGAAAAAAGAAAAAAGAAAAACAAAATTAACTTGTAAAAATAAAAAATTAACATAAATAAATAAACAAAAAAATAAAAATAAAAACCTCATAAAAAAAGGTTAAAAAAATAAATTAATTAATTAATTAATTAAAATTTAAAAATATAAATAAAAAACAATTCAAAAGCATTAAAACAAATAAAAATAAATTAAAAAATCTACAAGAAATAAAATTTTAAAATTCAATAAAATAGATTTAAATTTAAATAAAAATATTAAAAAAAATTCCCCACCTACTCCCGATCCACGCCACGCCGCCCTCCCTCCAAACCGACCCACACCACGCCACTCTCCCGACCCGGCCCACACCACCCCTTTGTCCCTCTGCTTACTGCCCAGCCCAACTTACCTTTCTTGCCCACCCCACATCTCCATCTGTCCCACCCCTTTAGCGCAGGTGGGTGGGGTGGGGTGGGGTGAGGTGGTCCGGGTTGAGTGGGCAAGGAAAGTTTTATTATTATTATTATTTTAATTTTTTATTATTTTTTGAATATATATATATATATATATATATATATATTTGTTACTTAATTATTATTATTATTATTTTAATTTTAATTTATTTATTTTTTTGTTCGTTTAAATTATATATATATTTTAAATATTTTCCTTTATTTATTTATTTATATTTATTTTTTGTTTTCTTTTTTTAATTTTTACAAGTTATTTTTGGTTTTTTTTACATTTATTTATTTATTTATTTTTGGTCATGAATCAGCCCCTTGCTACCCTTGCCCAGGCCTCAAGATGGGGGGGGAATTTTTATTTTTATTTTTATTATTATTATTATTATTATTTACTTTTTGTTTTTTATTTTATTTTTGTAACCTTTTTTATTTTTATTATTTTTTAATTTTCTTTTATTTTTTATTCGATTTTTATTTTATTTTATTTTTTACTTAGGAAAAAAAAAGGAAGGATTTTTTTGGTTAATATTTAATTTTTTTTTTCTTAAATTATGTCTATTTTTAAAATATTTTCCCCTTTTTTATTTTATTTTTTGTTTTATTTTTATCTGTATTTTTATTTTTATTTTTATTTAAATTTTTAAATTTTACAAGTTAATTTTGATTTTTTTTATGTTTTATAGTTTTTGTCTTTTCTATATATTTATATTTGATTTTTTTGGTCATGTTTTTTATGTTTTATTATTTGTTATTATTATTATTTTTCAATATTTTCATTTTTGTTTTCTTTTGTATTATTTTTTGTGTTTTTTTATTGGTTTTATTTTTTTCAATATTTGAAATTTTGTTTTCTTTTGTACTTTTCATATATATATATATATATTCTCCAAGGTCCGTGTTGATGCTCGTCTAGCAACCCAATCCCATTATGTGCAATATCATAGTTGATTTTAAATTTTTCGTTATAATGAATTGAGTCTGCCCCAACAATGTGTCAATTTCATGGTTGGTCTTTAAGTTTTGATTACAATGGGTCGAGTTCACCTACACTACGTGTCAATTTGATGGTTGATTTTATTTTATTTTTGCAATATATCAATTTGTCTTAGGCTAAGATTTTAAAATCGCTATATATTTAGCATTTAAAAAAAATTACTCTTGGTATAATAACTTTTTCATTCAAGTGTTCATTTTTTAAGATTTTTTAGTCATAAAATTTTTCCATAATGTCATGCTTGAAATATTTTGAAAACTAAAGATTGTTTTGTAGTCATAATTTTTGGTTTTAATTCTATGGTTGAAAAATTGTCAAGATTTTAATGTTTTTCTAAGTTGTAATATTATATCTTTAATGATATGATTGAACACAATTATAAGCATTTTTCTTAGCACCATGCTTGAAAATTGTTGGAATCTTAAGGTTTTTCAAATACGTGATATTTTAAATTTAATGTCATGCCTAAAAATTGTTGGAATTTTAAGGCTTTTCAAAGACGTGATATTTTATCTTTAATATTATGTTTGAAAATCATTGGAAATTTAACTTTTTTCAAAGTCATGATATTTTATTTTTAACTTCATCATGAAAAAATATTGAAAATGTACAGTGAAAAAAATAAATAAATAAATAAAAAATAAAAATGTTATTCCAACATCAACACTTTCTGTTTTCCAAGTGTTTTTTGCAAAAAAAAAATTAGTTCTTACTGACATTTTTAAAAAACGTTGAAAATGTACCCCCGAAAAAAATTGTTATCCCAGCATCAGTACTTTTCATTTTTAGCTTGTTTTTTCATCTTTTTTGGGGGTTTTGGGCTAGAGTACCCATTTTGAGGTAATAGTTCCCATTTGATCGGTAACTATGTTTGATTAATTGGCTATTACAGACTCTTAATTTCAAGTAGATTTCTCATGCAAATGGATGTAGAAATGAGGAAGGAGGGTGTCACTTACTTCTTGTCAAAAAAAATTCAATGTGTGCATAAAGGTTTTGAGGCAATATCGAGCCACTGTGATTCCTTTTTCACCATCCAATTCCTCCTGTAGCTCCTCTCATCCCTCCTGTAGCACTTGCAGGCCTGCATGTAGCTTCGTCTTGTAACACTTGCAGATAGCGTTCGAAACTCCTTGGTGGCACCCTAGGTTGTCTAATACAATAGCTCATCCTTCCTCTACCTATTTTTGGAATGAGTGTTGGCGAAAATGAAGTTGATCCCAGTACATTTATCCTCTTTGGGTTAAAATCTTGGAGCGCTTTAGTGACATAGCATTAGCACGAGCTTCCTCTTTTAGAGTGTTGTCCACACTCTCTGTATTCATTTCTCTCTCCTTGTGATTATCACCCCACTCTTTGAAGATACCATCTTATTTTGAGTTGACATATCCACGTTGCATGGGTGACTTAACTCAAAATTAAGTTTACTAGCCAAGGGTGGCCAAGTTCACTAGCCACCTCCAACCTATTAAAACACCTCTCTCGCTCAAAACACATTTTAGTCATTTTATGCATAGGGAGGAGGTGAGGGTTGCCATACCTGAGCCTACCTATGGATCAAACTACTGTAGATGGTTGCATGTCTTATCTGGCCATATATCATTATGATCAAGGGAGTTGACTCTTTGACTTGTTTCTTATGCATGTCTTCATTCTTGATGATACCTTGACTGTTGATTTTGTTGTGTGTGTGCAGGTGCCTCTCTGATGTCCAAGTTGTTGTTGCTGGTGGAAAGAATTCCTGAGGATGATGTGTTCCTTCCTATTTGCAGAGAAGACTTCATCATCCCTTCTAGTGGTGGAAAAAAATAATAATAGTGATTTCTATTGTGGCTGCACAGGTTGCTACAGGAGGAGTTTTCTTCCTGTAGTAGTCTTTTGATCCCCCCTTGAAGTCTTCAGTTTGCATGATGGTGTTGAGGGAGATGATGAAAAGTCATGAGGATAGGGTTAGAGTCATGAGGGAGTAGTGCAGACCTTGGAAAAGTAGGAAACAATGGATTTTGTGCTTTTTAGAGGTAGGACAAAGTTGAAATTTTGAGCAAGTTTTTGATGAAATAGAGTGGATGGGTGATGGATGGATGATGAAAAAATCATTAGACACTCTTTATAATTTCCTAGAGGAATCATGGTTTTTTGGGTTGTTATCCTCATTGGATCCCCCTCATGTAGTTTCACAATCTCCTCTTGTAGCATTATAGGACCTCATGTAGCAATACAGGTCCTTCCTGTAGCGTCACAGTGAGGAGGTGAAACTCAAATTTCTTGTTGATTGGATGGTGGAGAGAGATGGCCATATGAGTGAAGAGGATGAATATGAGGTGTATGGATGGAAGGATGGATGAGATCTTGTAGGTTTTTTTCATATAGCCATGAAATATGCCACTGTGTGCAATCCTACAAAACAAGAGAAAGGTTGGCAGGCACGGTGTAAGCTTCTTCCTTATGTTCTTCTTTTCCTCTTTTTTTTTTTTAGACAAACAAGTTGCCTCTGAGGAGGTTTTCAACCTAGGGATCTTTATTATTTATTTCTCTCTCTTTTTTTTTTCTCCTGGTCTACCTCAGAGAGTTTTCAACCCTGGAGTTGGCCTCAAATGTCTCATACAGATTTTCATCTAGGCCTTTTTTTTTCCAAATTTCTAGGAATGCTATGGATTGGAAGCTATGAAACTCCCAATCACATTAAAGTTTTTATTAACTAGACTGATAAATTCTTCCTTTGATATAGGTCTTCTATATAGCTTCAACCTATAGCCATTTACAAGTAAGGGAATTCCTTCCTCATCAATGGTTCTAATCTGGACAAGTCCATTTTCATGACACTTTTCTAATAGGTATGGACCCAACCATCTTGTCATTAGCTTCCCTTTGGAATATTTGAACCTAAAATCATATAATAGGGCCCAATCTCCTTGTTGAAAAGTATTTTCCTTGATATGCTTCTCATGCCAGGCCTTCTTTTGCAATTGTATGACTTCGATGTCTACGAGAGCTTGCATTATGAACTCATCTAATCCATTAAGTTTGATCAGCCTTTCTTGTTGTGTTGTAGTGAAGTCTAATTCCAACTGAGCTTCCATTCTCAAAGTGTTATATTCAATCTCAATAGAAAACAAAACCTTCTTCCCATAAACCAATTAATATGGAGTGAACCCAGTGGTGTCCTAGGTGGTGTTGTAGGACCAAGTGGCCTCTACTAGTCACTCTACCCAATATTTCTTGTTGTTGCTAACAACCTTGGTGAAGATGCTCTCTAATGCTCTATTTGTGACCTCTACTTGCCCATTTTCTTGAGGGTGATAGGAAGTGGATGTCTTGTGCTTGATATGGTGTTGCCTCATGAGATCTTCAATTAGATTTGATGTGAATTGTGCTCCTTGATCGGTGACTACCTCCCTTGGATACCCAAACTTGTAGAAGATGTTTTCTCTTAAAAACTCAACCACTTTCTACTCATTTTTTGCTTTAACTACCTTTGACTCAGCCCACTTCATCAAGTAATCAATGCACACAATGATGTACCTATTTTGTCTTGATGGTGGATCAATTGGCCCAATGAAATCCATTCCCCACTTTTCAATTGGCTCTAAGGCAACTTGAGTTTGTAGGGGAATTTCATGCCTGGTTGTGGGTTTTCTCATTCTTTAGCACTAATCACATCTAGTGGTTTATCTCCTTGCATCTTGGTGTAAAGTGGGCCAATAGTAACTAGCCTGAAAAACTTTAAAGGTTGTCCTTTTAGTAGCAAAATGACCTCCACAAGGTCCATCATGACATGGTGAGAGGATGTCAAAGACCTCCTCTTCTACTACACATATCCTCAAGATCTGATTTGGTCCCAAACTGAAAAGATTGCCCCCAATCCAAGTGAAAGGAGAGCTTTTCCTTAAAATCTTGCTTTTCTCTCTAGATTATAGATTAGGAGGGAACTTCCCAGCAACTAAGTAGTTGGTTATGCCAAAAAACCAATGATAAAGCATTGATATGGAAAAGAGGTGTTCATCTAGAAATGATCATCCACCTCTTCATTACCTGTAGGCAAGGTTAACCTAGACAAAAAATCTGCAACCACATTTTATTTCCCTAGTTTGTCAATAATAGTCAAATCAAATTGTTCTAAAAATAAAAACCATCTAATTATCCTAGCATTGACATCAGGATTATTCATCAAATATTTAATGGCTACCTGATAACTATGAACAAAAGTTTGATACCCAGTGATATAGTTCTTGAATTTGTTTAAATAATGTACTACAACTAAGAGTTCTTTTTCAGTGAAAATGTAATTCAACTCAATTTTATACCAATTCTTACTAATGAAATAGATGGCATAAGGAAATTTATCTTCTACTTGTCCTAAGTTCCCCCCCCTGCCCCACAGATTTATCCTATGCATTAGTATGGATATGGAAAGGCAATGCCCAATTGGGACCCCTTAGGACAGGTGCAGTGGTCAATTTTTCTTTCAACACTTCATGGGCCTCTTGGAAATTGCTTGTACAATAGAAATCTGAATCCTTGGCCAATAATCCAAATAAGGGTGAATCCACTTTACTAAATTATTTTATGAATCTCCTATAATACCTAGCTAGACTTAAGAAACTTCGGACATCTCTTTGATTTTTAGGGGTAGGGACCCTTTTGATGATGGAAATTTTGTTTGGGTCAACCTGTATCCCTTCCTTGGAAATGTAATGGCCAAGGATAGTCCCCTCATTCATCAAGAACTCACATATCTTAGGGCGCAAAGAGAGATTCATTTCAATACATTTCTTCAGGACCTTGCACATATTAGAGAGAGCTTCATGGAAGTCACATCCATAAGGAGTGAAATCATCCATGTATACTTCAATAGAGTCATGAAAAAATTCAGCAAAAATACTCAAAACTTCCCTCTGGAAAGTAGCAGAGGCATTGCAGAAGCCGAATGGAATAACTCTATAAGCAAAGGTACCACAAGGACATGTAAATGTGACCTTATATTGGTCTTCAGGATTGATCTGGATTTCGTTGTATCCACTAAGTCCATCTAGGAAGGAGAAGAATGTCTTCCCTGCAACACCATCTAAGACTTGGTCAGTGAAGGGTAAATGAAAATGGTCCTTCTTTGTAGCCTTTTTAAGTTCCCGATAATCAACATAGATTCTCCACTTCCCATTCTTCTTGGGAAATAAAACAAGAGGTGGCACCTACTCACTATCTGAAATGGGGTATATGAACCCCGGATCCAGTAACTTTTGTATTTATTCTTTCACAATGTCCTTAAGAGTTGGGTTCATCCTTCTCTAGGATTAGAACACAGGCTTGCATCCCTCCTTGATGTAAATATGATGAGTACAAATTCAGTGATGCACACCTTTCATTTCCTTATAATCCCAAGCAAAAGCAACTAGGTTTTTCCTCAGCACATTGCAAAACTGTTCTTTGTGTTTGGCCGAAAGAGAAGGGTTGATCTTTAAGGTTCTGGATGGGCCAAACTCTAGTAACTTGACATGTTTTGGACTTGATTCAATAGGGCATAAGTAAGTACAAGCACTACTCCAAGATTATTTCATTAACTCATGAATTGGTATGGAAGAGGAAGGTTGGTTCTAAAGGATATGGTCAATGAGGTCATCTTCATCGAGTTTCCCCCATCTTGCAATATTATCTAGGGTGCAGATTGGCTAGGGGGCGGTGTGATACAATTCATATTCTTCCTCCTCGTCTAAGCACAAGGGTAAGTCATTCTTAATAGAAGGTTGAGCAGGAGGATACAATATCAGTTGTTTTGATAAAAGTCCATTCTTAATGGTCATGTTCCCAGCCCTACAACTAATGTAAGCATCAACAGTGGCCAACCATGGTCTTCCTAAGATGAGAGGATAACAATTAAACTTGTTTTTGGGCTAGATAACTAGGAAATCAGTAGGATACTCCCAAGAGTCAATGGAGACCATAACATCTTCAACAACTCCCTCAGGAGCTACTGTGGATATGTCTGCAAGAAACAACACCGTGATGGTCTTCCTAAAATCCCCTTGGAGATTTAGCTTTAGCATGGTTTCCCTAGTCATCACATTGATTGCAGCCCCAAGATCAATCAAGGTATTAGGGACTATAAGGCCATCAATGTGCACATATACTACTAGGCTTCTAGGGTCTAGATATTTTGGGAAGATTACCCTCCCAAGCATAATATCAGATAGTTTCCTAGGATTTTTGAAACATTTCTCCTTGATGAGATTATTATAGATGGGAACATCTTTAATGGCCTAGAGAAGGGGTATCTCAAAACACAAATTCCTCAATTCTCCTAGAATTTCAACCTGTTCTGGGGTGTGCTAGATAGGGTGGATCAACCTCTCAAGAAAAGGAGGTGGATTGACATGAGGAACACTCTCTTCCTTATCTTCTTCAATCTCTTCAGGTGGAGAATGTAGGTGATTATCTGAGAGAAATATCCTAGACTGAAGGTTGATCTCCTAGATTTCCACAACATAAGAAAGATAGGATGTCTCTCCACTGTATACCTAGTGTACTTACTTGTTGTTTGGGTTTGGATTGGGTTGAGTAGGAATTTGGGGTTGCTTAGGTGGAGTAGGATGAGTGAGTTGGGGTTGAGGTTGGGGTGGAGGTAGTAAATAAGGAGGTTGGTTGACTTTAGGCATCCACCCTTATGATGGGTCGTCCCATTGAGAATATTGGGATGGATATGGCTGAAAAGTATGGTTGACAGGTTGAGGAGGATATTGAGGAGCATAAGGCTAAGAAGGAGGTGTGGATGAGGATCGATGAGTGGAAGAGTACCAAGGTTGCAAAGGTGCATTCTAGTTTGGATTGTAATAAGAGTAGTGTGCACCTTGCATGCCTTGTTGATATGGTCGAGCTCCTTGAGGCATTATTTGATTAATGAACCAAAGTTTCTTTGACCTTCTGACCTATTTTTTATTGTTAGTTTATGTTGTGCTAATATCAATTACAGATTTCTAAACATGTGCTTGCTTATTGCTTCTTTAACTGAGGTTTCATTAGTTGTTTGTGCATGTAAACAAGTAAATTTCCTCTAGTTTAATATGACATTCATGAGCAAAATAGCTTCAAAAATAAGTACTGAACAACAAACATTCAAAGTACAACTAACCATCAAAGAGACACTTTAACACAGTGTTTTTAAGAAAGATTTCACCACTCCTGGGCTACATCTCCTTGGTCCAATGTTCATGGCTTGGGCCTCTATATCAGCTAAATATGAGAAAATGTTATTTTACAAATCTCTATGGCTCATGATACTTGCACCAATGTGTTCAAAATGTCCCAATTAGCCAAGAACACCTCTTCCTGAGCTCAATTTGGTTGAAAATTGCCTTCTCTATGATTCAGACAGTCTTTTCCTAGAAAAGCTCCTCTAAATATGGAATGACTCCAGTTAGAGTGCTAAATGTGGAGGCAGGCCCAAAATTGGTGGCACCACCAAAATTCTGTCATTTTAAACTCGAGCTTAGTTAGTGTTTAACTACACTTATTTAATCACTAAATGTAATTAGCGCAAACCATTAACCAAACCATTAGCCAAAACTTTGTTTGCATGTTCACATGTGGCACTTAATTTTCGCATAATTGTCGGGGATAACACTAACTATAACCATCAATGGTAGAGCATGTTCATATGTTGTGGTTACCTTGTAGTTTTGGAGCCTGTCGCACTAACCGTTTGATGTATCAATAATTGCATTCACATGTGGAGACCATTTGCGGTGTTGGTGAATTGTCTGTCAGGTTAACACTAACCGTGACTACGATTTTTGTTGTTGCGATCACATGCGGAAGGTTGTCCTGCAGTTTGGACCTCCTAACCATCCGCTCCAACATTGATAAACTTTAAATATATGTGAAGAGCTTATGGGTTAAGAACCACGGTGGTAGTTGAGTTGGTATGTGGCTTGGACTACAGAAGGGAGGTCACGGGGTCGAGCCTCGGCGCCTCCACAATAATTTTGTTGAACTATGCCACGCCCTTAGACCGTTGGGAGGCTGGTCTTGCCATGTGGCATTCTTTTATTGGTCCAAAAATAAACCAATCACATTATGCCAACGCACCAATATGAAATCCAATGAAACAATGCCACTTGTCCATCTATGATTCACTGTTCACCATCATTGTTGAACTTGTCTACAACTACATACAAGTAATCATGACCTTTCCTTAACAATGGAAGACCTCCTACAAAATCCATTGAGATACTCTCCCATGGACGTGAAGGTACCTGAAGTGGAGTGTATAAACCAAGTTTCCTATTGCTACACTTACTTGTAACATAAATAACATCCTCTTATGAAACGAGAAACATTATCCAACATATGTGGTCAATAACAATACCTTTGAAGATTTGATATTGTCTTGCCTACACCAAAGTGTCCAGCAATCAATGAAGTGTGCGCCTACCTTATGATATTGTTTCTTTCTCCCTGTGGAATACACAACTTGCCCAAGTGATACAACAAATTGTTATGTACATGATAATCCAACTCTTCAATTTGATTTCCTTGACTCAAGCTTGCATATACATCTTGAAATTCACTATCATTTGCATATTGTTCTATGTAACTTTCATGTAAAACATAATTATGTGTAAGTATAATAGATGAATTTACAATAGGCCTTGAAAGCATATCAGCTACCTTATTGTAGATTCCCTTTTTATACCTAATAACCAAATGAAGTTGTTTCAGAAAACCTATCCATCTGAAATGTCGTGATTGTTGCAACTTTGGTTGTGACTGTAAGTACTGCAATGGTTGATGGTCAGTATGGATGATGGTCTCTTTCCCATCAAATACTGCTTCCATTTCTTAACACTTTGTACTAATGCGCAAATTTCTTTGTCATAGGTGGGATAGTTAGGTACAACTCCATTAAATATTTCAGAATGAAATGAAATGGGCTTACCATGCTGCAATAGAACTACTCCCATGGCATAATCGCTTGCATTCGTTTGAATCTCGAATGGCTGTCTAAGATCTGAAAGAGCCAATACCGGTGCTGAACTTATATTTTTCTTCAAAGCATTAAATTCTTTTTGTTGTACATCTCCCCAATGGAAGACTTTATTAACACTTGTCAATGCATGTAATGGAGATTCAATGGAGAAAAAATTAGCAATAAACTTTCTCCAATATTGTGATGCCCCTAAAACGATTCTTACCTCTGTAACTATATTGGGCTTGGGGAAATTCAAAATGACCTCAACCTTAGAGGGATCGATCTTCAACTCACCTCCTCCAACGATATGTCCCAAATACACTAAAGAAGTCTTGTTAAATTCACATTTCAACATAATTAAAAACAACTATTCTTTTTCAAGGCATCAAGTATTTTTTTACATGT
The DNA here is from genome assembly GCA_031772625.1 of Pinus tabuliformis. Classification (NCBI taxonomy): domain Eukaryota; kingdom Viridiplantae; phylum Streptophyta; class Pinopsida; order Pinales; family Pinaceae; genus Pinus; species Pinus tabuliformis. The sequence continues at coordinate 1,299,919,311 of CM062804.1, forward strand.
GTGACATGTTCATCTCTTGACTTGCTGAATATGAGAATATCATGTAAGTAGACAATTACAAAATCATCTAAAATTGGTCTGAATACATCATTCATTACCCTTATGAAAGTAGTTGGAGCATTTGTAAGACCGAAAGGCATAACAAGCCACTCAAACAATGCTTGTTTAATTTTAAATGCGGTTTTCCAAATGTCTTCTTTAGCTATCCTAACTTGATGATAACCACTTTGTAAGTATAGCTTAGTGAAATAGTCTTCATGCCTCAACTGATCAAGAAAATAATCAATTCTTGGGATTGGATAACAATTCTTTACCATGATTTTGTTCAGTGCACGAAAATCCACACATATGCACAAAGTTCCATACTTCTTTGGCACCAAGACAACGGGAAAACCACATGGTGAATTAGATTGGCGTATGATACCTTTGTTCAGCAATTCTTGAATTTTCTTTTTGATTTCCTTGCTCTCCACAATCTACATGTGATACATGCCAATGTTTGGAAGTGGAACATCCTGTTGCAACTAAATCTCATGTTGAATTCCCCTCTTGGGAGGTAACCCTTCTATTCCTGAAACAACTCGCCATGCTTGCTTACCACATCAAACAAATCAGATTTCAATTTATCATCACAGCCTTCAAAAGATTCATAATTAATATCATTCTTTTTCTTGATCATGAGAAGCACAAAATTTTTACTTGCATTTACTATTCTCTTCATTTGCCCTACATTAATGAAAGAAATGTTCAGCTTTTTGCGATGGGATCTCACTATGTACTCCACCCCATTCTTGAGAAATATGTATTTGCTGTCATGGCAATAAATACTGCTTTCATATAATACACATAAGGACTACCCAAAATGATTCCTGAGATGTCAAGTGGAACTACATCTAACTCAACTTCATCAATGAACTTTTCAATAATGGCAAACTTGAATGAACACTTCCTTGTAACCTGTAAGTTTGCATTGTTAACTATCCAACCCAATGGATATGGCTTATGATGAGGTACAGTTTCAAGGTTTAGTTTTTTAACCAAGTCTTATGAAATCAAGTTTGATTGTGACCCACTATCGAATAATGCATCAATCTTTGTATGATTTGAAATCATTGTTACGTGAAACAACTCTATTCTTGACTCTTGATTTGGAGTGTTGTTTTGATTATGTGATGAATTGGTGCTTGCAATAGTTTCTTTCCCTTTTGTGACCATGGCTGAAATCTTGGTCTCATCACCAAAGTCTGAACCAAGGTCATGTTGTGTGGTAGTGGTCGTCTTTTGTTTTCCCTTATTGTTTTGTTTATTAGGCCTTAATTTGGGATGTAATTTCTAGCAGTGGGCTTCATCATGCCCCTCTTTGGAATAGTGCTTGCATGTGATTTTCTCCCCTTCTTTCTTCCCACTTGCATTCTTCTTTCCCTTCTCTTTCTCCTTGCCCTTGAATGACTTCCTCTTACTACGCTCTTCTTGAATGTTCTTTCCTCTAGATTCAAGGTGCGTAGCTTGCACACATACCTTATGTAAATTGTTTGGATTGAACATAAGAATAGTATGTTTCAAATAGGAATGTAAACCCCCAATATATTTCAGCAGCATATCTTGGGAATTCAAATTTACTCCTAACAACAAAGCCCTTTTCCTAAACTCATGTATATAATCTTGGATTGTTTGGCCTTTAAGCTTCCTAAAATTGTGCCAACTCATAATGGCTTTTTGCATATAGGCTAAAGGATAAAAATATCTTTTAATTGCAGAAACAAATTCAACCCAAGTAATGGATATCTTACAATGGATTCATGTTTCCTCCTGAGTCTTTGCTTCCCACCAGACTAATTCTTCTCCTTCTAGCCTCAATGAAGCCAATTGGATCTTTATGTCATCTTCTTGAAGGTTCTAAATTCTACAGTATACCTCCAACTATCAAATCCAATTGTCCAACATTTTTGCATTCACCTCTCCATTGTACATGGGAAGTTCAAACTTAATGTCCAATTTAAGTAAGGGAGTCTTTCCCTTTGGGGTTTTTGAATGAGTATGGGCAGTTTTCGTGGTGGTAGTGGAAGATGATGTTGCCTGAGATGATGAAGATGATGAGGAAGATGATGAGGATGGTGGAGGTGGAGGTGGATTTCCACCATTCCCATTTGAATCCTTCTTCTCATCTTTTTTATCTTTTGAGCTTCCTTCTCCATGTGGAGGTTTAGAACTCTCTCCAACCATTCTAGTGTTCCTCTCTTCATAGAGGACTTTAACCATCTTAGTTAAAGTGAAGAAATCTTTCTTGAATTATTCCTCTTCTGAAGAAGGACCTTCAGGCTCTCTTTCTCTAGACATAATAGTTGTGGATTGAGGCTCAGAAACTGATATTGTTTGTACCTCTTCAATCTCAGTTGAAGGAAAAACTTGAGGAGTTTCAAGTGCAGCTGGAATTGGAACTGTGGGTGGTGGAGATTGTGGCCTTGTGGCTCTCCTTCTTTTGGGCATTACCTCGGGAGTTTCTACCAATAGCTTAATTAGTGTTTAATTGCGCTTATTTAATCACTAAACGTGATTAGCGCAAACAATTAGCCAAACAGGTAGCCAAAACTCTGTTTGCATGTTCACATGTGGTGCTTAATTGTCGCATTAATCGTCGAGGATAACACTAACCATAACCGTCGGTGGTAGAGCACATTGATATGTTGTTGTTACCTCATGGTTTTTGACCCTATCGCACTATCTATTTGATGTATCAACAATTGTGTTCACTTGTGGAGACCATTTGCGGTGTTGGTGAACTATCCGTTGGGTTAAAACTAACCGTGACTATGATGTTTGTTCTTGTGATCACATGCAAAGGGTTGTCCTACGGGATGGCCCTGCTAATCGCCTGCTCCAACATTGATAAACTTTAAATATATGTGAAGAGCTTATGGGGTAATAACCACAGTGCTAGCGGAGTTGGTATGTGGCTTGGACTGCGGAGGGGAGGTCATGGGGTCGAAACTTGGTGCCTCCACAATAATTTTGTTGAACTATGCCGAGCCCTTAGACCATTAGGAGGTGCCACGTGGCAGCCTCCAGGCTTGCCACATGGAATTCTTTCATTGGTCCAAAAATAAACCAATCACACTGTGCCAACACACTAATCTGAAACACAATGAACAGATGCCACTTGTCCATCTGTGATTCATTGTTGACCATCATTGACCCTACCTAGTCACTTTCCATGTCAACATTATGGACTGCTAACTGTGCAGTGACTGGGCATTTTGTTTTTGCAAATTTAGCCTATTTAGCAAAGCGATGAGAACACAATAACTTTCTCATATGAACTCGGTTTTCGATGAAACAAGTTGTGTTAGGATCATTTTTTTGAGACAGACCTGGTCGTTTAAGTTTCGAGCCATTCTGAGAAATTTTATTTTTGAGGTAAATACTAAGCACCTGATCACCAACCTTTTTCCCCTTGGTATACAACTTTTAGTCCTGGAAAAGAAGGGCATTTGTATGTTGCATGATTTTCTTCACAGACTAGGCAGACTTCTATGACACTCAATGGGCATTCATTCCTAGGATGTCTTTTGGTGCATATAAGGTATAAAATATCCAGTGCCATTTCTGCTTCCTCCTACTTTCTTTTGATTTTCATTGTATCCATTTGCAATGAAAAGTTGTGCAACATTTCACTCTTTAAATCCTCCAACATGTTTCTTATCTCATTCTTTATGGATGTTATGGAGGGAGAGGAACTGACCAAGCCTTGACTAGCCCTACCCTTCTTCCTGGTGGCCCTAGATGGATTATTTAATAAAATTTTAATGTCATCATAGTATAATTGATAGATATATCCTCCAGACAGCATGCTGAGGGTTTCCAACATATCCTCCCCGATCCCTCGGAGAAGAACTATATTGAGTGACTCAGGATCAATGGTATAGTTGGCCCTCCTATAACTGAGTTGAAATCTCTCCTCATAGTCCTCTAGGGACTCATCAAGTCTGAGAGTCATCCTAAATGTTTCTTCCTTGGTTTATTTGGACCTACATCATTCCTTGTACTTTCTATTGAAGGTCTGTTACATTTGGGCCCAGATGATGATGCTACGCCCAGCCAGACCCAGAAACTAGCACAAGGCTGCATCTTTAAGGGTAGAGGGGAATAACTTCAACTTCTACTCATCAGAGGCATAGTTATAGGTCCTACAAAGAACAAAAAATTCAAACATGAAGGTGTCAGGATCCTCAAAGCTTAATCCATGCAAGTGTGAAAGGGAAGTAGGTCTTATATTCTTCATTCTAACCTCTCCGTTGGTCTCTTTGATAGGGAAAACCTCAGTTTCCTTGTTTTCAGCCATAATTTGGGTAGGTGAAGTGGGTTATTCTTCTTCCCCCACAGGTTCTTCAAAAACTTCAGGTTGCTCACCTAGAGGGTCTTCTAACGCTCCTGCAGTTAGAGAGGGAAGCTCACAGTCACTAAAGAAGAGTGAAGGTTAATTGTTTGAGGGTGTGGAGGTTTTTTGTAATAATTTTCCTTGATTATCTCTATTTGCACGAGGCATGAAATATTTTTATTTTTTATTTTCACTTTTTCAAAAATCATGGTATGAAAAACAGAAAACAATGCTCAAGCAGAAACAAAATCTACTTAGACACCTCCTCTGCAATGGTGCCAACATGTTGAGCCCTGGTATTACACCATAAGTGTTGCAACTCCCAAGGAATCCTCAACTCAAATTTTCAACCCGAGGTTCGTACAAATTCAGAGGGGATAGTGCTATATGCACAGCAGATTGAATTCCACTCATAGTACCCTCAGTCATGACATTAGATCAAAGTACTTAGAGATCATTCCTCCTACTAAACTATAATGAAATATTGTCGATGAAAGTGCAATTGAAAACTAATTCTAAATATGAAAGTGAAAATACAATTTTCTCAACTTGTATATGCTAATTAATCAATTCATGAAAGGACAAGGGCTAATCTACTTGCAGAAAGAAAGTTATTTTATCTTAAAAAATTCATCAAACTACCAAATCTGCTTGCAGAATGGAAGCTACTTTATCTTTCATAATTCGTCGAACTACCAAGAAGATTGCATGTATCATCTACCTAGTTCACACTTGCTTGAAAATCAGAAGCCTACTTGCATCATACTTGTGATGAAAAAAACTAATTCTATTATGTTTTGCAGTGAGAAAAAGGAATGGTTGGAGTGGCCCGGGAGCTTCTCCTCATCATCAAATCATAGATAGGGGTCATTATTCATCTTGACTAAGCTAAAGTTGAAGTGGGGATCAAAAATGGTGAAGCAAAGTGGTGCTACAAGCTTGCTATAGGTGGCTACCATAGGAGGTCTTGTATTGCTACAAGAGGGCTTGTAATGCTACAGGAGGGGTTCCAAGAGGTTTTTGAGGGTGAAAATTATGTCTTAAGGGTATGGATAGGTGGATGGAGGTTGAATAAAATAAAGGGAGGTTGGGCTGAGCCCCCTAGCCAAGCTCAAGACCTCTTAGAGGTCTGTCTTGTACTAGGATGAATGGTGACAGTGTCCTAAGTTTACTAGGTAAAATGACTTATGGAAACAAAGTTCTGGGATAGAATTGAAGGTGGAAAGAGAAGATGGAGTCTAATATGGAAGTGGAAAAGGTACCCTTCCATGTATATCAACACAACCCTATAATAAATGACATGCATACATCCATTGATAATTGACAAAATGATATAACCTATGATGGAAAAGATGAGTTGAATTTAAATACCATCTATTTTATTCCATAACACTAATATAATCACTAAACTAACTTCTAAGCTACATAAAGAAAATGTAAAGCAAAACAACTAACATTCATCTATTTCCAAGAAATCATAAACACAATATTTTTGGACGGAAATTGTGAATCCTTCCAATAATTCTCCCACAAGAGAGGTGATGTATAATTTTGCAACCACGGGTTTTTATAGCCTTATCTATACTGAAATGAAAGAAACTATGAACGTCTTCGAATCGAGGAGAAAACATAAGTAGAAAAAGAGGGACCAAAGCCTCTAGGTTGGGCCCAAACCCAAGGGTCTCATCCCTATGAAACTAACTTATATACAACTTAAAATCCAACTTCTCATTATCAAAAAGTAAAGGTCTCATACATGATAGAAAAGTTCAAAATGACAATGTCAAGCTTCAAGCTCAATAGCTACACCTAAATGGATAAAAACTTTGAATCCTCATGAGATTTTTTTCTTGTTTATTTATACAAAAGGGCAGTTGATAGCATCTCCTTGAAAGTAGGAGTCATTCCCTCCTTGATCTCGAGAAATGGTGGATCTTGTCCCTCTTGAGCTTCACTTGGATTAGGAGTCAATCAACTGCCAATGAATTCGAACTAGGGAGAGAGGATGTTGTGATCCCATGCTGAGTTAGGGAGTTAAGAAGGTGGAAAAACCTCGTAGATTCTCTCCTGGTTTTCTCCATCAATCCCATGCATAGTAATTGCCTCAAAAATTCTTTGTTTTCCTGCAATTAAACCACACTAGGCCACATACTATGAAAAAACACCTTTTACTCCTACTAAGCATAATATAACAAAAAAAATTGAATTAATGTGAGAGAAGGATAGTTTTAAGGCTATAGGATGGCATGATGATCTTAAAAATATACCTATTGATGGAACTCATCACTTAGTATTTGGAGCAATAAGGAAAAGGAAAAGCATGAGAATGTAAGACGACATCGGCATCATTTCCTTGCTAGTTTTGGCATGCATGGCACATGCATGTGGTTTCTTGGTCATGATTTGTAACCAGTATGGAGGATTTCTTTTATTGACAATGGATTTGATTAGCCTTGCCATTTCCTAGATAGCCATGGTTTTGTGCATTTTATCTTTGTTTTTTGGTTGGTGCTCATGTTCCTTTGGTTGTGGGTTGAGTTACTAGTTCTTGGAAACCTTGGTTGGACAAATGCTATAGAAGCACTGTAACAACTTGGGTTGAGTTACTAGTCCTAGAAGCCTTGGTTGGACAAATTCTCTGGAAGTCCTTGGTGGGTTGAATTACTAGTCCTATAGGCCCTAATTGGAAAAACACTCTAGAATCCTGACAATAGTTGTGGGTTTAGTTACTAGTCCTAAAAGCCCTGGTTAGAACAAATGCTCTAGAACCCTTAATAGCTTGGGTAGATACCAATATGGTGATGGTTAGTGATGTCTGACCGTGATTTGGAATCACTGGTTGAGGGTTGAGGTGGCTTGGCCTCTGGAAACCCTAGTTTGATTTTGTTTTATTTTTCCATGAGATCCCACAATCATGCTTGTAATATGGCACGGGGGTGATTGGCTGAAAGAAAGATTTGGTTCATCCAATCTATAGTCGAGTGGTCCGTGGAAGTCCTAAACCTAGTTGGATTATGCATTCATTAAAAATAGTTCCTTCTCTTTGGTATTTAGTGTGTAAATGTATTGATTCATATGTGATTCTTATGTTTGTTATATGCTTGTTATTTTTGTTGGTTGTATGTTGGTTAAGAGTGTGTTTTATGATAGACTTGATGTATGGTTCTCACCATGTTTTGATTTTCAAATGAATGGAAAATGAATATATTACCTAATAGATGATAATTCATCTATTGTGATAGAGCAACAATGCTTCTTTATGAATCTCATATAATTATGATACCCCTATGCTCAGATCTATTGTTATGGCCTGTAGATTACATATTTGTGACAATGTTGATGAAATGCATGTCATGGCTAGTAGGACTAAGATCAAGTACTTGTACCAATTATTGTATTAGTAGACGTATTCCATTAATATCTATCATTTCTGAAAGTTTCATGAAGTTTTGGGCACTTACCTGAGTCCTGGCCCTGAAAAAGTGGCACAAAATCTAGGGTCGGTGGATCAAAACTTGTTGAAAAATTCCACAGTCATTGGCATGCCTTGTTGTGAGAGTGACTAGAAGGCCTCAATCACATGCATATCTTGTCATGGGAGCATATCAAGGTCCATATCAGTCAAATGCCAATTTTTCTTAGTGGTTGGTCTACTGGAAGGGTTGGTTGGCTCCTAAAGGTTCTATAGCATATGTGGAGGGTCAAATTGGTTTTGTTTTTTCATTTCTACTTCCTTAACTGTAGATGGGGAGTTTAATAACATCATAGTGGCCTCTCGTCACATGTTTACCCCATAGGATCGGTTAACTTGGGTAAATGTGGGAGGATGGTAGTTACGAAGTGGTATGAGAGCATGGTTCACCCCTTGGACTAGATGGGCGGTGTGTGTTGGTCGTGCATACATGTCAATTACATATGTGTCCCATATGCTTGTGGTTTATGTTCTTGTTTCATATGCCTGGCACTGGTCATATTTGCAATGGTGTCGTCATGTGAAAAGTTAGTGGTTTTTTTGTTGTATGTGGTTGTCATGAGTGCATGTTGTTGTAGGTTTTAATCCCGTATAGAAATTACCTGCATACTAATTCTAAAACATATAAAATAAACAATAGCGAGAACATAACACATAAAACAAATATGCACAGAGATTTTCCCCTGGATCCCAAAACCGGGACTACCAGCTTGATTTTTCATTATTTTCCTTTCAATGTTACAATACATATTTATACATGCCGAAGCATCCAATACCATGGACCGAAAACCATCGCGCCCAAAACCATGTTCGAAAACCATGCACAAAACCATAGGTATGTCTGCACACCTAATATAAGGTCCAAAAAAAAAATTCCAAGGGGCGCTGCCCTAGACCCCATAGAGGGGGGCTACCGCCCCCCTCAAACCCCCTTGTGACCCCCCACTATGCAATCGATGCAACGAAGGGGGGGCTTTGCCCCCCCTCTAACCCCCTGGTTAACTAGGGGGGCTAGTCATGGAAAGAATCTAACAAAACCCAACATTCTCCCACTTGTTGTTTTCTTTCCACAAGGGTCCATAGGAGAGCTTAGTCATTTATCCATCCTTGCAACGCCCATTGTTTCTCTACACCAAGAGAACTTCTCAGAGCTCACATATTTTTTCAATGCATCTATAGTATTCTTCAAAGTGTCCTCCTTTACCAGCAACACCTTTTTTCCTTCTATCATATCCCTCACAAAGTGATACTGAACATCAATGTGCTTTGTCTTTGAATGATAAGAAGGGTTCTTTGCCAAGAAAATTTCACTTTGGCTATCACATTCTATCCTTATAGCTCCCTGTACTAACCCCATACTTGAACACAATATCTGCAACCAAACTACTTCCTTGCTTGCATGAGTGGCTGCCATGTATTCTGCCTCTGTAGTTGATAGTGCCACTACAGATTATTTCTTACTCATCCAACTGACTCCACCTCCAAATAGGTTAAACACATACCCACTTGTAGATCTTCTCTGATCCAGATCTCTAGCCCAGTCTCCATCAACAAAGCCACGAATATCCAACACTCTATCCAATCCTGGTCTTCATTGGTAGCACAAAACATAATCACTAGTGCCACGCAAATACTTGAAAACCCACTTCACTGTTGTCCAATGCTCCTTTCCTGGTTTTGACATAAACCTTCTCAATACTCCCACTGTATGTGCAATGTCTAGTCTAGTATAGACCATCGCATACATCAGGTTATCGACTGCACTTGCATATGGAACACAGGACATGTCCTCTTCCTCTTCTTGTGTCTTGGGACACTATTCAGCAGATACCTTTACACCTACAGGAATAGGAACCTTCACTTGTTTACTATCCTGCATATTAAACCTCTGCAGTATTGTCTCGACATACTTCCTTTGATTTAACTAGATTTTCCTCTTTGCCCGAATTCTTTTAATTTCCATGCCCAAAATATAGTTTATAGTACCAAGATATTTCATGTCAAATTTGGAGGACAATTGGGTCTTCAAATCTTGGATAATTTCTTTGTCATTTCAAACCAGCAACATATCATCCACATACAATACCAGATAAATAACATGGTCACCAATTAATTTAAAATACACACAGTGATCTGCTTTTCTTCTGTGAAGACAACTCCTCATATAAATGTATCAAATTTATGATACCACATCCTTGGTGACCGTCTTAACCCATACAAAGACTTCTTTAACTTCTATACCATTTCTTTCTTACCCTTCACCGCAAAGCCTTCAGGTTGCTTCATGTAGATCTCCTCTTCGATCCCCACAAATAAATGTTGTCTTCACATCCATCTATTCTACCTCAAAATCAAAAGTAGCAGCAACAGATAAAATTAATCTAATAGAAGCTACCTTGGCAACAGGAGAAAAAATATCACTAAAATCAATTCCCGACACCTGGGAATAACCTTTTACTACCAACTGAGCTTTGTATTTCTCCACCTTTCCTTCTGCATTTGTCTTCTTCTTGAACACCCATTTTCTGCCAATGGGTTTCCTTCTAGCCGGCAACTCCACCAGATCCCAAGCCTCATTTTTGTGCAAAGATGCCATTTTATCAACCATGGCCTCTTTCCAGTGTTTTTCATCCTCTGAATCTACTTCTTCCTTCACAGTTCTAGGATCATCATCAATAATAGATAAAGCAAATTTTGAATAGAAAGCAGATGGAATATACCTTTCTAGCTTCCTTCTTTCTCAAACTGATCTTCTCACAACCGAAATTCATGGCTCTTCATCTTCTGATTTCTCTTCTGCTGTAGAGTATGATTCTTCCTCCTTTAGCTCAAACTCTATCTTCTCAGGTTCCTTTGATGGGACTGGTAAGAAACCCTCTCTTTCACTTATGAGGGTATTTACATGTTCCTTTGACCAGGTAACATTTTGTCTCCACTGCCTCTGCCCAGAATTCTTGTCCTAACCCAACACCACTGAGCATGCTTCTTTCCCTTTCCATCAACGTCTTGTTCATTCTTTTTGCAACTCCATTTTTCTCAGGTGTGTATGGAGTAGTATTATGTCGTGCTATACCACGCTTCTTAAAGAATTATTCAAATTCCTTGCTGCAAAACTCTCCACCGTTATCTGTCCTCAACAGCTTTATCTTCTTCTATGTCTAGTTTTCCACCAGAGCCTTAAATTATTTAAACATGTCAAAGACTTCAGATTTCTTCTTGAGGAAATATATCCATGTATTCCTTGAGAAGTCATCTATAAATGATACATAGTACACAAACTTACCCAAGTGATGGAACCTTCATAGGTCTAAACACATCATTGTGCACAAGCTCTAATATTTGTTTCACCCTCTTACCACCAGAGGGGAAACTCACCCGATTCTACTTCCCATATACACAATTTTCACAGAAATCAAAATCCATAGAGCTATTAGTCATACCTTATAACATACCTTTAACATGAAGTATTCGAAGGCCCTTATCTCCAATATTTCCAAGCCTTTGCTGCCATAGCAAGGTCTTTTCTCCAGAGACCACTAGATTTTCTGCTCCACTTTCAGGAATTACAGAACTATTGTACCCATCAATAATAGTGCTTCCTTGCAGCTTGTAAAAAGTTCCAATCTGAACTCCCCGCATCAATACTGATGATTCCTGAACCATCTTGCAGGTATCCTTCTCAAGCACTACTTTTACACCTGCATCATCCATCTTGCTTACAGAAATTAGATTTCTGGCCAATGCAGGAATATGTAGAACACCTGGAAGTGTTCTAACCCTTCCACCTTGCAACTTAAACTTTAATTTTCTGCGACCAACGATTCTAGCCTTCTTATCATCCCCTAAGAAGACATCACCACCATCGTATTTCTCATACTTGTAGAACCACTCTCTATGGGGAGTGAAGTGAAAGGATGCACCTAATTCAATCAACCATGCCTCGTGATCTACATGTGAACTTGAAGAAGCCAAGTACACATCCCCAACTTCATTTGAGGTGGTTTTCACCTCTGTAGAAGGAGCATCATCAGATCCCATTCCTTTTTCAGGAGCTTTAGATTTACTGTCCCTTTTGTAATGCGCTTCCTTTCTACATTTCTAGCACACCGCCTTTACAGGTTTTCCTAGAGATTTAGATCTCCCACTCAATGTCTTAATTTTGTTTTTTTTTTTCTGGGACCATCCTTATACAGACAAGGCATCACCATTCTGGCTCTCCATATTTTTCTGTCTAGTCTCCTCTGTCAACAATGATGAGACTATTTCATCAAACTGCAAAGCAGATTCATTTATACCTATTGCAATAACCAGACTATCCCACGAATCTGGAAGAGAACACAACAAATTGATGCACTTATCTTCATCCAAAATTTTAATATCAACAAATAATGACTTACTTACCACAGTATTAAATGCGTTCAGATGCTCTGTCACCGAGTCTCCATCTTTCATCCTCACGTTATACAACTTTTTCCATAGGAACAGTTTATTCACCAGAGACTTAGATTGGTACAAAGTCCCTAACTTGTCCCACAAAGCCTTCGTCGTGGCTTCCCCTGACACATTCAACAATACTGAATCTGAGACACACAATCGTATTGTGCTCTTTTCCTTCCGATCCAACTTCTTCCATTCTTCATCGAACACTCCCGTTGGTTTAGTACCTGAATCTACCACGATCCGCTGATCTTTATCCACCAACAGATCCTCCATCTTGTGTTTCCATAACTCAAAACTATGACATTAAATTTCCTGATCTCTATCTTTCCACTGCTCACCATCTTCTTTCACCACCAGAATTTATCCCGTAGATATTCCATTGAACAGGGGCTACCACAGACCTGAGCGAAACCCTTCAGCAACAAAGGCGTCACCTTGAAGCCAAAACAACTCTGATACCAAATGTAGGTTTTAACCGCACACATAAATTACCTGCATACAAACTCTAAAAAATAGAAAATAAACAATAGTGAGAGCGTAACACATAAAACAAATATACAAAGAGATTTTCCACTGGATCCCAAAACCGGGACTACCAAATTGATTTTTCATTATTTTCCTTTCAATGTTACAATACATATTTATACATGCTGAAGCATCCAATACCATGGACTGAAAACCATCGCGCCCAAAACCATGTGCGAAAACCATGCACAAAACCATAGGTAGGTCCGCCCACCTAACATAGGGTCCAAAAAAAAATTCCCCAGGGTGTTGCCTCGGACCTCATAGAGGGAGGCTACCCACTCCTCTCAAACCCCATGGACAGGGGGGCTATCGCCCCCCCTCTAACCCCCTGGTTAACTAGGGTGGCTTCTCATGGAAAGAACCTAACACAACCCAACAGTTGGTTGTGCATTGGTCATGCATGTCAGTGTTTATATGTTGTTATGAATACATTGGCATGGTGATAGTTGTCGTGCATGAGGTCGGTAATCGGTTGGTATGGCCATGCATTGATGACTACATAATCATTGAAATGATGATTAAATGTTGATATGATTATGTTTATATATGTATTGCGCTAATTTGGTTGGTCTTGCAGATGAGATATCCTCCCCAAACTAAACTGAGGTATGTTGGTGTGTTTATGATTTGGTTTAGTAATTGACATGATATAACTTACATGAATAGAATATCAAATATGAATAGCAATATGGTATACTAAAACTCACAAGATTCTCCCTATAAATCAAATGAGCAGCATGGTGAGGGATATTATCCTGACTTAGCAGACACTTTGAGAAGTTTTAAGGTGGAAATAAGGAGTTGCAAAGAAGATAATGACTGGATCATTCAATCACAAGAGAGACTTCTAGGGAACAGGAGAAAAAATCATAGGTCAATGTGGTGATTCTTCAGAGCTTGTGAGACTTACAGAGACAGGGGCCACTTATAATCAGTCATGGATAGCAGGATATGACTAATAGAGCATATGGTAATAGGTCACATGGTGGGCACAAGCTGGATAGAGATGACATGGTTAGAGATGGGAGATTCTTGGACACACCTGATAGATGAGGTAGTGGACTTGGATTTACTCTAGTTCTGGTTCATACATGTATCATGGTCATCATCATTATCATCCTTACAGAAGGAGTAACAAGGGACATTTGTTGGGTGATTTCAAGAAAGCAAATACACCTACAGTTGATGGAGAAATGAACAAGCCATAGGATTTCGAAGCATGGTCCAGAAGGTCATGAATCCATGGGATCAGGTACCTATTCCGGCAAATGATCTTGTTCAGTGCCCAATAATACAAAGTCTCCAAGTCCCATCCTTCTTCTGTACCAAAATGATCGGGCCCCCACAAGGCGATGAACTTGGCCAAATGCGACTTTTTTGCAATAGCTCCCAAATTTTCCTCTTGATTTCATTGTTCTCGAGAACAGAGTGTCGATAGATTAGTCCATTGGGTAATGGCGCACCTTGGGTTACATCAATGGAGTGCTTGACCTGACAGTGCAGAGGTACCCCCGCAGGGGAGGTAAAGATGTCCTCATACTCCTCCACAATCTTGTCCATATGTTGTTGCCGTGTGGAGGGGCCTTGTCTGGAGGTCGTGGCCACTGTTTTCTTCTTTCCTTGAGGACGTATCATCAGGAAAACAAATTTCCCAGTTTTTGAAATTAGCTTACTACATTGTTTTCCAGTAACCAGAGAGATGGCGGTAGGCGAGGCTACCTCCAATATCCTGTACAACTTATTTCCTAATGTAACAATAATAGCGCGAGGCCTTGACTCATACATAGCATGTCGCTTCCACAAGTATGGTTGGCCTAATAATACATCACAAACATGAAGGGGAGAAACGTCAAATAATGCCTCATCCATGAAGGGCTTGATGTTGTATGGAAGGCAACATTGTTGGCTCACGTGCAAATCCTATCCTTGGTGAAGCCACCTGATTGTGTACAGTTGTGGGTGTGATGTGGTCGGTAAGCCCAGCTACTTCATGACCTCTTCTACAATGAGGTTATTTTTGCTTCCGCTGTCGACAATGAACTGTAGTGAGGAACCCTTTACCCACATCTAGTAGTGGAAGAGACGCTCCTTCTCCTCTGGATCTTTGGGTTCCTCCTTTTGGATCCTTGTGGTGGTGATGGTGGCGTTGAGCTCTGCATCAATAATCTGCTTCCCTTTGTCATTCCCCTTGTCAGGTTCTAACTCAGAGTCAGAACATGCTTCTGATTCTAAAGCCTTTAGCTCGGCCACTAGTGATTTCTTGGCCAAACACTCGCTTGTATTGTGGGTGGAGCTCTTATGGAACTCACACCACTTTCTAGCGTCCTCCTTTGGCTTTGCAGTGTTGTCCTTTTCTTGTGGCCTTGGCGGGTTGTCCCGGGCTATCCCGCCTTGGATTTGTCCTTTGTCTTGCGGTTTGGGGACACCTTTCCCTTGCTTCGGATTCACAGATCCAAAGTCTCGCTTCTTCTGTTTAAACTTCTGCTCAATCTTGACAGTGTATCAGTACGTCGTGCCAAGTGAGGAGATGTCCAGGAAATCCATCTCGTCCTGGATGTAACTATGTAGGCAGCTGTAGTACTAGAGTAGCAAATGTTTCTTAGAATCCTAGATGCCCAACTTCGTGCACAATGTATGAAAAACATTGGTAAACTCCAGCACATCTTGGTCCCTTCCTTGCCACAATGTGGTCCACTTTATGTATTTGTGCTCATAGCTCCCCATAGGGTAGTATTACTCCTTGATGGCATCCCAGAATGAATTCCAAGTGGGAGCGGCTGAAAATAGTGAGTTTTTACTTTCATCCTTCTACTCACAATAGGTTTCCCACCAGTCCTTGACGCGGGGGGCGGCTTTAAGAAGAAAAAAAGTAATATTTTCTCGGCTGGAAAAATCATGAATAGAAAAATATCCTTCTAACAGATTCAACCATTTACCTATGGCATCTGCATCTATTTGGCCCTCAAATATGGGAATGTCAAAGTTTACTTGTACCTTAAAATGTGTGCAGTCTCCAGAGTGGCTATTGGATGTGGACACTGTGGAGTACAAAAGAAGATATGTTTTTATTGATCATTTTGTCATCTTTTCTTTAAAACTCATAACCTCTTTGCATCATGAACTAGGTAGATAATAAGAAATCATGATAAAATCTAAGGGATTTATAGGCAACACAAAACTACTAATAATTGCCATTTCTTATGCAGAAAAAAGGAAAAATGAAAGATTTCTGTCCCAAAGAAAAAGACAAGGCAAAGTTAACTATTGTCCTTTTGGCAGGGAACCACATGCAAACAAGGCGATCCAAATTGAAGCGTATCAGCCAAGGAAGGGAAAAGGAGATATCGAATCGGTGCAAGGAAACAAATGGATAACTGGGAATTAACAGTTTGGTGAATCCCTCAGGATCCTTTGATCCTGAGGGATCGCTATCTTAACTATTTTTGCATCATTGATATCTCCGCTCAGCTGTTATAAAAAGGGGCAGCACTGCTAGCCCGGGGGGATGACCTGTTGTTGTTTTTATGTAACTTTCCTTTGTATTTGAAACTTTGATCATCGACTCTCGTTGAGAATTGATCCACTGTAACTTTACTTTGATGCTTTAATATAAATCCGGTTGCTGTTCCATCTGTGATCTTGGAATAATCTCAAGCGGTGTGTCCCTGGAGGCTAAGTGCCCGGCCTTGGTGGAACACTTGCTCCTGTACCATTATCTTTAATTCATGCATGGTTTTCATTATTAGCATTGTTCGGTAATTTGATGTGGTTTTGTTATTTTACATCACAATTCTGTTATTTTTTATTTATGTTCAAATGAGCAATATCGTTCTCTGTGACAGGAATGTCGTATTTCTGACTTTGTAACGCATTGTTGTTCCTTTAGTCATTGATATAACATTGCTATTCCTTACAGAATTCTATTGTTGTTCAATTTCAGAGTAACTGTGTTGTAACATTCATAAGTTGGTATTATTGTATTCATCTATGGTTTACACTTAATTGCGATTGTTGTTCAACTGACATTGTTGTTCCATTACGAATTACGATTGTTATTCTTTGTAACTGAGATTGATATTTGTGGCATCGAAATTAGATTACTGTTTCTCTCAATATTAACACATGTCGTGTGTGTTATTTATTTTGGTTCATTGTACATTTACATTTGGCTCTAAGTGTTGTTCGATATTTCATTGCTAATCAGTTTCCGTTCTATTTCCGTTTGTTGTCTGATTTATTCTTAGAGTAAAGATTGCTATCTGATTTCTGTAGGATACGCTTACTGCACCTATTTCTGTGGATTAAGGTTTTGTTGTTTGTAAGAACTAGTTGTTGTTCCATTTCCTAGTTGTTGTTCCATTTCCTGTTATTTGCGTTATCATTGCTTTGGTGTGCAGAACGATCTGAAACTGTAGTGAGCATTAACATTTGTTGTCTAGTTCCCAGGTTGATGATCTATTCCTTGATTATCTTTAGTTGCATCAGTTTATAGAGGGAAGAGTTATTGTTACTGTACCCTTGACTTGTAATTTACTTAGTCTTCTGAATGCATGATTCAATTCTTAAAGTGCTTTGTTGTAAGTAGATCTTGTTTAAGCATCCGTTTTGCTCTTGTATTCTGAGCACTATACTACTAGCATTACTCTGACAAATGACCACCTCAAACTGAGTACACTCTTTGAGATAACAAATCGTTCCTAGATTGATAAGTCAATGTGAGGTAAATAGAGGTGAAAAAGACCCTTTTCACTGCTCGACATTTTGGCACCATTGCCGGGGAAGAGTGTAGCCATTAGTTTCTTTTCCAGAGTAGTGTAAGAACATGTTAGGAAAGAATTGGGTTTTAAAAATGAAAGGTAAGAACCTGTGTGTGGAGTATGTAATAGCCCTACTCCCCTGCCCGCTTTCCTGCAGATTTGTTTCTATTTTGTTTGGGTAGAACTTAGCAGTTGATTTGTGTGCATGACTAAGCAGAAAAAGCCTAAAAAGAATCCCAAACCTCTACCCAAGCCTGATAAAGCTAAGGGGCCGGTGACCCTTGGCCGATCGACCTTTATAGACGAAATCCTTAAGAAAGCAGAATCTTAGCCTTCAATAGGACCTAGAAGAGTTACTTCTAGATAGCCTACTAGTTCCCTTCAGGCCACAGAATCACCATCTGTAGCCTTTGCTGAGGTGCGTAGTCAAACTGAAGAGCAAGATTTTCAAGAAATTGAAAATTCTAGCACAAAATCATTGCAAGAAGGGAACCTTAGAAACCTCTGTGAAGGAAGAGGAGAAACAGGAGAGACTGAAGAACCAAGATCTCCTCTTGGGGTAATTCAGCCGCTAAGCAGCCCAGATAAGGGAAGTGCTGCAAAAATCATTTATAACGAAGTTGAAGAAACTCAAGAACCTGAACCCCCCCAGACATTAGGCACTCTCATCATCCCAGATAAAGGAAGTGATGTTAAGGCCATTCCCGTTAGAGCCATTCCCCCTCGACAACCTAGGAATACCCTCCTAGATATCCCAGAAGGTTATTGGTATATATTTGACCAAATGGCCCAGAACCAGCCAAACACCCAAACCTCTACACTGCAATACCCCATTGTGGATACTACAACTAATGCACCTATGAAAGTAATTCCTCTCTAGCATATCCCTACATTCCATGGCCTTACATCAGAAGATCCAGATGCATTCTTATTCGAATTCGATGTGCTATGTAGAGGATATGACTATACCACCGATCCCCAGAAACTGAAATTATTTCCCTCTACATTAAAAGGGGCTGCTCTAAGATGGTTTATGGGATTGGGTGGTGGTGTTATAAATAACTGGGACCAAATGAAAGAGACTTTTCTAAAAAAATATTAGGATTATTGTAGGTCTAGAGAGTTAAAGGATGAAATATTTCAGATGGTAGCTAGACCAAATGAAACATTAGAAGAGTACGTTGAACGTTTCCAGTATAATCTTCAAATATCTCCTTATGCATCATTAACCTTACTTGATAATGTATTAAAAACAACATTAATTAGGGGAATGAAGTAACAATTGATTGAAACACTAAATATTATGGGAAAAGGAGATATTTATCAGGAAAATTTTGCTGACATTATTAATCTATGTATCAGGAGCTCGAGAGGCAGCGCAAGATTGAAACCAGCAAAACATGATCGGTTTGCAAGAGATAACAGAATTTTGGCAGAAGGAGTAACTCGTGCAGAAATTGGAAATTTATTAGAGAATTTTAAAACTAACATATTTGGGACACTGACAACACAACTTGATATTATGCAGGCCAAACAAAAGCAAGCAGAGGAAGAACAAAATTTGGCAATCTTCTGTCCCAGATGCAGAAAGAAACACAGCCATAAGGAGTGTCCATTAGATGCAGTCCAAGTTTGCACCATTTGTACAAAAGATCACTCTGCAGAGAGTTGTCCCTCACTTCCTAGATTGAAAGCAGTATACAAGGAAGCAGAAGAAGAACCAGAATCAGTGTATCTACTCAGTCAGCGTCTTCAATGGCAGCCGCGACAATCAGGTATGTTCTCAGAACCAGCTTCTTATTTTCAACCCCCACAATATCATGCTCAACAATATAATACAATGTGGAAAAATCAACCTCCCTTCCGAATTGGTCACAGAAATCATTCCCTTCATCATCTCCATGGCCGAATCAAGCAAGCCAACCCAATTGGCCAAATTTTCCCTATGCCCCACCATATTGGCAAAACAATGTATATCCAGCACAATGGACCCCTCCTACTTCACAGATTCAAGCCTGGAAGAAAAAATTGGCAAAGACCGATGAATCAACTAGTAGGAACCATCCCGCTCCCTCAACCTACACTGCCAGCATTACAACAAAACCCCCAGTCTAACTTAAGACCGCAATTCCCAGCTCAACCCAACCCCAATCCAAATAACAGACCAATCCAATCCATTCAAATAATTGAAACACTGGAGATAGGAACCGATCTAAGGGAGTGTAATGACCTTCAATTAAGATCTGGGCATATCATTGAAACAGAGGGAGATAAAACAGCTCAAGTTGAAAATAAGTTACCTATAGAAAAACCGCTACCAGAAGAGGACGTGATCAGACAACAAATTCATGATCCAGCAACCACATCCTCCCCCCCATTCCCAGAACGATTAACTATACCTTGACCTATACAATATCCTCATTTTGACATACTGGGAGAACTAGAAAATATGTACATAAAAATCCCACTCCTCCAATCCATTCAAGATATCCCGATATATGCAAAGATTATCAAAGAGTTATGTATAAAGAAACCAAGGAGGAAAATAACAAATAACTCAAAAGTCCAAGTAGTTGGCACTTTATCCGACTTATTATCAAGAAAATAAACACCCGTTAAATACGAAGACCCGGGAAATCCAATAGTAACCGTACAAATCAATGCACAAACCTTCTCAAATGCCTTAGTTGATCTAGGAGCTACAATTAATATCTTAACAACCACCACTTGCAAAAAATTGGGCATCACATTAGTAGAACCAACCTCCACTTTACTAGAACTGGCTGACCAATCTGTGGTTAGGCCAGAAGGCACACTACATGATGTCATGGTATCTGTTGACTCCTGGGAGTATCCAGCCGATTTTCTAATAATAAATCCCAAAAACTGACTTGATGGACATCCATTGATTTTAGGCAGACCTTGGCTTGCAACTGCCGATGCTTATATTGGCTACCGACAAGGCAGTATGACCATGACTAGGGGAGCAAATATCAAGAATATAGCTTTATATCCCCCATCATAGCCAAGTGTCACAATAATAAAAACTAACAAGCATCCTGTATCATACCTCACCGAAAATATTAGATCTCCATTAACCATAAAATAGGCCCTCGATTTCAAAGACCAAACAGAAGATGATGCTATCAACAATTTTATTAGCCAAGCTGAACCCAGATCCCACATACAATGTCACATGATAGAAGCAGCATTTGATAATGAATTAGAAGAAGATCCTCTTAAAGATACACACGATCAAACAATACCTACTACCTCTGTCTCAAATAGCAAAATTGTAGAAATTGAGCTAGGAAAGACTTTAAACATTAATTCCAACCTGACGTCCGAACAAGAAAAGAAGCTCATCCAACTACTCAGGAAATACAAAGAAGCATTTGCATGGGACTATCCTGATATGAAAGGAATTGATCCCCAGTTATGTACACACCACATTTACATAGAAAAAGATGTGAGACCTGTTCGCCAACCACAAAGGAGACTTAACCCTCATCTAAAAGACACTGTAAAAGCTGAACTTCAAAAACTTTTAGATGTGAATTTCATCTATCCTATCTCCGATAGTAAAGGGTCTCGCCACTTGTTGTGGTACCAAAGAAGAATGGAAAGTGGAGGATTTGTGTAGATTATAGAGAGCTAAATAAAGCAACACAAAAAGACCACTTTCACCTTCCATTCATTGACCAAGTATTAGACACTTTGGCAGGAAAGAAATTCTTTTCTTTCTTAGATGGCTTCAGCGGATACAATCAGATTCAGATTGCCCCTAAAGACCAAGACAAGACCACTTTTACTTGTCCTTGGGGAACATTTTCCTACAGATTTCTACATTTTGGCTTATGCAGTGCTCCTGCCACATTTCAAAGGGCTAGCCTCAGCATCTTTTCAGATTTAATAAATGAAGGGCTCAAAGTGTACATGGATGAATTTACACCATATGGAGACGATTTTGACCCGGCATTGGACACACTGGAAAAAGTCCTACAGTGTTGCATTGCCATCAGCCTTTGTTTGAGCCATGAAAAATTATATATGATGGTGACTGAAGGAGTTATTCTAGGCCATTATATCTTAGCAGTTGTCATACAGGTAGACCCAGCCAAAATTCAAATAATTTTTCTAATTTCCACTCCTACTACTCAAACAGAGGTAAGAAGTTTTCTTGTATTTTCTGGTTACTATAGAAGATTTATAGAACATTTTTCGCATATTGCTGCACCTCTATATGCATTGACAGGTAATGTTGAATTTCTTTGGACAGAAAAATGCGACCATGCTTTCCAGGATCTGAAGAAGCTTGTGTCAACAGCCCCAGTCCTTTGAGGTCCAAATTGGGACCTGCCATTTCAAATTTCATCAGATGCTTCAGATATAGCTATTGGAGCAGTCCTTGGGCAGAAAGAAGATAAAAAAACATATGCAATTTATTATATTAGCAAGAATTTATCCCCTGCTGAATTAAATTATACCGTTACTGAAAAGGAATTTCTAGCTATAATGCATGTTGTCAATAAGTTCAAGCATTACATTACTAGATATCCTGTTATCTTGTATACAGATCACTCTACCATAAAATATTTAGCAAATAAACCAATCACAAATGGTAGAATAACTAGATGGCTGATCTTATTGCAGGAATTTGATATCACAATCAAGGACTGACCTGGAAAAGAAAATCTTGTAGCTGAATTTCTTTCGCGAATGCCAAAACCAGTGGACGCAGCAACAGTTGAAGATCAATTTCCAGATGAGTATTTGTTTGTTGTCACTGTTAAAACACCCTGGTATGCTGATGTTGTGAATTACTTAGTAGTAGGCAAATTATCGAAACATCTGACCCCCAATGAATGAAAATAGATTGTCCAGTGAAGTGCTCGATTTTCTTGGATCGGGGGTTACCTCTTCCATACAGGGGTAGATATGCACATCAGGAGATGCATCCAGGAGGATGAAATTTTTGACATTTTGAAAGCTTGTCACGACGGACCATGTGGCAGACATTTCGCCAATCGGAGAACTGGACATAAGGTGCTGCAAACAGGGTATTATTAGCCCACGATCTTCAAAGACGCAAAGAAGTCCGTTCAAGCTTGTGACAGTTGCCAAAGATCAGGACGCCCTGGTCAGTCTGACAAAATGCCCCTGAATCCACAGCTAGTTATTGAACCATTCGAGCGATGGGCCCTCGATTTCGTTGGTCCAATTAACCCATCCTCGAACCAGAAAACATATATTTTGGTAGCAATAGAATATGTCACCAAATGGGTTGAAGCAGAGGCATTGTCGAGTGCTACAGAGGATTCCATCACACAGTTCCCGTTCCATATATTTGTTCGATATGGGCTTCCAAGAGATATAATTAAAGATGGTGGACCACAGTTTGCTGGTAACAAGATTGCTACAACACTAAAAAACTATCATATCCAGCACAAAATTACCACTCCATACCACCCATAGGCAAATGTTCAAGTAGAAAGCAGCAACAAAATAATAGAAGCAATCTTAACAAAAACCATTGCGTCACATAAACGCGATTGGGTTGTAATATTACCAGAAGCCTTGTGGGCTTACAAAACAACATGGAGAAGCAATATCGACTATTCACCATACCAATTGGTGTTTGGAAAGGAACCCATCTTTCCCATAGTATTCGAAAGCCAAACACTGTGAACAACACAAGAAGTCGGTCTAGATCTAAACGAGGCACGGATTAATAGATTACAACAGCTTAATGAGTTAGATGAAATCAGGTTCTCTGCCCTTCAAAACACTGCATTAATCCAACAGCAATGAGCTAAATGGCATGACGCTCTCATCAAAAATAAAGTCTTCCGTGAAGGAGATTGGGAGCTCTTATACGATTCCAGGTTTCAGGATTTTTCCGGGAAGCTTCAGTCTTGTTGGCTGGGGCCATATGAAATCCAGAAGGTACGTGATAATGGCACCCTTACTCTAATCACCATTGAAGGATCTGGACATAACTTCAATGCAAACGGCCACCGAGTTCGACTATACCGTAAACCACTTACTCGGGAATCCTTCTACCAGCAACTCCGTGGAGACTCCGACATGCAAATTTTGGAGGAGGAAGAGAAATCTTCCTCACCTCTGGTTCATTAAAGTGATTCAATTGTTCTTACATTTTGTACATAACTTTGTTTTGTTAGCATAAATTATTCTCTGTACATATTTTTTTGTATTTGCACTTTGTTGTTCCTTTTAGAAGAATCAGCAATTCTAAAAGGAACAACACCTTCACCATTTTGTTGTTCCTTTTTTTTCAAAAGAACAACACTTGCATTTTTCTGCTGTTCCTTTTTCAGAAGGAACAGCACTGTCGTTTTTGCTGTTCCTTTTATGAAGGAACAACATTTGTGTTCACTTTTGTTTTTCTATTGTTCATTTTCCAAAGGAACAACACTTTCGTTTTGTTTTTCCTCTTCCAAAGGAACAACACTTTTTGTATTAGCCGTTCCTTTTTCACTTTCATTTTTGTTTTTCCTTTTCCAAAGGAACGACACTTTTGTTTTCTGTTATTCCTTTTCCAAAGGAACAACACTTTTTGTTTCTGCGGTTCCTTTTCCAAAGGAATGGCACTTGCATTTTCTGCTGTTCCTTTTCCAAAGGAACAACACTTTTGGTTTCTATTGTTCCTTTTCCAAAGGAACGACACTTGTGTTTTCTGTTGTTCCTTTTCCAAAGGAACAAGTATTTTTTTGCTCTTCCTTTCTAAAACGACAACAAAATCTCGTATTCCTTTTATTTATGCTTGTTCTCCTTGTTGTTCCAATTAAAGGACCGCTGCTATTCCTCTCAATATATAATAATTTCTAGTCTTTTGGAGCACATCTATACACTTATGCAATGGATACAAAACTAGAGCATATTGAAATCAACAAATTATATAAAATCGCTATTTTTACAAGAAATTTCTTTGAAGTCATAGGAGGAAAGAGGAAAGGACACAATTATTCATCACTTTTTCTATCATTATCCTACTAATACTTATATGATTGGATATCTTTATCTTGGTGGTTCTTTTTTATTTTTTTCCATAATCTTCTTTGATCATTATTAAGGAATAAGAACAAAGGGTATATTTTTCTATTGAGATGTTAAGACTTCTGCCACCATTCCAACTCTTAAGGAGTGTTGAACCACCCTTTGTGTATAAATAGGAAAGTACTTTATAAAAGAAAAAAAAAGAAGAGAAAAATTTCTATATGAGTTGTCAAATGCAGGATAGGGGGTTTCATCAAGAGCCAACCTACATGATCATAAGGAAGAAATTGAAGTGGCATTACCACTATGGCCACCACACTAGGGATATGATCCAAGAGGCACATCAGAAAAAATAAAGAGTCCTTGGAACAGGAGGTCTCATCACGAGCCGGCCTGCCCACCTTTCACTCCTTCCTGGTGAATGGCATTATGGTTTAACTGGTTACCAAGCCAGCATAATGACCTCCATTTTTACGTTGCACAGCACTTCCTAAGCATACACAAAGGATCATGGTTCCATGGGTGAAACAAACAACTCTGTCAAGGTTATGGACACTTGTCGGTAGCAGAGCTCTGTTAATGGTATTGAAGTCAAATTCCTTATACACCAATAGCAATCATCAACACCCTTCTTTGTCTTATACCTTTGTACTACGTCAAATAATTTTACATATATCATTTCCTCGAACCATTAAACACTTGAAAATCTATTATAACCAATCATGATGGAAAAGTCGATCATGACTGCATTAGACGTTTTGGTGCACATCAACTGTCCTATCCTCCCAGCCTCACATCATATCACAACATTCTCCTATTTGTTAAGCGATCCTATTATACACCTCGATTTTGGCAACCTGCTCCTTTTGTAAACATGGCATTTCAGCATACACTATTCCTTTATGGCTCTGTACCATGGCAGTTCGACACGCCACTCCCTCATTTGACAGTCGAGGATGGCCTATCACATTGAAGGGGGGAGGCAAGTGACCTCATAATTTGTTGGTATACGTGTTAGACTATTATTCGGAAAACTTTTACTTGGGAATAGCAAGGCTTAACGGTATATCGTTTTTCAATTTGCATGGCTTGTTGTTCCTAAGCTATTTCCGTATTATGCTCTGCAGCAATTAGCAAGTGACTCAAGATTTGAACGAGCTTTTCTATTTCGTTTTTTTCTCTGTGTTTCTAACAGTTTGAACAGCCTACTATTCCATTGTTGTCTCTGCATTTTACAGTGAGCTAAAACATGGAAGGAAGATCAATTCGGAGAGAACCGCGAGTATTGACAGTTCATGATGCTGCACGGGAAATCCTAGCAAGGGCAGGATGGCTAGTTTATCTTAATCGTTTACATGAATCCAACGAGACCATAGAAATAGAATTATTGTAGAACTTGCAAGAATATCACTCCACAGTAAAGGGGAGACACATAGCAGTCACCAATGACATAATTGCAGAGGTCTCGGGACTGCTAGCCACTAGACCTGTGTGGACTCTAAAGAAGGAGAGACTGCAAAAGATCATAAAAATCTTCCAAGATGAAGGCCAAAACCTGACAGTCAGAGGAAAGGGAGTTCTACCACCAGCATTAGGGGAGCCATGGGCAGAATTGGCGGAGATCATCCAGAGCTACATCACCTGTGAAGACAGGAAAGACATGGTAAGACCACGACACCTTAAACTTTTAGCCATATTAAAACAGAAATTCTCTATGAACTTACCTACATTTTTAAATTCATTACTTCATGATGTTTCCCAAAGCATGAAAATATCACAACATGTAGAATCGGTAGTAAGTCACCATGGGCTGATATGACTGATATTTAACCATAGTCTTGCTCAGAAACATAGCAGCTGGGAAGAGCTAATTGCCACAATAGATGGGGGACTGATTCTGCCAGCCACAAAACGAAAACATGCTACCATTACACCAAATAGACCATTGAAACGGAGGAAATCAATTAGATTGGCATGGATTAGAGGGAGGTTGGACAAATCCCAAGGGAATACCAGCCAACCAGTGGAGATAGATGATTCAGGGGATAAGCAACCCTCGCAATTGGAAGGAGAAGAGAATGAGAAAGAATTGGAAGGGAATGAGGAAGGAGAAACGGAGGAAGAGATCGAGCAGCCTCGGCAGGCGGAGGAAGAGACAGAGGCAACATGAAGAAATCCCATTGAAAAATCCATTGCAAGAGAATGAATTTGCCCAAATTCTGGCCAATATGGGCGAATATGCCCAACCTCTCAGCCCGCTAGGCCTCCATATTGA
Source organism: Pinus tabuliformis (assembly GCA_031772625.1). NCBI lineage: Eukaryota > Viridiplantae > Streptophyta > Pinopsida > Pinales > Pinaceae > Pinus > Pinus tabuliformis. Next base: position 1,299,946,178 of record CM062804.1, read on the forward strand.
AGAAGAACCAAAAGAGCATTCTGCTCAGGACAAAAATGCACCTGAAGAATTATGCGATGAGGAAGAAAAAGAAGAGAATCATTTCGTTCATGATGGAAGTATGATAGGAGAGAAAAGTGATGAAGATACAGAAGAGGAACAATCTGTTCCCAGCCAGACTACACTGGAAGAATTTCAGGGAGAAGAAGGGGTGGAAAAAGAAGTCACCCAGGAAATAATAGAACCAGCTAGGGTTTTTACTCCTGAGCAACCCGAACAGAACAACGAAGGAGCACCCCAAGAAGAAAACCAGGGAATTGGCCAAGATGACAGTCCAGGCCCGAGTAAACAGACAGTTGTTCCTTCTAAGAAAATAGAAGAAATTAAAATATTACGAAAAGAACAGCAAAGATTGTTGAATGTGATAGCACGACTTCAACAACAAATCAGGGTTTTGAAAATGAGAAAGAGAGCAAAAAGGACTTCGGGGGTGAGACCTGCAACCACTCCGGCGAGACCCCTTAAGAAAAATGTAAGGAGGACTCAAGTCTAGCCTGCCATTCAAAACCAAAAGGAACAGCATTCAGTTGTTACCCATGTTGAAGTGCAAACAGATGATATATCGGCCTGTGACAAAGAAGTTCAGACAGAGGCACAACCCTCTGAAGAAATGCGAACCATAAACACAAGATGACGCAATAAGAAGATTCAAGCGAACCTTCCACTTACCACTACCATGTGGGACAGTGATCCGAGGAAAGTAACCCTACAGGAGGGTTTGATGCAAGCTCAATAAGCAGTAGAAAAACCCACAGAACAAACAGTTTCTCGAGAGAAGTATGAAGAATTACAACAACAGCTACGGAATGTCAATCTGTCTGAAAGCCGGGCTTTTGAAGGATGGCGAAAGGAAGAAGAAAAAGTCGCAAAGGTAACTCATATATTAGATGTAGTTATCAGACAGATGGATACCTTATTCTCTTTGTACACTGACGTCCTAGCATGTAGAGCCCCTGCTAAGAATTATGCCTTGTTTTTAATGGAACAATATTTTCAATTGAAAATTAAGGCTGTCAAAGCAGGAGTCCCTATACAAATCGATACTATTGATGATTTTATAAATTGTTGTAAGCACTATGGAGTAAAGGTTCAAAGATTATTGTGTGAATTATATCTGCATAACCTTGTGTTAGATCAAGAGACAGAGCAGAACCCCGGCCCTTTCGTTGGGGATATCCGACTGTAGGCATTTATTTCGTTTGGAGTTAATCAAATCAAATGGCTTAAAGCCTATAATGCCTTCCAAAGACAAGAAAACGATTTAGACTTATGGGTAAGAGCTGAGCCTAGAGATCCATTACAGTTGTGGAATAAACATAGGAACCTCATGAGGACTCCGGGCATGATTGAAGCATTAGGACCCATTCATACAACAATCAATCGGCAAGGGATAGAATATTTCTTTACCATCAAGGACCTTGCCATTGCAGCTGCTAAATTTCGATATCAGACCTCTAATTCGAATATCCAACTCAGGGAACCATTTAATTATGAGAACTTTAAATTAGCCGTTGATCGCTTGAGCCTCTATGGTGAACTTATCTTGAGGGCAGGGCCATCTTGGTTAGGATATAGGTTTCGGAGTCCGATTATTTGGCACCCTGCACCTGGATACCAAGCCCTGTATGAGATGCCTGAGGGTCAGACAGGCCATCTTTTTGAACACCTAGTTAGGCATCATGGTTGTAGACCACCACATGAGATTCTGTCTCCGGCCTACTCTCTCACCGCCTTACATGTCAACTACAATGTTTTCATGAGGGCATGAAAAAGGGTAAGTAGGGGGGTGTGTGGAGTACAAAAGAAGGTATGTTTTTATTGATTATTTTGTCATATTTTCTTTAAAACTCATAACCTCTTTGCATCATGAACTAGGTAGATAATAAGAAATCATGATAAAATCTAAGGGATTTATACACAACACAAAACTACTAATAATTGCCATTTCTTATGCAGAAAAAGGGAAAAACGAAAGATTGTCATCCCAAAGAAAAAGACAGGGCAAAGTTAATTGTTGTCCCTTTGGCAGGGAACCACATGCAAACAAGGCGATCCAAATTGAAGTGTATCAGCCAAGGAATGGAAAAGGAGATATCGAATCAGTGCAAGGAAACAAATGGATAACTAGGAATTAACAGTTTGGAAAATCCCTCGGGATCCTTTGATCCTGAGGGATCACTATCTTAACTATTTTTGCATCATTGATATCTCTACTCAGCTGTTATAAAAAGGGGCAGCACTGCTAGCCTGGGGGGACGACCTATTGTTGTTTTTATGTAACTTTCCTTTGTATTTGAAACTTTGATCATCGACTCTCGTTGAGAAGTGATCCACCGTAACTCTGCTTTGATTCTTTAATATAACTCTGGTTTTTGTTCCATCTGTGATCCTGGAATAATCTCAAGCGGTGTGTCCCTGGAGGCTAAGGGCCTGACCCTAGTGGAACACTTGCTCCTGTACCATTATCTTTAATTCGTGCGTGGTTTTCATTATTAGCATTGTTCTGTAATCTGATGTGGTTTTGTTATTTTACATCACGGATCTGTTATATTTGATTTATGTTCGACTGAGCAATATCGTTTTCTGTGATAGGAATGTCGTATTTCTGACTTTGTAATGCATTGTTGTTCCTTTAATCATTGATATAACATTGCTAGTCCTTACATAATGCTATTGTTGTTCAATTGCAGAGTAACCGTGTCGTAACATTCATAAGTTGGTATTATTGTATTCATCTATGGTTTACACTTAATCGCGATTGTTGTTCAACTGACATTGTTGTTCCATTATGAATTACGATCGTTATTCTTTGTAACTGAGATTGATATTTGTGGTATCGAAGTCAGATTATTGTTTCTCTCAATATTAAAGCGTGTCGTGTGTGTTATTTATTTTGGTTCATTGTACATTTACATTTGGCTCTAAGTGTTGTTCGATATTTCATTGCTAATCAGTTGTCGTTCTATTTCCATTTGCTGTCTGATTTATTCTTAGAGTAAATATTGCTATCTGATTTCTGTAGGATACGATTGCCGCACCTATTTATGTAGATTAAGGTTTTGTTGTTTGTAAGAACTAGTTGTTGTTCCATTTCCTAGTTGTTGTTCCATTTCCTGTTATTTGCGTTATCACTACTTTGGTGTGCAGAATGATCTGAAACTATAGTGATCATTGACATTTGTTGTCTAGTTCCCAGTTTGATGATCTGTTCCTTGATTAACTTTAGTTGCATCAGTTTACAGAGGGAAGAGTTACTGTTACTGTACCCTTGACTGATAATTTACTTAGTTTTCTGAATGCATGGTTTAAGTCTTAAAGTGTTTTGCTGTAAGTAGATCTTGTTTTAAGCATCCGTTTACACTTGTATTCTGAGCACTATATTACTAGCATTACTCTGACAAATGACTGCCTCAAACTGAGTACACTCTTTGAGATAAAAAAAGCGTTCCTGGATTGCTAAGTTAATGTGAGGTAAATAGAGGTGAAAAAGACCCTTTTTGCTGCTCGACAGATGGCCGCCAGTGAGAAACCATTGAAGGATCTGGGCAAAGTTATCCATCATCGCATTCCTTTGTTTCTCGAGGGCCTCCTTGAGCAATATTTTGATAGGATCTCCTTCTCCTTCGTCTTTCTTTTCTTCCTCCATGGGATGCCGTCGAGATTTACGAGGCTGGTCTTTCAAAGGTTCCACTAGTTTGGACCCTAACTCCTTATATCTCGACCTCGTTGGGGACATGCAAAGAAAAAAAGAGAAAGAGAAGACCACTCTTATACCACTGATCCGAATTTAAACAGGAACGCAACAAATTACAGATATAACCATGAATACAGAGATGCAGCAAAAATAACACTTCCTTTGATTAATATCAAATAATGAAATATGCTTACAAATAGTATGGAAATGAGACTAGCTCGTCGATGGTAGCTTATCTCTGAGAAGAGATGTGGTGGTTGCACTCCTCTTAACTACATTATAATGAGGCTCAAGGGCCTTTTTATTATTGAACAATAAGAGAAAACTCTAAACAGCCAAAACCATAACTCGAGGAGATGTAACACCAAGAGTTTATGGGCCCCGTTGGGGTTAGTTGGGCAATCAACTTCTCGGGGTTGTAACTTGGTCATATTATCTCCGTTTGACGTGCATGATACCCCATTGGAAATATCTCTCCAAGGACTACGACAGAAAAGATAATTTTACATTGTCGTTGGCAGTAGATTTCCAAAAAAAACGTCGTTTAGGACCTCAAAATGGCTCCAGAAGTTTAGGACCCAAAAAAATGCTAAAAATAGTAAATTGTGCTACAATTAAGGAAATTGAAAAACTAAAAGAAACAATGGTGGTGGTCCAAGCGGAATTGGCAGGTGGCCACCAATATCCACCTCCCTTAGGAAGCAATGGTCCCCATTGTGTTGAGTTCCTCCATGAGATGAGGAAACTTTTGCTGAACTTGGTCCTTGGTGAGCCACTTACCCTGGTGAAGGAGTTGGTCTACTTTGACAACTTGATATAGTTGGATCTTCTGCTCGTGAGTTTTTTTATCTATGTGTCCATGATCTAATCAGTTGCAACTTGTTCCATGCAATGTGGATTTAACTATGTTGGTGTGAGTTGTTCTGCAATGTCGGATGTGTCTAGTAATGGTGGAAAGTATGGCCAAAGGAGATCCACATTAAATACTGGGTGCAAGCCTAAGAATGGGGGAACGTTGAGCTCAAAAGAATTATCTCCCACGGCATTGGTGATGGTGTATGGCCCATATCGAAGAGGACGAATCTTGCGATGGGGCCCAGCGAGGCGCTCCTTCTGCAAATGTAGCCAAACTTTGTCACCCATCTAGAACTTGTGTGGCACCTGATGTTGATCATCCCGCTACTTGTACTTGGAATTGGTTTTGTCCAATATTTCATGGACCTATTGGTGGATGTGTTGAATATGCTCAATGAAGTTATTTGCCTTGTCGGCTTCGGACTGGACATGAATCGAATCTCCCTGCGTCATTGCAACTGGTATGGCCACATCAATGGGACATCCTAGCTAGAATCCCAAGCCCACATGAAAATGGAAATGGCCAGTCAAGCTATGGAGAGCTCGGTTGTAGCTATGCTAGATATAGGGGGGGCTCTCATCCCATGTATGTGGATGCTTTGAGTTGTACATGCGAAGAATGTGTATGATCATCATGTTGATGACCTCTATATGGCCATCAGTTTGGGGATGGAAAGTTGTGGACTTAGTGAGCTTGGTGTCCAGCATCAACCAGATACTGGACCAAAATGTACTAAGGAACCTGTTGTCCCAATCTGATATGATAGACTGTGGGATCCCAAAGTGTACCCACACATGTTAAAAGAAGATTTTAGCAGTGGATTCTGCTGTGATACACTTCTTTTGGGCTGCCATAATGGCCATCTTCGAGAATCGGTCGACGACCACAAAAACAAAGTCATTGCCATGCTTAGTAGAAGGAAGACTTGACATGTAATCCATGGAGATGGATTCCCAAGGTCGACTAGGGGTAGGCAGTGGAGTATAGAGACCTTTCTTCTTGACGGTCAATTTGGCGATGGCGCAGGCCGTGCAGGATCTGATGTACTTCCGACATCTTGTCAAACATTCATCCAATGGAAATACTTCTACAGCACTACCACTGTTTTCTTGACCCCGAAATTCCTAGCAGCCCTACTGTAATGCACTTCCAAAATCAACTTCGCACACTCACTTGAAGGAACACAAAGGTGTCCCATATGGCATAATAGAGCATCCTGGAGGTGAAAACCTAGAACTTGCTGACCCCCCAAGAGCATATGGTTTATGTGGCCAAATTCAGGATTTCTTTTGTAGAGAAGTGGCCAATCAGGAGTCTCGTGTCCACAAGAGTTGAGCACGTAGTTAACACCATGATCAGTGGTCGGTTGAAGCAGTCTGCAACAATATTTATGTTGCCCTTCTTGTACTTGATATTCAAATGGAATTGTTGTAGGTATGTGGACCACTTCTGATGGTGATCATTGTTGGGTGTGGAGCCTGATTATCTTCTATATTCAAAGGTATCGCCACATAGGACCCCAGTTCGAAATGGAGGCGGCAACGCCGCCCGTAAAATATTCGCTGCAGGGGGGTCCAGGGGGGGGCGGCGTTGCCTTGTAAAAGTATAGTAATTTCTAGTCAATCTGGGTCGTTCATTAGGCGGATGATCTGACGGTAGAACTTATGTTTAGTTTAGGGTTTTTTGCCCTAGAAGGCAACCCCTCTCTTTGTATGAGGGTATTGTATTTGAGGCTGAGAGATAGATGTGCATTCTGTGAGCGAGAAACAGAGAGGTGAGACTGTGAGAGAAAACAGAGGATATTACAGCGGATTTGTTGTAGGTTGTGTCTCTTCATTTTGCTGGATAATAAAAAGGAAGGACTGGCTGTTCGGGGTGGACGTAGCCCAAACTCGGTGAACCACGTATATCTGTGTCTCTCTTGTTTTGTGTGTTTTCTGTGTTTATATTTCTGCAATATTTTATGTGTTCCATTGCTCCGTAATATATAATTTTCTAATAATCATTTTGCAACTTCCCTTGCATCTATATGAATTTCAAGGGTCGGTGGTCTGTGTGGATGACTGTTTCCTTCCCCAAAATGTAATGCTTCCATTGTCGGCGGGCCTACATAATGGAATACACCTCTTTATCATAAGTGGGATACTTTTAGACTGTGTCTGAAAGGATTAATATGCCACTGGATTCCCCTATTGAGTAAGGACTTCCCCAATAGCATAATTAAAGGCATCTATCTCAATCTAAAATGGTTGTTGCAAGTCTGGTAATGTGAGCATTGGTGCAAAGAATAGGCGATGTTTCAACTCTGTGAATGCCTTCTGTTGAGATTCATACCAAAAGAATTTTACTTTTGCTCCTCCTTTGGTGACTTGACTCAAGGGCTAATAGATATGAGAGAACCCCAACGCAGACCTGCGGTAGAAATTGGCAAGACCCAGAAAGTTTCGGAGCTCTATCAGAGTGGTTGGGGCTGGCCAATCCTGAATGACTTGGATCTTGGTTGGATCCACATACACCCCCCGTTAGTCAATAATGTATCCCATATATTGAACCTAGGTCATGCCAAAATCACGTTTCTCCAAATTGGCGCAAATCTTGTGTTGTCGCGGTGTTTGGAGAACCTGTCAGATTTGGTGGAGGTGCTCTTCCGAACTCTAGCTGAAGATCAGGATGTCATCCAAGTATACCACTATAGATGAGTTGGGGAATGGCTATAAGATTTCATCCATGTGCCTCATGAAGGTTTCAGGAGCATTCGTCAACCTGAAAGGCATAACCAACCATTTGAAAAGGCCCCCCTTGGCTTTAAAGGTAGTCTTCCACACATTGGAGGGTTTGATTGGTACTTGGTGTTATCCAGATTTCAAGTCGATCTTGCTGAAATATTTTGCTCCCTTGAGTTGGTCCAGAAGGACATGAATCCGTGGGATCGGGTACCTATTTGAAACAGTGATATTTTTAAGCATTCGATAGTCGATACAAAGTCTCCAAATCCCATCCTTCTTTTGTACCAACACGATCGGGTCCCATAGGGCGATGAACTCGACCGAATGTGACCTTTCTGTAGCAGCTCCTGAGTTTTCCTCTTGATTTCGACATTCTCCGAAACTGAGCGTTGATAGATTGGTCCATTGGGTAATGACGCACCTGGGGTCAGATCAATGGATTGCTTGACCTAACAGTGCAGAGGCGCCCCTGTGGGGGAGGTGAAGATGTCCTCGTACTCCTCCTTGACCTTTTCCTTCTGTTGTTTTCATGTGGAGGGGCCTTGTCTGGAGGGCGTGGCCACTGTCTTCTTCTTTCCTTGAGGGCGTATCATCATGAAAACAAATTTCCCAGTTTTTGAAATTAGCTTAGTGCATTGTTTTCAGTAACCAGAGAGATGGCGATAGATGGGGCTACCTCTAGTATCTTGTAAAAAATATTTCCAAATGTAAAATAACAGCTTGAGGCCTTGACCCATACACAGCATGTCGCTTCCACAAGTATGGTTGGCCTAATAATACATCACAAAAATCAAGGGGAGCAATGTCACATAATACCTCATGTGTGAAGGGCTTGATGCTGTATGGAAGGCGACATTGTTGGCTGACCCGCAAATCTCGTCCTTGGTGAAGCCACCGGTTGGTGTACGGTTGTGGGTGTGCCATGGTAAAAGCCCATCCACTTCATGACCTCTACTGCAATGAGGTTCTTTTGGCTCCCACTATCGACAATGAACTATAGTGCATAACCCTTCACCCACATTTGGGAGTGGAAGAGATACTCCTCCTCCCTAGGATCTTTGGGTTCCTCCTTCTAGATCTTTGTGGTGGCGACAGTGGCGTTGGGATTTGCATCAATAATCTTTTTAATTTTTCATCCCCCTTGTCGGGTTCTGACTCAGAGTCAAAACTTGCATCTGATTTTGAAGCCTTCAACCCAGCCACCAATGATTTCTTGGTCTGACACTCGCTTGTGTTGTGGGCGGATCTCTTATGGAACTCACACCACTTTCCATGTCCTTCTTCAGCTTTGTAGTGTTGTCCTTTGCTTGTGGCCTTGGCAGGTTGTCCTGGGTCGTCTTAACTTGGCTTTGTCCTTTGTTCTGCGGTGTGCGGGCACCTTTCCCTTGCTTCGGATTCATTGATCCAAAGTCTCGCTTCTTTTGTTTAAACTTTTGCTCGATCTTGACGACATATCAGTACGTAGTGTCAAGCGAGGAGATGTCTAGGAACTCCATCTCATCCTAGATTTATCTATGTAGGCAGCCGTGGTACTTGAGTACCAAATTTTTCTCAGAATCCTTGATGCCAAACTTCATGCGCAGGGTATGAAAAACATTGGTAAACTCTAGCACATCTTGGTCCCTTCCCTGCCGCAGCGTGGTCCACTTTATGTATTTGTCCTCACAGCTCTTGACAGGGTAGTACTGCTCCTTGATGGCATCCCATAATGAATTTCAAGTGGGATCTGTTGAAAACAGTGAGTTCATACTTTCATCCTTCTGGTCACAATAGGTTTCCAACCAATCCTTAACGTGGGGGGAGGCTTTAAGAAAAGAAAAAGTAATCTTTTCTTAGTTGGAAAAATCATGAAAATAAAAATATCCTTCTAGCAGATTCAACCATTTATCTATGGCATCTGCATCTAATTAGCCCTCAAATATGGGAATGTCAAAGCTTACTTGTACCTTAAAAGGTGTGGATCCTCCCGAGTGGATGTTGGATGTGGATGCGCCACCAGTGGGCAACCGTTGAAGGATCTGGGCAAATTTATCCATCATCACGTTCCTTTGTTTCTAGAGAGCCTCCTTGAGAAATATTTTGATAGGATATCCTACTCCCTGGTCTTTCTTTTCTTCCTCCATGGGAGGTCATCGGGATTTACAAGGCTGGTCTTGCAAAGGTTCCACCAGTTCGAGCCCTAACTCCTTATATGTTGACCACGTTGGGGACATGCAAAGAAAAACAGAGAAAGAGAAGACTGCTATGATACCACTGATCTGAATTTAAACAGGAATGCAACGAATTACATATATAACCATAAATACAGAGATGCAGCAAAAATAACACTTCCTTTGATTAATATCAAATAATGAAATATGTTTACAAAGAGTATGGAAATGACACTAGCCTGGCGATGGTAGCTTATCTCTGAGAAGAGATGTGGTGGCTACATTACTCTGAACTGTGTTACAATGAGGCTCAAGGGCCTTTTTATTATTGAACATTAAGAGAAAACACTAAACAACCAAAACCCTAACCCGAGGAGATGTAACACCAAGAGTTTATGGGCCTTGTTGGGGTTAGTTGGGCAGCCAACTTCCCGGGGTCGTAACTTGGTCATATTATCTCCATTTGACACGCATGATACCCCATTCAAAAGATCTCTCCAAGGAATACGACAAAAAACATGACTTAATAAAATTCGTTGGAGGTATATTTCCAAAAACATGTTGTTTAGGGCCTCAAAACGGCTCCAAAAGTTTAGGCCCTGAAAAACTGCTAAAAATAGTAAATTGTGCTACAATTAAGGAAACTGAAAAACTGAAAGAAACAATGGTGGGGGTCCAAGTGGAATTGGTGGGTTGCAACCAATATCCACTTGGATCATTCCTACCCCCTTAGGAAGTAATAGTCCCCATTGCATTGAGTTCCTCCATGAGATGAGGAAACTTCTGCTCAACTTGTCCCCTGGTGAGCCACTTTCCCTAGTGAAGGAGTTGGCCTGCTTTGACAACTCGATACAGTTGGATCTTCTATTGGCAAGTTTTCTTGATCTGCGTGTCCATGAGCCGATCAGTTACAGTTCATTCCATGCAATCTGGATTTAACTCTGTTGGTGTGAGCTATTCAGCAATGTCGGATGTGTCTAGTAATGGTGGAAAGTATGGCCGAAGGCAACCCACATTAAACACTGGGTGTAGGCTAAGGAATGGGGGAATGCTAAGCTCAAAAGAATTATCTTCCGCAGCCTTGGTGATGGTGCATGTCCCATATCGAAATAGGAAAATCTTGTGGTGGGGTCCAGCTAGGCACTCCTTCTGCAAATGTAGCCAAACTTTGTCACCCACCTGGAACTTTTGTGGAAACCGATGTTGATCATGTCGCTGCTTGTACTTGGCATTGGTTTTGTCCAATATGTCATGGACCTATTTGTGGACGTGTTGAATATGCTCAATGAAGCTATTTGCCTTTTCGACTTCGGACTGGACATGAGCCGAATCTCCCTAAGTCACTGCAACTAGTATGGCCACATCAATGGGACATACTAGATGGAATCCCAAGCCCACCTGAAAAGGGTTGTGGCCAGTCGAGCTGTGGAGAGTCTAATTGTAGCTATGTTGGACATAGGGGAGGCTCTCATCCCATGTGTGTGGATGATTTAAGTTGTACATGTGTAGAATGTGTATTATCATCTTGTTGATGACCTCTATTTGGCCATCAATTTGGGGATGGAAAGTTGTGGACTTAGTCAGATTGGTGTCTAGCATCGACCAGAGACTGGACCAAAATGTACTGAGGAAACTACTATCCTGATTTGAGATGATAGACTGTGGGATCCCAAAGTGTACCCACACACTTTCAAAGAGTTTATCAGTGGCTTCTGTTGTGATACTCTTCTTAGAGGCTACCATAATGGCCATCTTCGAGAATCGGTCGACGACCACAAAAACACAGTCATTGCCATGCTTAGTAGAAGGAAGGCCTGACATGTAATCCATGGAGATGGATTCCAAAGGTCGGCTAGGGGTAGGCAGCGAAGTATAGAGACCTTGCTTCTTGATGGTCAGTTTGGCGATGGCACATGCAGTGTAAGATATGATGTACTTCACGACATCCTGTCGAAGATTCGGCCAATAGAAATACTTCTGCAATACTGCCACTGTTTTCTTAACCCCGAAATGCCCAGTGTCCCAACTGTAGTGCACTTCCCAAATCATCTTCATGCACTCGCTTGAAGGAACACAAAGATGTCTCATATGGCATAACAGAGCATCCTGGAGGTGAAAACCTAGAACTTGTTGACCCCCCAAGAGCATATGGTATGTGTAGCTGAATTCTGGGTTTCTTTTGTAGAGAAGTGGCCAGCCAGAAGTCTCGTGCACACAAGAGTTGAGCACGGTAGTTAACACAATGATCAGTGGTCAGCTAAGGCAATCTGTAACATTATTTGTGTTTCCCTTCTTATACTTGATATTCAAATGGAATTGTTGCAGGTATGTGGACCAATTCTGATGGTGATCATTCTGCAACTTTCCTTGCATTTGTATGAATTGTAAGGGTTGGTGGTCTGTGTGGATGACCGTTTCCTTCCCCAAAATGTAATGTTTCCATTGTCGGCAGGCCTACATAATGAAATACATCTCTTTATCATAGGTGGGATACTTCCGAACTGTGTCTGAAAGTGTCTCACTGTGATATGCCACTGTATGCCCCTATTGAGTAAGGACTGCCACAATAGCATAGTCAGAGGCATCTGCCTCAATCTCAAATGGTTGTTGCAAGTCTGGTAATTTGAGCACTGGTGTAGAGCAAAGGCGATGTTTCATCTCTATGAATGCCTTCTGTTGAGATTCATACCAAATGAATTTTTCTTTTGCTCCTCCTTTGGTGACTTGACGCAAGGGCCAAGTGATATGAGAGAACCCCAACATGAACCTATGGTAGAAATTGGCAAGACCCAGAAAGTTGCAGATCTCTGTCAAAGTGGTTGGGGCTAGCCAATCCCGAGTGAGTTGGATCTTGGCTAGATCCACATGCACCCCCCATTCATCAATAATATATCCCAGAGACTGAACCTGGGTCATGCCAAAAGCACATTTCTCCAAATTGGCACACAAAGTGTGTTGTCGCAGTGTTTGGAGAACCTGTTGGATGTGGTGGAGGTGCCCTTCCCAAATCTGGCTGAAGATTAGGATGTCATCCAAGTACACCACTACAAATGTGTTGGTGAATGTCCGTACAATGTCATCCATGAGCCTCATGAAGGTTGTAGGAGCATTCGTCAACCCGAAAGGCATAACCAACCATTTAAAAAGCCCTCCATGGCTTTTAAGGTAGTCTTCCACACATCGAGGGGTTCGAATGGTACCTAGTGATATCCGAACTTCAATTCGATCTTTGTTGAAATATTTTTCTCCCTTGAGTTGGTCCAGAAGGTCATGAATCTGTGGGATCAGGTAACTATTTCGGAAAGTGATCTTTTTAAGAGCTCGATAGTCAATACAGAGTCTCCAAGTCCCATCCTTCTTTTGTACCAACACGATTAAGCTCCTACGGGGTGATGAACTCGGCCGAATGTGACCTTTCTGCAACAGCTCCTAAATTTTCCTCTTGATTTCATCATTCTCTAGAATGGAATGTCAATAGATTGGTCCATTGGGTAACAGTGCACCTGGGGTCAGATCGATGGAGTGCTTGACCTGATAGTGCAGAGGCACCCTTGCGAGGGAGGTGAAGATTTCCTCGTACTCCTCCACAACCTTGTCCATCTATTGTTTTCGTGTGGAGGGGCCTTGTCTGGAGGTCATGGCCACTGTCTTCTTCTTTCCTTGTGGGCGTATCATCAGGAAAACAAATTTCCCAGTTTTTGAAATTAGATTACTACATTTTTTTCATTAACCAGAGAGATGGCGATGGACGGGGCTACTTTCGGTATCTTTTACAACTTATTTCCTAATGTAATAATAACAACACAAGGCCTTGACTCATACACAACATGTCACTTCCACAAGTATGGTTGGCATAATAATACGTCACAAACATCAAGGGGAGCAACGTCACATAATACATCATCTGTGAAGGGCTTGATCCTATCTGGAAGGCGTCATTGTTGGCTCACGCGCAGATCCTGTCCTTGGTGAAGCCACCCGATGGTGTATGGTTGTGGGTGTGTTGTGGTCGATAAGCCTAGCCACTTCACAACCTCTGTTGCAATGAGGTTCTTTTGGCTCCTGTTGTCGATAATGAACTGTAGTGGGGAACCCTTCACCCACATCTGGGAGTGGAAGAGATGCTCCTCCTACTCTGGATCTTTGGGTTCCTCCTTTTGGATCTTTGTGGTGGCGACGGTGGTGTTGGAATCCCCATCAATAATATACTTCCCTTTTTCATTCCCCTCGTCAGGTCCTGACTCAGAGTTATAACATGCATCTGATTCTGAAGCCTTTAGCTCGACCACCAGTGATTGCTTGGCCCGACACTCGCTTGTGTTGTGGGCGGAGCTCTTATGGAACTCACACCATTTTTTCATTTCCTTCTTTAGCTTTGCAGTGTTTTCCTTTGCTTGTGGCCTTGGTAGGTTGTCCTGGGCCATCTTGCCTTAGAATTGTCCTTTGTTCTGCGGTTTGGGGGCACCTTTCCCTTGCCTCGGATTCACAGATCCAAAGTATCTATTCTTTTGTTTAAACTTCTGCTCAATCTTGATGATGTATCGATATGCCGTGCCGAGTGAGGAGATGTCCAGGAACTCCAGCTTGCCTTATATGCATCTATGTAGGCAGTCACGGTACTTTATGTATTTGTCCTCATAGCTCCCGACAGGGTAGTACTACTCCTTGATGGTGTCCCGAAATGAATTCCAACTGGGAGCGGCTGAAAACAGTGAGTTTGCACTTTCATCCTTCACTCATAATAGGTTTCCCACCAGAATTTGACATGGGGGGTGGCTTTGAGAAGAGAAAAAGTAATCTTTTCTCAGCAGGAAAAATCATGAACAGAAAAATATCCTTCTAACAAGTTCAACCATTTATCTATGGTGTCTGTAACTATTTGGCCCTCAAATATGGGAATATCAAAGTTTACTTGTACCTTAGAAGGTGTGGAGCCTCCAGAGTGGCTATTGGATGTGGATGTGCCGCCAGTGGGCAACCGTTGAAGGATCTGGGCAAAGTTATCCATCATCATGTTTCTTTGTTTCTCGAGGGCCTCCTCGAGCAATATTTTGATAGGATCTCCTGCTCCCTCGTATTCCTTTTCTTCCTCCATGGGAGGTCATCGAGATTTATGAGGTTAGTCTTGTAAAGGTTCCACCTGTTTGAGCCCTAACTCCTTATATCTTGACCTCTTTAGGGACATGCAAAGAAAAACAGAGAAAGAGAAAAACGCTCAGATACCACTGACCAAAATTTAAACAGGAATGCAACAAATTACAGATATAACCATAAATACAGACATGTAGCAAAAATAACACTTCCTTTGATTATTATCAAATACTGAATATGCTTACAAATAGTATGGAAATGAGACTATCTCGGAAATGGTATCTTTTCTCTGAGAAGAGATGTGGTGGCTACATTCCTTTCAACTACGTTACAATGAGGCTCAAGGGTCTTTTTATTATTGAACAATAAGAGAAAACCCTAAACAACCAAAACCCTAACCCAAGGAGATGTAACACCAAGAGTTTATGGGCCCTGTTGGTGTTAGTTGGGCAGCCAACTTCCTAGGGTCGTAAGTTTCTCTTATTATATTCATTTGACGCGCATGATACCCCATTGGAATTATTTCTCTGAGGACTATGATGGAAAAGACAACTTATTATTAGTCTTTGACGGTAGATTTCTAAAAAAATAGTGTTTAGGGCCTCAAAATAGCTGTGGAAGTTTAGGACTCGAGAAACTACAAAAAATAGTAAACTTTTCTACGATTCAAGAAACTGAAAAACTGAAAGAAGCAATGGTGGGGATCTAAGTGGAATTTGCGGGTGGCCACCAATATCCACCTGGATCAATTATGCAGGAAAAGTGTTATCGTAGGAAAGTGTGTATGTTATTTGCAGTGCATATTTCCAGTGAAAAAGGTAAGGAAGTTTAGGATGTTGATGTCTTGTGCAGGTACCTAGTTTTACAGCAATTTCAAGATGTGCTCTTGGCAGAGATTTCATAGTTGTCGCCTCACATGGAAGCGAAATTTTCCATTGAGTTGGTACCAAGGGTAGCGCTAGCATCAAAGGCACCTTACAGGATGAGCACACCAGAGTTAGCAGAGTTGAAGTTTCAGTTGAAGGAAATTCTTGACAAGGGATACATTAGGCCAAGTGTATCACCTTGGGGTGCAATAATGTTGTTCGTAAAGAAGAAGGATGGTACTCTTAGACTGTGCATCAATTACAGGTAGTTGAACAAGGTAACCATCAAGAACAATTATATGTTGCTGAGGATTGATGACTTATTTGACCAGTTGAAGGGAGCATCAGTGTTCTCGAAGATTGATATGAGATTAGGAAACCATCAAGTACACATTAAAGAAGAGGAAATTTACAAGACTTATTTCCAAACCAAGTATGGGAATTACAGTTTTTTGTAGTTCATTTTTGTTTAACTAATTGTCCAGCTACTTTTATGTGCTTGATGAATAATGTGTTGCGTCCTTATCTGGGCATGTTTGTTATTGTATTCGTTGATGATATATTGATATATTCTAATAATGAGGAAAAACATGTTGAACATCTAGCAGCAGTTTTGAGATTTTTGAGAGAGCATCAACTTTATGCTAAGATCAATAAATGTAGTTTCTTTCAGAAAGAGGCACACTACTTGGGGCATGTGGTTTCCAAGGAAGACATATCAGTGGATCCAGAAAAGGTAAGGGCTATCATGGAGTGGGAAGCTCCTAGGAATATGGATGAGGTAAGGTCCTTTGTGGGGTTAACAGGTTATTATAGGAGTTTCATTAGGAACTTATCACAAATTTCTTATCCTATTACATCGTTGCAACGGAAAGGTAATAATTTTGAATGGACAGAGGAATGTGCAGCCAACTTTGAGCAATTGAAGCATTTGTTGACAAATGATCTAGTTTTAAAGATTGTAGATCCAGACAAAGAGTTTTTGGTATGTACATACGCTTGTAAGAGAGGGCTTGGTGGAGTCCTTATGCAAGAAGGACAAGTAGTATGTTATGAATCAAGGAAATTGGATGAGCATGAGAATAATTATCCAACATGTTAGCACCTAAATCTGCCTTAGGCTAAAGGAAGGCAAAAATTAGGGTAACCACAAACCACGCTCAGTCTCATAGCTAGCCCTATGAGAGCAGGAGAAGGCTCTCTCCGAGTCACGCTCAGCGAATGGATAAGCAAAATGGTCTGAGATGACTTACAATGCGATTTTTACCTTAGGCTAGTAAGTGAAAAAGGATTTTGGAAAATATTTTTGATAGTGGACGAGCTTTTTGTGAAGTATATGGGACTGGCGCTTAGCAAAGAATAGAGAATTGAGAATGAACGCACAGATTATTCCGGGAGGCAAGGTAGGCGAGAAGCGCAGCAATTTTAACTTAAGGTGACGCAGAATGGAAAGATCGCCTAAGATAGTGAAAAGGGCATGGTCGCATGAATCCTTTTCAACAGAAGAATAACACTGCATATGAAATTTTCCCACAGGCAGAGCAATATAAATTGAATTCTACCTAATCTCACTTAGAAAATTTCACTTAAATTAAACATCAAATGAATTATGAAACATAACAAGATACATATGGAACATAAGAACACATTTGCTACACTCACAACCACAAAAATCTCATGAAACAGTGCCACTGCCTTTCATTAAACTCTCTGTCAAAAATACACCGTGCAGAAACAGAGTTTCTTTCCCACAGTCTCTCAGAAATTACAAGCCAGCCAACCCTTTGCAAAAAACTTGCTTACAATCTATAGAAAGTGTAGAGAAGAGATGGAATGCCCAGGGGTTGGGAAGTTACTCAAATCATTCGAAAAGGAGATGGAGAGCCAACCATCAGCTACAGGTGTAGCGCTCTCAAGCATGACATTTGGCTGTGGTGACCCTTTGCATTCTTTTCCACTTGGATAGATGCCCACCTGGAGAGAAAACTCTTTAAAAGCTGCCTTTGGTGCCAAAAAACCGAAGAGTGGCTGATCAGGCCCACTTGGAGAAGTCGCGACCCGAAATTTCACGAAACGGGAGCAAACTGGGCAAAATTTCCTCTGTGCGCCGCGCGATTTTCTCTGTGCGCCGCGTGCTTTTCTCTGTGCGCCGCACGCTTTTCTCTGTGCGTCGCGCGTTTTCTCTGTGCGTCGCGCTACTTTGGGGCCTATTTTGGGGCACTTACGGGTGTCCAAAATGTGCCCAAGTGGGCTTGTTGGAAAGCTTGGCCTGTCTATATTCCAACCCAACTAGAATTTCTAAATTTCAAGCTTATTTGCCCCTCCAAAGCTTCATTCTCCTAAGACTGCTTTCTGTGTGTCCAAAAAGTGGCAGAGAGGCCATTTTTGGGTGTTTTTTGACCTTTAGGAGACCCAAAACTTGTCAAAATTTCTTTCCCGGACACCAGTAGACGTATTTTTTGATGCTGAATCCAAAACTTCAAGCCATTCCTCATTTGGAGCTCTATAATTTTAGCGTCGAGCGCCTTGCGCGGTGCATAGGGAGAAAAACCCTATTTTTTGACCAAAAATTTCCAAAAATACCAAAATTGCCCCAAATTTTTTGAAATTTGGGTTGGAGGTTCTCTATGGAGTGTTATGATGTGCTAAGGAAGCCTCAGCCAAGATTCGAAGCCGATCTTGCTCTTTTGCCTCTTTTTCCTCTTTTGTTGCTTTGCTCAATTTTGCCTTTAAATTCCTTTTTTGTGCCTTGCAAACATGATTGCGTGCCCAATAATGGTTTTTCATATGCCCGAGCATGTACTTTTCCTTGTTCGCTTTCGCCAATCACTGTGTGTCTCCTTCTCATACTCCGATGAATGTTGTGAAGCCATGACTGCTGTGTATACTGTACCTAGGCTACCCTTTGATGATGGTGTGAGGTTGGGTGCCTTTGTGATGTCTGTCACCAAGGGGAACAATGAAACAGGGGGTATTAGGAGGGGAATGATGAAATAGGGATAGGGGTTTTAAAGGGAGAGATTTATCACGGATATGGGAGTAGTTTGGGTATAGGGTTGATGGGGTAGGGTTTGAAATATATTGGCAGCTTTGTCACTGTAGCATAAACCCTATGGTCAATGATTTCTTTCTTTCCCTTTTGTTTGCTTTACAAAAAAAAAATTGCATTTGATTCCTACCCTACAATCATGCTATCCCTTTTGATTTTGGTGTAAGGATGGATGTTGGTGGCTCCTTGGATGTTGGTGGCCTACCCTTTAAAATTGGTAAGCATCCACAAGTTTTTAGGCAGATTGGATAGTTTCTGGGCCTTGTATTTCTGTGTGCCGCGCCAGTGTTATGTTTACACAGAGGGCAGGCCCTGTGTGTGTCGCGCACCATGAGTGCGCCGTGCTCTTTGGTGTGTGCGCCGCGCACTATGAAAACACTCAAATTTCTCCTAATCTTTAACTCTTTTGACTCTTTGACCATGCACCCCTCTCCCACAGCTTGGCTTGCACAATGAACTGATTTTGTGGTGACTTTGAGTTAACCAAATAGTGGAGGAATAGGGAGGGGGTTTGGTAGTGACTTAGGGCAGGTTTTTAGGAAAAATGACAAGGGATGATGGGAAAAATTGATAGGTGAGGGGAATAGGTGAGTGGAGTGAGACCTTGGCAATACCAACACAATTTTGCAATCCCAACCATCGTTTTCTTGGTGATTTCATCATGGTTGACATTATGTATTTGGGTGACGTTCAAACCTCTTCACAAACACCATATCATTGATAAAACTTGATGAACAAAAGATGTCAAAGAGCCTACCTTTCAATTTGATAGGATTCACCAAAATTTGGAAGTGATTTGGCACATTCTGGGCATTTCGTCCCTGTGCACCATGCGCAAAACCCAGTGCATCGTGCTCTCCATGTGCGTCGCGCCCGTTCAAATTAACATTGGGCAATTCCTCCTAGTGCATCGCGCTCTCTATGTGCGTCGCGCTCCTCCTCCTGTGCATCGCACTTTTTCTGGAAGACTTTTGGAGGTTTTCCCTGTGTCCAAATTGGGCGCAGGATAGCTCGTTGGAAAGGTATTTTAGTATAATTTCCAACCCAAGTGGAATTTTTCAATTTGGAGTTCATTTGCCCAGTCAAAAATCAACTCTCCCAAGACTGGTCAAAATGTCCCAAATGAGGCTACCTAAAGGCAGAGTGCTGTTACAGTCAACTTTTGAATGCCTTTCTCAACTCCAAATTGATCACATGGTAGCTCATTGGAAAGCTATTTGTTTCTCGTTATCATTTTACTCATCAAAAAAGTTGTTTGGCGAACCAAGCTAGGAAAAAAATTGATTTTCCCAAGGTCACTTCAGAGGTGCATCAATTCTCCCGAGGCGATTGTATTTTTGACATTTCTATAAAACCATGACACCTGTGTAAAAAGTGAAGGAGGTTTTTCTTCCTTGGTCTGTTTTGGACAAAAACCTCTCTTAGTTTTCCTAAATTCATTTTTTATTGCTCATAAACATCATTTGAGTGAAATATATCCCGACATGTGGGACAATGGATCTGTCGAAATGAAGCAAAATGAAGGGGATAGTGGGCTTCTAAATTCTTGAGGAAATTTTGGGAAGTAGGGAGGGATGTTAGGAAGTAGGGGAAAGTGGAATATCAGAAATTTAGTGAGGGGAAGGGGTCCAAAAAGGCAAAACACAAGCCTAGCCTAGAAAATTTCCAAGTGTAGCAAGAAACTAGGGTTTGTGCGAAAATGAGGAATTTGGGGTGTCTCAGTGATGGGAAGTGTTTGATAAGGTACTTTAAGGATAGGGGAAGGTGTATGAACATCAGGATACAATTTTTGCCGATGATTTGGCCGTCCAAGAGAAATTTCCTTCAAAACCCTAGGAGAGGGAAATGACCTTACCTAGGCGTAACTGAAGCATGAACAAGGTGTAAAATGACCCAGTGGGACTTGACATGATAATGACAACTCTTTGAATGATGGTACACTCAGCTGAACTGTGACATGGACCGACATTTGGACAACTTTGACAAGGGTAAAATCAAACCCTAGACCCAATGCCTAGTGACCAAATTTTGCTTGAAGACTCACTGAAATGACAAAATTTGACCTTGACACATTAAAATCACTTTGTAAGAGCATGTTTGATCACTAGAGGAAGGCTGTAAAGACTGACACTAACATTGGCTCCAATAGGGATGGCAGCTCCTTGGAGGTGCCAAGAACTGTAGATCTTTGGGTGAGCAGACAGTGCCTTCGTCCATTGGGCTATGGAGTCCATTATTTCGAAAAACCAACATGACTCAATTTATTGACTGAAACTTGACTCAAACCGACTCAAGGCAAACTGAAATGACTGAAATACTTGACTCTATGCAAAAGGAAATGACTCATGACTGACTTAACTAGAACAAGTATTTACAAAACTTATTCAATGGCAGCAGTCCACCAAGATTCGAGGGTTTCAAATCATGATGACAGCCACCTGCGTACTAATGAAATATGTACAATCATGTATAATGTGTCTTCCAATGTAACCAATCAAGTAGATGTCTCCTTGATTGATTCTCCGGATGAGATCTTCTGGTCAACAACAGATACTGGTAACTAGGCCTCCAAAAACATGATTGACCGTGATCTCCTTCATCACTGAATACTGCAATAATCACCTTCACTGCTTATTGCAACAAATCTGCCAGAAGATCTTGAAAAATATGAAGATTTGCCATTGCCACCTCCTGCTGAGAGAACAAAGTGTCCTTTTCACCTGCTTCTGATCTTTCTTCAAAATGTACTTCAGCAAAAATCTCCTCTTGGTCCCCAAAAAATTCTGAACAAATAGATGAGCAGATCTCTTCTTGGAAAAACATTTCAACACATGAAACATATGAAGAAGAATCTGAATGGAAATCCTTGATGTTTTGATCTTCTGTGGTGTGAATTTATTGAATGAAAGTCTGATCTTGTTTTTCATACACTGACTGGATTACCTCCTCATGAAGGTTGTATTCTAATGAACTGAGAACATTTGGATCCATAACTGTGTCTTCTGCATCCTAGATGGTTTCAACAGCAAAGTTCTCTTTCATAGGATTCCGTACTAGGCATTCTTGGTCATCACAATCTGAATCTGGAACTAAAATAGTTGTCCTAACATTATCACATTCTGAAATTAGGACTGAACTTACTTGCATGCCATCTTCTTCTATTGACAGATCTGAACCGACACTTTTTCTTTCATCACCTTCAGCCATATGGAACTCTTCAACCTGCTGGTCTATTTCATATAATTCATGTTGAGCGTCAAGATGCAGAATTCTTTCATCTTCCACCGTACTGCAATCTTGATGATGCTGCAAATTTTCATGATCGTCTTTACGCTGCTGAAAGGTATTTTCATACAGGGCTTCCATGATCTCATCATCCATGAAATTATCATCTTCATAATATTTTTCAAGGCTTTCAATAAAAGTAGAAGCATGTTTGCAACAATCATGAACTAGATTTAATGATGGATAAGATTCTTTATACTTCTCAAAGAATATTGAATGAAAATCCTTTAGACAATAAATGGAAGTAGGTGGAAAACTTTCATACCAAGATCAGGCTTCGTCTTCCAGAGTAGCCATAAACATTTTCATCAAACAGTCTTCAGGAAAATCGATCTTTAATTTATGCACGTGAATGTGAAATTTCACCAGATGAAGAGCAGCGTCATTACCTTCCACATTTCTGAACACAGGAAAATTCTTTGACCAATCTACCTTGGGCATTTTATTTGGAAAACCTGGGATGTGATCTTGGCTCATGGGAGCGTATCTTCTTGCAATCCGATCCATCTTAAGAAATATCAAATCTACTGATCCCTCTGCAGTGGAGTCACCATGAAGGATTGATTGCATGGATTCTTCAGTGAATGGAGTCGCCAGGTGAATGATTTCAGTCGTCTTCTTATGTCTGATCGTTGTTCACCATCAACAATCAGCTCTGAACTTGAGATATGTATTGGGGAAAAACAATCTACAAGTAAACCATTTCGTCCCCAGCGGAGTCACCATTATGCTAGCACCTAAATCTGCCTTAGGCTAAAGGAAGGCAAAAATTAGGGTAACCACAAACCACGCTCAGTCTCGTAGCTAGCCCTACGAGAGCAGGAGAGGGCTCTCTCCGAGTCACACTCAGCGAATGGATAAGAAAAATGGTCTGAGATGACTTACAATGTGATTTTTACCTTAGGCTAGTAAGTGAAAAAGGATTTTGGAAAAGCTTTTTGAAAGTGGCTGAGCTTCTGGGAAGTATATGGGACTGGCGCTTAGCAAAGAACAGAGAATTGAGAATGAAGGCACAGATTATTCCGTGAGGCAAGGTAGGCAGGAAGCGCAGCAATTTTAACTTAAGGTGGCACGGAATGGAAATATCGTCGAAGATAGTGAAAAGGGCATGGTCGCATGAATCCTTTTCAACAGAAGAATAACACTACATATGAAATTTTCCCACAGGCAGAGCAATATAAATTGAATTCTACCTAATCTCACTTAGAAAATTTCATTGAAATGAATTATGAAACATAACAAGATACATATGGAACATAAGAACACATTTTCTACACTCACAACCACAAGAATCTCATGAAACAGAGCCACTGCCTTTCATTAAACTCTGTCAAAAATACACCGTGCAGAAACAGAGTTTCTTTCCCACAGTCTCTCAGAAGTTACAAGCCAACCAACCCTTTGCAAAAAACTTGCTTACAATATATAGAAATTGTAGAGAAGATATGGAATGCCTAGGGGTTGGTAAGTTACTCAAATCATTTTGGAGAGCCAACCATTAGCTACAGGTATAGCGCTCTCAAGCATGACATTTGGCTGTGGTGACCCTTTGCATTCTTTGCCACATGGATAGATGCCCACCTGGAGAGAAAACTCTTTAAAATCTGCCTTTGGTGCCAAAAAATTGAAGAGTGGATGATCAGGCCCACTTGGAGAAGTCGCAACCTGAAATTTCGCTAAACGGGAGCAAACTGGGCAAAATTTCCTCTGTGCGCCGCGTGCTTTTCTCTGTGCATCGCGCTACTTTGGGGTCTGTTTTGGGGCACTTGCAGGTGTCCAAAATGTGCCCAAGTGGGATTTTTATAAATCTTGGCCTGTCTATTTTCCAACCCAACTGGAATTTCTGAATTT
Source organism: Pinus tabuliformis (assembly GCA_031772625.1). NCBI lineage: Eukaryota > Viridiplantae > Streptophyta > Pinopsida > Pinales > Pinaceae > Pinus > Pinus tabuliformis. The sequence continues at coordinate 1,299,969,785 of CM062804.1, forward strand.
GAAGCTCATTTTCCCCTCCAAAACTTCATTCTCCCAAGATTGCTTTCTGTGTGTCCAAAAAGTGGCAGAGAGGCCATTTTTGGGTGTTTTTTGACCTTTAGGAGACCCAAAACTTGTCAAAATTTCTTGCCTGGACACCAGTAGACGTATTTTTCGATGCTAAATCCAAAACTGCAAGCCATTCCTCATTTGGAGCCCTAGAATTTTAGCGCCTTGCGCGGCGCACAGGGAGAAAAACCCTGTTTTTTGACCAAAAAATTCCAAAAATACCAAAATTGCCCCAAAGTTTTTGAAATTTGGGCTGGAGGCTCTCTATGGAGTAATATGATGTGCCAAGGAAGCCTCAGCCAAGATTCAAAGCTGATCTTTCTCTTTTTCCTCTTTTGCCTCTTTTGTTGCTTTGCTCAATTTTGCCTTTAAATTCCTTTTTCGTGCCTTGCAAACATGATTGCGTGCCCAATAAATGGTTTTTCATGTGCCCATGCATGTACTTGTCCTTGTTTGCTTTCGCCAATCACTGTGTGTCTCCATCTCATACTCTGATGAATGTTTTGAAGCCATGACTGCTGTGTATACTGTACCTAGGCTGCCCTTTGATGATGGTGTGAGTCTGGGTGCCTTTGTGATGTCTGTCACCAAGGGGAACAATGAAACAGGGGGTATTAGGAGGGGAATGATGAAATAGGGATAGGGGTTTTAAAGGGAGAGATTTATCATGGATTTGGGAGTAGTTTGGGTATAGGGTTGATGGGGTAGGGTTTGAAATATATTGGCAGCTTTGTCACTGTAGCATAAACCCTATGGTCAATGATTTCTTTGTTTCCCTTTTGTTTACTTTACAAAAAAAAAATTGCATTTGATTCCTACCCTACAATCATGCTATCCCTTTTTATTTTGGTGCAAGGATGGATGTTGGTGGCCTACCCTTCAAAATTGGTGAGCATCCACAAGTTTTTAGGCAGATGGGATAGTTTCCAGGCCTTGTATTTCTATGCGCCGCGTGCTCTGCCCAGTGCACCGCGCGTCGGGTATGCGTCACGCCAGTGTTATGTTTACATAGTGGGCGGACCCTGTGTGCGTCGCGCACCATGAGTGCGCCACGCTCTTTGGTGTGTGCGCCGCGCGCTATGAAAACACTCAAATTTCTCCTAATCTTTAACTCTTTCGACTCTTTGACCATGCACCCCTCTCCCACAGCTTGGCTTGCACAATGAGCTGATTTCGTGGTGACTTTGAGTTAACCAAATAGTGGAGGAATAGGGAGGGGGTTTGGTAATGACTTAGGGCAGGTTTTTAGGAAAAATGACAAGGGATGATGGGAAAAATTGATAGGTGAGGGGAATAGGTGAGTGGAGTGAGACCTTAGCAATGCCAACACAAATTTGCAATCCCAGCCATCATTTTCTTGGTGATTTCCTCATGGTTGACATTATGTATTTGGGTGACGTTCAAACCTCTTCACAAACACCATATCATTGATAAAACTTGATGAACCAAAGATGTCAAAGAGCCTACATTTCAATTTAATAGGCTTCACCAAAATTTGGAAGTGATTTGGCACGTTCTAGGCATCTTTTCCCTATGTGCTGCGTGCAAAACCCAGTGTGCCATGCTCTCCATGTGCGTCGCGCCCGTTCAAATTAACACTGGGCAATTCGTCCCAGTGCGCCGCGCTCTCTATGTGCATCGCGCTCCTCCTCCTGTGCGTCACGCTTTTTCCGAAAGACTTTTGGACACCTTCTCTGTGTCCAAATTGTGCATAGGATATCTCGTTGGAAAGATATTTGAGTATAATTTCCAACCCAAGTGGAATTTTTCAATTTGGAGTTCATTTTCCCTGTCAAAAATCAAATCTCCCAATACTGGTCAAAATGTGCCAAATGAGGTTGCCTAAAGGTAGAGTGTTGTTACAGTCAACGTTTGAATGCTTTCCTCAACTCCAAATTGAACTCCTGGTAGCTCATTGGAAATATATTTGTATGTAGTTATCATTTGACTCATCAAGAGAGTCATTTGGAAAACTGAGATAGGAGAAAAATTTATTTTCCCAAGGTCACTTCAGAGGTGCATCAATTCTCCCGAGGCGATTGTATTTTTGACATTTCTATAAAACCATGACACCTATGTAAAAAGTGAAGGAGGTTTTTCTTCCCTGGTCTGTTGTGGAAAAAATATCTCTCCGGTTTCCCAAATTCATCTTTGATTGCTCAGAAACATCATTTGAGTGAAATCTATCCCGATGTGTGGGACAAGGGATTTGCCGAAATGAAGCGAAACGAAGGGGATATGGGGCTTCTAAATTCTTGAGGAAATTTTGGGAAGTAGGGAGGGATTTTAGGAAGTAGGGGAAAGTGTAATCTCAGAAATTGAATGAGGGGAAGGGGTCCAAAAAGGCAAAACACAGACCTAGCCTAGAAAATTGCCAAGTTGTAGCAAGAAACTAGGGTTTGTGCGAAAATGAGGAATTTGGGGGATCTCAGTGATGGGAAGTGTTTGATAAGGTACTTTAAGGATAGGGGAAGGTGTATGAACATCAGGATACAAGTTTTGCCGATGATTTGGCCGTCCAAGAGAAATTGCCTTCAAAACCCTAGGAGAGGGAAATGACCTTACCTAGGCGCAACTGAAGCATGAACAAGGTGTAAAATGACCCAGTGGGACTTGAAATGATAATGACAACTCTCTTAATGATGGTAAACTCAGCTGAACTATGACATGGACCGACATTTGGACAACTTTGACAAGGGTAAAATCAAACCCTAGACCCAATGCCTAGTGACCAAATTTTGCTTGAAGACTCACTGAAATGACAAAATTTGACCTTGACACACTAAAATCACTTTGTAAGAGCATTTTGATCACTGGAGGAAGGCTGTAAAGACTGACACTAACACAACACATGATCTTGAGTTGGTAGCGATCATCCATGCATTGAATATGTGGAGGCACTATCTTCTTGGCAAGAGATTCATATTTATGAGTGATCATAGTGCATTGCGGTATCTATTTGACCAATGGAATCTGAATGCCATACAAGCTAGATGGTTGGCCATGAACAATGAGTTAGACTTTGAGATCATGTACATTAAAGGTAAAGAGAACAGGGTTGAAAATGCTCTTAGCCACCAAATACAGGTAAATCACATAACAACGATGAGTTCTTATGGGAAAGATTTTCAGCATCAGATCTTGCAGGCAGGACAAGAGGATGACACGTATATGGAGCTTATGCACATGTTAGGGTACAGGTGATTAGGATGTGGACTATCGTCTCACAACACATGGCTTGGTTAGATTTAGGGAGAGGATATATGTGCCAGATGAGAGTGAGCTCAAGATTATCTTGAGGGAATTTCATGCTAACCCATATTCACGTCACCCAGGATATCAAAAGACATTAATAGTGGTGAAAAGGTTCTACTATTGGTCGAACTTGAAGAAAGAAGTGGTAGATTTTGTGGCTAGGTGCTTGGATTTTAAATAGGTAAAAGAAGAATGTAAGCATCCAGGTGGTCTACTACAGCTGATTTTTATTCCAGTGTGGAAATGGGAGGTTGTTTCCATGGAATTCATTACAGGTTTTCCAAGGACATCTAGACAACATGATTCCATCATGGTTGTGGTGCACAGGTTGACAAAGGTAGTGCACTTCATTCTAGTAAAGTTTACATATTCAGCTAATGATGTAGCACAGGTCTTCATCAAATATGTAGTGAGATTGCATGGTGTTCTGAAGAAGATTGTGTCAAACAAGGATGCCAAATTCACTTCTAGATTTTGGAAAGAGTTATTTGCATATTTGGGTACAAAGCTGGCCTTCACCACAACTTATCATCTACAGATAGATGGACAAACAAAGATGGTCAACAAGATATTGGAGGATATGTTGAGGATGTATGTGATGCATCAGCAGTGGAAGTGCGAAGAGTATCTTCCACTAGTTGATTTCGATTACAACAATGGGTACTAGAAATATTTAAGAATTAATCTATTTGAGGCATTGTATAGGTAGAGTTGTAATACTCCCATCAGTTGGAGTGATCCAATGAATAGGGTTTTGATTGGATCGAACCTGTTGGCAGAGATGGAACAAAAAATGCGGGCAATCAAGAAGAATCTGAAGGCAACACCAGATAGACAAAAGATATATGTAGATCAGAATAGTTTGGTTAAGGAGTTTCATTTTGGGGAACACATGTACTTGCACATCAAGCCCAAGAAGATATCCTTGAAGATTGGAGCGTGTGTCAAGTTGGCACCTTGGTTTTGTGGACCTTTCAAGATTCTTGAAAGGATTGGGCTAGTAGCCTACCGAATTGCACTTCCTCCAATAGTGAAATTCCATGTTGTTTTCCATGTGCCATTGCTTAAGAAGTATGTTAAAGATGTTGATCATGTGATTGACTGGTCCATATTGCAGGTGGAACCAGAAGGAGAATTCCAGCCAGAACCTCATAGCATTTTGTAGAGAAAGATGATTATGCTTTAGAACTGAGAAATTGAGCAGGTTAAATTGAAATGGAAGCAATTTGGGCCCATTGAAGCTACATGGATGACGGTTGATAAAATGCGGGCTATGTATCCTTCTCTATTTGTTGGTTGAGCGAATCTTTTTGGCATATGTTTTGGTGTGAGGTTTTCGTACATGTGTATATAGGTATATGGATGTAAATACCTCCATGTGATATGTTATAAAGCTCCAATAATCGGTATGGTTTTCATGTTGTTATGTTGTATGTTTGTCATGTTAGTTTGATTTCCAACAGGTTGTTCATTGTAAATATTACAACGACATAAGTTATAAATCTCCATGGGAAGTATGTTTTTCTTTTCAGCAATATTGTTGGTTGTAGGTATCATTGAACATCAAGGATGGTGTTCCCCCAAAGGGGGGGGGGGGGGGGGCGGTGGGGTTTGTAACAGCCCGGGTCAAAAATCCGTGTAATAAAGTTAATAAAGGAAAAAATAATAACCATGGTGATGGGACATGTATTCCAAGTTGAATTTTGGGCAAAAACATAGTGATGGGGATCATTTGTGACTAATCAATGGGTATGGAAATTAACCAAGGAAATGGAAAAGGCTTTGGAAAGGCAAAGTGGCATTAATAGGAAATTTATTTATGAAAATAATGGAAATTAGGAGAAAAGGAAGGTGAAAGATCATAGATTTCATGTGAGGAGAAAATGAAGGAAAATAATGGAAATGAAAAACAATAGAGGCCTCAATAATAAAAAAAACTTATGAGGATCAGTTGGTACCTTCAGTTTAGTTTTGAAACTCTCTCTCTTTTCTCTCTCTCTCTCATACTCTGGGACACTTAGATTTTTCTTGGAGTACTATTGGAGGAGTGTGGCATACGTGGGATTTGGAGCAAGAAGTGTTGTAGGGAAAAGTATCCGACTCGGATGACCCTATCCCACTCTAAGGGTGATAGTACCTCAGCAACAACTGTAAAGAAAACTACTTAAGGTTTACTTCTTTACGAAAGCAAGAGAGAATGAAGAAATGCACTAACCGTTGCCTTGCGCTTAATGTCGAATCCAAACTCTTCTCTTTGCTGCTTGCTCCCAGCTCCTTGCTCTTTTGCTGGCCCAGCTACAATGAGATCCTGCAAAATAACAAAGAAGGAAACTACAAGAAGCATGCAATCATAACTGATTCAAGGATTAGCATAAATCAAATATACAATTATCACAATACATCATTGAAACAAGTGCATATAGAAGAACCTCAATAGCTTTTATTAATGGAAGAAGTAAAGTTCTGAGAGTGTTACAACCATTGAAGGCCCCAATCCAGCAACACCTCCCAGCAGAAAGAATTTCTCCTCTTCACCTCCTTCAAGCAATCACGCAATAGTTCTATAGTGAAACCAACAGCATATCATTACTTTGCACAAAATTCCAGCCTCCTGAGCTCATAGGAGAGAGCTCAATATATAGATGAATTGAGAAAGGATGAGTCAGCTTGCAACTGATGTGTAGCTGCCTTGTGTCCTCTCTCTCTTCAGTTGATCTTCAGTTCTTGAGTCCACTTGGAGAACCTTGCTTCCACTTGGAGAAACAGAGCCTCTGACTCATCACAAGGCGAAATCCCTGATCCAAGTGTCATTTTTGGAAGATTCCAGAGCAATGACTCAGTGTGCCACTTGTCCCATCTCGCTCAGCGCAGGTGGCCTTTGTTCTACCTGCTTTGCAACGCAGGTACACCATGGAGGAGTTGAGTTTCAGCGCAGAAGCCTAGTGGAGCACCTGCTTTGATTTCAGGATTGCTTGTTTTTGAGTGTTTTCAGGTGGAGAACTGATCTGAGAACTGTTGGTTTGCTGACCTTGTTCCTCTAGGGGTAGGAACATCATGTTTAGGGACTTTGGATCCCTTGGATTATTGACAATTCATGCCCGATGCTGCCAGGCACAAAATTGTCTATAACAGATGCCCCCTAAAGTATGAGGTCGTTTATCGGGTGAAATGCTTTATTAGGAGGATCCGAAGTTCATTCAATCTGCTGAGAAGTGTCCTGTAATAAGATACAATACAATACATTATTTTTCATTCTTTTTCATGATCTAGCTGAGGCGGGCATTCCCATGCTCAGCTTTATAAATTCATTTTGGTACATAGCACAGATGATCGTCTGATGATAGACTGATAATTCTCTGCTGAAATTATCATCCTTTGAGAAGGATGATCATCTGCTGCAATGACGTACATATCAAATGTCTTTATATCCTGAATATATATCGCAGCCCGGATGGATGAAACTAGATCCGGGGTCTTCAATCTCTTCCGATCTTCACTCGATGTACAAGTCGATCCATGTGAGAATTTCTTGAAGTCGAACATGGAAAGACATCGCTTGATTACCGGTCAATGATGTAAACCGTTAACAAGCGCGAGAGGAATCACCGATAAGGATGATGACCCTCAAGGTACAGCAGTACAATTCACATGGTGGGAATAAAGGACTTGGCGTCGACCACCATGCAAAATCTTCTGGTCGAAGGTCATTGATGTATACCTGTCGCCGGAAGTGAGAAACTTGCCATTGAGGCATGCAAGCTTCAAAGTACTGAAGGGGTTGTTCCTAGATCAACTCCTTGGATAATGAGCTGATGTCGACAAGGAGCGATCCGTCAAAGGAGGGCCTTAATGAATCCCACATCAATGACACGGAACGGAGCTTGTGATGAGGTGAAAACAAACTGTGATGTATGATTCAGGGTGGCGGTCATGAAATGGATGAAGGACAATGTATGGTAGTGGATGGGACACGGTTGACTCTTTGCAGAACAACATCTCTTGAACATATAACGACACTGATGTGATGGATTGGTAGCATTACCCCAAATGTGGATGGTGTGGCGAGGACCATGGTGATGAGACCGGTGAATGAAACAACCCAACCCGATGTGATACGGAGGACAAAGTGTCATGTTCAAGAGTGACTTGCTACCATTAAAGCTGTGAGGTTCTCCCAATTTTTCCCCAGTCATTGCTGACCAGTACCTCTTTATTTTTATCAAGCTTGAGGAGGATAACATATGCTTGTTCTATAACCTGCCCTTCGGGCAAGCCCATCGCTATGTTTTAACGAGCCTAGCGATAGGGAAACTCGTTCTCGTCTAAAGACAAGTTTGTCGCTATTTAATGAATTTAACGAGTCTAACGACAAGGATAACTCGGTCCTTTTCATTTTTAGAGAGTCTGAAAAGGTACATAAAGTCAACTCCAGAATTCCTTTTTCGTCATCTAATCCCTTAAGTCCGAAAAAGTATAAAACAATACAGAAGGGATGAATTTTCGATTGCTTTAACGAGCCGAACAAAACAAGCGCTCGATCTTTTTGTGCAATAATCCCTCAGGTCCAAAAAGATTAAAATCTAGAGGAGGGATAGCTCTTCCGGTCGTTTAACGAGCTGGAAGGCCAAAACTCGGCAAACTTTTCATATTTTAAGAGTCAGGAGAAAAGAGCTCAAAGAAGACTCGTCTTTTGAGGAACGAGTGATAAACAGGGATAGCAGCAGATTCCAGGTACAGGTTGGAATTTTCCAATCACGGCAGTGTCACAAGGATGGCTAAGTGAAATCACTCTTCGCAGCTGTTCCTCAGAATGGGTAAACAAACATATGGAGATGAACGATTGGCCAAATGAACGGATGGAGGTGAGACTGCAAGAACACGACCAAGGGCTTTAATATGGCTGTCAAAGGTTACATTTACCAACGTTATTTACCAGTTCGTTTTTTCTGGGTGAGCTTGAACTCTAGGGGAAGATTGCTCACAACTTATGTTTATTTTTTAACGAGCATGAACTATGTGCTAAAACTGCTCGGATCTTGCGTTTATTTTTTAACGAGCATGAACTGTGTGCTAAAACTGCTCGATTATACCAGTCTTAATACAAGGAACGCCTCAGGTGAAGTAGTCATATTTAAGGAGCTATACCTCACTAGTTACTCCAATTTGGCAAGTTTTAACTTTTGCCCCACATCCTTTCTTTATGCAAGCTGGAAACGGCTAATCCTACGAGTTTAACGGGTTAGACCTACAGGTTTAAAGGGAGGACCTAAAAATTTAAAAAATAAATAGTCGTCCCATGCTTGCACTCCAAAAGGTTCGCATGCCCCCAGGTATAAAGTACAATTTCAAGGCTGCCCCTCCTCTGTCCCACCTCTGTTTTTCTACTTGTCGTCTTGCTATATTTTTAACGATACTTGTCTTCTCGTTATTTTTCGGTGCCGACGGTACTTGTCTTCCCATCAGTTCACTTTTTGATTTTTGCAAGATCGCAACAGATAAAACATTGGCGTTACGGAGGGAGGTTTGCCTCTTACTTATTATCCGAAAAATCGTTTTGTTCGCTGCCGCAAACTAAACTCTCTTTTTCCGGCGATGTCTATTACTAGGTTACTAAAGATGGTGACCACTTGTTGCAGCAATTTCATCTCTTTCTTTGGAGGCTGCCCCTACTTATCCTTCAAAACATATGTTTTAATGGGTGAGGCTTGCCTTCAAAGATGGTGGCTACTTGCCGCCACAAATGGATCTCCTCCCTCGGCATCCTACTTACCTAGACAAGGGGAGCGAGAAGTTGATTATCTCACTCACATAACTTTGACAAAAGAACTTTATCCTAGAACAACCCTCTCTTCCATGCCGGACGGGGTACGGACTAGTCATATTCTTCTGCAGAAATTAACTTTATACCCAAGGTTTTCTCTGCCCAAGGCAGGCCAGGGTGCATGCCCCCTGGGTCCCAGTTCTTTCTTCCGAATCACTCGCATTCATCGGGAAGTAGAACCGGGGGTGGAGGCATTCCTTGAGTGAATAAACCGTTAAGGGATGGTATTTGACTATTTGCGATGCGTGATCCTGGAAATGAAAGTTGGTCTACGAGCTTGACCATTCTTCCTTCGTGCGGAAAACACATAACTCTGAAGAGTGAGGACACTATCGCCTCCATGCAATATATATAGTCTCGTCCAAGGAGTAAGTTATACACCAAGGGTCCCTGGACGACCATGACGTTCATATGAACTGTCTTCCCCTTCAATGTAACGGGAACATTGGGGAGAATCCCTAACGGGCGACTAGTTCCTTTATCAAAACCTGATAGATTTCTCATCTCAGGTAAAAGCGCCGGGGAACCCAGTGCTTTCCAAGCAATAGAGGAAAGGATACTCACAGATGCCCCTTCATCAATGATAGTTCCAGCCATCACCATTCTGTAGATTTGGACGATGATTCTGAATGGGATACTGGCTGGTAATCGGGGTCTGCCTAGTTGATTCCAATCAAAGGACACAACCAGGTTGCTTGGTGGTGGGACCGAATACACGGTCGGATACGACCCTGACGATGTTCCTTCCTGCGATAAAGGAATGGGCGCGTTACCCTGATGCTCATCAGAGTCTGTGTTGATGAAAAGAATCTGGATGGTATCATCCTTGTTCTCTTCAGTGAGGGTGTCATTTGAAGATGAATCTTCAACGACGGTGTCATTTGAGGATGAAACCTCTGAAGGAAGAACCGGGTCAACTGCCGTTTCGACCTTTAGACTTTCGTCTGGTCTGGATTCAGTAGGTTCATTCTCAATGACCGACACTTCAGCTGACCACTTGATCGGGCCAGCTGGATTTTCAACTATCGAGGGACTTGGCACGAGTTTTTGGTATCCAGGAGGAAGTCGTAACGGTGAAACCGGACGATCTTCCAAAACTCTCTTCGCCTCATCTAAGAATGGACAACGGTGGATGGCGTGATCGCCTTCACACAGTCTGCAGGGTGATCTTGGTCTCCCTCTTTGTCCTTCACTCTCGCTAGTTGACGGAATGCAATCAACATGTCTATCAGAGGTTGATGCTACCGGATTGTGCAACCTGGGGGACCAGTCCCTTAGTATCCGGGGAATACAAGGACAGTCACGGTGGAAGTGGGTCCCTTTGCAAATGACACATGGCGATTTAGGCCCGGTCGGTGCAGTGTGTGAATTTTTGTCAGATGTCTTTTGCTTGCCCCCAGTCGCCTTCGCCTTAGGCTCCTTCTGCTTCTTTTCTTTCTTCTTCTTCTCCTTCTTCTCCATGGGAGGCTGACTTTTTCCGGCTCTACCTTGCGAAGATGAAGGATCAGAGGAAGAATTGTAAGAAGTGGAAGGCTGGTGGGTAGCTCTAGACTGGTCTAACTGTTGATTCGACTGCTCAGGATTAGTGGTGATCTGAACTACATTAGTTGAAAAGAGCCATACAGGTAGGCCAATTGTCAATCCTGGAAGTGACAATGTGGCCATATGAGGCGCACCAACATCTCCCCAAGAGGAGAAGGGATTGGGACTTCCACCAAGGTGACTTCCTTGGTTGGTGGGCTCCATACTTTTCAACTGAAAGATCAACGTGGGAATAACAGGTGATTATGTTCCGATTAAAATAAATTTTATTAACGACGCTTTAGACACAACTTTGCTTTTTCATGTTTTAAGAGTCGAGAAAAAGCTAAAGATGACTCTAGTCTCCTTCGATGTTTTAACGAGCCCGAAGTGACAAATGCTCGGATGGACTTTTTCAGTTATAGAGTTTGAAAAAGGCCAAAAGAAACTTCTCTGGAGTTCTAGGCAGAGGGTGTGCCAAACTTTTCGCGAAACCACAGAATACGTTTTACGGTACGGTTGGTCGATCTTCGTGAATGCTGTGTTCACTGCATCGCGATCAGTAGGGCGGCCGACACGGCTTCCTATGGATAAAGGCTTTGTTCCTATAGGGGTCTCCCAATATATACGCGACGGTACGTGGGAGCACAAGTCCGTATTAGTGCCACCGACTCTCAGGAGGAATCACCCACCTTCGTAGAGATCGACAGTCACTATGTTTAACGACGCCGGAACACGTCTCTACCTAGACCTCTATGTGTTTGCGTTATGTTACAAAGCGTTGTTATGTAAATTGAATTTATTTTAATGTTGATCTTGTTTAGCAGTTTGCCTTTAAGGATCACCACGAGATGTATGTAACAAATTCCTGAATGCAGTCTAAGATGAGAAGCAAACTTTTCAATCTTTCAACTTTGAAAATCTTAACTACTGAGGGAAAAGAAAGACAAATCTTTTCACACAGATCATAGAGCACACACTAATGCAATTTTTCCTAAATCAGTATGCAAATAGTCAAATGAAAAATGCACAATGCATGTATTTTCTTTTCCCTTTCTTAATGTTGATGTATTACAAAAAGAAAGTTGTTATGTAACTTTGATTTCGATTTCAAGCGAAAGTAAACAAGCTAGTCCAAAATCAAAAGACACCTTAAGATTTACTCATTTAAACACTGGAAATGCATGAAATCAAACCATAATGATGAAAGTAAAAAGACTAATCAGCTATGGACAACAAACAAGCTAACTCTTTAGACCAGCAAAATGCCTAACACAGGTTCAGATCTAAGAGGCCAAGGCAAGACTAGTTCACTTTTGTTATGGGAAATTGTAAATGATGTAAGAAATACAAAAGAACAAGTACAATTTCGTTATATAACAGAGGCGGAATGATGGCAAGTAAGGTTGGTTTCAGAACAGGTACAAGACTGGTAACTGGCTGCAAAATCTATAGTGAAAACAGGCAAGAAAAAGGGAGGAAACCCCAAATGCACAAGGCAAAATTGGGCCAACGCAGGTGCTGCACAGCCAGTCTGGCTCTCAGCGCAGGTAGCCCCTTCGGGACCTGCGTTGCAAAGCAGGTAGCCTGTGTACTACCTGCTTTGGAAAATGAAAGTTGAGTTTTCTCAGTTTCCGGGTCACAATTTTCTCAAAAATTCACAGTTTTTGCTCAAATCAGAAGCTATCAGTCAAGCACACACTAAGGGATGACAAGGAAGATGAAAAGCTATCACTAAGAGCTTATAAGGATCCTTGTAGATCAGCTCTTCAAATCATGAACATGCTCAGAAATGAGCTAGAGTAGCTGCCCTCTACTTCGCTTTTGATATAGTCAAAAGCTTTTCGATTTGGTACTCTTTTGTTCAGGAAATGAATAGCAAAATACTACAAACAATCAAACAGATACGATCCCCAGCGGAGTCGCCAGTTTGTTGTAGGGAAAAGTATCCGACTCGGATGACCCTATCCCACTCTAAGGGTGATAGTACCTAAGCAACAACTGTAAAGAAAACTACTTAAGGTTTACTTCTTTACGAAAGCAAGAGAGAATGAAGAAATGCACTAACCATTGCCTTGCGCTTAATGTCGAATCCAAACTCTTCTCTTTGCTGCTTGCTCCCAGCTCCTTGCTCTTTTGCTGGCCCAGCTACAATGAGATCCTGCAAAATAACAAAGAAGGAAACTACAAGAAGCATGCAATCATAACTGATTCAAGGATTAGCATAAATCAAATATACAATTATCACAATACATCATTGAAACAAGTGCATATAGAAGAACCTCAATAGCTTTTATTAATGGAAGAAGTAAAGTTCTGAGAGTGTTACAACCATTGAAGGCCCCAATCCAGCAACACCTCCCAGCAGAAAGAATTTCTCCTCTTCACCTCCTTCAAGCAATCACGCAATAGTTCTTTAGTGAAACCAACAGCATATCATTACTTTGCACAAAATTCCAGCCTCCTGAGCTCATAGGAGAGAGCTCAATATATAGATGAATTGAGAAAGGATGAGTCATCTTGCAACTGATGTGTAGCTGCCTTGTGTCCTCTCTCTCTTCAGTTGATCTTCAGTTCTTGAGTCCACTTGGAGAACCTTGCTTCCACTTGGAGAAACAGAGCCTCTGACTCATCACAAGGCGAAATCCCTGATCCAAGTGTCATTTTTGGAAGATTCCAGAGCAATGACTCAGTGTGCCACTTGTCCCATCTCGCTCAGCGCAGGTGGCCTTTGTTCTACCTGCTTTGCAACGCAGGTACACCATGGAGGAGTTGAGTTTCAACGCAAAAGCCTAGTGGAGCACCTGCTTTGATTTCAGGATTGCTTGTTTTTGAGTGTTTTCAGGTGGAGAACTGATCTGAGAGCTATTGGTTTGCTGACCTTGTTCCTCTAGGGGTAGGAACATCATGTTTAGGGACTTTGGATCCCTTGGATTATTGACAATTCATGCCCGATGCTGCCAGGCACAAAATTGTCTATAACAAGAAGGCAAGGGAAAAGTTGGAAAGTGTAAGAGAACATTTGGACCAGAAGCTATAGAGGGTTTTTCTTGCAGGTAGCGAGTTGCATGTATGATTTTCTTGCTAGTTTTGGCATGCATGTGATTTCTTGGTCATGATATGTCATAGACATGGAGGATTGCCTGGATTGAGATTGGCTTTTCTTAGCCTTGTCACTTCCTGTATAGCCTTGGAGTTGTGGGTTTTCTCTTTGTTTTCTTGTTGGTGCTCATGTTCCTTTCGTTGTGGGTTGAGTTACTAGTTCTTGGAAGCCTTGGTTGGAAAAACTCTATGGAATTCCTTGGTTAGAAAAATTCTATGGAAGCCCTTGTTGGGTTAAGTTACTAGTCCTGGAAACCCTGGTTGGAAAAACACTATGGAATCCCCGCAGTAGCTGTGGGTTGAGTTACTAGTCTTTGAAGCCTTGGTTGGACAAATGCTCTAGAAGCTCAGCAACAACTTTGGTTTGAGTTACTAGTCTCGAAAGCCCTGGTTGGAACCAACACTCTAGAGCCCTGGAAAGCTTGAGTAGAGATCAATCTGGTGATCCATAGTGATGTCTGACTGTGAGGTGGAATCAGTGTTTTGTCACTTTTAATGGCACTTGTAGTACAAGTGCTTCAGGAGACATAGAAAGCTTCCTAGAAACAACCTCCGGGTTGATTGTAGACCAGTGCCTAGGACATCTTAAATAGAGGAGTGCTTTGGAAGATTATTAGTGAGGGGTTTCGGCTGTACTCAAATTGTCATGAAGTTGAAAAGATAATAAAAGGGGGCTTGGTTCAATATCCCTTCATCAAGGTAGACTCAAGCCAATACATGGATCCAAATGTTCAGGGGGTGAATTGGTCCAACCTCAAAGAGAAACGTTTGGTTCTGGTGGATGACACACAACAACAAGTAGCTTAATATTGAGGTCGCAATAAAGTGAAGAGGAGGAAATGGAGGAGGGAAATCGGTGCATATGGCTGATTGTAATGCAGAATCCTAAGCCACGATTTTCCAATAGAAATATGGAAGAGGGAGGAGATGAAAGAGCGGAAAGAGTGGAGCGCTATTCAAGGTTTCATGCCATATACCTCATGGGTACCTTTATCACCAAGCAACATGAGTAAATCTGTGCTCATATAGGTACTACAGGTTAATTGAATAACATAAGTAAATATGTCTAATACACGGGTACTCTATGTTATAGACTAACAAAAGTAACTCTGTCTTATACACAAGTATTGTTTTTTATTTAGCAGCCTAGATAAATCCATGAATCAGAGAGAAACCTTTAACAACTTCATTACACTATTTCATAGAAAGAAAAACACATATGAAATGAGATTTATAGAGGGGAAAACATACTACGCATTTCCATGATTGGAATCACCAAAGAGTTTCATTAATCTTCAAAATGAGTCCCATTCACCAGTCCATTTACATTCAACAATACATCCTATGAGTCCCTTATGAAAAAGCGATTAGAACCAAAATGGAACCATAGAATTTGGACCACTCTAGGTGCAAAATTCTAGATCCCATTCTAAGTGTTTCTTCCCCCTATTTATACAAAGATGGGGGGCTTTGAATCAACATTTACAAAACATCTCATCCAAGGGCTAGCTATCCGATTGACTAGCTGCCTCATCCTACCATAGCTCTGCTGCCCAAATGATTCTAAAGGATTTGATTCCATTCTTGAAAATACATCAAAATTATAGAATAAACAGAAATTAGAGTAAAATAGAAACAAGGGAAACAGAATGATGATGGAGGAAAATTTCCTTCTGTTGTTCCTACGAAGGCCCTTGATCAGGCCACGTCTCTACCACAATGTGTCCCTCTAGTTGTTCGGCCAGTTCCTGTTGCTTTCATCTTAATTTCCTAACTTCACCACTCTTTGGAGTTGGTAGCGATCGACTATGGTTTCCTGTTATAGAGTAGAAGTGAAGATCGACTTGGCATTCCTTTACATTTATGACTAAGTGGAGCTCCACATTGAGGCATTAAGTCTTCCTGAGTCCCCATACCTCCATTTACTCTCTGAAGACATGCAAGAAAAGCAGTGAAATTCATTCCTGTGGCTATTTTTGTCCCTGGTTTCTTATTACAGAGCCTCCCACGGGATCAACCCATATCGATTTCCCACTCCTCCATGCATTCATTCAATGGCTCAGTTTCCGACCCATACGCCTTCAAATCCCTGTACCACACTATCGGGGCATTGTTGTATCGATACTTTTACTATAAAAGGTGTTACAAAACAACGAGCCCTTGTCTCCTTAGGTCCACTTTGTTTTATCCCCTTTCTTTTTAGTTCCTCTAGCGACCACGTGCTTAGCCAAATATCGGAGCTCCTCTGCATCGAAGGTTTCCAGTCAGAGTTTTTATATTGGAGCCCTAACATGTTTGCAATCTCCAGTTGCGGCAGCCCTTCAGTGCTTACCACTTGGTTCCTCGGCTCTTTATGTGACTAGAGGCCATCCCCTATATCAGAGGTTTGCAATCGGGGTTCTTTTATATTGGAGCCACGAAGTGCTTGCAATCTCTGATTGCGATAGTCCTTTAGCGCTCGGCCTCCAACATCGCCTTTGGTTTTTTGTACCTTTGTGACCGCAAACCAACCCCTGCATCAGAGCCCCTTTATCACACTTTCCCATGTGTACACTGCGTTACAAAGTGTCGATAAGCCTCAACCTCCAATTTTTTATTGTCGATGTGATGTCATCACTTCCATGTGGCACTTCTTGAGTGGTGACACGTGTCACTGAGATATGCCCTTTTTGGACACTTGAAAATTCTAGATCTGCATGCCACATGTCCTCCGTACTACCACATCATACTGACATCAATGCTACCATGTCTTTACCGGATCCAATGATACTGTTCCATGTGGCCCCCTAGAGGAGAGAGAAAAAGACCCACCTACCCCTAGTTTTGCGTTGATTTCCTTTGTTAAATTATTTCGGCACTCCCGATGCTTTAACACTAACATATCACAACTCGTGATATCACAATATTTTAGAGTTGTTACCCCATTGGCAAACCGATTCACCAATTTGTGACATGGTTATGACCTCCGATGTGTGGGACCTCCGATATGTCGGGACTTCTTTTCTCTGATTTGTGATATCGGCGATCGGTCCACAATTGGTCTCCTAATATTTGAGATCGTTGATATGCGAGATTTTCGATTGCTAATCCACCCCACCGATATGCTTGATCACTAATCACTAATCAGCGAAATTCTTCTGCTATTTGCACTGTACTTTGAAACTCCCGATCACTGATTTGCGATATCAGTGATTGTTGATCGTTGATTTCACCCCAAACCTCTAATTGCCTTATCGCTAACTTGCACCACCGTCTGTCAATATGTTGATATGTGCTTAGTGCCACTGATGAGAAATCGTCAATTTGCAATAGCCGAAATCGGAGCTCTACTACACGAAGCGTCGATTTCCTCATCACTTCCTGATCTGCCGATTTTCGATTCTTTCCTCCTTTAAAAGGTGACAAAATCCTCATCTTTAATAGACCATATATTTTGATTCTGAGGTCCATTTGAGGAGTTCCATATACCATTAGAAAGCGAGTTCTAAGAAATATGAAATGGAGGGGTTCTAATTTATATTTGAGTGATTCTGCAGTTTGGGAGATTGCTGCAAACTTTTTTGTGCTTTTGCACCCTTTTGATAGCTAAAAATGAATTTTGCAATGAGTGACAACATTGGATCCAACTAGGGATAGTACCTTGCTGGAAAGGTGCTGAGAACTTGCAAACCAGTAGTCTTCAACCTTGGGCATGGAGTTAAAAATATAATGAAGCTATATAACCATAAAATCTCCATGGGACTTTATTTGTTGGGAGTTCTTTCCTCGTAAAACTGAAATGCAGAAATACAAATTTTAACAACTCGAAATTAAATGCTCAGCTAGTACAAATCATACTTATGTACAGGGCTCAATTAACCTAAGTGAGTTCAACCCTCCACTGGAGCGAGGACAACATTTGGGCGCTGGACCTAATGCCTCCATGCTATTGAAATTTAAAAATCAAAATAAGCATGCACCATGAAAAAATTTCAAACAAAAAACTTGATGCATACTCCAGAAACAACCTCTAATGCTGACCAAATAATGTGCTCATGTAATCAGCTACAGGGTCATAGAATCGACAAGAATAATTTGCAACTACCTTATTTCCATGAAAAGTTTGTTGACCAATATCTTCTTGGGTAGGGCAGCCGCAAATATTGTTCATCTCCTCGGCTTTAGATTTTTCGAGAAAAACTTGTTGCTAGAAGCCTGCTCCCCGGTCGTTGGTAAACCACTCCCTTTGGACATTCGCGGCCATCTCATCCTCATCTGAATAATATGAATCATAAATTAGAGGAGGTTCTTGAACATGTTCTCCAGGTGAAGGATGTGCATCGTGGACTGGAGCCTCTTTTTTGACCTCCTAGTGGGCCTCCTCTTCTTGTGCAGCTTCCCATGACTAGGATTGTTATGGCTCTGCATCACTTGACTCTCCATCATAGTCATATACATCATAAGAAGGAGAAACATCAAATATAGTTGAATAAGATCTCTGAGGGTTTATTTGTAACTCGACGATGTTTCCATCTTCTCTTTCTTGGTCATTGGGTGATGCTTCTTGATTCGAGTAGATGTTTTCTTTGAGTAGAGCTCCAAAAAAATCTTCAGCAGGGTCATTAACCTTAGGAATATCTTCATCATTGAAATATGCACAGTAATTTTCAAATAGAGCATCCGATGGATATAGTCTTTTGCAATAATAATTGAATGCCATATGAAAACTCTTTAAGGAAGATATATTTCCAAGAGGTATTTTTCAGTACCAAAGTCTAAAATTGTCTTCTAAAGAGTACATAAACAATTTCATTTGCACATATTCAAAAATAATACCCTATTGTTCCATGCATTCATGAAAATCCTTAAGGTTTTGGTCTGGCCTTCTATCTGTGTTTCCACTAAATCTAGGCAAATAGGTATTCCATTCATGAAACGAAGGGACATTATTAGGATAACCAACAATAGAAGAAAAATCCAGTGGGGCAAATTGGTTGGCCAAGAATGCAGGAATGGCCATTTTGGAAACCTTCCTAGTTGGGTGATTTTAGGTTCAAAGGTAGGGAAAGTTTTCGGCTGCTTTAGCATCAGAGTGAGTATGAGGTTGCTTGAAAGCCAAGATGATCACATAGAGATATGGACAATGGAGTCACCAGGATGTTTACCATAAGATTGAAACAATGGAGTCTCCAAGGTGAGAGATCTTCAACCCACAATTCCCTTACTCACCTAATAGAGGGAATGTAAATATTTGTCATACCCAGAGAAAAATATTCTCATCCATTCCCCAGCAACGGCACCCGAAAGATGTTGTCAATTTTAATGGAACTCGTAGCACAAGTGCTTTGGGAGACATAGAAAGCTTCCTAGAGATAGCTTCTCGGTTGATTGTAAACCAGTGCCTAGGACATCTTAAATGGAGGAGTGCTTCGAAGGATTATCAGTGACGGGTTTCGATAGCACTCCAATTGTCACGAAGTTTAAAAGATAATAAAAGGCGGCTTGGTTCAATAGCCCTTCACCAAGGTAGACTCAAGCCAATACATGGATCCAAATTTTCACGGGGTAAATTGGGCCAACCTCAAAGAGAAACATCTGGTTCTGGTGGCCGACACACAATAACAAGGAGCTTAATATTGATGTTGCAGTGAAGTGAAGAGGAGGAAAGGGAGGAGGGAAATCGGTTCGTAGGGATGATTGCAATGCAGAATCATAAGCCACGATGTTCCAGAAGAAATATGGAAGATGGAGGAGATGAAAGAGCAGAAAGAGTGGAGCGCTAGTCAAGGTTTCATGCCATATACCTCATGGGTACCTTTATCACCAAACAACATGAGTAGATTTGTTCTCATACAGGTACTCCAATTTAATCGAATAACACAAGTAAATATGTCTAGTACATAGGTACTCTAGGTTATAGACTAAAAAAAGTAACTATGTCTTATACACATGTATTATTCTCTATTTAAGATAAATCCATGAATCACAGAGAAACCTTTAACAACTTCATTACACTATTTCAGAGAAATAAAAACACATATGAAATGAGATTTATAGAGGGGAAAACATACTACACATTTCCATGGTTGGAATCACCAAAGAGTTTCATTAATCTTCAAAATGAGTCACATTCACCAGTCCATTTACATTCAGAAATACATCCTACAAGTCCCTTATGAAAAATTGATTAGAACCAAAATGGAAACATAGAATTTGGACCACTCTAGGTGCAGAATTCCAGAACCCATTCTAAGTGTTTCTTCCCCCTATTACAAAGAAGGGGGGATTTGAATCAACATTTACAAAATATCTCAGCCAAGGGCTAGCTGTCCAATTGACTAGTTGCCTCAACCTGCAATAGCTCTGCTGCCCAAAATGATTCTAAAGGATTCGATTCCTTTCTTGAAAATACATAAAACTTATAGAATAAACAAAAATTATAGTAAAATAGAAACAAGGGAAACTGATTGATGATGGAGGAAAATGTCCTTCTATTCTTCCTACGAAGGCCCCTGATCAAGCCATGTCTCTGCCACAATGTGTCCCTCTAGT
Source organism: Pinus tabuliformis (assembly GCA_031772625.1). Classification (NCBI taxonomy): domain Eukaryota; kingdom Viridiplantae; phylum Streptophyta; class Pinopsida; order Pinales; family Pinaceae; genus Pinus; species Pinus tabuliformis. Next base: position 1,299,990,063 of record CM062804.1, read on the forward strand.
TGTTCATCCGGTTCTCGTCACTTTCATCTTAATTGCCTAACTTCACCACTCTCTAGAGCTAGTAGTGATCGACTCTGGTTGCCTGCTACAGAGTAGAAGTGGAGATCGACCTGGTAGTCCTTTACATTTATGACTGAGTGGAGCTCCACGCTGAGGCATTAAGTCTTCCTGAGTCCCCATACCTCCATTTACTCTCTGAAGATGTACAAGTGAAGCAATCAAATTCATTCCTGTAGCTATTTTTTTTCCTGAGTTTCTTGTTACAGAGCCTTCCACAAGATCAGCCCATATCGATTTCCCACTGCTCCATGCCTTCAATCAATGCCTTAGTTGTCGACCCATACACCTTTAAAGCCATGTACCATACTATCGGGACATCGTTGTATTGGGTCTTTTACTCTAAAAGGTGTTATAAAACAGCAAGCCCTGATCTCCTTAGGCCCCCTTTAGTTTAGCCCCTTTCCTTTTATTTCCTCTAGCGACCGCATGCTTAGCCAAATATCAAAGCTCCTTTGCATCAAATGTTTCCAGTAAGGTTTTTTATATTGGAGTTGCAACATTTTTGAGATCGACGATTGGGAGAGCCCTTTAGTGCTTACCCCTTGGTTCCTCAGCTCTTTATGTGACTGCGGATCAACCCTTGTATTGGAGCCCCGCAATCGGAGGTTCACAATCAAGGTTCTTTTATATTGGAGCCATGAACTGCTTGCAATCTTCGATTGCGATAGTCCTTTAACACTCAGCCTCTAGCTCCACCTTTGGTTTTTTGTGCCTTTTGTTGGGCTGTTAATATGTCATTATTATTATCACTTTTGAATGCCTATTCCACCCATTTCTACTCTTCTTTATCATGGAATTTATCATGGTTTATCATATAATTCCATCTTATAATGATTTATGCTCTTATGGAAAAATATTATTTATTCTCATTTATTTTTAAGAAATTGATGATTATGCATGATTTTAGATGGTTTATTAATAAATTGTTTGTAACATTACTCACCATTTTTAGCCTCCAAGATAATTTCCAGATTGAAGATTTGATCATTAAATGTGCCAACTCAGAAATTCGCTGGAATAAGAAGTGACGATTTTGTATTGAACGGGTCGAGCAAATGGAGAAGAATCTGGAAAACTTGAAACATGGGTTTTGTTCAAAATAGACCAAATTAGTTTTTCAATGGACAGTTTTCCCAAATTCGGCATGTACTAAGAGAAACGGAAGGTTCTCTAAAGACGTTTTTCTTAGATTCATTGTGTGGCCGTTTTCCAAATTATGCCAGTTGCAATGCCAAATTCGACCTGTTCCTGTTGAATGCTGATGGAAAAATATCTCAGAGATGATATTGCTTATCAATTTGTTGAGAACAATCCAATTTTGTAATGAGAATCATATTGTAATCATCTCTGTTGTAATTGCTCTCTGCTCTCTCTCTATTTAAATGAAAACATAGATCAGATAAGGGGATTCAGAATTATCGATTCATGATTCATGATGGATGATTAGAAAGAGAATTAGATGGATTGTTAGATTATAGATAGATAGAGTAGGATAAGAGGAATGGGAGAATTACTATTAAGAAATTGTAACTGTTATTATTGACTCTCATTGCTGAAGCATAGAACGAAACTATTGTAATGTTTATGCAATGATTAATATATAAAAACAGTTGCAGTCCCTTGCATCTCCTGGATTAATCATAGCAGTGTGTCCCTAGAGGCTAAGGGCCCGGACCTGGTGGATCCACTGGCTATTTGTACCATTACTTTATAGTTCCAGTTGTGTGATGGTTTGATTTAATTCTTATTTCCTTGAATCGCATTGCTTTACAGTTTCATGTTTTTACAGTGTGTTGTTCTAATATTTTATGAAATTGTTTTATTGCATAGTTGTGATTGAATCACGTGATCGTTCCTTTCCATCATAACAAAGATTATTATCCTTTTCAACTTATATTGTTATCTTGTTCATTTCAAATATAATGTTGTGCTATTCATATTCAGACTTTGATGTTTACTACATATTGCGGTTCATTTCTATTGAAATAGCTTTGTTGTTCATTCCTACTAAATAAGCTTTGTTGTTCATTTCTTTCCTACAAGTATTTGGTTGTGCTTTTAAGTATTATTGCAGTGAGCGTGTTTATTCCATTTCTGTTAGTAGCATTATTGATTTATCATTTCCAGTTTATTGCTTTAGTGTGGATTGTAAGATCAACAACTTTGAAGGACATTGGTTATCGCTGCCTAGGTTCTCAAATTGTGGATCTTGTTTATGATTGATTTTCATTTGCATCAGTTTACAAGGGAGAGAGTTATCATTACTAAGTCCTTGAATGATGATTGTTTTAGTGAATGATTTAGTTCAGAAAATTTCAGTTTCTTGTTGTTCCGATTAGATTTTGTTTCCAACATTCATTTATCTTTTCATTTTAAAGCACTATACTACAAAACATTACTCTTGAGTAAATAGCTGCCTCAGACTGAGTACACTCTTGAAATAAAAAATCTTCCCTGGGTTGGCAATTAATGTGAAGATAATTAGGAGTTAAAAAGACATCTTTTATCGTTCAACAGTTTGGCGTCGTTGCTGGGGAGAGTGTAGCCATTTCTAAGGAGTAGTGTGCATCTGATGAGTGCCTGTTAGGAGAGAATTGGGTATTAAAAACGGAAGGTAAGAACCTGCGTATGGAGCATGTAAAAGCCCTGCTCCCCTGCCCGCTTTCCAACAGAATTGTTAAAGAACTTAGGGTAGAAATAGATGTTTGAATTTCTGTGTGAATGACTAAAAAAAGATAGAAATTTTGAAAAACAAAACTCATGATTTCACTCAAGTGGTGATGTAAGCACCACCCATTTCACTAACTGATTGACAGGAACATTTGAAGAAGGAGCCTTGAATAAAAACATGAAGAACATATTCTATTATGGTAAGAAATGGCTCACATTGCAACTTTTTAATTTCCTATCAAAGATCTAGGAGGAGTGACACAAATGCACATAATTCCCCCATCTTCTCTACCAAATTTTCATGGCTTGACAAATGAAGATCTAGATACATTCTTATTTGAGTTCGAAATACTTTGTAGAGGATATGATTATTGTACTAATGATCAAAGGTTGAAAGTATTTTCTCTTACTCTAAAAGGAGTAGCTCTCCGATGGTTCATGAGCCTAGGTGGGAACTGCATCCAAACATGGGACGACATGAAGAGAATATTCTTGAAGAAGTACCAAGGCTATTGCAAGGACAATGAAGATATTTTCGATATGATACAAGAGGAATATGAAAGCTTGGAGGACTATGTAAAGCAATTTCATTACAACCTTCAAAAATCAAAGCATAAGCATTTGAAAAAAGAGATCTTAAAAACACTCCTACTCAAAGGAATCAAAGACGAATTTTTAGAACTCTTAAATCTGATAGGAAAAGGTGATGTTTTTCAATTGTCATATAATGATGTTTGTGAATTGTGCATAAGGTATTCAAGAGGAATCTCTAACGCTGGTAAGAATTCTAGAGATGTTTGTTCTTTCTTTTCCAAATCTGCTACAAGAAGAGACATAAGAGCTGAAATCAATGTTTTATTTGAAAAATTTAAAGTTGATTTTATTAGCTCTCTAAATTCAAAATTGGATGTTTTGCAGGTTCAGAAAAATCAAGAAATTGAAGAAGTGTTTTTCCCTCATTACCGAAAGGAGCATCCCATAGATAGTTGTTCTTCCTTATCTAGGATGGAAGTAGCATATCAAAGAGATGAGGAAGCTGCAACAAGGTCAAAACCATGGAAATCATGGCCTATAGGTATGGTTCAAAACACTTCTTCTCCATTCTCTTACTTGCATAATCCATTATGGAATACTAATGTGTTAGGGCAGCCATGTCAATCTCAATATAACCACCATCAATCTTGTCTACAAGTTTGGCATGGTTCACCTTATGATTGCATGACTACTCTCCCTCATCTTGTAGCACAAACACATTCTCCATATTCTTCACCAGCTCTTCCACAACATCCTGCTTGCATATCAAAATCATCCACTCAACCCAATCATCTACATCATCAAAATGCTCCATTCCGTACACAATTTCCTGCTCAACTCATTCCACACCCTCACCATAATAAACCAATACAACATGCTTACAGTGAAGAAAAAGGAACAACATTTTCGCATTTTCGCTATTCCTTTCAAAGGAACAACACTTTTTGGGTGTATTTCTTTTTAAGGAACAACACTTTTTCACATGCATTTTTTTTGTTGTTCCTTTTAAGGAACAACATTTTTTTTGGGTGTATTTTTTCACTGTTCCCTACAGGGAACAACACTTTTTTCGTGTGTATTTTTGTTGTTGGCATGCATTTCCTTTGTTGTTCCCTACAAGGAACAACACCTTTTTGAGTGTTTTTGTTGTTCCTTTAAAGGAGCAACACTTTGGGTGTATTTTTGAGAACAAACCTTCCTTCTTCTTGTGGGATTATTCCTAGTTCATCTTAAGCACATTTTATTGATTCCCTTTCATGGCATGAAGTACACTACTTTTATGAGGACAATAATTATGGATTCTATTGAAGCAAGTTAATATCATTCACGCTATGATCTTTAACAGAACAGCTCCTTGATGATAGATTCTTTTCAAAAGGGACACAATTATTTATATACTACTTTACTGCATTGTTTTCTGTTGAACATGATACTGATTGATCATCTTAATACCATGTTGGTTCCACCCTTCTTGGTTATAATCTTCTCTGTCTGTAATAAATGAGATTATGGGTATATTTTTTTTCTCTATTGACATGTTCAACTTCTTCCACCATCCTTGCTCTTAAGGAGTACTGAGCCTCCCTCTTTTTATCATAAAAATGTGTAATAACAACAAAATTTTGTTTGCATATGGAGGATAGGGGGTCTCATTACGAGCCAGCCTACCATGTTCATAAGGCTGTAGCAAAGTGACGTTCCCATTATGGCCACCACACCAGGGTTATGATCCATTGGATAGCCAAATTATCCTTGGAACAGGAGGTCTCATCATGAGCTAGCCTGATCACTTTTGCTACATCCCAGTAAATGGCAGTGTGGCTATCTGGTTATCACACCAGCACACTGATCTCTTCTATAGAACAGCACTGGAACTGTCCATTTATAAATTGAGGATCTTGGATCATATGGGTTAAAAAGCAACCCTGCCGAGGCTATGGACACCTACTGGGAGCAGAGGCTTTGCTTATGGTATTGAAGTTATATCTTATCATCAATTATTACTATAATACCATTTTCTTATTCTTTCTTTTTATCAGAGAATTTATTTCCTTAATTTTTTCCCTATTTTGAACATTTACGCATGACAAATTGTTTTCAGATCAATCGCATCATTTTCAGCTAGAATATCGTTAGCAAAGCATCTTTTTGGCATATTGTTGTCCTTTTCTTTCACATAACTTATCATCAATCCAAAGTGTCCTATCTCTTATTCATAACTATGTTTACACACTCTACTCTCATTATAACCATAGCTCTCACTATCCTATCATTGATATGTGTACTCTGCTTCATTCACTGTCGTATTGTTCATTCCCTTGCCTTGTCGTCAGCACAACACCTTTCATAGGCTTTATGGCCATGGAATCCCTTTTCCAATTGGAGGGGGGAATGTATGCATTATGGGATAGCATGCGATATGATTACTGCACTCTGCCATAACTTGTTGATTTGACAAAATATTAGTATTGCATGTATACAAAAGTTTTTCTGATTGAAATTTTTGCATGCATCTTATCTGTTGTTATTTAAAACTAACACTGCGGATTCAAGAACATTGTATGCAAAATAGTGATTTGTTTACAGGAGAACAACAAGTATGGGGGGGGGACTCTATTCGCAGCATGACCACACTATTGCAACCAACAGAAGAGGCTCGAGCAACTCACGAACGCGAACAATTGTTCAAACATGATGTGTTTGCCTGGATTCCACCTTTTACATCACTTTCAACACCAACTCTACTTCAACAAATGCCATTCCATACATGTCATTCTACATTTTTATTTTTTTTCAAAGGTAAAACTTGAGGTAAAATAGCATAATTTTCTAATTTATTACGAATTTAGGAGAATTTCATGAAAATCCATTGAGCATTATTTATCATCATTTATTCCACATCTTTACCGCTTCCCATTTTTCAACGGTGTATCATCTTTCAGTTTGGGGAAGTGATGGTTTCATTCATTTTTTTCTTATGACCATGTCATTAATATTCTTTATCATCCATTGCTATTCTTATTCATTCTCAACACCTCCCTTATTCCATGCTGTTTTACACCAAGCATAGAATTCAACAAATGGTAGCAACCACCTCAATTTTTTTTCTAGCATTGCATGAGGGCATGCTAATTTTTCAGAGAGGGGGAGGAATTGCTACGCATGATGGATGTTTTCTACTTTCTTTCTCATTTAAGGCATACAATTTCATTTTTACACAGTGCAGAAATTGATTTCCACATATTTTTAAAACTATGAACTCAATTCTTGTGATATCTGGAAAACACAGACGTATTATTAAAATACACAAACCCAGATAATTTCAAGTTAAATTAGTTCGTAAAATTTCAAAAATCATGCACTCTCACCTACAGCCATTTTTCTTATATCTCATAATCCGTGCATCAAAACGATCTGATTTTTGGATCATAGAAGCATTAATATAGTAGAAATCTACTTGCCAAATTTCAGCAAAATCTGGTTTGTAGTTTTTGAGAAAATGGTTAATGAAGTTTGTTGTTACTTATATCATATTTTGCTGCAACTTCATATGCACATAACTTGAACGTCAATGTAAAAATTGTTATGCCTTCATCAAGATTACTAAAATTGAATATTCATTAATTAAGGAAGAATTCATTTGTTCTATCCATTTCATGAGCTGGGATGAACAAATTTTTTATTGTTTGGTTAACACATGTGTTTTGTCTTTGGGTTGCATGAGGACATATAATTATTCAGTTTTTATTGCATGAGGACATGCAATATATTTAGTGTGGGGGTGTGTTGGGCCATTAATATTTCATTATTATTATCACTTTTGAACGCCTAATCCACCCCTTTCTACTCTTCGTTATCATGTCATTTATCATGGTTTATCATATAATTCCATCTTATAATGATTTATGCTCTTATGGAAAAATATTATTTATTCTCCTTTATTTTTAATAAATTGATGATTATGCATGATTTTATCAATGATGGTTTATTAATAAATTGGTTGTAACATTACTCACCATTTTTAACCTCCAAGATAATTTCTAGACTGAAGATTTGATCATTAAATGTGCCAACTCAGAAATTCGTTGGAATAAGAAGTGATGATTTTGTACTGAACGGATCAGGCAAATGGAGAAGAATCTGGAAAATCTGAAACATGGGTTTTGTTCAGAACGGACCAAATTAGTTTTGTTATGAGCATTTTTCCCAAATTCGGCTTGTACTAAGAGAAACAGAAGGTTCTCTGAAGACTTTTTTCTCAGATTCGCCATGTGGCCGTTTTCCAAATTATGCCAGTTGCAATGCCAAATTCGACCTGTTCCTGTTGAATGCTGATGGAAAAATATCTCAAAGATTATCTTGCTTATCAATTTGTTGAGAACAATCCAATTTTGTAATGAGAATCATATTGTAATCATCTCTGTTGTAACTGCTCTCTGCTCTCTCTATTTAAATGAAAATAGAGATCAGAGAAGGGGATTCAGAATTATAGGTTCATAACTATGGATTCATGATTCATGATGGATGATTAGAAAGAGAATTAGATGGATTGTTAGATTAGAGATAGATAGGGTAGGATAGGAGGAACGGGAGAATTACTATTGAGAAATTGTAACTATTATTGTTGACTCTCATTGCTAAAGCAGAGAACGAAACTACTATAATTTTTATGCAATGATTAATATATAAAAACAGTTGCAGTACCTTGCATCTCCTGGAGTAATCACAGCAGTGCGTCCCTGGAGGCTAAGGGCCCGGCCCTTGTGGATCCACTGGCTATTTGTACCATTACTTTATAGTTCTAGTCGTGTGATGGTTTGATTTAATTCTTATTTCCTTGAATCGCATTGCTTTACAGTTTCATGTTTCTACAGCGTGTTGTTCTAATATTTTATGAAATTGTTTTATTGCATAGCTATGATTGAATCGCGTGGTCATTCATTTCCATCATAACAAATATTATTATCCTTTTCAACTTATATTTTTATGTTGTTCATTTCAAATATAATGTTGCGTTGTTCATATTTAGAATTTGATGTTTACTACATATTGCGGTTCATTTCTATTGAAATAGCTTTGTTGTTCATTCCTACTAAATAAGCTTTGTTGTTCATTTCTTTCCTACAAGTATTTGGTTTTTCTTTTAAGTATTATTGCAGTGAGAGTGTTTATTCCATTTCTGTTGACAGCATTATTGATTTATCTTTTCCAGTTTATTGCTTTAGTGTGGATTGTAAGATCAACAACTGTAAAGGACATTGGCTATCGTTGCATAGGTTCTCAGATTGTGGATCTTATTTATGATTGAATTTCATTTGCATCAGTTTACAGGGGAGAGTGTTATCATTACTGAGTCCTCGATTGATGGTTGTTTGAGTGAATGATTTAGTTCAGAACATTTTAGTTTCTTACTGTTCCAATTAGATTTTTTTCCAACGTTCATTTATCTTTGCATTTTAAAGCACTATACTGCAAAACATTACTCTTGAGTAAATAGCCGCCTCAGACTGAGTACACTCTTGAAATAAAAAATAGTCCCTAGGTTGACAATTAATGTGAAGATAATTAGGAGTTAAAAAGACACCTTTTATCGCTCAACACCTTTGTGACCGTGGACCAACCCCCACATCGGAGCCCTTTTATCGCACTTTCCCATGTGTGGATTGCGCTACAAAGTGCCGATAAGCCTCAACCTCTGGTTTTCAATTAATGATGTGACCTTATCACTTCCATGTGGCACTTCCTAAGTGGTGACACGTGTCACCCAGATATTTCCTCCTTGGACCCTTGAAAATGCTAGATTTGCATGCCACGTGTCCTCCGTACTACCACATCATGCTGACATCAACACCATTGTGTCTTTACCGGATCCAATGATACTCTTCCAAGTGGCCCCCTAGAGGAGAGAGAAAAAGGCTCGCCTTCCCCTGGTTTTGCTTTGATTTCCTTTGTTAAATGCTTTCGGCCCTCCCAGTGCTTTAACACTAACATATCAAAACTCACGATATCACAATATTTTAGAGTTGTCACCCCGCTTGCGCCCCGATTCACCGATTTGCGACATGGCTATGACCTACGATGTGTGGGACCTCCGATATGTCAAGATTTCTATTCTATGATTTGCGATATCAACGATCACTCTGCTACTGGGCCCGTGATATTTGAGATCACCAATATGTGGTATCGTCAATCACTAATCCACCCCGCTGATATGCCTAATCGCTAATCGCTAATTGGCTAAATGCTTCTACTATTTGCACTGTACTCTAAAACTCTCGATCGCCGATTTGTGATATCAACGATTTTTGTTCGTTGATTTCACCCCAAACCTCTGATTGCCTCATCGCTAACTTGGACCACTAACTACTGATATGTCGATATGCACTTAGTGCCATTGATGAGAAATCATCGATTTGTGATAGCCGATATCGGAGCTCTACTACACGAAGCGTCGATTGCCTCATCACTTCCTGATTTGCCGATTTGCCATTTGCGATATGTTCCCAGACCTCTGATTCGCGATTCTTTCCTTCTTTAAAAGGTGACAAAACCCTCATCTTTAATAGGCCATATCTTCTGATTTTGAGGTCCATTTGAGGAGTTCCATATACCGTTAGAAATCTTGTTCCAAGAACTATGGAATGGAGGGGGTCCGATTTAGCTTTGAGTGATTCTGCGGTTTGGGAGATGGTTGCAAAATTTTCTACTCTTTTTCACCCTTTTGACAACTGAAAACAAATTTTGCAATGATTGACAACACAATGGTTGAGGGTTGAGGTGGATTGGCCTCTGTAAGCCCTGGTTTGGTTTTGTTTCATTTTTTCCATGAGATCCTAGATTCATGCTTCAAATATGGCATGGGAGTGATTAGCTTAATATTTGTTTCAACCAATATATGGTGGGGTGGTTCGTGGAAGTCCCGGACCTAGTTGGCCTATGAATTCATTAAAAAGAGTTCCTTATCCTTAGTATTTCATGTGTAAATCATGTGTAAATGTATTGGTTCATATGTGATTCCTATGGCTATTATATCCTTGTTATTTATGTTGGTTATATGCCGATTATGAGTGTGTTTTATGATAGACTTGATGTTTGGTTCTCATCATGTTTTGATTTGAAAACAAATGAATAATGAATATATGAACGAATAGATGATAATGCAGTTATTGTGATGGAGCAACAATGCTTCTTTATGAATTTCAAATAAGTATGAGACCCATATGCTCAGATCTCTTGATATGGCCTGTAGATTACATACTTGTGATATGTTTGACGAAATTCCTGTCATGGATAGTAGGGTCCATATCAAGTACTTGTACCAATGATTGCATTAGTAGCCTTATTCTATTCTTATTTATCATTTCTGAAAGTTTCATGAAGTTCTAGGCAGTGGCCTAAGTTCTGGCCCTAAAAAAGTGGCACAAAATCTGGGGTCGCTAGCTCGAGAACTGGTTGAAAAAATCCACAGTCACTGGAATGCCTTGTTTTGGGAGAGACACACATGGCTTTTCATGATAGCAGCTGAGAGTCTAGATTTGTCAAATGTCAATTTGTCTTAAGGGTTGGTCACCTGGAAGGGTTGGTTGGCTCCTGAAGGTTCTGTAACATGTGTGGATGATAAGATTGATTGTGTTATGTCGATTGCACTTCCTTAACTGTACATGGGGAGTTGAATCAAATCATAGTAGCCTCTCATCACATGTTTACCCCAGAAAACTGGCTAACTTGGGTAAATATGGGAGGAGGGTGGTTACAAATATATAAATTGAATTCACCTAGTTTTATTTAATCTTATTTTAAATATTATATTTACTTGATGGAAATGAAATTGACTCCACATTTCAGTGCATTACATTAGCTAAGAACATTGATATATACAAAGTATTGTGACTTTTTATTTCATCTTCCAAAGGTTCAATATCTCTTGGTACTCTAGCTCTTGAATTTTCTCAAAATATTTACAATTTACCAAATCTCTAAGGATTAGGTGTCTAACATCCCCCTCTCCCCCTTAATCTGAAAGGGTGTTTGTGAGGATTATGCAAAAAGATTAAATATAGTTTCCAATGCCTAGATATTCTCTCTAAATCTGGTGTTTTTGTGATTATCATAAACTAGATGGCTAGTATAAGTTTATGTCTTCTATTAAATGGTGGCTAAAGATTGACCACTCACTCTAGAACGTAACTCTAAGGCTCAATAGTTCCTGGCATATTTCCTATTTTGTATAGAAGTTTATGTCTTCTTTTTATGATTGTAAGAGCTCACAAATGGAAATTTGAAGATGACCACAAACTCTAGAATTTTACTCTAAGGCTCAATGGTTCCTAGAACATTTCTTGATTTAGAGAGAAGTTGATGTCTTCTACTAATTAGAAGTTCTCGCAAATGAAAATTTAAAGATGCCCACAAAAAATTGTCTAGAAAAATCTATAAGTATTCTATTAAGTGGTGGTTTACGAACAACCACAAACTCATCATGCTCATGGTTTTGACTTTGTCTTTGGCTATAGTCCTAGCTTAAGGACTCAAATATTATAATGGACAACAATGTAATCGGTAGATTCATGTGCTTCAATTTGATTAACCTCTAATTCATTTGACCTTATCTCCTTTATTCTATAGGATTTGATAAATATGAATATTTATTCCTAGAACAATTAAAAACTTGATTCTTATTCCTTGGAGGAGAGATATCCTAAAGAATGTAGTTAACGAGAGGAGTTTCCATATATCACCCAAAATCAGGATATCATGAGATAATATCCTGAAGAATGTGTGCTTTATATGTAAGGTTAGGCTTGTTTGAACCATCTAATGAAGCATTCCTAATCGTGGACAAAGTAAGACACCTTAATACCCAGATCATCATTATCAGGGATGCAACGATAAGCCAAGTAAGAGACTCTCTTCCCAAAAACATCTCATAGTGTCAAAATTCTCCACAAGGCTATCAACGATGACATTGAAAGGATTCTCAAGCCAATTTGACCGAAAGAAACAATTGGCACTAATGATGGAAAATCCCAAGTATTCGTCTAGTGGGAGACACAGCCATTCTATCTGCGGAGAACTGTATTCCATAGGTTGTTTGAACTTTAACAAAAAATAGACACTGCTCTAGGGTTTATGGGGAAAACCCTGCCATTATTAATACATCTAATGACTGAATCCATTTTCAAATCTTCTATTAAAACCTGGCCACTTAAGATATTTTATAGTAGGTGAAAATTCTAGAAACCAACAACTCAATTTTCTTTATAAAATTATACACGAGTTTCTTAGCTACAGAACATTTATTATTTCCACTAAAATTTATGGGATTGAATCTTCATAGCCAAAAATTCCCATTGAAAACTCTTGTTAGTGCTAAGAAAAGTTACAAGATTGAAAAGATGTAGATGAAAAGGAGATACCACATATAATATTGCCTATATAGAGATGGCATGCAGAGATAGGAAACAGTGACAAGCCACTATGAAACCTTTATGAGAAACTTCCACTAGGTCATCAAGAGAAACACATGTGAACATATATAGTTAAGCAAAATATTCTTGGCAAAGGGTAGAGAATTTGGGCAGAGTAGAGAATGAAGCAATTCATGGAATTACAACTTGGACTCTAATACGATTGTTGGGTAGTGAAATTAACTCCATGTTTAATTACATTTCATTAACTAAACACATTGATATTTACAAAAAATCATGAATTTTTGAGAATTTATGTCTCTTCTTGTTCTAGCTCTTCATATTTCTCCTATTCGAAATATTTAAAAATATTTACAATTTACCAAATCCCTAAGTATATGTGTCTATTATTACTTAATGTGTATTATTTTGTTTTTCTTTTGTTAACTAGATTCATAGGGTTTTCTACTAATGACCTTCACATAAGGAGTGCCTTAAAGTACACCCTATTATCAACTATTTTATACCTCATAGTTGTATATTATACCACATTCACACAACTTTATGCTAAATTATAAAAATATATCCTAATATAATAATCATGCCAATATAGAATCTGAATATATCTTAATATGATAATTATGCATGCTAGCAAAGAATCTTTCTCTTTATGAAAACCATTGGTATGTCTATCAACATACACAAATCTATTATATGTTATCACAATCTCAACGATGAGGAGATACGTCACATTTCTCAGCTGCTTCTATATTAATCCAAGTCTCTAGAGGAAGGTCTAAAGTATCTAGATTTTAATCTCAAACCCAACTACTATAACAAAGTAGGCTTAGCTCATTACCAAAGTGGAAAAATAATTGAAAAAATGGTGTCATAGATGGATATCTATGGAAAGACATCTTGCTCTAATCAAAGTAGTGGCAGAATACATTCTCGTATATTAGGCATCTCTAGCTTGGATCCCTAAATGTGTTTTGGAAAAAATCAGGAAAATATGATCAAACTTTCTTTTGGTGGGGAAGTGGAATCAAAGGGTGATGCCCTGGGTCAAATGGGACATAATTTCTATGCCAAAACCTTTGCAAGGATGGGGTTGAAGAAAATATTCTTATTCTCAAAATCTTTGGCCACCAAATGTCGATGGAGGTTGATCTCTACGCATTGTTTATGGAAATTGATGGTAACCCATAAGAACATTTTCCCTAGCTCCTTGGAAGACTCAATTAGAAGGCCTAATAAATCAAGAGAAAATATCTCAACTATATCGAGGGTTGTTCACAATTCTTTCTACATCATTAGTAATGGTTTGGCATGGCAGGTGGGCAAAGGTGACAAAGGGAGACTCGGTCTTGATCCATGGCCTAGTAGTGGGAAGAGTCATTTTTTCCCCTCCTATAATAGATATGCTAAGATATAGAGGTTACACCAAACTTGCTCACATTGCCAATCTTGCAAATTGAACAATCTGGAAACATGGGTAGCTTACTGCGAAAACGTTGGGTTTTGAGGGGGAATCCCAGGATTCATGGAATAATTACCTGCAAGCTCTATGAGGTGGACATATCAGATTGAATGACATACCTAATGAAATTATTTGGAGAATTTCCCATTTTGGATCCTATATCCCTAAGCTTCGTTGTAGAAATTCCTTGTAGATTCAAACTGCTAATTGTAATTTACTAAAACAATAAACTTGAATCTACTCTACTCATCAATGGAAACAATTAAACAATCACGAAATCACAAAGAATACAAGAGAAAGAATTCAATCAACACATTACACAATGATTTCTTTGGGAAATCCACAACTAAAAACCCATGTTATTTTTATATTGCATTAGTTAAAAAATAGAGAATATTACAATGCTTTTCTCAAGCCCGAGCAACCTCTGTACTATCTCTATCTATCTCATTGCTTCCTAGACAAGCTCAGGTCAATACTTAATGAAATTTTGGCTTGCCCAAGTCTCAATTTCCTTGCGATGTTTCCTTGGGAATTAGCCCCTATTAATTAGGGAAATTCTTCAATATGAATTGTGAAATCTTCATAGGACTTCCTTTGACTACATGCACCACCTGTACAATTCAAATTATTATACAACTAATAGTACATTGTCCCTGAACTCCAATCTCAACTGGGTAACCCTCAGATTTGTCATGCATGAGTTATTTATGAGTTAATCATTAGTTAACTAGTTGAACACATGAAGAAATACTCCACTGAACCCTAATCTCAACTGGGTAACTCAGATTTTTCATGCATGAATAATTTATGAGTTAATCATTAATTAACTAGTTGAACACATGAAGAAATACTCCACTGTCTAACCTCTTACTAGTTTAGATATCCTTTTTTTGGGATTCAACTGGGTTAAGTAAGTCATTCATCTAAGACCATTTCCATGAGAGGTAGTCATAACTGACTAATTTCTCATGATTTTTGAATAGTCCACTTAGCACTCATTGCATCAAGTGACACTCACAGGGGTGACAAAGTGGAATTGAAACTAGTGAAATGAATTACATAGCATCAATCATCACTTTTGTGGCTTGCACTGAGTAACCAGGACTTCCCGGGAGGCTGCCCATCTCAGGTCGCCTCTGGCTCAAGCACACTTAACTGTGGATTTTTCCCCACAATAAAGCCCACTTAGCTTGCTACCCCATTTGCAAAACCTTAGCAAGTATTGTGCCTCATGAACCATTCAATTAGAATTCCTTTTACTCTTTTGAATTTAAGTATTGAGAGGTTTTCGTAGTGCATTATAATAAATATCATTTTTTGGGATTCAATTGTGTTAAGTAAGTCATTCATCTATGACAATTTCCATGATAGGTAATCATAACTGACTAATTTCTCATGATTTTTGAATAGTCCACTTAGCACTCATTGCGTCGGGTGATGCTCACAGGGGTGAAGAAGTGGGATTGAAACTAGTGAAATGAATCACATAGCATCAATCATCATTTCTGAGGCTTTCACCCAGTAACTAGGACTTCATGGGAGGTGACCCATCCTAGATTGCCTCTTACTTGTTCCTCCACCAGTTGGAACTAGTTTAACTTACTTTAACCCAGTTAAACTGAATTAATTAATTGCAACTCAAAATAAACTCAACCAAGGCTCCTATAATGTAGGAGACACTCTACATGATTGTAGTTAGACCCTTAGCTCGAATTAATTGAGCTAACTAAGTCAATTGAACTTAGTTAACTCGTTCAAGTTGTCTTATGATGTGGAATTACAATTTTATTCCTAACTTAATTCAAGGAAAAAATTAAATTAGGATTTTCTTCTTGCATTTTCAACACTCACTCTCAACAAGAAAGGGATTATCTGCTACCCCGATCCTACCTCTATGGAACTCGAATTTTCCTCTTGAAAGTGCCTTAGTCAAGATGTTTGCATCATGCTCCTCTGTAGGAATGTACTCCAGCAACATGATTCTCCTCTAAACACAATCTCATAGATGATAATATCAAATTTCGATATGCTTGGGACGATCATGAAAAAATGGATTCTCAGAGAGTTTAATACAACTCTGATTGTCACAGTAAATCATTGTAGGATCCATCTTGTTGTAACATAGATTGTTTTGATAAGCAAGATGTTTATATATATATATATATATATATATATATATATATATATATATGATGAGAAAAGAAAGATATAGAAAAAATAAAAAGAAAAGAAATAGATTTTTTTTTAAATAGAAAATATGAAGAAAATCCCAAAATGTAGTGTGCTTGTTAAAATGCCACTTTCTCAATAAATTAATCATGTTTAGTTAAAAGCTTAAACGTGATTAAATTGAAACAAAAAAAAAAATTATTTTGTAATAAACTCATGACAAGACTCTTTGTCGTTCTCTGTTAAATGTAATAAAAATCTGGCAGATATGATCTGAGGCCCGAAAGATCAACGGCTCGTAGACCGCTCTGCACCCCCTAGCCCATCCGAAGTTTAATGAACGGGTGGGGGTGTGAAAACCCAATAACCCTCATACTGCCTCCGCCACGTGCCCCTCTCACATTCACTCTGCACCCCCTCTCTCCAAAACCACAAACCACCTTCTACCCCCTCTGTTAAATTGGAAACTAGGGCCAAACTCCATGTGGGTCAGCTTATTTATGGCAGGTGATATTTTTATTGGATCCCTCTCGTCGAGAGGTGTAGGATTGATCTAAATATCATCTGATTCCGATAAGTATTTATGGAGATATGAATTTATTTATTTTATGTAATTATTATCAAGCCGACCAGCTCTTATGTAGGCTCTAGAAGCCCAAAAGTCATGTCTATTCATCCTATACGTTTTTTGGTATAAATAGAAGAGGATTCAATGTTATTTCGTGACATATTCTTCATGTGATCTTCTCCTCACCACGTCTTGGGTTTTTGGTGAAGGAGAGACACACAAGAAGATACATTGGATGATGCCCTAGCTATATACACAACAAACATGTTACACACACAACATGCCCTATACTCTACACGCAGGCATACAATGCAGTCATATAATATGGATCTATACGCAATTATGAAGCCAGCGTAACGAAGCAAAGGAACGTATTCATATAATATGGATCTATACGCAGTTATGAAGCCAACATAATGAAGCAAAGGAACGCAGTCATATAATATGGATCTATATGCAGTTATGAAGCCAGCGTAATGAAGCAAAGGAACGCAGTCATATAATATGGATCTATACGTAGTTATGAAGCCAGCGTAATGAAGCAAAGGAACGCAGTCATATAATATGGATCTATACGTAGTTATGAAGCCAGCGTAATGAAGCAAAGGAACGCAGTCATATAATATGGATCTATACACAGTTATGAAGCCAACGTAGTGAAGCAGTCAAGACAGCACATAAATAAAAGGAACGTAGTCATATAATATGGAGACAATGATATGCAGCAAAGATAGCCCTATCAATATACGCAGTTCATAATAGATGAAATACGTGGACATTTCACGTTGTAGCATTCTATCATGGGAATGACTTACACGCAGTCCATACAATGCACTCGTGTAAACATTGGACAATATACGCTGCAATACATAGGTTATATATATATATATATATGATGGATTATACATACGATGGGCAGTAATGTAAATGCTGGACAATATACGCTGCAATACATAGGTTATATATATATGTTGGACTGTACATACGATGGGCAGTAATGTAAACGCTGGACAATATACGCTGCAGTACATAGGTTATATATATACGCTGGACATGTATATACGTTGGGCAGTCATGGTTATATATACACTAGTCAGGTAGTCATTAATGGACCACTGTCATCAAGCCGCAGTGATGAAGAAGTAAATGCATTCATGGTATTGGAAGAATACCAATACGTTGTGCATAATGGGATTACGTGGAACTATAGCCTAGCTGCTTTGCTAGGCTGCAAGCCATAGCAAGCAGCTAAGGTTGATATCAGTAGAGGCAAATTGTTGCAGCGTGATGAAGCAATGAGAAGGCAAAGGCAACAGCATGGTGGGCAGCACTATGAGATCATGTGCATGGGCAATACAATGATACATTAGCAAGGGCAACAGCATGATGACGATTCACATTAGTTTGAGCAGCATTATGATGGATAAGATCATGGACATGGGTAGCAGCATGGTGCAGTATGCAGTGGTGCAACAAGTGGACCAGATGCAGCACTACAATAGGTGAAGTCGTCACCTTGGAGAATCAGTTGAAGTAGAATGTCTTCAACTGATCTCATCATTATACGAAATGATCTATGCTAGATCTAGAGAAGTCAAAGTGTTGACTTCTGTTGTAAATGTAGCATCTCTCTCTCTCTCTCTTTCTCTGTTGAACTTTGAAGAACATAAACAAAGAATTGATCAAGGGTTTCCCCACACATTGTGGGGTTTGTCCCTGGCTAGCGCCACATCTTGTGTCCTCTTGTCTTGGCACGTCTTCTGCGATTTATATTTATTTTCTATCTGTATTTTATCTTAATGTTGATGTGGTTGCTAACTGTGAAAATTTAAATAAATTTCCCTAGCATAGAACATACCTAAACTTAACATGGTATCAAAGGTGAGGTGAAGACAATGCCCAAGAAAGAGTGAAAGAGCAATCACCAAAGACAGTTGGGAAAAGTCGGAAGGATCAATGGGTTCCTCATAATTCACATAGGGTGAAGTCGAAGCATAGCATATTATCAGAATGGCGCAACAGAACTTCTGTTGGCCTACCTAAAGATCACTTCATTGGGAAGTTTGGATCTAAGGGTGGAAGGAAAGGCAGATGTCTTGGTTATAAGTTCGGCCCTTATGCGAAGGAGTGTCCGAATGGCAAAGATGCAGCTCATCAAGGACACGGTCGACTCTTCAAGGATGCAAGGAACCCCAAGAATGGAAGTCGAATTTTTTAAGGTGGCATTCGTTGATGGAAAGGTACGTGTTTGAAAATAGAATTTTCAAAGATGCTTTTGAGTTCAGGGTTGTATTAAGTTAGAGGAAGTCCACTAGGGACCATGTCCGTTGAAACATAGCACCGGAGGTCTGTGGGTCAGATGGTGACAGGGATGCCTGAATTCAAAAGGAATATGAAAGTACATGTCTGAGATGTATCGAAGGAAAATCTTATAAGGGGACCATTCCCCTCATGCCACAGGTCCACAGGTTTGGAACAACCCGAGGAGTTTGAGATTCATGATTGGGAATCTCACGTATGCAGGTGGTAGAAAGCCCTCTATGGCTTGAAGCAAATCACCCCAGGCATAGTATGAAAGGATCAACAGTTGTCTGATGAAGCTAAGATTCACTAGGAGTGAAATCGATCCAAACCTCTGAAGGTTGTGGATGACAGACCTCTCATACCAGAACCTATGTCTAACAGATGCAAACCCTCTCATTTGTAGAAGACAGAGGGAGTTGGATTCTGAATGTGGAAAGATAAATTGCAAACCTGTGACTACCTCGAGAATATTAACTTTCAAAAGTTATATGGTAGTGAGGTCAGACCAGCTTTGGGAAATACGACTGAGTTTCAGAAACTCATTCGCATTAATGTTCTTGGTGAACTTCCATCCGGACATATGTTTTGCAGTTAGCATGGTGAGCTCATATTTGGTTGAGCCTCACTAGATTGATGCCAAGAATCTTCTGAGATATCTTCGAGGCACAATCTCTCATGGATTTGGATACACTGCCGGAAATATGAAAACTGCATGATTATTCGAATGTTGACTGGGCAGGCAGTGTGGAGGATCACTAGAGCACTGGTTCTCTTTGGATTCTACTTCGATATCATGGATGAGTAGGAAGAAAAGTCGGTTTTTATAAGCACTACCGAGACCAGATACATATCTACGAGTATGATCTCGTATGAAGTTGCCTGATTGGGGAAAGCTCTTCAATAAGTTGTTTGTACACATAATCAATACCACTGTGATTCTCTGTAAAAACCAGAGGATGGATTCGATTATTGAGGAATCTCGTATTCAACAATTGCTCCAACAAATAGACATTAGATACTACCTTATCCAGGATATGGTAAGTTGATGAGAAAGGAGGCTCCATCGCACTGAGATAGTGTACAAGTCAGAGCCCCGGGGAAAGATCAAATTTGTGATTTTCCCAAACAACTTGGATTCGTCGAGAAACCTTTATAAAAGGGTCCTGCATGTTGCATACATTGAGCTCTGGGAGCTCTAGGGGGCTTGCAATTCTTACTGGAGCAACATACAACCACAGGGTGACTCACCCTCCCCAGGTGGTGCGCACTGGAATAAGATGATTCTCTCTCTTGTGGGACAAGATGATTTGCTCCCTTGTGGAACAGGATGATTCTCTCTCCTGTGTAGCAGGATGATTAGTTCTCCTGTGAGGCCTGGATTGATGTGTTCTCCATGTCGATTGTAGCAGGATTGATGTGTTCTCCTGTGAGGACAGGATTGATTAGTTCTCTTGTCGAGGCATCCTACCCATGCAGTCTGGGACTCATGGGAAGTACCTCTCATCTGATCAATGAGCAGGGAAATGAAGTTAAGGACCATAGTAGTACCAATGGATGCATCGTTATATATACCGTACTCCCTACGCTAGGATGACCTCCATTTATCTGGGATCAATGGTACTGGTCTGGGACCAGTGGTAGGAGTTGTACCATACTATGACGCTAACTTCGGGTCGGTTGAGACTGGTCTGGGACCAACGGTACATACTCTAAGACTGACTTTGTGTCAGTGCAGGACTGGTCTAGGACCAGTGAGAGTGGTACATGCTATGATGCTGACTTCGGATCAGTTGAGACTGGTTTGGGATCAGTGGTACACTCTTTGAGCCTGCGATACTGGTCTGGGACCAGTGGTAGGAGTTGTACCATACTATGACGCTGACTTCGGGTCAGTTGAGACTGGTCTGGGACAAGTGGTACACTCTCTAAGCCTGCGATACTGGTCTGGGACCAGAGGTAGGAGTTGTACCATACTATGACGCTGACTTCGGGTTAGTTGAGACTAGTCTGGGACCAGTGGTACACTCTCTGAGCCTGCGATACTGGTGTGGGACCAGTGGTAAGAGTGGTACCCTCTATGACGCTAACTTTGGGTCGGTTGAGACTGGTTTGGGACCAGTGGTATGCACTCTGAGACTGAATTCGGGTCAGTGGAGAATGGTATGAGACATTCTCGATCAATTCTTCTTCTTCATAGTTCAGCAGAGATGAGCAGAACATAGCAGAGCTGAGCAGATCAAAGTAGAGCTAGCAGAGACAGCAGAGCTGAGTAGAGTTGGGCATAGCAGTGCAGGGCATGGCAGAGATAGTACAGTCGGACTTATGGATCACCGGATGGAGTTCTCCCTAGTTGAGAGGGAGTGATAAATTGGAAACTAGGGCCAAAATCTATGTGGGTCAGCTTATTTATGGCAGCTGATATTTTTATTGGATCCCTCTCGTTGAGAGGTGTAGGATTGATCTAAAGATCATCCGATTCCGATAAGTATTTATGGAGATATGAATTTATTTTTTTTATGTAATTATTATCAAGCCGACCAGCTCTTATGTAGGCTCTAGAAGCCCAAATGTCATGTCTATTCATCCTATACGTTTTTTAGTATAAGTAGAAGAGGATTCGATGTTATTTCGTGACATATTCTTCATGTGATCTTCTCCTCACCACGTCTTGGGTTTTTGGTGAAGGAGAGACACACAAGAAGATACATTGGATGATGCCATAGCTTATACGTGGATGATGCCCTAGCTATATACGCAGCAAACATGTTACACGCACAGCATGCCCTATACTCTACATGCAGGCATATAATGTAGTCATATAATATGGATCTATACGTAGTTATGAAGCCAACTTAACGAAGCAAAGGAACGCAGTCATATAATATGGATCTATACGCAGTTATGAAGCCAGTGTAATGAAGCAAAGGAATGCATTCATATAATATGGATCTATACGCAGTTATAAGCCAACGTAATGAAGCAAAGGAACGCATTCATATAATATGGATCTATACGCAGTTATGAAGCTAGTGTAATGAAGCAAAGGAACGCAGTCATATAATATGGATCTATACACAGTTATGAAGCCATCGTAATGAAGCAGTCAAGACAGCACATAAATAAAAGGAACACAGTCATATAATATGGAGACAGTGATATGCAGCAAAGACAACCCTATCAATATATGCAGTTCATAATAGATGAAATACGTGGACATTTCACGCTGTAGCATGTTGTCATGGGAATGACTTACACGCAGTCCATACAACGCACTCATGTAAACGCTGGACAATATACGTTGCAATACATAGGTTATATATATATATATGCTGGACTATACATACGATGGGTAGTAATGTAAATGTTGGACAATATACGCTGCAATACATAGATTATATATATATGTTGGATTGTACGTACGATGGGCAGTAATGTAAACGCTGGACAATATACGTTGCAATACATAGGTTATATATATACGCTGGACAATATACGTTGCAATACATAGGTTATATATATACGCTGGACATGTATATACGCTGGGCAGTCATGGTTATATATACACTAGTCAGGTAGTCATTAATGTACCACTGTCATCAAGCCGCAGTGATGAAGAAGTAAATGCAGTCATGGTATTGGAATAATACCAATACGCTGTGCATATTGGGATTACGTGGAACTATAGCCTAGCTGCTTTGCTAGGCTGCAAGCCATGGCAAGAAGCTAAGGCTGATATCAATAAAGGCAAATTGTTGTAGCATGATGAAGCAACGAGAAGGCAGAGGTAGCAGCATGGTGGGCAGCACTATGAGATCTTGTGCATGGACAATACAATGATACATTAGCAGGGGCAGCAGCATGATGATGATGCACATTAGTTTGAGCAGCATTATGATGGATAAGATCATGGACATGGGTAGCAGCATGGTGCAGTATGCAGTGGTGCAACAAGTGGACCAAATGCAGCACTACGACAGGTGAAGCCATCACCTTGGAGAATCAGTTGAAGCATAATGTCTTCAACTGATCTCATCATTATACGAAATGATCTATGCTAGATCTAGAGAAGTCAAAGTGTTAACTTCTATTGTAAATGTACCATCTCTCTCTCTCTCTTTCTCTGCTGAACTTTGAAGAACATAAAAGAAGAATTGATCAAGGGTTTCCCCACACCTTGTGGTGTTTGTCCCTGGCTAGCACCACATCTTGCGTCCTCTTGTCTTGGCATGTCTTCTGCGATTTATATTTATGTTCTATATGCAGTTTATCTTAATGCTGATGTGATTGCTAACTGTGAAAATTTAAATAATTGCTCTAGCATAGAACATACCTAAACTTAACACCCTCTGAAATGAGCTCTCTCCAATCCATACACCCGTTACACTGCTCCCGTCTATTTTAAATAAACCTTCATTTCCGCCAATTGTTAGTTCTCCAGTTGCCAACCATATTCTCATTATAATATTACCCGTTATACATTAATGCCCCCAAACCTGTTTAACAGATAAATCATGTAACCAACATAAAAACATTTTTATGTTTCATTTAAAATTATCGATTGCTGATATTTCCTCCCTGCTCTGCCGAGTCATAAACCAAACCATTGCTGCCAGTGACCAAGCCGAACCCGCCAAAGTGACCAGTGGAATTTAAGAGACCATTCCAGCTATCGATCAACAAGGGAATCATTTCCTCTGGGTAATTATAGTTGTTCTCAGTCCTTTTCTTTCAGTCATGTCTGCCAAGAAGAAATCAAAAGCTTCAGAAAACCCCATGCTTCCTCCCACTATCGACTTGGACCATCAGCCATTAGTTGACCAACTTTATAAATTTTTTGAAACCAATTGTGAGTTCGATCTTTATGAACTCCACAATTGGTTAAAACAGAAGTTTTTAGACCTAAGTGATGAATTAAACCTTTGGCACTCATCTTTACCTCAGTTTATCATTCCACAAACCCATTATTTCCCTGATTTCATTTCATGGTGTCATGTTAGGTATGTTCCCATTCAAAGAGCAGTCGTTTCACAAAATAATGAAGTTCTTTTTATAATCACTTCTAAATCAATTAATCAAATGTTACAGATTCAAAACCCTGAACCCTCACATCCATTTTCTTCTGAATCCCTCATGGATATCTATAAAACTATTGACTTTCCCTAAAGAGCCAAGATTTTTGAAACCTTTCTACTAGAAAATATTCAATTGCCAAACCAACCCACCATAACAATCATCTATGTTTCCAGAAATGGGCAAGCATATAATATCCATTGTCTCATGTCTGTTAGGTTATTATTTTGATCAGTGGGTCAATGAGGTTCTTATAGGTTTCTTGTTAGTTTTCTCAGTAAATAAAAATCCATCTCTTATCTTCAATTACAGTGAATACTTAGCATAATCAATTCATGATCAATTGATTAAGTTCTCTACAGAAGGAGTATTCAAATATGCTTCAGTTTTAGTATATTTGTTCTTGTTTTATCAGTCAGAGAGGTTTTATTTTCCCTTACATAAGATGAATAGCCAAGGAAATCCACAATCAGTAATCCACTGGAATTCCTTAGTAAGGAAGAACACCACTGAATTTACATTCAATGACTTCGTGTATCAGTTTTTATATGTTGTTTCTTACTTATTAAGTAGTGATGTAAAACCAAGTATTGGGCCATAGATCAGAAAAATCCTACATCTCAGTGAAAAAACTAGAACAGGAGGTTCGTATTTATACCAAAATTTTATAGAAATTAGGATCTATGAATGTGAACTACCTCCATATAGATTACCTAAGTTTGTCCCTATCGAAATTTTTGCAAATGGAAATATATTAGACAGATGATCAACATGGATCAACTTCATTTTGTAGCAGTAAAGAAGAAGGCTCAATTTAAAATCAAAACTCAAGTAGGGACTTTTATCTTTAATGCTAGATCAGTAGGGAAGGAAGCAGAAACTCTTTTAAAACATATGAATTTCAAACTTAGTTTCACCTGGTCATATGATCCCCTAGGAGTGATTTCAAAATTAAGGGTAGAGAAAAAAACGATGCCATATGCTCACACTCCTAGGCCTAATATAGAACAGTACATGAACCAGGATGAATGGCAGGAGGATACACTTAAGGAGAAAGAAGAGAAGGTTATATCATCTACAGCATCACAGAATCCTGTACCAGAAGAAAAGTAGGACAAAATGCCAAGGGACAGTGTGTCCCCTATGCTAACAAAAATTTTAGCCAAAGAATTCAAAATATACACTAAGAGGCAGAAGACAAATGATACAAGTGAAACACAGCAAGAAGATACTACACAACAACACCCAATTGTCATGATAGGCCCATTTGTGCCATCATCTCCTAGGATAGAAGGAATGACTATAGGATCTCCTATGTCTTCAGCCAATCCAGATGTATCATCATCTCATACTAGAGAATTACAACAGACTTAGAAAGAACATAACATATTTAAAGTTTACAAGGAAATTAAGTAGAGGAATGAAGCTTTGAAATATTCCACTTATTTACAGTTCTGGAAACAAACATCAACTTCACAACACATGCTACTTTCTGCCTTCGACATTGAGAAGGGAAAAATGCAAATAGCCTTCCTCGAACCCAAAATCACTCATCCTAAAAGTGCAGATGATTACACTAAATCGGTCTTTTCTTTTGATGCAAATTTAATTCATCCTATTGACCAGATTGATTTACATGAATAATCTAGTAAGACAATATACTATTATCTCACAAGTTCAATTATGACAGTGTCTAAGCTTCAAGCATCATTAGAAAATATTTAGTCTCAGTTGAAGATAGAAAAAATATCTTCCTTAGCTAAAGATACAAGGATCAAATCTTTAGAGGATTTAGTGGTAAAGATGGGATATGATCCCACCAATGTCAATGCAGTAGAAGAGGTAATCAAAAGAAAGAATGCAAACATAGATTCTTTGAGAAAACAACTTAAGCTTCCTTCTAAAAAAGATCCATAGACTAAAGAAATAGGACAGCTAGAAAAGGATAAGGAGAACATGTTCAAAATCATAATTGAATAGAATGCACAAATAGAAAAAATGGAAACTGAGATTGAAAAGTTTTTAAAGGAAAAAGAACAATAGGGAACCCAAGAGAAAAATGTTGCTCCTTCAACAGTTTTAGTGACACCAATCCCAGTTATAGCTACAGCAATTGCAACATCTACATCAACAACCATTTCAACAGTGGAAACTCAATCAACTAATTTAGCAACATACCTTGCAAAAGCAATGGAAGATTTATCAATTAAGGGGCGGGAAGTTGAGAAGTTAAGAACTTAGCTTAATAATTTACAAGAGAAAAAACTGAAGATTGATAATGTATATTTAGTTGAGTTGCAGAAGACACATAGGCTTACACAGAGAATTGAATTCTTAGAAAACCAATCTGTCATAGATGACACCATTACACAGGTTAAGGAGAGTATTTGGATGGAAATAAATGAGGCCATGACTGATATATGGCCTTCAATTAAGATCATCTTTGAGCAAGATGAACTAGTGCAGAGAGCCAAAGAAGTAATAGCAGATGTGAAAAAGGAATTGGGTTTAAAACCAGGAAAAGCAAATACATTGATAAGGGTTTTGAATTCGCAAACCAAAGATGAACTGGAAGAATATAACATAAAGGATAGAAAATACACTATTTTGGAAGTGAGAAGGATTCTCACTAAGAAAAAATTGATGTTACAACTGGAAAACAAGTTCCATAACCTCGAATCAAGTATCCAGAGGTTTCACAAAAAATTCTTTGTGTTACATCAAAAAGGATTGCCTGGATTAAAGGGAATTGGAGATACATTGATTGATCTAGAACAATATCAAAGGAAATTATATTCAATTTCCATGGATAAATCCATATTTTCAAAGATTAAAGGTAAAATCACAAGTAAATCTTTTATGGAAGGCATTAGTTATGATTTATTCATCAAGCATGAGATAAATCATTTATTTTAGGTTGAACGAATTTTCCAAAAATACATTGATGTAGATGAAACATTCAGAAAATTGGTCAAATATACGATTCCAGATGAAGAAAGGTGGGAAGAACTATTTAAGTTACTGGAGTAAATGATTTATTTGTCATCAACAGCAGAGTAGTAGATTAATCAGCACCAGAAATACTCGAAAGCAGTAACAACAGCTTCAACAATTTTATTTCCCTATGTTTTTGCACTATTTTTGTAAAAAAACAGTTTTAGATATTAAAGTCTAGATATTTTGGGGAAAAAATCTATAAATATTCCCAAAATCGAATTGTAAAGGGTTGAACCCTTAGGATAAGCTTTATTGAGTAGAATTACATGTATATGAAGTTGTCTAATACTAATGAAAGGATTATGGATTTTCTTCAAGAAGCTTGTCATCTTTGTGAGTTCTTCTTAAGTTATTCATTTCATTTTGTTGTTTCCGAATGTATTTATTTTTATTTAAGAAATATGGGTAAGATATAATTGAATATCAGTCTATCTTACATCCCATGTGAATTTATTATATATTACAGAGATTATTTTATTAGACTATCTGTCTAAGTTAACTCCTCTACATTAATTAATTGACACTTCTTCATAAACTTAAATGCATTTTTTGGGCAATGAACATAGTTTACTAGCATCCTTTCTTTTGATAATTTTAAATATTTTGTTTAAATACTTAAAGCTCATATTTTCTTAGAATTATTCCTTCCAAATCTATTTAAATCTAAATCATTGTTTACACGTAAAGAATCGTCCCTTTCATAGTATTAAGGTAATTTAGGATGTAGTACATGTTTACATAAGCTTAAAACATTGGTCATCCATAAATTAAAAACAACAAAACATTTTAGATGCTCTAGCATAATTACCTAGCCTAGAATTATCTCTAAAGACAACACCAAATTGGTGTTGTTGTCGGGGAATGAAATTTGAATCATTTTCCCTAGGACAATGATTAAGCTTTTCCTTTAAGGTGAATAACGGATTAGCAGGTTAAAATCTTTCCCCTGGCAACTTCACAAGCCAAACTGGCTTCTTCTAGGCATACCAAATCTCATTCGGACCGTGAAATTTATTCTCCATTATCAGGTCCAGAGAGACTGGTAATAGAAGCTTCTTTAAGAAGAAGATTAGAAGCTTCAACCTCTTATTTTGTACCAAAAAAACCTTAAACTATTTCAGCTACTGATCCTTTCTGGTCTATTCCAATTCCCTCTGAATTGTTTGACTTACCACCAAAGGTATTAGAACTTTTTTCCATAGGAGTTGATCTGCAGTCAACCCTTCTAGTCCATTCATTGGAATCATATCAAATCCTTGAAACCATTTTAGAATCACCTAATTCATAAGAAGACTTATATGTACATCTACCTGAGTTAAAACCTAGTGATTTTATCTCACCTACTATTCATAGTTTTGCATCTACTTCTGCCGAACCTGGGGAAACTTTTTTGTCTATACAAATCCTTTATTTGAAACTGAAGGAAAATTTCAACCAGAAGAGTAGAAGTTAGTTATTCAATCACCATTAATAAAAATTTCAAGAGGTCCTCCACCTACATTCACACCTCCATCTTCTCCCACAAATTCATCTTCATCTACAACATCTTCTACAGACTCATCCTCATCTTCAAGTATGGTTGGTTTTCAGCCTATCATTCAAGCTAGGTATGTTGCTTTACAACTCCCTCATCAACTTAATAATTTTCCTGATGGCTATTTAAAAAATCTACCTAAGTTTAATGGAGAAATTGGTTTGTTTGTTGAAGATCACTTAGCTACCTTTTTGGATTTTGTTGATAACATGAATATTGAACATGAAGATGTGTACATGAGATTGCTTGTTCAATCACTTGAAGGAAATGTTATAATTTGGTTTAGAAAACTAAGAGAAAATTATATTCCATCTTGGAATCAGTTAACCAACATCTTTAAAAATCAATGGGGGGTTAAAAAGGATCTTGTATATTTTGTTACAGAGTTTGAAGAATTGAAGAGAAATCCTAGTGAACCCGTGGCTAATTTTATAAAAAGGTTTAACAAACTTTATCATAAGATGCCACTTGACTGTAAACCACTAGTATCAGCAGCTAAAGTTAGATTTTCCAAAGATTTTGAAGATGATTTCGCAGTCATGCTTAGAGAAAGGACATTTGTCACCCTAGAAGACATGCAAACAAATGCCATAGAAGTTGAAGCCAATAGATTAGCATCAGCTAAACTTAGGGCTAAAGCAGAAAAGGCTGAAAGAAAATGAAAGCTAGGGAAGAAGGTTCTTCATCAAAAAGTACAAAGGAAGATAAAAAGATAGATGAAATCACTTCACTCCTTAGAAATATTTCTAATAGGATCTCAAAAATGGAGGCTCAGCCCAGAATAGTTCAGAAAATAACAAATAGACCTCAAACTCAATATAGGAGACCTTCTCAACCCCAAATTTTGCAAAGACCTAATACTGATCAGCAGATTCAACCTCCCCTAATTATTGGTGGTCGGGAACCTAAGGACACTGCCCCTCTAATTACTGATGACATCAATAATTTTGATTAGTCATCAATTCAAAATTCCATTGTCCCTCTTCCTCAAAATTAATACCCACTGCAAAATCAAGAAAATTCATAAGTTTCAAAATATCAAGCCTTTTCTGAATTCTTAATTGCAGAATTAAATAGAAGATATGATTTAAGACCAAGAACAGGGCCTGGTAGACCTTCTAAAAATCTCACTGTAAATGAACCACCAATTAAAACCATTGAAACTCAAACAACAACAATTCAACCATTGAATCAAGCAAATGAACCTATTTGAATTAATAAAACTGTTCTAACTACTTTCAATGTGGAAAGAGAATTAGAAAGGGTCAAAATACATATTCCTTTCTCTGAACTTTCCAAAAATCCAAGTTATAAAAATCAAGTTTCTAAATGGATTCAATCTTCAAACGTTGATGTTGAAGGAGATGTAATAAGCTTGTAAGATGAAAAACCTTCAATAATCTTTGGTCCCAGCTCTGATATGATTGATGAAAATGTACCACTTTTTTATGTCACTTTAAAAGCTAATGATTTTATGTTATATAATTGTATGTTAGATTTTATGGCTTCCCATAATCTGATGCCTAAAGTGGTCATGGATCAACTTCAATTACAGGTCACTAGACCTTATCATGATCTATATACTTTTGACTCAAAGAAGGTACCATGTCTTGGACTTATAAAAGACCTAGTTGTCACTCTAGCACAAATCTTTGTTAAGAGTGTAGTATTAGATATTGTAGTTATAGATATTCCTCCTAAATTTGGTATGTTATTATCTAGATCATATTGTGCCTAATTAAGAGGAAGTCTGCAAATGGACATGTCTTATGCTACTATTCATGTATATGGAGGTGAACAGCTTAGATTATACAAGTTAGATTCACTAATACTATTTATAGAGATGATCAAGCAAGAAATCATCCAATTTATGTAGTTTATCAAGATTTTAATGTTTCACACTATCATCAAATAACTTACAAAATGCTCAACTTAGTATTGAACAAATTATGGATAAACCTGAGGCTGTAAAAACTGATATTTGGAAACTATCCCTTGATGGAGCTTTTTCAAAAGAAGGGGTTGGAGCTAGTATTGTACTTATTTCACCAAATAAGAACATAACTAAATCCTATAAGTTAGAATTTGATGTTACAAATAATGTAGCAGAATATTAATCTTTACTTCTAGGATTGGAATTAGCCAAAAGTCTTAAAGTGAAAAATCTAAGTGTATTCAGTGACTTAGAACTCATTGTTAAACAAGTAAGGAATATTTTTCAAACAAAACACCCCAGACTTAGATCTTACAGAAATGAGGTATGGGACTCAGTGGATAATTTATTTCAGGCATTTAACAATATTGTTATTCCAAGAAATGAGAATATTCATGCATACACTTTAGCTATTTTATCTAGTTCTTTGAAAATTCCCAATCAAATGCAGCTACAATATCATATTCAAGTAAAATTCAAACCCTCAATTCCTGATAATCTTAAATATTGGCAAATATTTGAAGATGCTAAACAATTAAAATCATTTTTGCAAGTAATTGATGAATTTTCAGCCTTACAAATTGAAGAAGAACAACTTGATGATAAAGAATTGAATAAGGAAAATGAAACTTCACAATTAAACTCAAAAATTGTTGATTTTAACATCCTTCAGCTACCCAACAATTTCATCCCAAAGGACTTAGTTCCCCTTGAAAATTTGTTTGATCACAGTGACGTTCCTAAAATCCCATTATTAGACTCACCTGAAGAAGATATAGAAGAATGCAATATTGGAACTCAAGAAGAAACCAGAAATATTAAAATATCTACATAATTACCAAAGGAAACAAACGATAAATATCTAGCTCTCCTTAAAAATCACAGAGATGTTTTTGCTTGGTCTTATGATGAGATAAAAACATATGATACAACGCCCATTGAACATAAAATTCCTCTGAAACCAGAAGCCAGACCTTTTAAGAAAAAGTTAAGGAGAACAAATCCAATCTTGCTCCCCACAGATGCAAATATCAGCAGAGAAGAATCCACAAGAACCTTCTCAAATATCAGCAGAGAAGAATCCACAAGAACCTTCTCAAACATCAATAGAGAATAATCCACAAGAACCTTCATCTTCAACTGAACCAACTCCTCTTCCACTCCACATTGATGAGAAATTTATTCTTTCAGAATGGTACACTGATATTGTGCATTTTCTTCGTGATTTTGAGTATCCACCTGGATTCACAATGAATCAATGCAAAACAGTCAATTTAAAGGCCATAAAATATTGTATCATCAATGCAAAACTATATTGGAAGGATCCACTAAACATAATTTTTTTATGCTTAACAGAAAGTGAGACAGAAGGAGTTATAGATCAGTTTCATGCAAGTATCTATGGTGGTCATTATGCTTGGAGAGAAACAACATACAAGATTTTAAGAGCTGGGTTTTATTGGTCAAAATTGTTTTCACAAGTAGGATCAAAGGTTAGAAGTTGCATACCATGTCAAATTTTTGTTGGAAAGCAAAGATTAGCAACACTCCCTTTGGTTCCAGTCCTAGTTGAAGCACCTTTCCTATAGTGGGGATTATAATTTATTGGAGAGATTCATCTGACATCTAGCAGCCAACATAAATGGATTTTAACTGCCACATATTATTTTACAAAGTGGGTAGAAGTTATACTAGTCAAGAATGTTATTTATATTGTTGTCTTTAAATTCATTGAAGAAAACATACTATCTAGATTTGGATGTCCCCAACATATAGTTACAGACAATGCACAAGAATTCAGTAGTATTAATATGATTGAGTTTTCCCAAAAATATAAAATTCTACTACATCATTCTACCCCTTATTACCCTCAAGGAAATGGATTGGCAGATTCTTGAAACAAAAGTCTATTCAAAGTCATTAAAAAGGTACTTGCAGATCATAAGAGAAATTGGGACAACCATCTTACATATGTAGTTTGGGCAAATAGAATTTCACCAAAGAGATCAACAGGTAAATCACCTTTTCAGCTTGTTTATGGCACTGAGGCCATTTTTCCTACACAACTAAATTTTCCTGTCATGAAATTCTTACAAGAAGAAAATGAATAACCTGATGATTTTTCTAGGAGAATCAATCAGATTATAGAACTTAATGAAAACATAGATGAAGTTCAATATAAGCTTCAGAAATATCAGAATAAAATGAAAATCTTGTTTGACAGAAAGGCTAAAGAGAAAGATTTCAAAGAAGGAGATTTAGTACTAAAATGGGATGCTAGAAGAGAAGACAAAGGAAAACATGGAAAGTTTGATAATCTTTGGTTTGGACCTTTTAGCATTCCAGATGTTAAAGGAAACAATACTTTTGTCTTGCAAAATTTAGAAGGGAAATATTCTTCATTGCCTGTCAATGGAAAATATTTGAAACATTATATCCAGTACTGAGATTGCTTCAGTCATTCATCATTTGTACATTATCGGTTTGTTCCATTTTCCTAAAAGTATGATTGTTTTTCAACAAAGACTCCATCAACCTGAGGAGAAGGCACTTGGATCTGCATGTTCTCTGCATCCTATAAGAGGAATTAGTCCCTAGTGGGAGCTGATGTTGTAACATAGATTGTTTTGATAAGTATATATATATATATATATATATCCTCTCTCTCTCTCTCTCTCTCTCTATATATATATATATATATATAGAGAGAGAGAGAGAGAGATATATATATATATATATATATATATATATATATATATATATATATATATATATATATATATATATATATATATATAAGAAATGATGGCAAAAGAAAGATATAGAAAAAACAGAAAATAAAAATAAAAAATAGAAAATATGAAGAAAATCCCAAAATGTAGTGCGCTTGTTAAAATGCCGCTTTTTCAATAAATTAATCAGGTTTAGTTAAAAGCTTAAACATGATTAAATTAAAACAAACAAAAAAAATTATTTTGTAATAAACCCACGACAAGACTCTTTGTCGTTTTCTTTGAAATGCAATAAAATTCTAACGGATATGATTTGATGTGCGAAAGACGAATGGCTCGTAGACCACTCCGCAGCCCCCAAGCCCATCCAAAGTTTAATGAACATGGGGGGGTGCGAATAACAGTTAGCCCTCATACCGCCTCTACCACGTGCCCCTCTCACATTCACTCTGCACCCCATTGCTCCAAAACCACAAACCACCTTCTACCCCCTCTGAAACCCGCTCTCTCCCGTCCATACACCCGTTACACCACTCCCACCTATTTTAAATAAACCTTTGTTTCCACCAACTGTCAGCTCTCCATTCACTAACCATATTCCTGTTATAATATTACTCGTTATACATTAATGCCCTCACACCCGTTTAATGGATAAATCATGAAAAAAAAAAATTAAAAAAATAAATAAATAAATAAAAACAAATAAATAAATAATAATAATAATAATAAATAAATAAAAATTAAAAAATTAAAAAAATGAATAAAAAATTAAAAAAAAAAAATAAAAAAATAAAAAAAAAAAAAAAATTATGTTTCGTTTAAAATTATCAATTGCTGATATTTCCTCCCTGCTCTGCCGAGTCATAAATCGAACCATTACTACTAGTGACCAAGCCGAACCCGCAAAAGTGACCAGTCGAATTTAAGAGACCATTATAACTATCAATCAACAAAGAAATCATTTTCTTTGGGTAATTACAGTTGTTCTCAGTCCTTTTCTTTCAGTCATGGCTGCCAAAAAGAAATCAAAAGCTTCAGAAAACCCCATGCTTCCGACCATCAGGCATTAGTTTACCAACTTTATAAAGTTTCTGAAACCAATTGTGAGTTCAATCTTTATGAACTCCACAATTGGTTAAAATAGAATTTTTTAGACCTAAGTGGTGAATTAAATATCTAGCACTCATATTTACCTCAGTTTATCATTCCACAAACCCTTCATTTCCGTAATTTCATTTCATGGTGTCATGTTAGGTATGTTCCCAGTCAAAGAGTAGTGATTTCCCAAAATAATGAAGTTCTTTTTATAATTATTGTTGAATAAATTAATCAAATGTTACAGATTCAAAACCCTGAACCCTCGCATCCATTTTCTTCTTAATCCCTCAAGGATATCTATAAAAATATTGACTTTCCCCAAAGACCGAAGATTTTTGAAACCTTTCTACCAGAAAATGTTCAATTTCCTAAAATCAACCCACCATATCGAACATCTATGTTTCCATAAATGACCAAGCAGATAATATCCATTTTCTCATGTATGTTATGTTATTATTCTTATCAGTGGGTCGGTGAGGTTCTTATAGGTTTCTTGTCAGTTTTCTTTGTAAATGAAAAGCCATCTCTTAACTTTAATTACAATGAATACTTAGCATAATCAATTCATGAAGTTCTCTATAGAAGGAGTGTTCAAATATGCTTTTGTTTTAGTATATGTGTTCTTGTTTTATCAGTCAGAGAGGTTTTATTTTCCTTTACAGAAGATGGACAACTAAGGAAATCCACAATCAGTAATCCATTGGACTTCCTTGGTAAGGAAGAACACCACTGAATTTACAATCAGTGACTTTGTGGATCAGTTTTTATATGTTTTTCCTTGCTTATTAAACAGTGATGTAAAACCAAGTATTGGGCCAAAGATAAGAAAAATACTACATCTCAGTGAACAAACCAGAATAGGAGATTGGTATTTGTTATAGACATTTTTGTGCCTTACAGCTCTAAGCATGAAATGTCCATAAACCAAGGGATCCTAAGTCCCTAAAAGTGTTGTTCCTACCCCTAGAGGAACAAGGTCAACCAATTACATCTTCTCCCAGAAGTTCTCCACCAGAAACTGCTCAGAAACAATCAAATCAGGATCATTTCAGCTGCTCCACTAGCTAGCTGCGTTGCATAGCACCCCAGTACACTAGCTAGGTGCGTTGCAACGCACCTAAATGCACTACCAGGGTGCGCTGAGCGGGAAATGACAAATGGCAGTGTCATTCCGCGAGGTGGACAGACAATGGAAGCTTCCAAAATCTTCCCCAATGACACTTGCCTTACTGAGTTCGACTAGGGATGAGTAAGAGGCTCTCAGTCTCCAAGTGGAAGCAAGAACTGACAGAGAGAAGCCACTAGTCAAATCATAAGCTGACTCATCCTCTTTGCATACATCTATATATGGATCCCTCATCCCAGAGATCCAGAGGCTGGAATTTTGTACATTGCAGAGAATTGTTGTTGGTTTTGAGATAGAGATCAGTGTATTGGGTGATTTATGCTTTGTTGGAGGTGAAGAGGGGATTCCTTTGCTGGGGGGTTGATGTTGGATCAGGAATCATCGGTTGTAACTCCTCCTGGACCTTCTTGTTATATCAATAAAACTATTTGAGTTTCTCTTACATGCTTGTGTATCAATAATGTTTTGTTATAGTTGCATGTTTAGCTTAAATCTGATCCTAAGCTATTTATGAATGTAAATCCATGTCTTTGTGTAGTTTTCCTCTTATGTGATCTTGCAGGAAGTTAGTGAAGCTGGGCAAGTAAGGGAGCAGGTAGCTGGAAGCTGTCAAAGAGGAGAGAGATTGGATCAAAGGACTAGCGCAAGACACAGGTTGGTTCATCCTATTCCTCTTCATTTATAGTTCATAAAGAAGAATACGAAATTAGTTTTCCTTGTTCGTTTCTAAGGTATTGTCACACCTTAGTGGGATAGGGGCGTTCTGAGTAGACACTTTTCCCGTTAACAAAATGGCGACTCCGCTGGGGATCGTGTCTAGTTAGTTTGTTTGTGTTTCTCTTGTTGTTTGTTTCATAAACACAGAAGTAGCAATCGAACTGCATTTGCC
Organism: Pinus tabuliformis; assembly: GCA_031772625.1. NCBI lineage: Eukaryota > Viridiplantae > Streptophyta > Pinopsida > Pinales > Pinaceae > Pinus > Pinus tabuliformis. The sequence continues at coordinate 1,300,026,637 of CM062804.1, forward strand.
ATTATCAAATGCAAAGTAGACACCTGGTACTTCAATCCATTCACTGGATTTGTTTATGATTTGAACAACTGATTCACAAATGATCTGATTACCCTTTGTGATAGCTCTTAGACCTCCTTTAAATCCACCCTCTGATTGTGCATTACTGATTGCTTTTACTCGGCCAAAAACCATAGATTAAACTGCAAACCGTGACCCAAAACCCGGATAGAAGTCTCGTTTCTGCCCCAGCGCAGGCACAGTGAAGAGATTCTGCATTTCAACGCAGTTCTCGAGAGGGCTACCTGCGCTGCAATTCAGTTTCTCTGTGTAACAGGTGCGCTGATCAGCCTAGCCCTGTGCAGCTGAGGTTCTTTGCTTCATTTTTTCAGTTTTGTCTCTGATTTTGCAGCCTGTGATCAGTGTGTGTCTGTTCAAAAACACCTTTTATTTGCCTTAATTCCACCTCCTTTGTACAAAAAGACTGTAGATGTTCTTTGTGTGTTTGTTACATCATTTACAGTTTTACATTGAAAGAGTAGAATAGTCATACTGTCGTCCTTGGATTCAGATCTGTCGTAAGTGTCGATTTTGATCTTAGGAGAAACTTTATTTGTTGTTGACCGTCAATTATGCTTTTACTTTTGCCTTTGGTTTGAATTTAACACTTTCTAGTGTCGAAACGAGTGTTTATTTCAAAATCATAAAGTGTCGTAATCTTCTCTACCTTTTGATTTCGAAAAGAAGCTTGTTTGTGTTTGTCACTTGAAAGCAAATTCAGATTTGTACATCAACTTTGTTTTTAGGCATCAATATTAAGAAAGTGAAAACAAATACATGCATATTTGCATTTGCATATTGATAGTCTGTTTGGCTTGATTTAGGAAAAGTGCATTTACAGTGTGCTCTTTGCTCTTTGAGAAAAGATTGTGTCTTTATTTTCCCCTTGTAGCTAGGATTTTCATTGCTGAAAAGAGATAAAAGCTTGCTTATCGTCTTTAGATTGCATTTTAGGAATTACATCTACATCTCATGGTGATACCAAAAGGCAAACTTCTAAGAAAGATCAACTTAAAATAAATTTAATGAATCTAACAACGCTTTGGAACTTAACGCACAACATTTAGAGGTCTAGGTTAGAAACGTATTCCGGCGTCGTAAAGCCTGGTAATTGTTGTCCTCACTGATGGTTGGGTGATTCCTCCACTTTGAGACGATAAGTGCCAGTACATAATTGTGCCCCCACGTACCGTCGAGTATATATTGGGAGACCCCTATAGGCTTAAAACCTTTTATCCATAGGAAGTCGTGTTGGCCGCCCTAATGATCGCAATGCACCGAACACATCATTCAGGAAGATTGACTGTTGTACCGTAAAAAGTATTCTGCAGTTTTGCGATTGGTTTGGTACTCCCTCTACCTAGATCTCCAGAGCAGTCCCTTTCGTTCCTTTTTAGACTCCTTAACGGAAAAGGTCCATTTGAGCACTTGTCACTTCAGGCTCATTAAAAATCGAAGGATACTAGAGTCATCTTTTGTTTTTTCTCGACTCTTAAAAACTGAAAAAACAAGTTGTGTCAAAAGCGTCTAAAATTCATTTAATTCGGAAACATACTTCCCCTTTTTATTTTAGTTGATCAAGTAATCCGCAATTGTGAAAGAAAGTCAATTGAAACCCCGTCGTTCGCGGAGGCTTACGAGTCAACCGTCTTTGTCTCCAGAATCGAAACCAGTACAGACAAAGAAGAATCGTTTAACCGGTTCAAAATCTCCTATTAAAGTTAGAACAAGTGTTCCAACAACATCCAAAATTCCGGTTACTCCAAACATTTCTGGAAACCCTGCCTCTACAGAAGAAGTTCAACAGCCATAGAGGGACAGTGATACTGATCCTAGTCTGAGAGTAAACACTTGTGTTACCGAACCAGTTCCATCTACAACCGGTTCGAAGAGTCTTGCTCTTCAAACATCTGTCGCTGTCGATTCCACCACTTCTTCGGCACCAGAAATATTTTACGGACCTGATGGTCTTCCCCTTCCACCTGGTCTGATTGTAATTGAATAAATTGTAGAAGATCCTCAAACAAGTACTCCAACGCACTTTGGAGTCGAGATCACTCTATATCCTTCTTCATCAGAAGTTAGTCTACCACCAGTGGAAGTTCCTGTAGAATCGCTAGGTAATCTTTTGGATAGACTCCAAATGTCTGAACAACCGTCAACATCTAGGACTGTGTCGTCTGACATAGCGACAGCAGAACTCCCTGCCATCACTCCGACAATGTTCGTCGGCATACCATCTGTCCCAACTAGCTCTCAACCGTTAGAAGGAGCCCACTCAGGGGCCATTTCGATAGTCTGGTCCGTTCCTGTTTGTTCATCCGGAATAATATCCAGAAACTCTTGTGTTGAGTCTCAACAAATTGATCCATTTGGAGGCCAATTTGGGTAGTCTGGTCTGCAAGGGCAAACAATCCCCTTGAGTTCTGGATTACCACCGTATGGGGGGCAGTATTCCCTTTCATTATCCCCTCCGGGAGGATATCCATACGGGAGTTCACAGCAATATTTAGGTTATACTGGAATTACCTCAATTGGTTGGGTACCTATACTACCTCAACAACCAAGGGTTGTGTATTCGATGCAACAATGTGTACCTATGTCGAATATCCCGACTACACCAGCTATTGTGACGGTGTCACAAGTTCAAATGCTGCCTGTTGTATGTCAACCTCAGATGTCTCAGGTTGTAATGCAACAGCCCCTTGACCCTGTGACTCAACCACAATCGCCAACTAGTGGGGCGACACAGGTCCAGACGGGTACAATTACCCCACACCTTGGTCCAACGGTTAGTATAGCGCAACAGCACATGGATTCTCAACCATGGCTGGTGCAATACCAACAACCACAATTCCAACAAGTATACCAAGGTTCTGAACAGCAAATCTTTGCGAACAGTGGACAGCCGTACATTCAAAACGGTCAAAATCAACCATTTTACAATGGTCATGTCCACCAACCGTATCAGTCATACCAGCATCAAATGCATTATGTTGGCATGAAAAGACCAACTGCTCAGGCAATCCCATCTTACCCTGGGTATGCTTCACCTAATCTGAATCAACAGTTAACATTCGTGGCAACTTTAGAGTTACCTGATTTAAACCGCTTAACAAACGATCCAATTGCTTACGCCCCTTGGTGGCCAGCGATTCCACATAAACTTCCATCAGATATTCCTAAATTTAATGGAAATCCGGGTGAAGATCCATCGAATCACGTGATGACATTTCATCTATGGTGTTCATCAAACACCCTAAATGATGATTCGATAAGACTTCGCCTCTTTCAGAGGACGTTAACGGGTCCAGCGGAAAAATGGTACATTGAATTGCCTAGAGCTTCGTTCGACAACGTCAGTACCTTAGCCACAACCTTTTTAACCCATTTTCAATTACCGATAAGGTATGAAACGGGAACAGAACTCCTTACCAACTTCAAACAGACAACAGCCACTCACATATCTGATCATATACATGAGTGGCGACGTCATCGTAGGATGGTAAAAACGTACGTTCCCGATCAGCTATTAGCTGAATGGTTTATCAAGTCATTATTACCTTCCATTACGGAAGATGTGGCAAAGGGGAGGGTCGTAACAGAAGAGAAAGTTATCGCTCGTGCGCAATATCTGGACTTGATCTATACTCAGTCTGGCACGCTCTACGACAAAATACCTGACGCCCCTAGACCGGAAATCTCAATTCCTCCTCCTCCTAAATCGAACAATGACTCTCACGTTGGCGATGGCATGATTGGCACAACAGACACGAAATCGACAAAGGCTACATCCAAGAAGGCCCGTAAGATTTCAGATCAAAATGCAAAATACGAACTTCTTGCTTCGGAAGTAAATGTCGTGTCGACAGATAAGGGTAAAGAAACCAAACAACCAGGAAGCAAGAAGAAAGGCAAAGGGAAGAAGAAGAAACAAGATGAATCATCACCTGAAAAATCTTCTTCAGACCCTCCTGGAAATAGGAAACCCCCTGCGGGGTGTCATATATGTGATGAGGATCATTGGACGAAAGATTGTCCATACAAAGCTGAGCTTAAGAAATTCTTTAAAAGTTCAAAAACCTCAGCTGTGTTAACAGATCCGTTTCCAAATCCAGGAGAAAACCTGGTTGAGAGTGGAAATGCTTCCCCGTCTCAAGTGCTAATGTTGTCGATTTCGAAACAGCAGAATGATTCTTTGATTTCGACAAGGAACAAAGATTACGGGAATCCGCAGTTGTCGAACAACAAGGATAAAGATCAACCAAGTAGTTCGACAACAACTTCGATAGAAGTTGTACCACCTATCATTCCTGAATTAACAATAAAACCGTTGAAGGGAGTAGTACACAAGTCGACATTTAATCCTTGCGCTAGAGCGTCGCAGCACTATAACATAGTGGAAGATTTGGCCCAATCGCCATCCGCTATGTCGACTCTTGAAGTACTACAAAATTGCCCATCCCAAAGGCAGGCCTTGTTATCAGCCATTGGTGGGATCGATCCTAAGGATTCCAATCTTGTATCCTTCGACCACAAAGGATACGATCCTCAGTTACCTGCTCAACTAGATTTCCTTGTTCAAGTGAAAGCCCTCAACAAAACTGTTCATCGAACAATTATTGATGAGGGGGCATCTACATGTATTATGTCGATGAGTTGCTGGAAAACTTTAGGATCTCCAACCTTGTCGCGATCTGCGACGACGTTAAAAGCATTCGACGGAAGGACATATACCCCATATGGTATCCTAAATAACTTGAAAGTTGAACTAGGGGGAAAAACGGTAGAAATAGATGTTGAAGTCATCGATGGGAATCTTGATTACAACATCCTACTAGGAAGACCATGGATATATGCCATGGCAGCTGTTGTGTCGACCTATTTTAGAAAGATTGCATTTCCCTTTCAAGGAGGGATTACAATCATCGATCAACAAAACTTCCTCCCCAATGGTTCTCAAGTTATAGGAAGCATTCCCATGATCCATGGAAGCCCCCATTCACTTCAAAATATCGGAGTAGGCCTACTAAAAGATCCTATACTAATGGGAGATTTCACTCTTCCACCTCCAATCAATCTGGCGGAAGTAGCGTCGATAGGAACCTGCAATATGATATCTTTTACAAAGATCTCAGAAAACGATATCGATATGGATTATACAATGGTTTTCCCCCAAGCCCAATAGAAGTATTATAGTAATCAATGTTTCTAGCATGGGAGGCAAACCCAAATCAACGCTCATCAAGCGTTTGGATAGATAGGTCTAGAGAATATGGTACTCCTTCAGATCCTTGGTCGCAAGTGCATGTAACCAACGAAGGAATTCTCCAAGCTATGGTAGTTGAAGGAGCACCATGGAATGATTCCCACCATCGTTCCCTTCTTCCGGATTGTGAAGAAGAGACTCAACATGACCTTTATCATCCCTCAGTATTTGATTTTCTGTCAAATACTGTAAATACGGTGGATTCCGAGCGAAACTTATCCAACATTGAAGAGACTATAGCCATAAATATCTCGACTAAAACAGATGTTGTAGAGAATATTTATGTTGGCGAATGTTGTTCTCCTTCAGAACTGGAAATATATAACACTCTTTTTCGCGAATTCAGAGATGTCTTTGCTTGGTCATACAGTGAAATGCCACGCATCGACTCGAGTATCGTTGAACATGAAATTAATATGTATCCAGATGTCAAACCGGTACGACAACGGCTAAGGCAGGTGCACCCCAAGAAAGCCGCTGCCATTAAGGCAGAAGTTGAAAAACTTCTCCATGCTGGTTTCATCTACCCAGTTCCTCTAACCGATTGGGTATCGAATATTGTCCCTGTTATGAAGAAACAAGGGACAATTAGAGTGTGTGTCGATTATAGGGATGTAAATCAAGCTTGTCCAAAAGACAACTACCCTACACCCTTCATCGACCAGATAATTGATGAATGCGCCAGATGCGAAATATTTTCATTCATGGATGGATTTTCCGGGTATAATCAAATAAATATCCGCACGCAGGACCAGTCAAAGACTGCATTCATTTGTTCGTGGGGCACATTCGCGTATCGGAAATTACTCGTTGGTTTAAAGAACGCAGGGGCGACGTTTTTGAGGGCAATGAATTATGCCTTCCATGACATCAAAAACATCGTTCAACCATACCTCGACGACCTTCCGGCTCATTCGCGAAAGCGGACTGATTATCCGCAGCATTTAAGAGCGATATTTCTACGTTGCCGACACTACAAGATACGACTCAATCCACACAAATGTGTATTTTGCGTCAGTTCTGGTCGTTTACTTGGCTTTGTATTCTCCAAGGATGGGATTCGTCTCGACCCGTGCAAGGTCCAGGCAATCATAAATTTGCCTCCACCTTCAAATTTGCTTCAGATTCAGAAACTCCAAGGGAAAGCAAACTTTCTGAGGAGGTTAATTCCAAATTACGCCGAACTTGCTAAAGGTTATACACGTCTTTTGAAAAAGGAGGTACCCTTTGTCTGGGATCAGGTCGCGCAAGCTTCCTTTGATGCTTTAAAAGATTCCCTAATGAAAGCATCTTTAATGTACACCCCCGATTATCAAAGAGATTTTAACCTGTATCTGGCTGCAGCGGATACAACCATTGCAATGGTTTTAGCTCAAGAAGTCGATGGAATTGAACATCCTATATATTATTTAAGTAATAACTTAAATGATACAGAAAGCAAATATTCTTATGTTGAAAAACTAGCTCTTGCAGCTGTTCAAGCGATACAAAGATTTCGACACTATGTCCTCTTTCAGAAAACTACCATTCTGTCTGATTGCAACCCCATGACTTATATATTGTCGCGACAGTTACTGGGGAGCAAATATTCAAAATGGATAGCGATCCTTCAAGAGTTTGATCTGGAATTCGTAAAATCCAAATCAAAGAAAGCTCTAGTTTTTGCAGAACTATTATGCGATCTCCCGTCATCATCCAACAATGAAACATCCGAAGAATCAATCGTGGATGAAAATTTGTTTCTGATATCTACAAGCAATGAGTGGTATGGAGATATAATAATTTATCTCCAAACCCAAAATTTTAGGCCTAACACCTCACACTCTGAACAAAAACGTATTCGATACCAAGCAAAAGACTACATGATCGTCGGTGATACACTTTACCGTCGTGGTATCGATACAGTTCTGAGAAGGTGCCTCACCCATGAGGAGGCCGAAAAAGCCCTGAATGAGTGTCATTCAGGAGCCTGTGGGGGGCATCAATCTGGATATGCTACAACACAAAAAATCTTACGAGCAGGATACTTCTGGCCAACAATGTTCAAAGATTGCATAACCGCAGTCAGAAGTTGCCATGCTTGTCAAATTTTTGATAGAAAAACCAAAAGACCACCCGCGCCCCTACAGCCAATAGTTGTTGTTGGGCCATTCGCCAAATGGGGCATCGATTTCATGACATGTAAGCCCACCTCGACCGGGGTGCATGGTTACATCATAGTCGCAGTAGACTATTTTACCAAATGGGCCGAGGCGATGCCTACATTAGATAATACTGGTGAAACAGTTGCCCTTTTCTTTTTCAATCATGTAGTCGCCAGATTCGGCATACCACAGGCTATAGTCACAGATCATGGATCGCATTTTCTCAATCACATGATGCTCGAATTAGCTGCCAAACTAGGATTGTCTCACGACAGCTCTGCTCCGTATTATCCGCAAGCCAACGGACAAGTTGAAGCGATCAACAAGGTCCTGAAGCGCATGTTGCAAAGCATGATCGGAGTTCACAAAAGAAGGTGGCACCTAATCCTGTACTCAGCCTTGTGGGCTTACCGAACATCTGTAAGGAATGCAACCGGGTTCACACCCTTCCAACTAGTATATGGCCTGGAAGCAGTCTTACCAGTCCAGTGCGAAATCTCGTCTCTTAAACTCGCAATCGATCTCCTCCCCAGAACTTCAGAAGAAGAGGCTCGTTTCTTGGAATTAATCCAATTGGATGAAACCCGTCGTGATGCCGCTTTGGCCAACGAAGCCCATAAGAAACGATTCAAGGCGCAGTTCAACAAAAATGTCAAACCCCGTATCTTCTTAGAAGGTGACTTGGTCTTGCTTTACGACCAAGAATCCGATAAATTGGGAGTAGGTAAATTTAAGTCTTTATGGATGGGCCCCTATATTGTTAAACGAGTGTTAGCAAAAGGAGCCTATGAGTTAATGGATTATGACGGAGTTCCACTGGCGCGACCTCGTAATGGGTTGTACCTCAAGCGTTACTATGCTTAAATAGTAACCAATATGCTTTTGTTATATTTTGTTTTCACTAAAGTTTTTGTTTTGGTCGAGTAATCCGCCTTTTTACATTTATTACAGATGTCAAACCTTTTGGATACATGTGTTGGATATGCCGACGGAGCGAGTCGTAGTTCGCGGAACCTGTCCTCCGCAGCCTGGGCCATTTTTGATCCAAGCGGTGAGTTAGTAAGTTTCAGAGGTGTATGTATTGGTCAATCAACGAATAACATCGTTGAGTATAGCGCATTGATATAACTTCTCTCTGATGCCATCACCCATGGTATACGCCGACTAATTGTCAGGCTAGACTCACAACTCGTAATACTACAACTCAATGGTATATATTCCGTCCGAAACCCAACTATTTATCGCATGTTCCTGAGGGTTAAGATTTTGGAAAGACAATTTGATCTTATTCAATACCAACATATTTCCAGAAACTTAAACACATTAACTGACTCATTAGCAAACTATGTGTTAGATAGACATTTGCAACATTTATAAAAAGAAACACATCATCAATGTTTTACATGTGGATCATATAGCTCAACCAAAATAAAACCTCGAAAATCAAAATATATATATATATATATAGCTGTTTATGGTTTACATATAATGTCCTGTAACCAAGACAAAATCAGTCACATGACCCAAAAGCTCAAAATGCTAGGGGGCACCCTAGTCTAATGATGCTTGTGATAGCAAGTCACAGCCTGTGTGATCATGCGTAAGAGATGAGTCCATCGTCTAGGCACACCAGTAGTATGTCGTTGTAACTACAAAGGTAGCTCGTCGATCCTCGCACCTGGAATACCGAGACTAAGGCTCTCAACCTGCTCCTACACAGCTGTGAGAGTCTCGACCACATCAAGGTCATGAAGAATAACCCTCCTGGCGGCCTCTCTTGTTGGGGCAACGACTGGCACTCTCAGGCGAACTACTGGACGAACAGGACCAACATCTGCATGTACACATGAGTTTGATTAAATTCTTGATAGAATAAAGCACAAGGACATTATAAATAAAAACAGTAAACAATGATATGGTCAAAGATTTTACCAATAGCACCCCACTGCTCGCCATCCGGCAGTACTAAATCTAGATCACCCCGGAAGTCCATGCCAGCATATGGATACTCGGCATAAACCATCTCCTGACGATCAAACCACCTGAAGAAGGTATCAGAAAATGAAATCTGAGACTGGCCAGCATGCCTAGACATATGGTCAACCCATCTCTGCATACGTGGTTCAGTAGGAGAAGGTAAGTCGAGTGCAATGTACTGCGGCTGCATCAGTGGTATCTTCTCCAAGGCAAAGGCGGTCAAAATAGAACCGAACCCAAAGTTATTCAACCTCCCGTCCTTTATCTTGGTCAACTGATCTTTCATCACAAGAAGTACTACGTCGCACCAGTTGAATACTTTCGGTTGGAGGCATTCCAAGGCATGCTGCATATAGGATTTGTTCGCTACATGAAGAGACGCACTACCGGCCATCCTACCAAAAGTAAACAGGATAGACTTAAGGGACCTGTCAGTGACGTCACGGATGATGATCTTGCCGTCTTTACTTGGCTGAGATCCTTCCCTGCAATACTAGCGGACATAATCTCTCACAGAGTCACCTCCTCGGGCCGAACCTGACAAAGAAATGGGGGCACCCCGCCTCGAAAAGCCAGTTAAGAAGTAGATGTCTACTGCAGTCAAGGGGATAGATTTGCCCCTAATCTGGAAAACTTGATTGATAGGATCCCAAGCATCGAGCAAATATTGCAGTAAGTTGAACTGTTGTCTCATGCTAGAGATGCGGATGAACTTCAGCAAGCCACAATTCTGCAACGCGTTCACTGTAACTGGATCATGTAGGGCAATCATGTCCTCTTCTTCATGTTCTCGTTCTCTCGATGTGAGGGTCATCTTGCTCCGAGATCTCTGAAAGCAAACAAGAGAGGAGTTAGATCCTGATTTTGATGAGAAACAGGGAAAAATTTTCATCAAAAACTGTGCAACAAATTCCCTTTCTGCGCCCAACGCACCTGCAGCAGTGTTCCACCTGCGTTGAATGTCAAACTGCCTTCATACAGGCCAACATTCAGCGCAGGTTTCGATGTACTAAGGGTGCGTTGATGGCAGAACGAACCCATCAAACCCCAGGGGCTCAGAAAAGCAGGGAATGAAGCACAGAATGAAAAAAGGAAACCATGAAATGAAAGAGCTCGGGTTTAGCTCCTACCTGGTCCAGACGGCGCCGAGAATCGTCCACAGAATCTCCCGAAATCAGCTGATGAAAATCAAGGGGGAAAAGGCACCTCCAAAGCTCCAACAAACCAAGTTCAAATGAAATGGTAAAATGAGAGGTAAAAAACACTTTTTGATTGCTTTTACGTAGTTCAAAGTAAAATATTAGCGTTTTAATCTCATTTTCAAGCAAATATTGTTCATTTCTAACTAGTTTGATGAAGCAGTTGAAGATACAGTACTATCTTTGGAAAGACGAAGCTATTTATGGTAAAAATCGAAACAAGACCATCTAATCGAGTAGTTTTAGCGCATAGTTCAAGCTCGTTAAAAAATAAACATAAGACATGAGAAAATGTTTCCACCCGTGTTTAAGCTCGTTAAAAAATGAACTATTCCCCGGTAAATAACCACCGTGAATGAAGCATTTCAGCCATTAAAGCCTTGGTCGTGTTTGCACCGTCACCTCCACTTTTCCATTGGCCGATCATTCACCCCCATTTGATTGTTTACCCATTTTGAGGAACAGCTCCGAAGAGTGATTTCACTAGCCATCCTTGTGACACTGCCGTGATTGGAAAATTCCAACCCTTACCTGGAATTAGCTGCTACCCATTTTATCACTCGTTCCTCAAAAGACGAGTCTCCTTTAAGCTCTTTTCAACTGACTTGTAAAATATGAAAAGATTGCCGAGTTTTGGCCTTCCAGCTCGTTAAAGTGACCGGAAGTGCTATCCCTCTTCTAGATTTTAATCTTTTTGGACCTGAGGGATTATTGCACAAAAAGATCGAGCGCTTGTTTTGTTCGGCTCGCTAAAACTATCGAAAATTCATCCCTTCTGTATTGTTTTATACTTTTTCAGACTTAAGGGATTAGATGACGAAAAAGTGATTTCGGAGTTACCTTTACGTACCTTTTTAGACTCTCTAAAAATAAAAAGAACCGAGTTATCTTTGTCGTTAAACTCGTTAAAAAGATTAATAGCGACAAACTTGTCTTTAGACGAGAACGAGTTTCACTATCGCTAGGCTCGTTAAAACATAGCGATGGGTTTGCCCGAAGGGAAAATTATAGAACAAGTAGATGTTATCCTCCTCAAGCTTGACAAAAATAAAGAGGTACTGGTCAGCAATGACTGGGGAAAAATTGGGAAGAAACTCAAAGAATCTTTATTGGTAGCAAGTCGCTCTTGAACATGACACTTCCATTCCGTGCCTAAGTCGGGTTGGGTTGTTTCATTCACCAGTCACATCACCATGGTCACGCCATACCATCCACATTTGGGGTAAATGCTACCAATCCATCACATAAGTGTCGCCGACATGTTCAAGAGAAGTCATCTGTGTCCCATCCACTACCATACATTATACTTCATTCGTTCATGACCGCCATCCTGAACCATATATCATCAGATCGTTTTCACCTCCATCAAAATCATTTGCTCCGTTCTGTGTCATTGATGTGGGATTCATCAAGGCCCTCCTTTGATGGATCGCTTCTTGTCGACATCAGCTCATTATCCAAGAAGTTGAGATAGGAACACCCCATTCAGTACTTTGAAGCTTGCATGCCTCAATGGCAAGTTTCTCACTTACGGCGACAGGTATACATCAATGACCTTCGACCGAAAGATTTTACGTGGTGTTCGACGCCAAGTCCTTTATTCACACCACGTGAATTGTACTGCAGTACCTTGAGGGTCATCATCATTATTGGTGATTCCTCTCGCGCTTGTTAACAGTTTACATCATCGACTGGTAATCAAGCGATGTCTTTCCATGTTCGACTTCAAAACATTTTTCACATGGATCGACTTGTACTTCGAGTGAAGATCGGACGAGATTGAAGACCCCGGATCTAGTTTCATCCATCCGGGCTGCGATATATATTCACGAAAAATAAAGACATTGCCATGTACAGCATTGCAGCACAGATAATCATCCTACCAAAAGGATGATGACTCCATCAGAATCATCAGTCTACCATCAGACGATTGTCTGTCCTGTGTACATAAAAATGAATTTATAAAGTTGAGCATGGGAATGCCCACCTCAGCTAGATCATGAAAACAGTATGAAAATAATGTATTGTATTGTATCTTATTACAGGTCTCCTCCCAGCATTGAAAGAACTTCGGATCCTCCTAATAAAGCATTTCACCCGATAAACGGCCTCATACTTTAGGGGGCAACTGTTATAGACATTTTTGTGCCTTACAACTCTAAGCATGAAATATCCATAAACCAAGGGATCCTAAGTCCCTAAAAGTGTTGTTCCTCCCCCTAGAGGAACAAGGTCAACCAATTACAGCTTCTCCCAGAAGTTCTCCACCAGAAACTACTCAGAAACAATCAAATCATGATCATTTCAGCTGCTCCACTAGCTAGTTGCGTTGCATAGCACCCCAGTACACTAGCTAGGTGCGTTGCAACGCACCTAAATGCACTACCAGGGTGCGCTGAGCGGGAAATGACAAATGGCAGTGTCATTCCGCGAGGTGGACAGACAATGGAAGCTTCCAGAATCTTCCCCAATGACACTTGCCTTACTGAGTTTTACCAGGGATGAGTAAGAGGCTCTCAGTCTCCAAGTGGAAGCAAGAACTAACAGAGAGAAGCCACTAGTCAAATCATAAGCTGACTCATCCTCTTTGCATACATCTATATATGGATCCCTCATCCCAGAGATCCAGAGGCTCGAATTTTGTACATTGCAGAGAATTGTTGTTGGTTTTGAGATAGAGATCAGTGTATTGGGTGATTTATGCTTTGTTGGGGGGTTGATGCTGGATCAGGAATCATCGGTTGTAACTCCTCCTGGACCTTCTTGTTATATCAATAAAACTATTTGAGTTTCTCCTACATGCTTGTGTATCAATGATGTTTTGTTATATTTGCATGTTTAGCTTAAATCTGATCCTAAGCTATTTATGAATGTAAATCCATGTCTTTGTGTAGTTTTCCTCTTCTGTGATCTTGCAGGAACTTGGTGAAGCTGGGCAAGTAAGGGAGCAGGTAGCTGGAAGCTGTCAAAGAGGAGAGAGATTGGATCAAAGGACTAGCGCAAGACACAGGTTGGTTCATCCTATTCCTCTTCGTTTATAGTTCATAAAGAAGAATACGAAAGTAGTTTTCCTTGTTTGTTTCTAAGGTACTGTCACACCTTAGTGGGATAGGGGCGTTCTGAGTAGACACTTTTCCCGTTAACAGTATTTATACCAAAATTATACAGAGATTAGGATCTATGGATGTGAACTACCTCCATATAGATTACCTAAGTTTTTCCCTATCTAAATTTTTGCATTGGAATATATCAGACATGTGATCAACATGGATCAGCTTCATTTTGTAGCAACAAAGAAGAAGGCTCAGTTTAAAATCAAAACTCAAGTAGGGCCTCTAATCTATAATGCTAGATCAAAAGGGAAGGAAGCATAAACTATTTTCAAACATATGAATTTCAAACTTAGTTCCACTTGGTCATATGATCCCCTAGAAGTGATTTCAAAATTAAGGGTAGAGAAAAAAACTACCCCATATGCTCACACTCCTAGGCCTGAGATAGAACAGTACATGAACTAGGATGAATAGCAGGAGGATACACTTCAGGAGGAAAAAGAGCAGGTTATATCATCTACAACATCACTGACTCCTATACCAGAAGAAAAGCAGGGCAAAAGGCCAAGGGACAGTGCGTCCCTTATCGTGACAGAAATTTCTGCCAGAGAATTCAAAATATAGACTAAGAGGCAGAAGCCAAAGGATACAAGTGAAACACAGCAAGAAGATACTACACATCAGCACACAATTGTCATGACAGACCCATTTTTTCCATCATCTCCTAGGATAGAAGGAATGATTGTAGGATCTCCTATGACTTTAGCCAGTCCATATGTATCATCATCTCAGACAAGAGAATTGGAGCATGCTCATAAATAAGAGAGAATGTTTAAAGTTTACAAAGAAATTAAGCAGAGGAATGAAGCTTTGAAAGCTTCCACTTATTTACTTTTTTGGAAACAAACATCAACTTCACAACACAGGCTACTTTCTGCCTTCGACACTAAGAAGGGAAAGATGCAAATAGCCTTCCTAGAACCCAAAATCACTCATCCTAAAAGTGCAGATGATTACACTAAATCAATGTTTTCTTTTGATGAAAATTTAATTCATCCTATTGACCAGATTGATTTACATGAACAATCTGGTAAGATGATATATTCTTCTCTCACAAGTTCAGCTATGACAGTATCTAAGCTTCAAGAATCATTAGAAAATATTCAGTCTTGGTTGAAGATAGAAAACATAAATTACTAAGCTAAAGATACAAGGATCAAATATTTACAGAATTTAGTGGTAAAGTTGGGATATGATCCCACCAATGTCAATGCAACAGAAGAGGTAATCAGGAGAAAGAATGCAGACATAGCTGCTTTGAGAAAACAACTTAAGCTTCCTTCTACAGAAGATCCACAGACTAAAGAAATAGGACAACTAGAAAAGGATAAGGAGAACATGTTCAAAATCATAATTGAACAGAATGCACAGATAGAAAAAATGGAAACTGAGATTGAAAAGTTTTTAAAGGAAAAAGAACAATAGGGAACCCAAGAGAAAAATGTTGCTCTTTCAACAGTTCCAGTGACAGCAATCCCAGTTATAGCTACAACAACAACATCATCTACATCAACAACCATTTCAACAGTGGAAACTCAATCAATTGATTCAACAACAGACCTTGCAAAATCAATGGAAGATTTATCAATTAAGGGGCAAGAAGTTGAGAAGTTAAGAACTCAACTTAATAATTTACAAGAGAAAAAACTAAAGATTGATAATGTATATTTAGCTGAGTTGCAGAAGACATGTGGGCTTACACCAAGAATTGAACTCTTAGAAACCAATTTGTCATAGCTGACACCATTACACAGGTTAAGGAGAGTATCTGGATGGACAAAAATGAGGCCATGACTGATATATGGCCTTTAATTGAGATCATATTCTAGGAAGATGAACTAGTGCAGAGAGCCAAAGAAGTAATAGTAGATGTGAAAAAGGAATTGGGTTTAAAACCAAGAAAAGCAACTACACTGATAAGGGTTTTGAATTCCAAAAGATGAACTGGAAGAATATAACATAGAGGATAGAACAGAGACTCTTTTGGAAGTGAGAAGGATTATCACTAAGAAAAATTTGATGCTGCAACAGGAAAAAAAGTGCCATAACCTCGAATCAAGTATCCAGAGGTTTCACAAAAAAAATTGTGTTACATAAAAAAGGATTGCCTAGATTAAAGGGAATTGGAGATACATTGATTGATCTAGAACAATATCAAAGGAAATTATATTCAATTGCCACGGATAAATCCATATTTTCAAAGATTAAAGGTACAATCACAGGTAAATCTTTTATGGAAGGCCTCAGTTATGATTTATTCATCAAGCATGAGATAAATCATTTATTTTTTGTTAAACCAACTTTCCAAAAATACATTGAGGTAGATGAAACATTCAAAAAATTGGTCAAATATACAATTCCAAATGAAGAAAGGTGGGAATAACTATGTAAGTTGCTTGGGTAAATGAGTCAGCAGTTATTAGCAGCAGAGTAGGAATTAATCAACACACAACAGCACCAGAAATCCTCGAAATTAGTGACAACAGTTTCAGCAGTTTTATTTCTCTATGTTTTTGCACTATTTTTGTAAAAAACGGTTTTAGATATTAAAGTCTAGATATTTGGGGAAAAACTCTATAAATATTCCCAAAATCGAATTATAAAGGGTTGAACCCTTGGGATAAGTTTTCTTGAGCAGAATTACATGTATCTAAAGTTGTCTAATATCAATGAAAGGATTATGTATTTGCTTTAAACAACTTATCATCTTTGTGAGTTATTCTTAAGTTATTCATTTCATTTTGTTGTTTCTACATGTATTTAGTTTTATTGAAGAAATATGGGTAAGTTATAATTGAATTTCAGTCTATCTTAAATCCCCTGTGAAGTTATTATATATTACAGAGATTAGTTTATTAGACTATCTATCTAAGTTAACTCCTCTACATTAATTAATTGTCACTTCTTCATAAACTTAAATGCATTTTGTTGGGCAGTGAACATAGTTTACTAGCATCTTTTCTTATGATAATTTTAAATATTCTGTTTGAATACTTAAAACTCATAGCTTCTTAGAATTCTTCCTTCCAAATCTTTTTAAATCTAAATCATTGTTTAGACGTAAAGAATCAATCCTTTCATTGTATTAAGGTAATTTAGGATGCAGTACCTGTTTACATAAGCTTAAAACATTTGTCATTCATAAATTAAAAACAACAAAACATTTTAGATGCTCTAGAAATATTACCTAACCTAGAATTATCTCAGAGGACAACAAATTTGTTGACCAAATAACCCAACAAGGATCTTCCTCATCCAGATAGCTTCATAAGTTTTTTTACTAGAAGCCATGTACTATGCTTCTGCCGAACTGAGTACAACTAATCTCTGCTTCCTTTTGTACCAAGAAACTGATGTTGACCCGATACTAAAGATTCCCTCGAATGTACTCTTCATGTCAAATAGAATCCCCACCCAATCTACATCTATGAAGCCTTGCAACTTCATGCCCTCTATCCTTTTGTACCAATGACCAAACTAAGTGGTGCCTTTGAGGTATCTCGATACATGTTTAGTTGCTTTCCAATACAGTTTAGTTGGCTTAACAATTGCTTGACTAAGTTGGTTAACTACAAAACATATGTTCAGTCGTGTGTTCACCAAATACATAAGTGAACCCACAAACTACCTGTAAATAGTAGCCTCCACTACTTCACCTAAAGTAGCATCTTCCTTCCTCCAATTTCCTACTAGAAGAGTTCCCATGGTTTTGTTGCTCTCCATTTCGAACTTCTTCAGTATCTCATTGGCATACTTTCCCTAGGAGACAAACAGTTCCTCATCTTCTTACCATACTTCCATTCCAATGAAATAATGCATCAACCCGAGGTCCTTCATCTCGAATTCTCTTACAATATTCTCTTTGCAATATTTTATCAGCTTCTCATCACTTGTTAGAATTAAATCATCGATATGGTAAATGTTTGCATTTGCTTCACTTTTGGTGAAGCCCAACCTAGTGAAATAAGTGTCAATCCTGGTGTACCAAGAACGAGGTGCTTGTTTCAATCCATACAATGCTCTCTTGAGTCTGTAGACATGCAACTCTCTTTTGAAGTTCTCAAATCCTTCTAACTACTTAATGTACACCTCCTCCTGAATCACTTTATTGAGGAATGTTGTCTTCACATCCATCTTATGTGTCTTCCATCCCATATGCGTTGAAAGTGCTAGAATATATCTTATTGAAGAGTACCTTTATACTGAAGAAAAGGTCTCCTTGTAATCAATTCCCTCCACTTGAGAGAACCCTCTCGCCACAAATCTGACCTTGTGTTTCTCCACACTTCCATTTGCTACTTGATTTACCTTATAAAGCCATCTGGAACTCACAACTGACTTGTCTGTTGGTCTTGAGACCACTTCCCAAACATTGTTTCTGATAATGGAGTCATAATCCCGTACCATGGCATCAACTCATACTGGTTGCTACACTGCTTCCTGAAATGAGGATGGCTCAATCTCTACACTCTCGCTCATCAGAGCCATATAGCCAATGTACCGATCTGGTGATCTCCTCTGCCTGCTTTGTGATGTGGGTGCTCCCAAATTTTCTCTAGCATCATGCATCAATCTTTCAGCCTCTCTAGTGTGTTTACTTCCATCCCTGAAAGTCTCTGCATGACTGGGTGCTTCCACTCTCTACTCCTCTACATGTGGCTTCTCCACATCATCCTGAGGTTCTTCCTTTGGAGCTAAAAAATTTTCGTCTCCATGCAACTAAGGATCGCTCTCAAGGGAACATCTCATGGCCTTCTCTTTATCGAACTTCACATATCTACGAACCATTGTCATCCTATGAGATGGGAGGTACACCCGATAGATTTGAGGTGTATCAGTATACCACAAAAATATGCCCAACTCAGTTGTTGGCTCTAGATTTTTCCTTGCATCCTTTGTAACATGACAGTAAACTGATGAACCAAAGTTCCTTAAGTGTGCCACATCTGGTTTCTTACCTGAAAAAATATTCTTCTGGTGTACTCATCCTGAGAATCCGATGAGGACTCTTGTTCTTCACATATACAGTTTTGTTGCATGCTTCATCCCACAAGTGAAATGGTAGGCCCTAATCATGTAACATTTCCCATGCAACTCCCACAATAATTTTTCTTTTCCTTTCAGCCACCCCATCCAGTTATGGGTTATGGAGTGCTATTAACTCTCGTTGAATGCCTTATGATGCACAAATTTTCTTGAATTCATTCGACAAATATTCTCCACCTTTATCGCTCTTGAGAGCCTTCACTTTCTTCCCAGTGTCTTTCTCAACAAGTGCTTTAAATTCAAAAAATCTAGAGAACATTTAATCTTTCTTCTACATGAAGAAAATCCAGCACTTACGTGAGAAATCATCTACAAATATTACATAATACAAGTATTCTCCATGGATGTTGTCGAGAATGATCCACACACAACTGAGTGAACTCTTTCAAGGATCACTTGTGCTCGAATGTCCTTATCATGAAAGGTGGCTTTGGTGTACTTCCCTAATGTACACCCTTTGCGTGTATCTCTCTGCTCTAGTGCACCCTTGGGAAGTCTTGTAGAAATCTATTGCATGATCTTAAAATCTCTGTCGTGCAAGTGGCCCAATCTTGTATGCCACAATTCACCGATGTCTCAGATCTGCACCTCCTCTGCTTTTGTGCTCAAAGAAACACAGTCTTCTACATCCAATTTTTAGAGGTTCTTCACCCAAACCCCGATCCGCTTCACTTGTCCTGAGGCTATATGATGAAGGAAAGCCTTTCCTTTGATAAATATCACATCATAGCTATGGTCCTCCAACATAACAACTGAAACCAAATTATTCTTCAAACCGGAACATACATGACATCTTTTAATGTGAGAGGAGAACCAAACTCCCTCTAAAAAGTAACAATGTTGATGCCATTCGTGTTATACCTTCCATCATCTCCGATTTTGATGTGCATCTAGAGGTCTTTCTCCTATAAGTCACTGAACAATTATTTGTTTTCGGTCATATGGAATGAGGCTCCACTATCCAAATACCACACACTACCCATTACCAATGTCACCATGCAAGCAATGAGGTTGAAATCCAACTCGAATTGTGAATTAAGATATTCACCTACTCCTCCTCCTGAGGGCTTCTTTATGACCTTCTTGTGCAGACACTTCATGGCATAGGATCCATCTCATGATAGTGAAAACATTTAATCTTTGACAAGTCCTTCTTCTTACCGCCCTAACTGGAATCTGATTTGGAATGGGATGACTTCCCTTTCCCTTTCTTTGCCTTTCCAACTAAGGCACAATTCTCCACATCATTGTGCTTGGATGAGGATCCATCTATGGTGTTTTGTCGAATCTCTTCTTGCACCAAGTTTGACCATAAACACGCCCATTGTAGTAGCTTCTCCCTCCCATTTATTGAATCCTAGTAGTTGTACCAGCTCTTGGGAAGACCCAAAATTGCTAGCCTGACTAGATCATCTTCAATAACTGTAACACCAACACTTCCAAGCTCATCTGGACATTGGGTGAACTTGGTTAGGTACTTTGGTATTGTGTCTCCCTTCTCCATCTTGATTTTCCTGAGCTTTTCCTTCAGTTCCAGCTTCCTGTGGTCATTGTTGTTCTGAAATAAGTCTATCACAGCCTTCCAAATTGCATATGGAGTTTCCTTCCTGTTAGTGTCAGTCTTTACAGCCTTCCTCCAGTGATCAAATATGCTCTTACAAAGTGATTTTGGAGTGTCAAGGTCAAATTTTGTCATTTCAGTGAGTCTTCAAGCAAAATTTGGTCACTAGGCATTAGGTCTAGGGTTTGCCCAAATGGCGGTCCATGTCATTATTCAGCTGAGTTTATCATCATTCAGAGGGTTTTCATTATCATCTCAGTGTCTAATGAGTCATTTCACACCTTGTTCATGCTTCAGTTGTGCCTAGGCAAGGTCATTTCCCTCTCCTAGGGTTTTGAAGGCAATTTCTCTTGGATGGTCAAATCACCGGCAAAACTTGTTTCCTGATGTTCATACACCTTCCCCTATCCTTAAAGTACCTTATCAAACACTTCCCATCCCTTAGATCCGCCAAATTCCTCATTTTTGCACAAACCCTAGTTTCTAGCTACAACCTGGCAATTTTCTAGGTTGGGCCTGTGTTTTGCTCTTTTCGACCCCTTCCCCTCACTCAATCTCTGAGATTCCACTTTCCCCTGCTTCCTAACATTCCTCCCCACTCCCAAAAATTTTCCCAAGAATTTAGAAGCCCTCTATCCCCTTCATTTCGCTCCATTTCGACAAAATCCCTTGTTTCACACATCGGGACAAGTTTCACTCAAAAGCTGTTTCTGAGCAATCAAAGATGAATTTTGCAAAAATGAGAGATTTTTTTGTCCACAACATTCTAAGGAAGAAAAACCTCTTTCACTTTTTACACAGGTGTCATGGTTTGAGAGAAATGTCAAAAATACCGGCGAGAACGAAGGTGCTCCAAGGACGGTTGGCCAAAGCACAAAAACGAAGGAAAACGCCCGATCCACTCCAAATTTTGGCCAAAGCCTCTTTGACTGAGCATGGTACTTGATTAGGGACTCCCAGCCCAAATTTCAAGAAATTTGGAGAAATTTTTTTCATTTGTGAATTTTTTGTGCAATTTACAGGTTTTGGCCATTGGAGTGGTCTCACCCCGCGCGCGACCACTCGTGGGGACAGCTCAGAAAGGGAAAAACTCTACATTTTTGGAATTTTCATGCAAAAATACACTTGCCTATGGATGGACTTCAAATTTTATGGAGATTTGGACTTCCAAAAGCTCAAAATACATGCAAATTTTGACTTTCTGCCCCTTTTTTGAGTTGCAGAAAGCTGCCTTGGGAGAAATGACTTTTGAGGGGTCAAATCAACTCCAAATTCAGAAATTCTAGTGGGGTTGGAAAGTAGACTCATAGACCTTTCCAAAAAGATATCTTGCACCTGATTTGGACACCAGAAAGGCCCTCAAACACAGCTGCCAATGTGCACGACCACTCCAAGGGAGGGGCGCGACCACTCAGGGAAATTTCACCATTTTGACTATTTCGGCCTGCAAAACACTGTTTTTACTTTGGTTGACTCTTAATGCATGTAAATGATGGATTGTTGGGTAATTTTCATGGCACATGGATACATTTACTCTCCTTTAACACTTCTAGAAGTTTCCTTGATGTAAATAGTGAATATTAAATGCATGGATGGGTTACCTAAGTTTTAGAGGCAAGTTGTTTTGACTGCCTATTATCTAGTGCTCAGTTTAGATTAGTTCAAACTGCTCCTAGGAAGCTGAGCTCGACCCCTAGAGGTGGGGAAAGGAGTTAGATGATCTATATTATGCCTTCTCTTGCTCATTTTCATGGTTGGACTCTTGAGGGAGAAGCTCTATTGTATATTTTACTTGTATCTCTGCAATTTGAGGAAAAGGAAGGCCAGGGTTTTGCAGACATCATTGTGGATTCTTGTGGATTATTGTGTTGATGGTGTGTTTCCTACTTGTCATTGTAAGTGTGTTTATGTGTTCCATCTCTTATTCTATTGCTGCTAATTAAACAAAAGAAGTGATAAAGTTTGAATTCATGCATGCCATGCTCAGCTTTCAATTTTGTTTAATATTTATGTTTTCCACTGTCTAAAGAGGTTTCAAAGTCAATGTTTGCCCTCTTTAGCTCCCTCTCTTTCTTCCTTGATCATCCATTTCAGCTTAAGGCATCAGCACAAACTCCTTCCTTGCCCCAAAGACCCACCTGCAAAAACTGAGCTCAATCCCCGCACCCTGAATTGCACTCCCTCCAATTGCCACCAAAAACCCCAAAAAACTTTAAATCAACCCTCCTTATCAGTTTACTAGCCTAATATCAGTGTTCCTAATTGGGTCAGCTCATCCTATTGAAATATCTACCGAGTTTGACCGGAGAGAGCCTTCTCATACCCCGTAGGGCTAGCTACGAGGTGAAATGGTTTGATGTTGCCTTGAAGGTTTACCTTCCTCAGCCTAGGGTGAAATCTCAAGCGCTAACATAGTGGCGACCATACTGGGGAGAACAAACTTGTTTGTGGGTTGATGTGTTTGTTTCATAAGTCTTAGACGGAACCTGAAGTTACGCCAGAAGCCTTCGAAAACACTCTTGTTTTACATCAGCGTTAGTAGATAAACACTGCTTCAGTCAATCTCCGTGAGCTTGTGAACGTAACACTTCATTGACACTTTACCCCAGTACATGTATCAAGTTCAGATCTGATTGTTGATAGTGGACAACGATCAGACACTTGACAGGCTGAAATCATTCACTTGGCGACTCTAAATCAGTTTCAAGATCAGATCCAAAGACTCCACTGGAGGATGATCCCGACCAGCAGAAACATGAAAGGACAACATGGACATATCAGGTATTCAAGTTGGAATTTCATCCAAGATATTTTGTTCTTTGTTCTAAATTATTTCTCCTCTTTTCCTGAGAATGTAAAAAGGGCTTTGCAAAGTATATTGCATTTGAGAAGAGATCCTCGGCCTGCAGTTGATTCTTTCCCTTTGAAGACTGTGAATACCAAAGATTTCCATACCTTTGAGCTTGATCAATATCCTTTTTCCGAATTTTGTGATGGCCATCTTCTAATTGATGAATCCCAAGCAACCAAGACTGATTCTATACCTGCTGTACATACCCCTACACCTTGTAAAATTCCAGATCGGTATAAACCTCTTGTTTTACCTTCTGTTCTTCATGCTTTTCCCAAAAACTATGATCTATACTTGCCGATGTTTGATGGTGAATGTAAGAATGTCAACGCTGAGCAACATGTGCAAAATTTTGAGAATTTTCTAGATCTTTTTAAAGTTGATGAAGGAGATGTCAGTATAAGGCTTTTTGCTCTTTCTTTGCAAGCCAAAGTGAAGAGTTGGTTCAAAACCCTGCCTGATGCAAGCATCTCAGATTCCCAGCAGTTCGTCAAAGTTTTTCTCCACAGGTGGATGATCGGACAGAACCTTCTCTTGATTGTAGAAGAGTATAACCAGCTGAAAATACTGCCAGGTGAGACAGTACAACAGTTTTCGGCCAGATTTAATCAAGTTTATTTTTCAATCCCAGTTGATATAAGGCCTACTCCTAGATCTGCTCTCTTGCACTATCCGGGTGCCTTTGATCCGGAGATGGAGTTTCAGTTGAGAGAAAGGGATATTGCAACACTTCATGAGATGAAAAACAGTGCAGTGAATGTAGAGGCACATCTGCTGATCCGAAGGGCAAGGATGAAGGAAGAAGAGATGAAAAACATAGATCCGACCGAATCAACATCTCTAGAGGTAAATCTTGACATTTTGGTAAGTGCAGTGGAAAAGATGATGGAAAAGATCAACTCAAGGAATGATTATGATGTTCATGGCGCGCTGATTGAAGAAGAACAAGTTGCTGATCCAAAACATTTTGTTTCTTACCCTAGTTGTCATAGATCTAATAATGATTGTTTTGTAGATCACCTTGGAGAAGAGAGATCTATTGATATGACATGCATGCTTGATGATGTGTTTTATAGTGATGATTTGCCTCGTTTTGATCAGTATGATGATGATTATGTTCTCCAAACAGAGGCTAATTTTGCAATCAAACAAGCAGCTAGTTTGTGGAAGGAAAAAGTTCATTTTCAGCAGCTTGAATACAATGTTCAGCCATCACATATCAGCTATGACAGTGACGAGGAAAGTGCAGCAAATTTTGAAGTAAGTGAAGGATCTTTGCCTCTTTGTTTTGATTCATTTCAGTTCATCAGAGACAACTTCCATGAAATTAGGAATCAGCTGTCAACAAGTCTTGATCTAGACCATCTTGAAGGCAATAAAAACCTTGTTCCAGACTTTACATATTCAAATTTGCAGTCCCCAAATGCCATTGGTTGTCAAGTTGCAGATGAAAGCATGGAAGCTGACATATTTGATCAAATGATACAAGAAGGTTCCCTACCTTTCTGTTTTGAATCATTTCAGTATTTGAAGGGAAATTTGCATAGTCCATCTTCAGTGAAGAATGAGCAGCATGTAGGCAATCATGTAATCACATTGGAACCAATAGAAAATGGGTTGCAACAGTCTTTTCAAGCTTTTCATGATCCAATTGCTGATGTTTTGGATGAGGTTTGCAGTCAAAGTCTTTCTCCATTGACCACATGTGAGCTTGAAACATGTGCTGATATGAATTTGATCCGGCAGCCAGTTTCTTTGTCATTTTCAGCAGAGGTCTCGTCACAAGACTCAGATCAAAGTTTGCATTCATGGTATGAGGAAAAGAGAAGTAATCCATTCGATGAGCTAAGTTCCAGTGTGCTTGAATTTCAAGATCCTTATGCAATGTTTTTGGAGGCGGATAGAGAATTTATATCATTCAATGGATCTGTTTCTAAGTTGTCATGGGAGTTGCCTTTCAGTAGTTCTCTCTTATTGTTCATAAGCAAGCACTTGTGGAGAATTCGAACAGCAGATCGGATACTTGCTTGGTTGCATTGGTTGTTTCATTTCACTTGATCAGGTGATGAATGAAACTGTTAGAGTAGGTTGTGATGAATAAGCTCCACTTTGAGCATCATTTTCAGTTGGTCGATTGTGTTTAAGTATTGAGTCAGTTTTTAGTTGAGTTATGAGTCCTTTGTTAGTCCATTTTCAGTCTTGTTGTTAAGTTAGTTTGAGTCGGTTTTCAGTCATGCATTTCAGCTTGAGTTTTTGACTCCATCGCCCAATGGTTGCAAGCACTGGTCTGCTCTCCCAGATGTCTAAGGTTCTTGGCACCTCCAAGGAGCTACCATCCCCATTGGAGCCAATGTTAGTGTCAGTCTTTACAGCCTTCCTCCAGTGATCAAATATGCTCTTACAAAGTGATTTTGGAGTGTTAAGGTCAAATTTTGTCATTTCAGTGAGTCTTCAAGCAAAATTTGGTCACTAGGCATTAGGTCTAGGGTTTTCCCAAATGGCGGTCCATGTCATTATTCAGCTGAGTTTATCATCATTCAGAGGGTTGTCATTATCATCTCAGTGTCTAATGAGTCATTTCACACCTTGTTCATGCTTCAGTTGTGCCTAGGCAAGGTCATTTCCCTCTCCTAGGGTTTTGAAGGCAATTTATCTTGGATGGTCAAATCACCGGCAAAACTTGTTTCCTGATGTTCATACACCTTCCCCTATCCTTAAAGTACCTTATCAAACACTTCTCATCCCTTAGATCCGCCAAATTCCTCATTTTTGCACAAACCCTAGTTTCTAGCTACAACCTGGCAATTTTCTAGGTTGGGCCTGTGTTTTGCTCTTTTCGACCCCTTCCCCTCACTCAATCTCTGAGATTCCACTTTCCCCTGCTTCCTAACATTCCTCCCCACTCCCAAAAATTTTCCCAAGAATTTAGAAGCCCTCTATCCCCTTCATTTCGCTCCATTTCAACAAAATCCCTTGTTTCACACATCGGGACAAGTTTCACTCAAAAGTTGTTTCTGAGCAATCAAAGATTAATTTTGAAAAACTGAGAGAGGTTTTTGTCCACAACATGCCAAGGAAGAAAAACCTCTTTCACTTTTTACACAGGTATCATGATTTGAGAGAAATGTCAAAAATACCGGCGAGAACGAAGGTGCTCCAAGGACGGTTGGCCAAAGCACAAAAACGAAGGAAAACGCCCGATCCACTCCAAATTTTGGCCAAAGCCTCTTTGACTGAGCATGGTACTTGATTGGGGACTCCCAGCCCAAATTTCAAGAAATTTGGAGAAAATTTTGTCATTTGTGAATTTTTTGTGCAATTTACAGGTTTTGGCCATTGGAGTGGTCTCACCCCGCGCGCGACCACTCGTGGGGACAGCTCAGAACGGGAAAAACTCTACATTTTTGGAATTTTCATGCAAAAATACACTTGCCTATGGATGGACTTCAAATTTTATGGAGATTTGGACTTCCAAAAGCTCAAAATACATGCAAATTTTGACTTTCTGCCCCTTTTTTGAGTTGCAGAAAGCTGCCTTGGGATAAATGACTTTTGAGGGGTCAAATCAACTCCAATCTCAAAAATTCCAGTGGGGTTGGAAATTAGACTCATAGACCTTTCCAACAAGCTATCGTGCACCTGATTTGGACACCAGGAAGGCCCTCAAACACAGCTGCCAATGTGCGCGACCACTCAGGGAAATTTCACCATTTTGACTATTTCGGCCTGCAAAACACTGTTTTTACTTTGGTTGACTCTTAATGCATGTAAATGATGGATTGTTGGGTAATTTTCATGGCACATGGATACATTTACTCTCCTTTAACACTTCTAGAAGTTTCCTTGATGTAAATAGTGAATATTAAATGCATGGATGGGTTACCTAAGTTTTAGAGGCAAGTTGTTTTGACTGCCTATTATCTAGTGCTCAGTTTAGAATTAGTTCAAACTGCTCCTAGGAAACTGAGCTCGACCCCTAGAGGTGGGGAAAGGAGTTAGATGATCTATATTATGCCTTCTCTTGCTCATTTTCATGGTTGGACTCTTGAGGGAGAAGCTCTATTGTATATTTTACTTGTATCTCTGCAATTTGAGGAAAAGGAAGGCCAGGGTTTTGCAGACATCATTGTGGATTCTTGTGGATTATTGTGTTGATGGTGTGTTTCTTACTTGTCATTGTAAGTGTGTTTATGTGTTCCATCTCTTATTCTATTTCTGCTAATTAAACAAAAGAAGTGATAAGTTTGAATTCATGCATGCCATGCTCAGCTTTCAATTTTGTTTAATATTTATGTTTTCCACTGTCTAAAGAGGTTTCAAAGTCATTGTTTGCCCTCTTTAGCTCCCTCTCTTTCTTCCTTGATCATCCATTTCAGCTTAAGGCATCAGCACAAACTCCTTCCTTGCCCCAAAGACCCACCTGCAAAAACTGAGCTCAATCCCCGCACCCTGAATTGCACTCCCTCCAATTGCCACCAAAAACCCCAAAAAACTTTAAATCAACCCTCCTTATCAGTTTACTAGCCTAATATCAGTGTTCCTAATTGGGTCAGCTCATCCTATTGAAAGATCTACCGAGTTTGACCGGAGAGAGCCTTCTCATACCCCGTAGGGCTAGCTACGAGGTGAAATGGTTTGATGTTGCCTTGAAGGTTTACCTTCCTCAGCCTAGGGTTTAATCTCAAGCGCTAACACTTCCCATGGTGGTTCGAGACAATATGATATCGAACTCCTTCTAGTATGATGCTTCTCGCCTTTGAAACACATTTCCTCCACTCTGTCAGATCTTGAGCTTCAGTTGTTGGAGGCTTAGGAATATATTTGTCTATGAATTCCTTAAGCTCATTGTCTTCCAACACTGCCTCCATCCTATCCTTCCAAGCAATATAGTTTGAACTACCCTCAAGTGCATATTCGAGTCTCAATCCGTAGAACGGCATCTTGTTAGCTCTGAAGAATGATACTGCAAATTCACTTTCACCTGCAAAAGATAAAATCGTATTTTCCTCTTCTAGAGTGATTTCTGCTCTAATAACATGTAGAAATTCCTCGTAGATTCGAACCGCTAATTGTAATTTACTAAAACAATAGACTTGAATGTACTCTACTTATCAGCAAAAATAATTAAACGATCACAAAATCATGAAGCATACAAGAGAAAGAATTCAATCCACACATTACACAATGATTTCCTGGGGAAAGCCGCAGCTAAAAACCCTTGCTATCTGTATATTGCATTAGTTAGAAAATATGAGAAGATTACAATGCTTTTCTCAAGCCCGAGCAACCTCTGCTCTATCTCTATCTATCTCCTTGCTTCCCTATTTCCTTCAAGTGTTTCCTTGGGATTTAGCCCCCTATTAATTAGGGAAATTCCTCAATATGAATTGCGCAATCTTCATAGGCCTTCCTCTGACTGTATGAACCACCTGTACAATTCATATGATTATACAACTAATAGTACATTGTCCCTAAATTCCAATCTCAACTGGGTAACTCTCATATCTGACATGCATGAGTTATTTATGAGTGAATCATCAGTTAACTAGTTGAACACATGAAGAAACACCTGACTATCTGACCCCTAGTAGTTCCTCCATAAGTTGGAACTAGTTTAACTGACTTTAACTTAGTTAAATTGAATTAATTAATTACAACTCAAAATAAACTCAACCAGGGATCCTATAATGTGGGAGACACTCTAAATGACTCTAGTTAAGCCCTCAACTCGAATTAACTAAGCCAACTAAGTCAATTTAACTTATTTAACTCGTACAAGTTGTCTTCTGATGTGGAATTATAATTTTATTCCTAATTTAATTCAAGGACAAAATTAAATTATGATTTTTTTGTTGTATTTTCAACATTGGCTACATTTCCCT
Source organism: Pinus tabuliformis (assembly GCA_031772625.1). Classification (NCBI taxonomy): domain Eukaryota; kingdom Viridiplantae; phylum Streptophyta; class Pinopsida; order Pinales; family Pinaceae; genus Pinus; species Pinus tabuliformis. The sequence goes on from CM062804.1 coordinate 1,300,055,718, forward strand.
AACTCTAGCTTAAAGAGATGCAGATGATCAAAAATGATGGTGGAAAGTGATATGGAAAGCAAAGTGTCCCATTAAATCTGAATTTCATATGTTGTTTCTTATGACGAAGAAGATCCACGTCGTACAAAGAATATTTATGATTAGGTTGATTTAGTGCTCTTTATGTAAAAATTATAAGGAAATTGCCCTGCAATTTTTCAATTCATGTCCTTGATATCAGCAGGTGTGGAAATAACATAGAACTGTTTTGGGTCACTCAAACCCTTGGGATGGTGAGGACTTGGACGAACCTTGGAGGGCATGGTGTGCAAACCCTATCAGTCATGTTATCGAATCACTTACTCTAATCATATGCTAGGGGGTGTGGCATGCCAAAAATAGGGAAATATTCTAGGACAAGATCTTGATACCCGAGCATACTGCAGCTAAGTTCTAGCCATCCTAAGTCACTTTGGATAGGACAAAGGCCTAGCTCTCCCCAGAGTGATCATACCATAAAGTATAAATTAAGCAAGGCTGTGGGAATTTTTTGACGGTGCTTCAATCAATAATGGACAACAAGGTGGAGGTGGTTTCATCCTATATCTTTTTTAAGATCACATCTATCAGGTCAAAATAGGTTTTGGACAAGGGACAAATAACCAAACAAAACTCGTGACATGCAAACATTTGTTTTCGTTTGTCTAAGAGAATATATGCACTTAGGTTCATGTTTAAAGGGACTCCATGCTCACTATAAACTAGCTCAACAAAAGCCACACTTGTAGGAACATTGTTCTCTTGTCTATTCTAGAGGAAATAATGAGGATTGTTGATTCTTTCTCCCCTTTCACTTGCTCTCATATTTATAGGGAAAAGGAATTCATCAACATACAACCTTTCAAAATAAGGCCTCAATATGGACAAATGCATGTGGGGTATAGAAAAATAGGTTCAATCGACAGGCCTTCGAGTTCTTTCATTCACCATACAGGGATACTCATCTCGTTTCAGCGACAAAATAATCTCTTTTAAAAATTAAATACACAAATTTTCCATGTTGCAATTTTTCTCTTTATATACACTTTTTATTGACAGTAACAAGAAGATTTTTCTTGGGACAAAACACTTATGTCACATCAATGACTGTAATTATTATTTATTTGTTTTTTGTAGTTTTTTATGATTAATAGTATTGTCAAATGTTTTGGGGTCACTCGTTTTTACTCGATCTATCACAATTGTTATTTTACTTGTTGGTTAAATAATACACTGTTATTTTACTTGTTGGTTAAATAATACACACCATGTGTATATGCAAAATGTAAATTTCAATCATATTATATGAATAAAATTATGGTATTTTTTTTAAATAAATAAATAAATATGCTAATAGAAGTGCATATTTTAGAATTAGAAAACAAAATTCACATTCCACAATTGAGATGTGTTCAATAGTAATCCTCCCTTTTTAACCCTCACTATCCAATATTAAACATATGTAAAATTAAAACTGGTCCAACTTATATTGTTGTGTGAAAGAACTAAACCACTATTTTGTGCCATCGAATTGGCCCGTGATGCCATTGTGACCGATGATCTCGCCATTTTCATCTTCAACTTATATGGCTGCACGAAAGAAATGCAACTATGCGTTGTCGAGTTGGGCTACGATGCCATTGAGTTACCAAAAAGTTTTAAGTTGGGCATCAACTTACAAATTTTTATCTTTTTTTAGGATTTTTTACTTGAATTAGGGAGTCATAATTTTAATAAATTGAATAATTTAATTTGTGAAAAATAATAATAATTAAAAGCACACAATATAATTTATTCTCTAGTTTAAGAGTTTTTCAATAATTTTTAAATATATGATTTTTCTCAAATTCCAACGCTTTATTTGACATTTAAGAAACACTTACGTGAATTAACGGAAGACTATGTTTAGTGACGCAAATGGATTGAGTAGCCTGAAAACAGTGTCTTATTCGTTAACCACACAGCAGAAGTGGCATATGCTAATTGACGGGAACTATAGATATTTTTTGGCCTATTGCTTATCTTATTAGTCAATGTGAAGTGCATGTATAGAAGGCTTATCCATGTGGTTTCAACCGAAATCCAATAGTATTGTGCACGCAGTTGTGACTTGAACTACAAATTTCTCTGGATTCCTTGTGCACTTTGCGAATTTATCTGATTCCCTCACGCATATTGAAGTGTTAGTTCGTCTTTTAATTGTTGTAGGTGTAAGCTAACTTGTTGGGTTGTGTTATAATCTTTCCACAACTAACCTACGTAGTGAACCGGGGGGTTAGAGGGGGGGCGGAGCCCCTCCTTCGTTGCGTCGATTGCGCAGCGGGGGGGTCACAGGGGGGGCGGCAGCCCCCCCTTCGTTGCGCCGATTGCGCAGCGGGGGGGTCACAGGGGGGCGGCAGCCCCCCCTATCTGGGGGGTTTGAGGGGGGCGAGTAGCCCCCCTCTACGGGGTCCGGGGCAGCACCCCGGGAAAAATAATTTTGGACCCTATATTAGGTTGGGTGAACCTACCTATGGTTTTTCGGTCCATGGTATTGGATGCTTCGGCATGTGTAAATATGTATTGTAACATTGAAAGGGATATAATGAAAAATCAAGCTAGTAGTCCCGGTTTTTGGGATCCAAGGGAAAATCTTTGTGTATATGTGTTTTATGTGTTTTATGTGTTATGCTCTCGCATTGGTTATTTTTCTTGATTTAGAATTCGTATGGACGTAATTTCAGTACGGGGTTAAAACCTACATTTGGTATCAGAGCTGTTTTGGCTTCAAGGGGACGCCTTTATTGCTGAGGGGTTTCGCTCGGGCCTGTGGTAGACCCTGTTCAATGGGAGATCTGTGAGATCGATTCTGGTGGTGAAAGAAGATGGCGAGCAGCGGAAAGATAGAGATCGAGAAGTTCAATGGTCAGAGTTTTGAGTTGTGGAAACTCAAGATGGAGGATCTGTTGGTGGATGAAGATCAGTGGATCGCGGTAGATCCAGGTACTAAACCAACGGGAGTGACCGATGAAGAATGGAAGAAGTTGGATCGGAAGGAAAAGAGCACAATACGATTGTGTGTCTCAGATTCAGTATTTCTGAATGTATCAGGGGAAGCTACGGCAAAGGCTTTGTGGGACAAGTTAGGGACTTTGTACCAATCTAAGTCTCTGGTGAATAAACTGTTCCTGCGGAAAAAGCTGTATAACTTGAGGATGAAAGATGGAGACTCGATGAGAGAGCATCTGAACGCATTTAATACTGTGGTAAGTCAGTTAGCGTCTGTTGATATTAAAATTTTCAGATGAAGATAAGTGCATCAGTTTGTTGTGTTCTCTACCAGATTCGTGGGATAGTCTGGTTATTGCAATAGGTAGCAATGCAACTGCTTTGCAGTTTGATGAAATAGTCTCAACCTTGCTGACGGAGGAGATGAGATGGAAAAATATGGAGAGCCAGAATGGTGATGCCTTGTCTGTACGAGGACGGTCCCAGAATAGAAACAAAAATAAGTCATCGAGTGGGAGATCTAAATCTAGAGGGAGATCTAAATCTCCAAGAAAACCTGTAAAGGTGGTGTGCTGGAAATGTGGAAAGGAAGGGCACTTCAAAAGGGACTGTAAATCTAAAGTTCCTGATAAAATAAAGGGATCTGATGATGCTCCTTCTGCAGAGGCGAAAACCACCTCAGATGAAGGTGGGGATGTGTACTTTGCTTCTTCAAGTACACATGTAGATCATGAGGCATGGTTGATTGACTCAGGTGCATCCTTTCACTTCACTCCCCATAGAGAGTGGTTCTGCGAGTATGAGAAATACGATGGTGGTGATGTCTTCTTAGGAGACGATAGGAAGGCTAGAATCATTGGTCGCAGAAAAGTAAAGTTGAAGTTGCAAGGTGGAAGGGTTAGAACACTTCCGGGTGTTCTGCATATTCCTACATTGGCCAGAAATCTGATTTTTGTAAGCAAGTTGGATGATGCAGGTGTAAAAACAGTGTTCGAGAAGGATACCTGCAAGATGGTTCGGGGAGCACTGGTATTGATGCGAGGAGTTCGGACTGGAACTCTGTACAAGCTGCAAGGTAGCATTGTTGTTGATGGGTGCAACAGTTTTGTGGTCCCTGAAAGTGGAGCTGAAAATCTAGTGGTCTCTGGAGAGAAGACCATGTTGTGGCATCAAAGGCTTGGAAATATTGGAGAGAAGGGCCTTCGAATACTTCATGGTAAAGGTATGGTAGAAGGTATGAGTAATAGCTCTCTGGATTTTGATTTCTGTGAAAATTGTGTATATGGGAAGCAGAATCGGGTGAGTTTCCCCTCTGGTGCTAAGAGGGCGAAACAGATATTAGAGCTTGTGCACAGTGATGTGTTTGGACCTGTGAAGGTTTCATCACTGGGTAAGTCTATGTACTATGTATCATTTATAGATGACTTCTCAAGGAATACATGGATATATTTCCTTAAGAAGAAATCTGAAGTCTTTGACAGGTTTAAAGAATTTAAGGCTCTGGTGGAAAATCAGACAGAGAAGAAGATAAAGGTGCTGAGGACAGATAATGGTGGAGAGTTTTGCAGCAAGGAATTTGAAGAATTCTGTAAGAAGTGTGGTATAGCACGGCAGAAGACTATTCCATATACACCTCAACAAAATGGAGTCGCAGAAAGAATGAACAAGTCGCTGATGGAAAGGGCAAGAAGCATGCTCAGTGGTGTCGAGTTAGGACATGAATTCTGGGCAGAGGCGGTGGATACTGCATGTTACTTGGTCAACAGGTCACCTTCATTAGCGTTAGAGGATAAGACTTCACAAGAAGTATGGACTGGTAAGAAACCCTCTCTTTCACATCTGAGGGTATTTGGATGTGATGCATATGTACATGTTCCAAAGGAGAAACGAACCAATTTGGATAGTAAATCTGAAAGTGCATCTTTATTGGATATAAGGATGGTTTAAAGGGTTATAAGCTTTGGAACCCAGTCACACGGAAGGTTGTGTACATCCGAGATGTGGTGTTCAGAGAGGTAAAAGATGTTATTAAACATGAAGTCCAACCAAAGGAACCTGAGAAGATAGAGTTTGAGCTAAAGGAGGAAGAATCAGACTCTACAGCAGAGGAGGAATCAGAAGATGAAGAGCCACAAACTCCGGATGTGAGAAGATCATTTCGAGAAAGAAGGCAACCAGAAAGGTATAGTCCTTCTGCTTTCTGTTCAAATTTTTCTTTGTCTGTTACTGATGATGATCCCAGAACTGTGAAGGAAGCAGTAGATTCAGAGGATGGAAAACTCTGGAAAGAGGCCATGGTTGATGAAATGGCATCTTTGCACAAAAATGAGGCTTGGGATCTAGTGGAGTTGCCAGCTGGAAGGAAACCCACTGGCAGCAAATGGGTGTTCAAAAAGAAGACAAATGCAGAAGGGAAGGTGGAGAAATACAAAGCTCGGTTGGTAGCAAAAGGTTATTCCCAGGTGCCGAGAATTGATTTTGGTGATATTTTTTCTCCTGTTGCTAAGGTAACTTCTTTTAGGTTACTTTTATCTGTTGTTGCTGCTTTTGATTTTGAGGTAGAATAGATGGATGTGAAGACAACATTTCTTCACGGGGATTTGGAAGAGGAAATCTACGTGAAGCAACCTAAAGGCTTTGCGGTGAAGGGTAAGAAAGAACTGGTATGCAAGTTAAAGAATTCTCTGTATGGGTTAAAACAGTCACCAAGGATGTGGTATCATAAATTTGATACATTTATACGGGGACTTGGCTTTACCAGAAGCAAAGCAGATCACTGTGTGTATTTTAAATTAATTGGTGACTGTGTTATTTATCTGGTCTTGTACGTGGATGATATGTTGCTGGTTGGAAATGACAAATAAATTATCCAGGATTTGAAGACCCAATTGTCCTCCAAATTCGACATGAAAGATCTTGGTGCTGCAAACTATTTTTTGGGCATGGAAATTAAAAGAGATCGGGCAAAGAGGAAGCTCTGGTTAAACCAGAGGAAGTATGTCAAGACAATACTGCAGAGGTTTAATATGCAGGATAGTAAACTGGTGAAGGTTCCTATTCCTGTAGGTGTGAGGTTATCTGCTGAACAGTGTCCCAAGACACAAGAAGAGGAAGAGGACATGTCCCATGTTCCATATGCGAGTGCAGTCGGTAGCCTGATGTATGCAATGGTCTGTACTAGACCAGACATTGCACATGCAGTGGGAGAATTGAGCAGGTTTATGTCAAAACCAAGGAAGGAGCAGTGGACAGCAGTGAAGCGGGTTTTTAGGTATTTGTGTGGCACTAGTGATTATGCTTTGTGCTACCAAGGAAGACCAGGATTGGACAGAGTGTTGGATATTCGTGGCTTCATTGATGTAGACTGGGCTGGAGATATGGATCAGAGAAGATCTACAAGTGGGTATGTGTTTAACCTATTTGGAGGTGCAGTCAGTTGGATGAGTAAGAAACAATCTGTAGTGGCACTATCAACTACAGAGGCAGAATACATGGCAGCCACTCATGCAAGCAAGGAAGCAGTTTGGTTGCAAAGATTGTGTCCAAGTATGGGGTTAGTACAGGGAGCTATAAGAATAGACTGTGACAGCCAAAGTGAAATTTTCTTGGCAAAGAACCCTGCTTATCATTCAAAGACAAAACACATTGATGTTTAGTATCACTTTGTGAGGGATATGATAGAAGACAAAAAGGTGTTGCTGGTAAAGGTGGACACTTTGAAGAATACTGCAGATGCATTGACAAAATATGTGAGCTTTGAGAAGTTCTCTTGGTGTAGAGAAACAATGGGCATTTTCAGGGCTGGAAAAATGACTAAGCTCTCATGTGGCCCCCTGTGGAAAGAAAACAGCAAGTGGGAGATTGTTGGGTTGTGTTATATTCTTTCCACAACTAACCTACGTAATGAACCGGGGGGTTAGAGGGGGGGCGGAGCCCCCCTTTCGTTGCGCTGATTGCGAAGCGAGGGGGTAACAGGGGGGTGGCAGCCCCCCCTGTTCGAGGGGTTTGAGGGGGGTGGGTAGCCCCCCTCTACGGGGTTTGGGGCAGCGCCCCGGGAAAAAAAAATTTGGACCCTATATTAGGTTGGGCGAACCTACCTATGGTTTTTCGGTCCATGGTTTTGGACGCGATGGTTTTCGGTCCATGGTATTGGATGCTTCGGCATGTATAAATATGTATTGTAACATTGAAAGGAATATAATGAAAAATCAAGTTGGTAGTCCCAGTTTTTGGGATCCAGGGGAAAATCTTTGTGTATATGTGTTTTATGTGTTATGCTCTCGCATTGGTTATTTTTCTGTGATTTAGAACTCGTATGCAGGTAATTTCTGTACAAGGTTAAAACCTACATAACTTCTAGAAGATGGTTAAAAAGAAAAATATTCATTGTAAAGTGAAGTTAGTGACTAGATTAAGTCAAGGACCAATGTACCAGACCACTTCCAATATATGAATAGACCTCCACTACAGAATGGTAATTATTGATTTAACCATTATAGAAGATTATAAAGAGATGGAGATCATGAGGTTATTTGTTGGTTCTCTTGAAGAGAAAAAAGTGATGGTTGTGTGAGCATGGATAATGTGTGTGACAGAAGAGTAGTGTGTACAAGTTGTGTAGGGAATTTTGTAGAAAATCTTCAGCGATTCACAGCGGTAGGAGATGGAAGTGGAAGTATGATTCAGGGAGGATTTTAGGCAGCAGTATGGTGGAGTAAGGAATGATAGTAATCATTTCTTATATGCTTGCTCATTATATTTTCATCATATTATCTTTTGTGTATGCAACATGTATTATTGAAGGGGTTTTGCAGTGATTGAGTGAGTTGTTGCAGAATTGTTCAGTGTGATTGTTGTGTTTGTTTTTATCTTATATTGCTAGAGGTTGTTGTGTTGTTCTAGTTGAGCAGTTCAAATTGAATCCAGTCTGAAAATGTATGAAATGAGGGTCACATACAAGAGTGGAGTGTGAGCTTTGGAAAATTTAGTATAGAGAACATATTTCTCTATGAGTCCAATGGGATTTGGGCAAGGCTCATTGGTCGTGGTGGCTTCCAACTTATGAAGGTCCATAGAGTTGTGAGATAAGGATCAGATTTCTTCATTTTCCAATGGTTGTTGGGCAAAGATCATTGGTTGTGGTGGCTTCTAGTGGATGGATGTTTGTAGAGTCGTGAGATGAGGATTAGAGTTCTTTATTGATAGTATCCATTTGTATATTCTATGTAATTGAATTGCTTGATTATTAATAGAATTATTTGAGCAGCGCAGTAGCAACAAGGGTGGCTTTTGACCCAGAGGGGGTTTTCCACCAGAAATATCTTGTGTCCTTTTGTGCATGTTTCTTTGATTGTTTCTTATGGTTCTCATGTGTTTTTCTTTATGATATAAACCACTGATGGGTTAATGAATGTTTTGATTCAGTAATTGGAAAAGGATTTAAAAGTTAATAAACGCAGCCACCACTGATTCACCCCTCCCACCCTCTTAATAGTAAGCATATTTCCAATATATTTAAGTTTAAAAAGTGATTGTATTAAGAGACATTTTGTATAAATTAGTATAAGGAAGTTGTATAATTTCTTTTATATTCTACATTTACTTAATACTTAAATATTATATTAAATATAATATTTAAGTAATTATTTAATTTTAAAAGTGAAATATAATATTTTATGTAATTATTTAAGTTTAAAAAGTGATTGTATTAAGACATTTTGTATAAGATGTATAATTTATGTTGTATTCAACATGTAGTTGACGCTTGACACACATATAACATGAATAAATTAATTTTAACTTTGAATTTATTATGTGCAAAGAGGGACAAAAACCCTTGAGGTGAAGTAATTTTTATATTGAAAATTTTTTAGGAAACATTTGCATCTCAAGAGATTTGACCCCTTTTCATGCATGATTGATTTAGGTTTTAGATGGATTTTTGTGTGTATGAGTTGGAGTGAGATATTTAATAGAAGAGCAGGATAAGGTATATACTCATATTTTCCATCTTTTTTGAGAAAAATTGGCCTCAAATTCAGTAGGAACTATGTTGAAAGTTAGAATTCCACCTTTGCGATGGGAACTTTGCCTCAAAGGTTTTGGCCAATTTTAAGAAAATCCAAATCATTTATTTTCAAAGAAACAATCAAACCATATGAAACTTTGACTCATCAAATCAGAGTAATTTAAATGCCACATAATCAACACTTTTAATAAATGTATACCAACATAGATCCATCTTAACTACGGAACTAACATGAGCCTAGAGGGATCAAATTTCTTTAGGTGCAAACTTATTTTAAACCTTTGACATCTGTAAACACATACTTGAGTAGAAATTTCTCGATTTAAACCTTCTCCTCCAGCAGCTTCATTTCTTCATCAACTTGTAAAAGCATGTCATTTGAATGTTGTTCATTACATGTATTCACACACAAAACATTAGTCTAAAAAATGTAAGGCTCCTTAGCCTCATTTAATGCCTATGCCAACACATCCTCATGTTGGTTTGAACTAATCTAGTAGTCCACCATACTGCCAATGAATCTCTTCTCCACATCTATGCCTTCTTCTTAAACAATGTACAAGCCTTGTTCATAAACAATCAAATTATACTCAACTACTCTGAATTCTTCTCTCATTTTAACATACATTCTCTTACTCAACTCTTTCTGTAATACAAGTCATCTCACTTTCTTTTGTCTCATCATCCATCCATATCTTTGGTTTTCCTGGTTTCCCTAGAACATTTGTTTCAAAAATTGAGTTTGGCTGTGACTCTTTCCTGAACCCATCATATTACCATTAGTAATCACTTTATATTTCTGCTTCTTCTTCTTGTGAACTCTTCTTGTTCACTTGTGAGATTCAACAAGCATTTCCCTTATAGAAATTCCTACACCTACTACCAATACCTCACTGAGCTTCCTCCTAAGCTCAGTGTTTTGGTATTTCTATTTCCTTCTATAGAAATTCTTCCTCTCTCTCTCCAGAAAATTCTACCCACACTTAGTGTAGAATTACCCTCTATGACAAACTCTACCAAACTACAGCTTGTTGGAAGTCACCCTTCTTTTGGTTCTCTACAGTAGAACCTCTTCTCCTTCTTTAGAGTTGTCTGCTCCTCAGCATCAAAATTTGCTAGGTTGTTGCAATTTATCCTGCTCACTTCTCCTTAGAGAACTTTCGTTGTCCTCTCTCTTTCTTTAGTAATGGAATTCTATTGTTTGGTTTTGTCACAACCTCTCTTGCTTCTGAAAGCCTGTTTTCTCGCTCTTCACTTCACAACATTGCTAGCTTTCTAGCTAATGTTTATTTCAACTTGCAAACACAACTCTTTATAACTAGAGTTGACACAAAACAAAACATTATAAGATCTGTACCAAGATCCTCAATAATCTTCCTGTTGGTCCACTCCTCTAAACCAATTTTTCTCCAACACTTCTACTCAAAACAATCTTTCTCAAGAGTGTATCATCACTTTCATCTCCTTGAAATCATCTCTTATTTGGAAAAATAACTCTCTGTGAAATAATTTTAATATTCTTTCATTTTCAATCAAACTGAAACAAAATATGTCTATCTGTTATGCCTCTGCATTGTTGCATCATAATGCAAGCTTTCTCTGTCTAAATAGTCAACCATTCCTCTTTTAAAAAGGAAACTTCAAAAACTTCTCTCAAATTGTAAAATGCACACAATCAAATTACTTACTATTGCAATATAATCTCATTATGTTTTTATTTTCAAGATCTATGTATGTGTTGGCTCTTCCTCCACTATTGTATCCCTTCAATATCCTTAACTCGGGATGTTCTACTCCATCATCTTCCAAAATTTCCAATGCTTTACCCTTTGGTCATCATTCCTCAAACACAAATATAAATTGCAGAATAAACAAATTTACCTTCCTTCAAACTGAACTCCAAATATGATTATGCAACAACGCCTTGCTCCATTTGTTTTTATTGCTTTTGTTGGGTTGACTTGTTTTCTCCAAAGCTTCATTCACTAAGGGTTGTCAATTTAAATAGCTTTCCATCTCGTATACCACATGATGTAGGCCCACATTTTGATCTTGCTTAACCCACAGTACTCAAAGATATTTCTGTAAAAAGGCACTTCCTTCAATCCCTATATAAACCTCTCTATCGGGATGTAAATCCCTTTATACAAATAATACAGTGGCAAAATATAACAAAATAGTGGGAGGAGCTGAAAGGCTGATACAAAAACCACAGACTTCAAGAGTTGTTCATATAGCCCCCAGAGCCAAATATGCATGTAAATGCATAGCCAACCAATAACCATGTTTGAGCTTGCAAGTCTCCTCTTAACTAACTCATACCTTATGCAAACTTATTTTAGGCATGCAACATTCCTAAACATATGCCCCACTATTAACTCGGTCCTTTTTCCTTTCCTCCAACACTCCTCCAATCTCCACTTAATGCCTCCTCATTGGTTTATTAGCTTCCACGTAAGCCCACTCACATAAATTAACTTTTCATACTCCTTGAGTAGAAAACCTTTGGGCGGACCCACTACTCCATGTAAGCCTAGTTCTTTGTCTTCTCGACCTTCCTTTTGGATGCGTTCTTGATTTCCTCTAGGCATTCTCTTCCGGGATGATGTAAATAAATGTGTGGACCCCAACTCCACTTTCCTTGTTCTTACCGCATTTTCGTGCTTAACTTGGCTCACATGCCACGTTTTCTTGATCTCTAAGGGCTGGCTCTTCTCGTTGATCATTCCTCTTATCCTTCTAATCTAAAGCCTCTGGCATGAAACCTTTAAGTTTTCCAATCCATATTAAATGTGCACAAGCCTTTCCTCCAAAATGAAGTCAACATTTTCTCGTGGTCCAGTCATGCTCCACGCAATCCTGGATCATTCTAATTGGTTGGCTCCTTTATACATAAACCTCACATCCACTCAACCCAACTTCTTCTTATGCCCTTTTCCTTTATATTTCTGGGATGAATCATTCGACCCTGCTCTTCTCAAATTACAATTTTTCCTTAACAAAAGTCAATTTATGTTACCTGACACAATTAAGTGATGGACTTCTGTCGAAACTCTTAGAAAAACTAAGTGTTTCTCCTCTATGCTCTTCTTTTCCTTTGGCTTTTTTCTATGGTTTTTGGCTCCTCTGGTTTTCACTTGGCTCTTTCTCCTCCAATACTATAATACTTTATCTCACTTTTACTTAGCTTCAACCTGCAAACTCCAGCTCTCCAAACCTTTGAAATAAAGGTTTACAATGCTTCTATTGCACCTCCTCTGTTACTTAGATTGTGCTTCTATTTTTATTTCAATTCCTCTATTTTAATCTCAGCCTCTGTGCTCTTCTCAACCCTCTTTAACTCGATATTTTTTTTAAATCTTTCCTTCCTCACAACGATAATCCTCTATGCCTTCTCTATATTCTTCTTGTGTGAATTCTAAATTCTTTCCCTCCTGAGCTTGATCAAACCAACCCTGCAACACTTGTATCAAGCTCAACTTAACACAATGCATGAAATTTTGTTACACACAATAACAGATCTTATAGTAACTAGCAGAGGCGCACATCAAATTCACACACTCGAACAAAGCAATCCTTATATATATATATATATATATATATATATATATATATATATATAAAGGCCCTCTCAACCTGATTATTACAATAAAGAATCTCATTATCAAACTCTCGAAAAGACTTTTCATGTTTGAATATATCCAAGCGATCAAGTTGTCACTCAACAACATTGTTAGCCTTAGAAGATTCAAGAAATATCACATCTCTAGATATTATAAAATTCTTCTTCACTTCATCATAGAGAATGTATGCTTTGGAGGTATTTGAATACCCCGAGAAGATATCTTTGTGACTCCTTGCATCAAGTTTGCTTCTATGTTCCTTAGGTATTAAGGCATAGCAGGTGGAGCTAAAAACCCTGAGATGCCTCACCGAAGGAATGTGGCCATACCACATTTCATAGGGACTCTTGTTTTTTATATCATTAGATGGACACCTATTCTTTATATACACATCACATAGAACTACATCAGCACAAAACATCAGCTTAACATTCTTGAAAAACATCATCCAACGTGTCATAGTTAAGGTCGTCCTATTCATTCTTTCAACTACTCCATTCTATTGGGGATTATAAGGCATGGTTGTTTGAGCTTTGATCCCATGTTGGCAAAGATAGATTTCAAATTCATTTGATGTATATTCTTTTACATTATCAGTACGAATAGATCTAAAATGAGATTATGCACCATTTTCAATCCATGCATGAAAGTTCTTGAATTTTTCAAAAGCTTTAGATTTGTTATTCAATAAATAAACCCTACACATTCTGGTGTAGTCATCAATAAATATCATCAAATACTTATTACCATTTGCAGAAGAGACATTCATTGGGCCACATAAATCAGGATAAATGAGTTCAAATTTTCTATGTGCTCTGCAATGAGAATCATGAAAATATTGTTTTTGTGATTTCCTAAGATACAAGCATCACATTTCTTAAGTTTCCTAAGAATTGTAGGCAAACTAGTAACACCATTTTTCTTCAACAAATGGAGGTTATCATAATTAAAGTGTACAAACCTACCATGCCATAAAATATGTGATGGAAATGTACCTTCATCATAGTGAGAATTGTATGAAAATTTTTGTGCATGAGCAGAGGTTCCTTGCAGCTTCAAAAGTCTTTCTTCTTCTATCCCAATCATGGAAAATGAGTGATCTGATGTTTTTCTGACCTTGACCTTGCCATCAAATATATGAATGGACTTTCCTAGCTGGCGGATATGGACCAAAGACAGTGAGTTTCTTCTCAACTCTGGGAGGTATAGAACATCATGTAGAAGAAAGTCTAGAAGGCCAAGCAGTTGAGCCTGATGGTGCCAAGCATTAAAGGCTTGAGTTTTTACTTGTCTGCAAAGTATACTGCTCCATTAACATTATCAATGAATTATTCAAAGAAATCTCTTTTGAAATTCATGTGAAAACTTTCTCCTGAATCAAGCAACCAAGCATATTTCCATGAAGCAAGTGAAGCATTGAATAAGTCTTCAGTTACTCCAATGTTGCAATGTGCCACAACATAATGAGCGAACTCAAGTGCTTTACCTTTTCCTTTGTCAGTTATTTTACCTTTTCCTTTATTTCTTTCCTACTGAATTATGTCCCAAGGTAGCTTACATGTGAAAGCATCATGTACATCTATATTGTGTCGTATGCAATGAAGATTAGACATTTCTCCTTGGAAATGTCTTCCTCCCCACCTCTAAAATTCTTCCTCCCACTTCCTCTTCGACCACCTCTTCCTCTAGAAAAATCTTAAGCATGATTCTTCTCTTTTTGTCTAAGGCACACAGCGTCTTCAAAAGACTGAGGAGTTGTATTCTTCCCAAAATCCTTCTCTCTTTCAGTAGACTTCTTCTCAAGGGAGTCAAAGGTAATCTCTTTAAGTTTGCCACTTGCTTGCAATGACTTAAGATAATGTGAATATGTGGCATATAGTGCCTTGAAATAATCTATGAGAGGAATATATATTTTAACATCAGTGGCTTTTATGTCATGCATAATAGATCTAACTTTTGATGTTAAGGCAAGAGGGTCATTATTTTTCAACTCAATATTGAACAACTTTATCATCAATTGAACAACTTCAAGTTCAGAGTGTGAGTCATACAATTCCTTCAAATTCTTTAAGGCTTCAAAGGCATTTTAAAATGGAGAAATATGTCGACTCGCCGCCTCTTCATTTACTGACGCTGCAATCTTGTTTTCCCAGATGGAAAGCTCCTTATTTGAAGTAGGTTTTTTAGGTGCATTGTCTCCTTCTTCATAAATTCCTTTCCAAAACTCATTGAAAATGAGAATGTGTTTTATCTTCCAAGACCACTCATGATAATTCTCTTTGCCAACGAAAATTACTGCCACTATAGAGATGAGTAAATGCGTCATAAAATCTAAATTAGACTCAAAATACTTGAAAAAAATAGTCTTTATAAATTAATTGGTTATTTCTTTAAAAAAAAAAACTTCAATTAAAAATATAAACCCTTAATATTCGTCCAAACTCCATACAATTTCATTACAATCATATATATGGCTTATCTACAAAAACAAATGAATACCAAATACATATTCATAAACAATATATCAAACTTTGAAAAACCATCACTTTATATACCATTACCTTATAAAAACCACTCAACAACACACTTTATATGTCACTTATACCACTCATACTATCCATATGGCCATTAAAAAAGAATTTGGCCCCTTTAAAAAACCATTATATATGTGTATCACAAACCATTCATGCACACGGCCTTATAAATACATGCTCATCATATGTTATACCACGGCCTCAACAAAGAAGGATTTAGAGTGCATAAACTTCAAACTATATGGCAGACCATTCAATATTATTTTAGCACAGAGGCATTTGATACTTGGTTTTGAAAGCCCTTACACCAAGCATCTGCAGGTTTCTTATTATGGGAACCTTTTATTAGTTTGTGGAAAATTTTATAGTACTAGAAATTGGTATGTAATTATTTTTATCTGGATTGGAGATTTCAAAATATTCCAAGAAAAATTAATCGTTAAAAACAAAATCCGCTAATTTAATTTCACTTCTATTTATTATATTTCCAAATTTACAACTCACTCAAATCATATAAACAATCTCAGCATACTTTGTTAAACTTTGATTCGTTTCACATTGTTTACAGTATTGTTAAGCTCCGCATTCTTCTTTGTTAACTCTCATTCCTCCCACAGTACATAGGGCTCTCTGAACAAATTTTCAGCGTTATATCACAGCAGCCGATCAAATCCACGTATGGACAGACAACATCATCACACTACTATGGATATATCATAATCGCAATCCATTTTTAACCTACAATTTACTTTTTCATAATTTTAGATCCACGTGGGATGAACACTCAAATCTCTTTCACATGTTTGGGTTTTTAATGTTAATTCTACTGTGATTCGTTTGAGGGATGAACAATCAAATCTCTTTCATATGTTTGGGTTTCTAATGTTAAATCTATCGTGATATGTTTGAGTTTTTAATGTTAATTTTATCATGATATTAAAATTATTTAATAAATTTAGATTTATTTTAATTTTAGGATTTCAAAATGTTTACCGGGTTATTATAATAGCTCTCCCATACTGCATTGAAGAGTGTCTTTTAGTTAAACCATCTTAGATCCATCTTAATTTTGGATCTACCAAACTCAAAGAGGGATCAATTTTTTTCACTTTAAAAGGGATTTTCATATCAAGATATTTGATCCCTCTCCGCTCTTGGTAGATCATTCAAAGTTATGATGAATCTAGGCTAGTTTAATTTCCCCCTTTAAATAGGCTATATTCTACATGAATGTCATAAGTTTTCGATTGGGTGGACCATTTTTACTTTTATTTTTAAAGGGATATTTTTTATTTTTATTGTTATTAATTTATTTTATTTCATTGTGAACAAGTTAAAATGTTTACATCACATTACATCTTTTTCTTGATGAGGAACCTCAGTGGGGTTCGAAACGGTCCATCCTAAAACATTGATGCCATTATTTGGAAGAGTTTTTCTTTATTGATGGATCACATAAGTCTCCATTCTAATACATTAATCTTTTTATTTAATTTAATTTTTATTTTTATGTAATTTTTGACTGAATCAAAATGTTAAAAAGACATTACTTTACAACACAATTATATAAATTAAATAAATGGTAATTGTATATAGATATTAGACCAAGGTCAACATTAAAATATTGATCACGTTTTAAAAATAAAATAAATTAAATTAAATTATAAAAATTAACTAAATTATAATTTTAGTTAAAATTAACCTGGAGCCCTCATGTCATCCACATCAGGTGCCTGCTAGGGTTCTGAATACGTGTTTTATCTAAAGATCGATGCGAGAGCAGGCATGCAACTCGAACTCTCGCGCTTTGGGTTGACCTTGTACTGATTTTCAGATTTGTAGGGTTTCTATTTTATTTTCTGAAACTGTCGTCGCAGCGCCCGCTATTTGCAGGAGGCAGATCCTGCTCTGCCGTTTGCTTTCCGTGAAATAAATCGAACTTCTAGCGCTTGGGTGCGAGAAATTTTTTCAAATCAAATCTCTTTTTCTTTAAATCGCATTCTTTGCCAGGGATTTTTCATTCTTCTGCAGGGGCATACATAAGCTTGGGAATCATCGATCGGCCTTGATCCAGATGGCTCCCAGCTCAGTGAAGCCCCAACTCCCACTGTCCAGGTGGTCCAGGCCTCACTCGATGAGGCTTTGAAGTTTTCTGAAAGTGTCCTAATCTGTCGGTTCAATGGTTTTTGGCCGCGGCTAACAACTCTTTACAATTGGGTCTCGGAGATATGGAAGCCTGTCATTTCAGATGGAATTAATATCTACCCTTGTGTTAGGGGTTTCTTTATAGTAGATTTTGAAAAAATGCATTCTAGATTCTGACCCTTGGTTTTGGGAAAACTCATGCCTATTCATGAAGACATGGAACCCATCATTCGATCCCTCAACAACAGTCATAACCTCAATACCAGTTTGGGTGAGATTGCCAAACCTACCCTTGCATCTCTGGAATTTCTCCTCACTAAAATCCATTGGAAATGCAATTGGGAAATTTTACTGCAGGTGCCCAGAAACAGAGGAATATAGCAGAATCACCTATGCACGCATCTGTGTGGAAATGGACTTCAGTGCCGGATTCCCAGCTGAAATAAACCTAACAAGTAAAGACTATGTGTGGAACCAAAAATTCGATTATGAAAGTGTCCTCTTCAAATGTCGATCATGCTTTGAGATAGGCCATCTAGCCAAAATTTGCCCAAAAGCCTCCCAAAAAAAATTTGTTAGAAAGAATCACCACAGATCTACATGGTGGGAAGGAGCACAAAAAGAACATTACATTGTCATCAAGGAAGAATACTCTCCAAAAAACTCTGAATCGCAAGAAATCGGGCAAGAAAGAAACAACTCTCAAGACAAGTAGGGGGAACGCCCCACCCAACAGCAAAAAAGTGAACTCGACAACCCCTCAAGCATCAACACTTACGAGGATTCGAATACCGCACAAAATAAATCTTCATTTAACAGCAAAGCAGATCTCCCAGACCAAACTTCTTCTCCGACTATCTTCAAAAGGACGAACACAACAGATCGCGAAGTTAAGACACCAATGTCCCATAAACCAGAAGAGATAAAGGAGATACAAGATAAAGGAAGTTGGAAGATCGTAGAGGAAAAAAAGAAAGCTACAGCGCCAAGAAAGACAAGAAGCCAGACAATTAAGAACTAAGAAAATTATAGGTCCGATAGACCAATTTTGTCTCAGTGGACATTAACCACCATCATCATCATCATCATTATCATCATGAATTATTTTATTCCTATTATCACCATGAATTATCATCATGAATTTATTCCCGTTGCTATTGATTTATTTATTTATTTATTATTATTATTTTTTAAGTTTAAAGCCTGAAAAAAATTTACACTTAGCTTAGATTTTATTCTTATTTTATAAACAAATATTTTTTAACTAATTGGTTGATTAAGTGATAAACATTTAGTTTTAATCCTCTATTATACGATGATGCCTATAGTTAATGAAAATAAACAAATCTAATAATCTAAATAGCTACTTATTTATAAACAAATTTATATGTTATAAAAAATAAAATAACATGTTATAGATTTAGTTTCATATAACTTAATAAATTGACTAGTTAAAGAATTAACAAACTAATTATTTATTCTTTCCTATTATAATACAGGGCTTTATAAAGTTTATGTATTTTTAAAATAATAAAGAGGATAATCAATTATTTAAGATTCTAATCTTAATTTAAGTTCATAGAAATTAGTTAAAAATAAGATTTATTTAGTTAAAAAATAATAATGAATAACTTTAAAAAATTAACTAATTAATATTATTTTCCCTATCCCTTGTTCTAGTCAAATGTAACCGTTGCTCAGTCTTCCTTGGTCAAATGTAGCTATTTATTTCTAGCCTTGAATGATAGATCTCTCTATTTAATTTGTTGTGGGATCTGGTTCTTGGTTCTTCATCTTGTCCTCACGATGAACGTTGGTTCGAAACCATCGACAAATGAATTTTGATGTGATTATTACGAAAAACCCTCTATAAACTTGATATGGATCACAGAAGCCTAAATTCAATAATCATGAATTATAAAACGAATTAATATATGAGTTAAACATATGTATTTAAAAAACCACTTAAAACATGTAACAAATTTTTCATCTTGGAGACATGCTTATAAGCATAATTAAAATACAAATGTTAGGAAGAAAAGAAATCAATAGCCTTAGGGTTAGAATGAGGTTATTGAGCCTCCCTCTCAACCCTAGGGATAAAGTGAGGTTGCTAGTATCAACCCACCTACTCACCTAAAAGAAAGTTAAAAGTCAATACAACAATATTCACAAGTAAACAAACATATTTATCACCACATTATAACTCATCATGTCATTAACTGAGATTTGAACATCGGTGGGGATATGACAACTATTTCAGGTAAGCACTTGAAATAACCCATATATATATATATATATATATATATATATATATATATATATAATTTTGTTTTAAAATAATAATTATTATATAATAAATTATAAAAGAATATGTTAATTACATTAAATTTAAATTAATTAGAATATTTCATATCTAACTAAATCTCATAATTTTTTAAATATAAGTTAAATATACTCAATAATATTAAACTAAATGGGCCTGGAGTATGTCTTAAAACTCTTTTTGTTTGGGTAAGAGTTTCATCCAGACACATTAACTCTCCAAGACTCAAAATATCTTGTAAGAGTGAAAGCATGTTTTTTATTGACCACCACCATATAATTTTAGATGATATGAATTTCCTTGAATAATAGTGATGAGTCACCCCAAATAAATTATACATATCCTCACTGCTAATCTAACAACTCAGTTATAATAAATTTTCTCACCATACATCAAAATAATAAATCTATTCAATAATATTAGTAATAATAAATAAAACATTTTTTCCCTTTCACCATTCAAAAATTTGTCAACATTAAATGTAAATAATTACTGTGAAATTTGAATGGTAGAGCCGTAAAGCTGGAGTTTAGAGATGTTGATGAAACGCAGGTGTAAACGATGTTATGCTGGCGATGACTTCAGCAGGCACCCTGCGGTATTTGGAACGCTGTACCAGCAGATCTGTTTTGCCTAGCGAATGCAGTGCATAGACATTTATTTTGTATTTGAACAACCAATGCAAAGAGTCTGCAACAAAATTAAATGGTTAGAAAGCTCTGGCCACACCTAACTCCATGGATTGGTGTTAATGAAAAATTAGAAACGCGACCCTCTTTTTTCACAGGAAAAAAACAACAAATTAATTATTTAAAACTGTTATATCTAATAAAAAATCCACAATAAAAAATCTCCACTGCATACAGATCAGACAATAGTACACAGACATACTCCTAACTGCAAACAAAAATTACAGAACATACAGAGGTCAGAAACCGCGCCCATCATCATTTCCCGGAATACTCCCAACTGCAAACAAAAATTACAGAGCATACAGAGGTCAGAGACCGCACCCACCATCATTTCCCGAAGAGCAAAAAAAAAAATGCCCCTGCATAAGGCGGCCAATAACCCAGCCAGAGGGTCATAATCTTGGCCAGAAGAAAAACTGCCTTACCAAAGGGATCAGATAAAAGCAAAGTCCATGAAGCAAAAAGGAAGGATTAGCTGAATGGTAGCACAATAAGGGTGGTGGATACCAATTAGATGAATGGTAGTATAATAAATGTAAAGAGGAAAATTTTATGATAATATATAAAAGGTCTAAAGAAGTTTAGGAAGAATGGGTGTGTATATTTTGCAAGTTTGGGGTTGTGGAATATGGAAAAACATTTCATTTTGGAATGTGAAGCATTCAAAGACATCACAGAAAACATGTTAGCATTAATTTTTTGGTAGTGTCTTTTTAGCAAGGGGATTGTTGGAAAGTTGGGTCAGCTCATCATCAATTTAAATCAGGAAAAGATTGAATTGCAAAAAGTGAAAAACAAAAAACTAATAATCTCATAAACTATTTTTAGTCTCGTGAACCTTAAAATATCATTTCATTACAAAAATAATGAATCAATAAAAAATTTAAAAAAAAAAATGTTAATATGCAAAATGAACTACCTCTTTAACTGCAAAATGACACACGTTACCAGCAACAGCTTAAACAAAACAAAAAGCGGACTACATACAAATCCTACTATCCTAAATTCTTCTATCCAGCGACATCAATGTTTAATTTTCTTTTCAATTCAATATATGTCAGCTTAGAGGCACTCTTAACCTATGGATTTTTTTTTGTGTGTGGATAGGTTTATTCTACATTCAAATAAAAAGGTGATTTAATTCAATTCAATATCTGTCAGTTTAGACGTGCTTTATACTTATGGACTTTTTTTTTTGGTGGGGAGAGGTGTATTTTATATTCCAATAAAAAGATGATGTGTGATTCAGTTGGTGTTCAATATGGAGTTGAAATTGATATATGTTTTTTGAAAAAAATGTTTTTAAATAAAAAAATAATAGTAATATATTTAGTTACATTTAATTAAAAAGTTCCGCGCGTCTTCATCTCGCATACTGCACCTTGGCTACACGGGGTCGGTGTCTCTGTGCAGCAGCAGTTCTAAAGGCGGAGCAGCGCCCTCGCTCACTGCAGAGAGATCCAGTGTTCGAGCTCTCCAGCAAGTTGTCGTTGTCCCCGTCTCCTTGAGTGATAAGGGTTGCAAGGGGAAGGAAGAACACGAAATA
The DNA here is from genome assembly GCA_031772625.1 of Pinus tabuliformis. Lineage (NCBI taxonomy): Eukaryota > Viridiplantae > Streptophyta > Pinopsida > Pinales > Pinaceae > Pinus > Pinus tabuliformis. Next base: position 1,300,077,618 of record CM062804.1, read on the forward strand.
GAGCACCGAGGGACGGTGAGAGGCGATGGAGACCACAAAGATGGAAATCTAAGCCATTAGGAAAGTCTCAAACCCAGATCTTCCACACCTGTGATGTCCAACCCCTCCCTCGAGATGCTGATGGTTGTTTCAAAACCTAAAACCGCAGAGATAACAATCGATTGCGCAGGCAAGGGGCATGCGGAAAACAGAGAAGCAGCGATCTTGAAGGTGGCAGAGGGGGCTTTTGTAGGCATCTTCAAAGTGACCGTTCAGCCCCACGACCAAGTTCACAGTGCTAGATCTATTAGCCTATATGCCACTGGCTCTGAGATCTGGGACGGATCGCCCCCCGCGCACCTTAGCCATAAACCTGAGCTTGGCAATGTTGCCCCTACATGGTTATTACATGGATCTGGGTTAGTCCTATCTTCTGTGAAATGGAGTATTACCTATAGATCTGCTTTCGATCTGACAGATCCGACATTCAGAAGTTTGAAAGGGCCACACCAAGCCTAGATCTGGAGGTGTCACGCCCCTACACCTACGGTAGTCTTCCAACCGCTTGTAGCAAGGTGCGGCACCACCGAACGCTTTCTTTACACCAATACTAACATTCGTGGACTACGCCTACTTTCACATTAACATTACTTAGCTTGTGTTTCGCAACCAAGTAAACTTGCAATTATCCTTTATACTTAATGAAGCCCATACTCATTCATTATCATCATGCAATTATACTAAGAACAACAACAATTGCAACAAGTATAAAGGGGAGGGGCAACTCCTCGTAATGTGAGTATGCCCGACAATATATTAAGAATATCAGTTTTACAATGTACAAGTGTGCCTTGCCAAACCAAGTCTACACTTAGCCAAATATTAAAAAGAGAGGCAACCCTGCCTTTTACAATACATGTACACCTCTTGCATAAAGGATAGTGCTCACCCGAGCCACTAATTCCCCTTACCAAGTCCTGCACAATTTCTGCACATACACCGAACCTCGGCCACACCTTGCCCACACCTCTACCGATACAAGATAATCCTCAAACTGCACCTTTAGATAGTGCGCATGAGCTATGCGCAGCTCTACCCAAACCTACGCAGCTTTTACTTTACCCCTTCTACCTTATGCGTAGATATGTGTTGAAGATTTGATGGTGAAATGAGCTCTCAAGCTCACTTTATATATAGCCTTCCTACGTGGGTTTACATGGGGTGTACATCCCCTTGGCCGACCCCCAAAGCCACTAACATGCGCCCCCATAAGGTTCTCTTGCAAGTCGGCTTGCAAGCTTCAATCCAACGCATATATACTTCGCTCCACACTTAGCCACATTTCTAAGTGTCGTGCCTTTCGTCGCATTTCCTCCACGGTATCGTCGCATTTCTTCCGCAGCCCCATCGCATTGTCGTTTCGTGCGCACCCATCGTGCGCCCGTCGTGCGCCCGCGCGCCCTCGTGCACGGTGACTTCACCCGGCGCCCGTCGCACAATCACCCGGAGGCCTTACATCCTCCTCCACCTAAAATCATTGTCGTCCTCGACAACATACCATCCCGATAGCCATCCACCAAGATCATCATCACCCACGATGTCGACCTCTACACACAAAGCAAACATCCCTGCAACATATGTAGAGTCTCATCTCCATCATATCTCGACTTAGTGACCAACTGCCACCAAGCTCACCATACCAAGGTATGCACCTCAACGGTATGCACTTCATCAGATATCATCTCGATCCATGATCATCGACCCCTCTGCCACAATCTCCACTGCAACATCTCGTGTCGACCTCATCATGTGTCCCTCCTCCATGTAGTCTCCCTGTCAGATGCCAACACATATGTGTTACCATGTCTCGACTAATGCCAACATATCTCTGCACATTGGTACCCCTCATGACTTGAACTAGTCGGGTGATCAGTCCAACCATACGCTCAAACCATAAGAATGCACATCCTTATGCCATCACAAGTCTTTCCTTGACTTCTGCTACATCTCGGACTCATCAAGAATCTATCAATCATCCCATGCTCAGGTCCATGGAAACTCCATCCCATCTGCAACATGCTCCATATAACCAACCTGATGTCCATGACTCTAGTTGTCCATGATGTCCAACCCATGTAGACTCCATCCCAACCTCTGGCCATCTGCATCCAAGTCTACATCTGTCATAAAGAAGGCTCCTTGTAAAGTTGGTGTGGTTCCTTCCTACCAAGGCCTCCACACCAACCTTCCTCCAAGGTTATCTATAGAGAAAGGAGGGCCAAGAAGCTCCCTCCGTGACTCTCATCCACCCATGTGTCAGATTGATGTTGTGTCCTCAAGTATCTATGCACAGCCTCAATCTCTTCACATGTACATCCAAGCTCACCTAGCTTGTCCTTTGTCAACTGAAAGTCATATATGCCTATAGCATATCTACAAAAGTCCACTATCCCAGCAGGACCCCTACCTCCATAATCCTCAACAACCACTGCCTCTGAAGTAGCACTCGGGCTCCCTTCACTTGCAACTCCATTGTGAAGATCATCAGTAGAAGATGCTCCCAACAAGTGTCTCCATGTTCGTGAGGTTGTCTTCTCACTTCCTTCATTCTTCTTTCCAGCTCTTGCAACGAAGTCCACCAGCTTCCTTTCCTTCGTTGTTTGAGTCACACTCCCAAGTCCTCTTTGCTCCACATCCTCATGCTTCACATTCGGGTCTTTGGGATACAAAGTCATAGAAGCCATCCTTGGTCTATACCCCAAGCAACTTCTTCTATTCATCGGTACCATCATGGTCTTCCCTTCAGCTGTGATCAAGAGAATGTCCCGGTCCACCATTGGTATGGCTTGTGCAAGTTCCATAAAGTCTAGCCCCAACACCATAGAATGATCATCCATGTCCACAACTCTCAAGTCCAAATTTCCAAACCACGATCCTACTTTCACCTGAGTGTCCTTCAACACCCCATCAACAGCTCTAATGGTAGAGTTGACTGCTTTGAAAGCACTCCATTCCCTCTCCATCTTTGCTTTCTTCCCAAAATACTTTGCTGCCTTCCTGCTTAAGAAGCTATGAGTAGCCCCCGTATCCACCAAAGCTGCAAATCTCTTGCCCTTCACAGTCACCTGCACAAAACTTAGCTTCAAGGAATCACCTCCCTCTGTTGGCTTTGTCTTGCGCCTTACATCAGCAACCTTCTTCAAGAATTCGGCCTCAGAAGTGTCAATTGGCTCATGTTCCATCTTGACATTCCTCCTAAGGTACTTCACCTCCTTGCTTGGCTCCTCTAAGCAACCCGATCCTGGTCCAGTCTGACTTCCTTCAAGCTTGCCCTTCATTGCATCTTGCTCAAGTGCACCAACCAAGTGTCCACTGACCAAGTTCATAGAACTAAACTTCCGAATGTCCTCTGGATGTTCTCGGTAGTGAGTTCCCAACCTGTCAATGTAGTCGAGCTCTTCCTGCTCAATCACAACAACCTTCTTACCAAGAAGCTTCTTCCTTATCTCTTCCTCAATTTGCTTGATTTCGGCTTCCACCCTGGCACTTTCCTTCCTCAACCGGGCTCTTTCATCAAAGAGCTCTTGAAGATCAAGACCACTTCGTTGGATCTCCTCATCAAGTTCATTGAGTTCAACATCTGTCGTACTTCCGCATTGGCTCTTGAGTTCTTCAAGTTCCCTCTTTAGTTCCGAACAGCTCTCTCGAATCTTCATGTTCTCGGCCTTCATCGAAACCCATTCAAAACTCCATCGACTCATATGTTCCAACACTTCGTACTGGAGAGCTTTAACTGCACTATGGCTAGATTCACATTTCGTAGGTTCATCTACCATTACTGCCTTTTCAGCCTTCTCCACGTTCATCGAGTCACCTGCAACCTAAACCAACCCTTGTTCCACTTGTGTGAAACGGTTTCCTTCACCTGCAAGTACCCTTTCCACTGTCACGCTTCTTCAATCCTGAATCAGCCTGCTCTGATACCACCTGTCACGCCCCTACACCTGCGGTAGTCTTCCAACTGCTTGTAGCAAGGTGCGGCACCACCGAACGCTTTCTTTTCACCAATATTAACATTCATGGACTACGCCTACTTTCACATTAACATTACTTAGCTTGTGTTTCGCAACCAAGTAAACTTGCAATTATCCTTTATACTTAATGAAGCCCATACTCATTCATTATCATCATGCAATTATACCAAGAACAACAACAATTGCAACAAGTATAAAGGGGAGGGGCAACTCCCCGTAATGTGAGTCTGCCCGACAATATATTAAGAATATCAGTTTTACAATGTACAAGTGTGCCTTGCCAAACCAAGTCTACACTTAGCCAAATATTACAAAGAGAGGCAACCCTGCCTTTTACAATACATGTACACCTCTTGCATAAAGGATAGTGCTCACCCGAGCCACTAATTCCCCTTACCAAGTCCTGCACAATTTCTGCACATACACCGAACCTTGGGCACACCTTGCCCACACCTCTACCGGTACAAGATAATCCTCAAACTGCACCTTTAGATAGTGCGCATGAGCTATGCACAGCTCTACCCAAACCTGCGCAGCTTTTACTTTACCCCTTCTACCTTATGCGTAGATATGTGATGAAGATTCGATGGTGAAATGAGCTCTCAAGCTCACTTTATATATAGCCTTCCTACGTGGGTTTACATGGGGTGTATAGCCCCTTGGCCGACCCCCAAAGCCACAAGCATGCGCCCCCATAAGGTTCTCTTGCAAGTCGGCTTGCAAGCTTCAATCCAACGCATATATACTTCGCTCCACACTTAGCCACATTTCTAAGTGTCGTGCCTTTCGTCGCATTTCCTCCACGGTATCGTCGCATTTCTTCCGCAACGTCGTCGCATTGTCGTTTCGTGTGCGCCCATCGTGCACCCATCGTGCGCCCGCGCGCTCGCCCGTGCCCTCGTGCACAGTGACTTCGCCCGGCGCCCGTCGCACAATTGCCCGGAGGCCTTACAGGAGGCCTGCACGTGACAAGTCATCTTTTTGCCTCGAATCGCAGCCCCAAAATGTAGGTGAAGGAAAAACATGGGTGGAGCTGCTGGGAGATTGGAAACCGAAAATACTTATGCCGACCCTCTCAGATCACGCACCAGATCTACCAAAAATGGAACTCAAATGGCCAAAAGACCAGGCAGGCAAGCAGGTCGGAGGCAACCCAGTAGGTTGGAATAGGACGAAGCACTGCGAGAAAGCGACAGGACAACTAGATTTGATAAATTCAGACAGTTGGGCAACAGACATCGCAACACTGCAGATGGACACATACCCAAAAGAAGAGGACCCGATACAAATATTCATTAAAAAACTGGAAGGCAAGATGGTTTGCTGGAGGATCCAGGAAGGAAGGAAGATCCAGGAGCTAAAAAACAAGATCCAGAACCAACTAGGCATTCCAGCACATCAGCAAAACCTGATCTGCTTAGGTCACAACCTACAAGACAACCTCACACTAAAGGACTATGGCATCAGCGCAGACACAACCATAATAATTAACCTATGTTTGAGGGGAGGAAGTGCCAGAACCAGCTCCAAAAGCACAGGTTCCTTCAAGGAAGCAGTCAAAGGTAAGGGTCAAATGCATGTCAAATCTACAACAACCATAATAATTAACCTGCGTTTCAGGGGAGGAAGTGCCAGAACCAGCTCCAAAAGCACAGGCTCCTTCAAGGAAGCAGTCAAAGGTAAGGGTCAAATGCATGTCAAATCTACAACACTAGTGGAGCTCCCGGGGCCCTACATAGTGGAACAAACATCTGTGAATCCTACACTTACCATTGCCATGCCTGAGGTAAAAAACTTGTTTACAGATCTTTATTCCAATTCAGTCATATGTAGATTTAATGGATTCTGGCCAAAATCTGATGTTCTACACCAATGGATATATGAGGCCTGGTCACCAAACTGCGAGATCTACTTATGCCCAAAAGGGTTTTTATAGTCTGATTCAGAACAGAACAAGAAAGAGAATACATCCTCAACAAAGGGCCATGGTTCTGGGGTAATGCAGGACTTTTTATGACCCCATGGTTCCCGGAATTCGATGCCAATACAATGGTGGTATCAAAGATGCCAGTGTGGGTCAGGCTGCACAATCTCCCATTACATTTTTGGCATCATAAAGCATTAATTGCCATAGGGAATGCTTTGGGTAAATACCTCAAGGCTAATGAGGACAGAATCTCCAGAGGGATTTTAACATTCGCCAGGATATGTGTCGAGGTAGACCTCAGTGAGGGCCTACCAAATAGCATCAATTTGAATTTCAATAACACACAATGGATACAACCACTAGATTATGAAAACACAGCTTTTCGATGTCATGGATGTCTACAAATAGGACACCTCCACAGTGTCTGCCCTAAAACAAATTAACCCCCCAATCGAAACAAAAAGCAATAGAAACAGCCAAAAGGATAGCAATGTACAACCCCCTTGGAGGAAGAAGGAGAAAATGCAGAAACGACAATGTACCAAGTAGAAACAAAGGATCAAAAAGAATCAGAGGAACTCACCAAAGGAGGAGGAAGACCCTAGCAAACAAACACAACATAAATCAGTCCAGCCATCAGGAAAAGAAATAACCGGCATCAAGCGAAACCATGGATCAGAAGGATCTGAATCTGACAAAGACACTCCCTCTGAAAATCAACTTTCCATCGTATCCGCCACCCCAAATACTCGAGGTTGGCGTAAGGTGGAAAAGAAGAAGGGGAGAAAATAACCGTAGTCAACCTTTTACACATTGTTATTCTTTTTACTTTACTTTTTGTCTGCCCAGCATCTTGTGAAAACAGGTTCAGGCCATATGCATATGCTTTAATGCATCTAAAAAATGTAATTTTGTCATTATGAATAAAATTACGACTTTTTCCACTGGAAAAAATTTAATTAAAAATATTATAAAATATTAATAATTTTATTTTTATTGTATTAACTTGATTCATTTTTAAAATAAAATATATCCATGTCGTTGTTTTACCTTGTAAATATTTAAATAAAAGTTGAATATTCATGTTATCTAATATATTTCAAAATATTTTTTTTATATACTGATATATAGAGAGAAAGTGGTCCGTGTGTATATATATATGATTATAATAAAATATTTCAATGCTTACTACGAAGAAAAAAAACTAATAGTAAAATAATTCAATTTGCTTCATAATAATAAAATGAATTGGTTCATTCATTCAATTTATAATATAAAATTGATATATGGCATTCAAAAAAATATTATTAATAATAAAAATATTTGATACATGTGAAGTTAAATTATATGGGCATGTATTTAAAATATATATTAATGAAAATTAATATTTTAATATGAACTATGTGATTTTTAAATAAAATATGTTAATATCATATTAACTAAAATATTTCAATATCAATTATATATATTGAGGCTAGAGACGTATTGTACAATCTAGTATTTATGCAGAGAGATACATTCTATAATTCAGTATAAGATGATGTGTAAATATATTACATCTCCAATAAAATAATGATAAAAATTAACGTCAACTCAAAAAAAAAACAAAATAACCCAAAAAAACAACAAAACAAAACTATAATATATTACATCTCCAATAAAATAATGATAAAAATTAACGTCAACTCAAAAAAAAAAACAAAATAACCCAAAAAAACAACAAAACAAAACTATAATATTAATATTATTAGTCCCTTCCTGGGACTCTTAGCAATCGATTGTGCGTTGAGTGTGTATTAATCTCTTGTTTGACCAAAAAATATTGCTGTACATCACAACTTTAACCAAAGTTTTCATATTACAAAATAATATAAAATTTATTATGTAATTTTTGATTGGACAATAAAATTGGGGGTCTTATTGCGCGCTTCGCAGATTTCAAGACATTATGTTCGGGGTAAATATAAGATATCCAAAGTTTTCAAAAGTTTTTGTTATCCAAAGTTTTACATACATTGTGCTTCGTGCTATCAATAGTGGAAGAAAAAACGTTTTCCATGAAAATCATATACGGTACAGACTTATTGAGGCATTGCGCAATGTACATAGCCATATCGGTGGACCGGAATACCGGGTGGAATGTGAAAATTGGAGTCTGGGTCGCGGAAATTTGACGTTTTGTGGAACAATTTTTTATTCTCAAACGTATTTGAGGGTGAACAAAAATCACTTTAAATTTGAGGTCCAATTATTTAGGGTGTGTGTCATAAATGAGTAGTTTACCAATAAGTAATTTACAGATAAAGATGGAGTAACTTATATAAGTAGTTTGCTAATAAGTAATTTATAGACGAAGATAATGGAAGTTATATACACGTAAGAAAATTCGTAGTGTCAGGTTCTAGTTTTACATTGTTGTTATATATTTGTTAAACTATGTCTTTAATAATTATAAAATTTTGAAAATGTGTTTTATTCATTTTTATTAAAAATGAAAATTTATTGTATATAATTTTGAAAGCGTTTGTTCTAAGTTTTTGCTACCTGTTCTCCATGTCATGCATACAGTGTCCTGCATCCTGCAAGTGCCAGCTGTTTGCATATGCAGAGGCGTCCACGGTGGTCTACAAATGCCTTGTAAACATTATTTAATTTAAATTTTAAATATGATTATTTGAACGGGTATTGGCCAAAAACCTTTGAGCTCTTATTGCAAATTTTTTCTTGGAATGTAAAGGATCTACGTCTTTAAACAAAGTTTTATCCTCCCTTTTAAATTATGTACACTTTGGTTACTCTTCCGTTTTAAATTATATATCTTTGACGGAAGGTTCAACTGAACTTTTATTCTTTTTAGTATTAATTCGTGTTAAAGCAAAGAAACTTTGAGCCCAAGTTTCTTAATGTTGAATAGTGTCCCACAGCCGCTCTTGCATGTGTGCCATTTGTCTTCCTGTTATTTTTCCATCTTCCATCGTCTTCACCGTAGTTTTATGTTTGCCATGGTTCTTTGACACACCATTTTTCATGGACATTGTCCTTCCATTCTGTGACATCACACCTTTGGTTTCTTGTTGTGGAATGATGCTGCACAAAAATTTTAAGCCATACACAAAAGGGAAGTCTTTTTTTTTCGCAATTTTTTCTTCTTGTATTTTTTTTCTTGTTATTTTTGCTAAGTGTGTTGTTGTTATTTTTGCTAAGTGTGTTGTGTTTCTTCCTCAATTGTCATCCAGGACTTACTTTTTCGTATGTCTTTTTAGGTTATGAGACACAAGCTTTGAGATTCAGTAACCATGACACCCACAAAGCTCAGCGGTAGAAAAAAGCTAGCTTCACATCAAGCATTTATCCAAATGGAGAAAGCAGCGACATCAAGGGAAAAAAAAGTTACTTTCCATTCTCTTTAATAGCAAAACCAGACAGTATGAATAATAAATACTTGATGTCTTTTCATGGCCATGAATGTCTTTCTTCTCACCAATTTTCTGTATGAAAAAACCTACCATCCCATTACGATACTTTTCCATCCCATTACACTACCCATAAACTTGTGAGGGAAAGGAAAATTATTGGTTAATAACATGTGTTTTACTTTGACATCAATCGTTTAATGTCAGTCCTACAAATGCATAGTTAAATAGAAGAGAACTCGTATAAACTGTCTCAATTGAATCAGTCCTTCCAAGTTTCAAGATGGGATATGCATATTAGCATTGACGTGGCTGTTACTAGTATGATTTTTTTCGTTTCTTTGAAATGCCTTTAAAATTTAACTGCATTAGATTTGGAACATGGGTCTAAGTAGATGGCTTGATATCCTTTTTGGTTTTGGGCCAATCCATGTCGCCCTGCTTAAAGTTTATAACAAAGATATGGATTTTTAAATTGAGTTTTCAAGTCTGTTGGTAGCACTGGATAGGATTTTTGGTTCGACTATTCTTTTATTAAATTTATTATTATTGTTTTTTTATTTTCCACTTTTTAAAAAGATAAGAAAATGATTTTTTAATTATTATTTTTCTAATTATTTATTTGTAAATTTTTAGATATATTTGTGATATTCAAATATATTTGTGCAAATGTAATCTTATATAAAAATAATAAAAATAAAATTTCATGAGAGGTAATATATATATTAGTTCTAATTGGCATATTTTCAATGTAGGATAATAATATTTTTTCACCATTTTCTCAATAATAAGGTAGAAACATTTTTTTGTTTGGAAATATGATTTTAGTATTTTGATTCTAATGCTAGCATACTTTAAGCCACAGGTCATTAGCAGTACTATATGGCTACTGAGAAGCACATTGTTAATCCATTCATACATGTTTTTATTGAGTTTTACTTTAATTAAACTATATTTAATGGCATGTAAATCTTTGCACTGTTCCCTTCGTCTATTCATGGTAATAGTTTTGCTTATATCACTCAAGCTTTCACTATATAAAGTGTTTTCTTAATTCATCAGGAATTAATTTCACTCTCATTTCATTATTATTTCTTTGCTATGTGCTTCAGAGGTGGTTTTTCTTATTTCATATTTAAAGTTTGTCCATATACTTCTGTTTCTAACCTTCTATCATAGCAGACAACCAGAAGAAAAAGATGACGCACTAATGAAATCAGTACTTAACAGAGGTGAAATGCAACCATTATAATTTTATGCATTTGAAAATGGACCAGTTGCAGAGATTTTGTCATAACCCTGGATTGAGAGAAACATAAAGAATGAAAGATTTTTTGTTATTTTCAAAATGGTCTTAATATTTCTATTTAGGAACTGACATTTTTTATTTTTTCACTTGCTGCACGTGGTGCATGCCTGGAAAAGAATGCTACCAAATGTTCTTTAACTTTTTTTTGCTGCACGTGGTGCATGCCTGGCAAAGAATGCTACCAAATGTTCTTTAACTTTTTTTTACACAAAATACTATTTAACCTTTTTTCAATGTTATTTCAAATATTATTTATATGGTTATACATTTATTGTTTTATTTAAATAAATAACTAATTGAAATAAAAATCAACGTAAATTTATATAAAAATAATATACATAAACAAATAATTGAAAATGATGCATGCCAACTCATTGCAGGCAAGGCAAGTGTCGATGTCATTATCTGTCCAGGTATATGCAAAATGTCAACTTTGTATTTTCATCTTTGCCATATCTCTGAGTTCTTAAACAATGTAAGCCCTTTGTCCATTTCCACGATTATGTAATCGTTGATTATCCTTCAATGTATCCGCACAATGTCAAGTTTGTATTTGCGTCTTTGCCATATTTATGAATGATTAAACAATGTAAACTCTCTAACATTAAATGTCAAATTTATGATTTCTCTTTTTATTTAATTTGATCTTCGATTCATGAGCCAGTTTGATATTTCTGACATTAAAGGCTGGCATTAAATGCTTGGCAGATCCCCGGATGAGAAATTCACGCAACTGCACAGCGAGCGCAATCCTGAATTCGTTTCTGAAGTGGTCTCACTTTTCTTTGAAGACGCCGAGAAATTTCTAGCCGATTTATCCAAAACGTTGTATGTTTTAATTCCCGATTAATTTTCCTGTTTTCTGTTAGACCTCTATTAAGTTTCCTGTGTTTTCTATTAGACCTCTATGGAGTTTTGGGTATGGAGATTTCATTTGTATTTATTTCTAATGATTTTTTTCATATTTGTTTTGTTAAATAAATAGATATATGAGAATTGTTTGTATGTGTTACAGAGCTCAACAACAGATTGTGTACAAGAAAGTAGATGCCCATCTCAACCAGTTCAAGGGTAGCAGTTCTAGGTGATTTCCATAACATGGTGGTTGTGTTGGCACTGCTAATTTTTATGTTGATATATGAGTTCAAGATTAATCTTACATGAATTAGAAGTGAATGAGGCGGAGAATTATTTTTTCACATTGTTACTTTGTTATATCGATTAATTGTAACATCACATCATATGAGATACTTGGGTGTTGTTACTCAGATTTTGTTTGTACTTCGTAGTTTCAGACTTTCAGTTATTTGGGTGTCTAAGAAATTTTCAAGTTCGTTTTGCTGAATGATGAGGAACAGAGCGATAAGACTCTGCACACTTTTCATTATTTTACCATTTTTATTTAGTTCAGGGTTAAAACATAACTCCATTCTTCTGAGAAATGGGTGTTTCCATAGTGGCTTGGGATGCCATCTTCTAACATCATGGTCTCTTTTCTTATAGTTTTCATCTGTTTTGGGGACATTTTAACTAATTATTTGTTACACAGATCACAAAATCTAGCAAATCCAGCAACATGGCAACTATTGGAATCCAATAGCTTGTTCAATGTGATTGACTGCCTTCACGTACACAGCAAATGCAAAAGTGATAGGAATATGTTTCTTCAGATTATGGTCTTACTGTAATACAACTATTTAACTTGCAATTTCCACTCATTTACCAAGAAAATGTACTTTCAATATTTTAAATTCCATTGCTACTTCAAACCGCGAAGAGAAGATTCAGGAAAGAAGGCTGGAAAGTCTTTATGCATGTGTGTTTGTATTGTTTCTGTTTCTGTCATGTATTTAATTTAATTCAGAATAAATTAGTATTGGATGATTGGAAGATGATAGCAATCAATTTTAGCAAAATATTTTTACATTTTAACATGTTCTTTGTGTTTTTTTACATGGCATATTACTGTAATACAACAATTTACATGACAATAGATAAACAATTTACATGACAGTATTACTGTAATACAACAATTTACATGAATGAGATTCATAACCAACATTATATATCATGTGAAATTAATTAATATTGTATTACAACAATTTACATGAATGAGATTCATAACCAACGTTGTATATCATGTGAAATTAATTAATATTTTTACAGGGTTGTATATCATGTGAAATTAATTAATATTTTTACAAATACATCAATTTTTATAGGGTTGTATATCATATGAAATTAATTAATATTTTTACAAATACATCATTAATTAATACTGTATTACAACAATTTACATCAATGAGATTCATAACAAGCGTTGTATATCATCTGAAATTAATTAATATTTTTACAGGGTTGTATATCATGTGAAATTAATTAATATTTTTACAAATACATCTTTTACAATTTACATCAATGAGATTCATAACTAGCATTGTATATCATGTGAAATTAATTAATAGGACAGTATACAATCCATTTGTGTTGTCCTTGCATACCCGGCAGGGACTACCGCCACGGCAGTGGCTCCTTGTTAAATTTAATAACTTTCTATTAATATATATATATATATATATATATATATAATTTCCAAAAAAAATTGATATCTCTAACTATAGAACTTGAATTAGATAGATAATTAAATATATCTAGGCCACTGATTTATAAAGTAATTAAAAAAAAATCGATAAACCTATGTCGATTATAACAGACTGAGCTCACTGTATTTGGAGCCCAACGCTGAGAGGTTGTTGAAACTTGAGAATATCGTTGGTGCGCCGCTCAGCCACGATGTGGCTCTCCAATCAGACATTGAAACGCTGAGAGGTTGTTGAAACTTGAGAATATCGTTGGTGCGCCGCTCAGCCACGATGTGGCTCTCCAATCAGACATTGAAGAGCCTTCTGACGCCCAGGTGGTTCCCGACTTTGCTTCCTCGTGATCCTCTTAAACCCTGAGCTTCACGGGAAAGCAGTGTGTAGGACTGTAATCGGTACACCATAGCTGTTGTGCATCAGTATTAGCAGATGAATGGACAATCATAATAATGATAATGAGTTGTTTATCAAAGCGAAAGAATTGTTTGGACGGTCAAAAGTGGTTGGAATCTGGGCAAAAAAAATTTAAAACTTTTTGGAGAGACAGTGTTTGAATGTGTTTTTGATGGTGGAAATGGATTCAGCGACATCAAAAACATCTAAGACACCTAAAATTTTGAAGTTTAACAACTATAACTTAGATTTGGAAAAATCCTTGCCGGATTTTCTCTAAATATAACCGGAATTTCCATAACTTTCCGGGCAATTCCTCTGGCTCGTTAGACTACAGCTAATAATAATATATGCGGAATATAATATCGTTGGTGGACGATGGGTAAAATATTAAGCATTGTGGAGTGAGTTTAGGTTGATTGCTTTTTCATATGGTTTGTTGTATATCACATTATTCTCATGCTATAGATAAGATTTTTCATGTTGTTTATTGTGTATCACATTATTTTCATGTCATAGATAAGATGAAAAAGTTGTATAAAATATTATATATATGTAATAAGTTAATGATTAATTTACTATTTTTCCATCTTATTGATGAGAAGAACAATATGATAATTAATAACAAATAATAAACTAATTAAAATATAAACTATGATTAATATTTATCAAAATGATTATAAAAATAAACTTGATAAAAATATATACGACAGAGAAGATTAAAAAATTGTTTAGCATTTTGTCCATGGGGTCTTGGATAAAAGGTGATCGGGTGTTCTGTTAAGACACTCCTTGATGTGAAGTCACAAGTTCAAGGCACTTCTTGTTGTGAAGTTACAAGTTCAACTTCTGTTAAGACACTCCTTGATGTGAAGTTACCACTTCAACTCCTAGTTCCAATTGGGATGATATATTTGGACATGATGAAGATATAGTCCTGCCAAGCTTACAAAAAATTGTTTAGCATCTTGCATGCAATAAATTAATGATTGATTTACTAATTTTCGATCTTTTCCATGAGATAAAATTAAAAAGGTATAAATTAATCATTGACTTACATAAATATGTGTCAAAATGGTTATAAATATAAAACTTGAAAAATATATACATAATGTATAATACCTAATTTGCATGTTATAATTGATTTACTATTTTCCCTTTTTTTTATTGGATGAAATAATATGATAATCAAATATATATATATATATATATATATATATATATATATATATATATGGATTTAGAGGATGCTTAATATTTATCAAAATAAATTTAATAAAAATATACGCATATCAAACAGAAAACTCTTCTTTAAAAGTTATTTTTTATTAAAACATATATTTAAATTTATATACTAATGGCATTACATTTGCCTATTGACCCTGTTAGTTTAGCATTGCCTAATTATAATGGTTAATTTTGAAAAAAAATCAATATTATTAAAAAGAAATATTTTTCAAAAAGTTGATTAATCCATAACTTAAGGTAGCCTATCCACAATGCAATGATATTTGGATAATTGTCATGCATATTTTCTGTCATAATTTATGCATACATTTGCAATATTCATGCCATGATTTTTAGATATTTGTGCAGTGATTTTTTTATTGTTAAGCTTTGTAGAAAAACCACCCAGAATTAAATAATATATTTACCATTCATTACTCACCATAATTTTAACAATTCTTTGCATAAAAAATGGATCGGAATCAAATTATGTAAATAAATAAATATACTTATCAGGAGTTATTATCCACCATAATTTATGTGTTCCTCAAAATTTTAATAAATAGGAGTAAATATGTAAATGTGAAGATTCACTAATGGTTATTACCACCAAAACTTATAATTTTCCACTTCATATATCAATTTATTAGTATGTTCAAAGCAAGACTATATAAACTAATTTTTCTATTGGTCACTATTAATTTAGCATTGACCAATGCAATATTTTTTTTCAATATTATTGACAAAACTATTTTCAACATTTGATTGGACCATAGCTATCTTCTTGAGATAATTATTTATTTTATTTATTTGTTTCTTAAAATTTTTAGTATACTTCATAATAATGTTATTTCCACTACTTTTGTAAATGAATGTCACTACTCTCATCTTTCTTCTTTACCAAAATGTAACATTAACATTGTCACACAAATAAATATGAGAACAGGATGAAAGGCGCAACAATAAAGAGAACCACAACATGAGAGCTTCCCTTTCCCTTGTAAGGGTGTTTATAGAGATTGGCTTATAGAGATTTCTAATGATGAAACATAAACCATGATAGATCATAGGATGGTTTGAAGAAGTGAAGTTTTCATATAGAGATGAAGCTAACTAACTTGGAGAATTAATGTCACCTAAAGAAATTAAACACAAAGTTTGCATCTTTGGCAAAGAAATGTTCATTGCCATTATTAAAATACAATTTTCAAAGATACTTTAAAAGGTAATTTAAGAGACCATAATGAGGTTTTTTTTCTCTCAATTTTGGTTTCTCATCATGAGTCATAAAGTCTATAAATTCTAACAATAATAAATCTCCATTGTTAATCTAAACATTCTAAACCATGGTTGCAAGAAACTAGGATTTATTGAAGTAATACTTGTAGAATGTGGGGGACGGGAAGGGGAATAAGAGCTCAATAAGTTATAGATTTTAAAACATATTGCAAGTTCATACTCATCAATCCAAAGTCTCACCTACAAAAATGACCAAGAAATGAAGGTATCCATGCGATATATATAGAACATGAAAAATATCATCTCCCTTATATTAGGCTTTAGTATCATAATTAGATGTAATATGATCGAAAAACTCATTTGATCCACTCCCTTTCTCTCATCTACCTTCTTTCAGAGATTTGGAAAACAAAAATTAAACACTCAATAAATAGAAGTATATGCAAAAAGAGCTAGTTATCTATTTCAAATTTTGAACAAGGAATTATACATGCATATATAAGCTTTATAGAAATCAACGGATCTCTTAAAATTTGGATCTGAATTGGACACTCACCTATCTAGCCAAGAATTCTTACTACCATACTATACCAATTACTTGTGTACACTCTATTCTTACTACCAAACTCTATCAACTATCTACCAATCTTGAAATATCTTGAAAACACTATAACGATCTACTAAGTACTTTACTTTTTTTTCATTTCTAACATTCCCCCTTAATGGATAAATGAATTCTCCATGGTATCAAGCATATCTCTCTACATATTACAAGCTTTGTTTTTCCCAAGGACTTAGTGAGAATATCATTTATATTCTCATTTGAGTTATAATTCATCAAATCAATTTATTTTGATTGAATCTTTTCTCTTACAAAATAATGTTGAGTTTCAATGTGTTTTGATCCCACATGATAAATTAGATTATTTGTCAACTTCGATAAACTGTGATTGTCACATGCATATCTAGTGGTTGATTTTATATCATATGAATCACATGCCCAATTAGCATATGAATAACCTACAAACTCGAAATTCAAATGATTAGTGTATTCAATACCGAAATCATTAGTTCCTTTTGGGTACATCAAATGACTCTTTTGGAAACTTTCCAATGGCTCTCATTTGGCTTATCCATGAATTTATTATGTTGACTAAGTATATAGCATAAGATATTATTGTAGTTAATTTAAAATTCTCAGCAGTTATCTATCCAAAGTACCATTTACTTATTTGGTATCCTTATCAATGTGAAGCTTATCATTTTATTCTAATGGAGTACACACTAGCTTTTAGTCACTCCAATTAAATCTTTTGTAAGTTCCTATGCATATTTACTTTGACTAATCAAAGTTTTTCCATCTCCCCTCATACCTCAATGCCTAAGTAGTGATGCAGATTCCCCAGATCATTCATTTCAAATTCCCATAATATTTTTCTTTTGACTTCATCAATCAAACTTAGTACTTATTGTTATGATTAAATCATGAACATGCAATGAAATCAAAGAAACATTCCCATGTTCATATTTCTTTATGTAAAAAATTGGATCAATCTTACCTTCTACAAATCCTTGTGGGAAGAATAAATTATCAATTTTTGTATATCATGATATCAAATCTTGTTTGAGTCAATATAGTGATTTTTTTTAATTGCATACAAGATATTATTATCTCTTCTTTAAAAACCTTGTCGTTGAACTATTGGAAAATGGAAAGTGGTAGCTTATTTAATCTTATTTTCGTTAACCTTAATGATTTTCTTGTGAACTTTATTAGTCTTCTTTATGTTCTTTAGTTAGATCTCTTCATCAAACAAATATCAAGAATGAAACAGTAACAATAGAGGACACAAAAATTAGGCTCTTAGCTAGGGAAAAACCCCTCCAAGGGGAAAACCCAGAAAACTCTTCTCTTCTTAGAATCTGCTTCAAATGAGATACAAAGGCCCAACCATAGACCAAGTCCGTACCAATTCAACCCTTCCAACAATTCGTTCCTTGAACCTACACCAACTAGCTACAACTTCGACCTGTCAACCTCAACCCTGCAATTTGCATAGCTACTTTGACCCTTTAGTCTATTACCTCAATTTTTCACCTTAGGCCTATTATGCTTCCAATTATATACATGTGGCCCGTTCTGCACCTATTTTTGTACCTTTGTCCTGTTCCACACTCGTTTTTGTACCTTTGTCATGTTCTGCACCCAGTTATGTACCTTCAATCTATTTCGCACCTATTTTTGTACCTTCGGTCTGTTCCGCACCTGGTTATGTACCTTCGACAGAAATTTCAGATGTGATGATCGAATTTCTCTTGGTTGAATGAGGTCAAATGGCTCCTATATATAGCCTTATCAAGTGTTGAAAGGTATAACTAGGTTCGGTCTTCATAATGACATGTAATTATGATTTTAAGTAATGAGATGTAAAGAAGAAAAATAAAATTATTGTATTGCTCGCTTCATGGGTTTCATGAGAAAGAGATTATGTTTTTGAGTCAAGACTCCCATTGAGATTATTTAGGATTTATTTGTCATCTAATGATAAAATGATAGATTCATTGTCATGTAATGAACTCATGTTACACTTTGTATAGAGTCAAACTTGTTTATGTAAAGTATCCTCCAAGAACTTGTCACTTATCCTCTTCAAGTCGGCCTACAACGATGGAAGAATTTGCTAGAAGAAGTCAACCTAACCTCTAGTGATCATGTCAGCCTAAAGGACATGTGTTGAGGTGTGTATATAGCCACACTCAGCCTCACTTAGAGGCAAGTAACTCATCAATCATTCAATGAATAAGTGCGAAGAAGAAGGCTACTAAACAGAAGTGTGATGAAGTGATAAGCAAAGTTTCTTCTGGGGCAACAAAGAAGGATTCTTTTAGGAAGTAGAGAGGGTTTCTTCTGGGGCAACGAAGAAATTTTCTTTTGAGTCAGCGAAGTAAATTTTCTTATGAGATAGCGAAGGAAGCATTCTTCTAAGGCAAGAAACAGAGGATTCTTCAGGGGTAATTTTTATGGGAAATCGAAATAGAGATCTAGAGACCGATATTCTCTAGAGGAAGCTAGTAATATCATAGAGACTAAGTTTCTCTAAAGGAAGTCTGGAAAAAGAAATATGAATGATAGAGACCGAGTTTCTCTAGAAGGAGCCGAGGAGAGCAGTTCAAGATCAAGAAGAAAGTCGAGAAAGGGAAGAGGCAGAGCATCAAGGTTAGTGACAAGGTTCTTGGGAGGATACTAGAGTCAAGGGTCTTTTTCATGGTCATGGTACTCATCAATTGAAGATCTAGAAGAAGAATTTTGATCAGGTTTTCCTTTCAAGGGATGAGAGGTTTTGGCCCTAGTTGACAAGCCTACATACTGTGTCACTTGTCTTTTATTGTGCATATTGGTAATTGTCTTGATGAAAAGAACACAATAATAACATAACAAAGAAAAGACTATAAGCTAAGAAGTAAAAGTATATCACAAGAAATTATCAAGCAGAGAAATATTTTAACTATTCATGCCCTAGATTTCTCAACATGGTATCACAGCTAAGGTGTTAAAGTCAAAGGAAGGGCATCTAATCAAAGAGACACTCAAGGATCAAATTTCAAAAAAGGAATCTAAGAAAGTCGAAGGTTATCAAAGCAAGAAATCAAGAATATCTACCAAAACCCTAGATCGAAGAAATATACTTTAGAAAGAGTCTTGAAATTATCTTCAAGAAGGAAGCAGGAAGAAAGACTGAAACCCTAGAAGAACTTCAGAGATCATCACGCATGCATCACCAAAGAAGTGGAATCTCTCCAAATCTAAGGAAGGTTAGATCGAAATGAAATCTTCTCTCTATTGAAGCAAGGATCTCATTTGGAAAAAGATCATCCTAAAGAAGGCAATCTTCCCTCACTGAAGTAAGAACCTTGTTAAAGGAATCATCTGAAGCAACAAGTTCGTCATCAAGTTGAAGATTTTATCTTCACAAGTGCCTTTTTATTATAATCTAATCTAGTAAAAACGACTTCATGTTTCAAGGAGAACCATAAGTTGGTTGGGATATCAAACTTCCTTGCATGGAAAAGAAGGATAGACATTTTCCTCGAAGTAAATGAAGTCATTCATCGTGTCCATGGAAAGGTCTCCAATCCATCCGAAGAACATGCATTATCTGAATGCATGGAAAGGACTCTCAAGACTCAAATTTCTTAAAGAACCTATTAAAGATCCTCTCATTCCCTATGTGGTCGAGTTGTAGACATCTAAAGAAATATATGATAAGTTGATATAACGTTTTCTGTGAAAGCACGATAGAAAATACCATATCACTCAAATCTGATCTATGTAAATTGAAGGTGTCAAAGGATGAAGGGATATCGTCATGCCTTTCAAAAGAATCTCAAATAAAAGATCAATTGCAAGATCTAGGAGAGATGGTATCTGATAAGGAAATGATCTCCATTATTCTAAATGTATTGACTGATGAACAAGGTAACCTCATAGCTACTAAGCAAGAGGAAGCTATCCCATTCACCAAATTATGGTCTCTCTATAAGGAAGAAGAAGACAAGTTAAAGAATGAAAGTAACAAAAGATCAAATAAATCAGTGACAAAAAGAAAAGGGAAATTTGGAAAGTTTGGTCCTCCAAAGAAAAATAAAAACATAGCTAAGGAAAGATGTTATGGTTGTCAGGAACTTGGGCACTATATAAGAGATTGTCCTAAATGTAAGAGGGACAGGGAAGAAGCCCATATTACTGAGGAAGTGAAAGAACTTGAGACAAAGAAGCTTAAGAAGGAAGAAATAAAATATCTCCACTATGACTGAGATGATCTTCTTCAATAGAAGGTACTTTTCACTTGTAATTTATAGATAGGAAACAATGTAAATAAAATAGGATGTGTCAGATTGGAAAATAGAATCATGGTAGAAGCATTAGAAGTAAGAGCTCTTGACATGGGAAGCAGAAAGGATGTCTGGAATAAATTATATTAATTACAAAGAATGGGAGCTCTTGGAAACCTCATTGAAACCTAAAGTGATACTTATAGAAAGAAGTAAAGGTCATCATCGACTGGGATCATCATACAATAGTCAATAAGGAAACTTATTTCGAGTGAGGATATAAAAGATCCTCAAGTTTCTCTAATGGAATCCTCATCAAAGGATTCACCGATCTAGAAAGGAAACAAGTGTTTCATCAGGAATTCCAATTCATGGTATTCAAGGAATGATGGTATGATGACATAACAATAAATCAGGTCTAAAGGATAAATTTCTTTCGTTCAAATGAAGCTACTACAGGATGTCTGGATGATTGAAAGGAAAGATGAGGTATGTATGCTTAGATATATTATTATGAAATTCATGCCATATAGTTGTAAATAATATGGATCATTATTTCCATCTTGGGAAGTATGATCAAAAGAAGAAAGGATCTCCTCCTCTAAAAGATTGAAAAAAAGCATAAGTCACACTAGATGAAATCAACAAAATTGTTCTCATATGAATCATGAGGAAGCTTACTACAATTAAGGAACTCTAATTAGAAGCTCCTGGGAATGAAGTGTGTAAAAGGAAAGGAAGAGATCGTAAAATATGCAACAAAGGTAGAAGAAATTCAACATCCGAAGTCCAAGAAGACTTGACTAGAATATCTCCCAAAAAGATATGAAGACTCTAATGGAAGTCGGAAAAAGATGGAGACTATTGACAATGAATATATTTAGGAGATGTGTCAATCTGCATGAAGGATGTTGTTGGTACCATCCTATGACCTCCTGTTTCCTCCTAAAACATATCATTTTCCTACTTCTTTCCATCATATATCTCTTAGATCCCTTGAAAATTGATTAGTTAATAGTCCTATAGTTATTAAAATGCATTGAAATTGATTTAGGAGTTTTATGTTAAAGAATTAGGGATTTTTGGTAAAATGGCTACAGGAAGTTCCAACATCCTGTAATTGGTTCATTGTTTGACATGTGGCATGATAGCTGGGCTAGAACAAAGGGTAGGGATGAAAAGTAGAATGTCCAAGCATGGACGAATACCTATCCTACAGGCTACAGCAGAATTGACCCTCCTACATGCGCGGTCAACAGTGGTCAAAGTATAGCATGTTGGCGACAAAGGCAGCAATAGCAAAGCATTCTAAATTGATTTAGTTTTGTTCCTTTTTGAAATCAGTTTAGGATAGAAACATTTTAAAAATCTCGACATGATAAAAGCGGCAACAGCCATATCATGAATGTACATTCGTTTTCGAAATGTAAGGGTTGTAAAAACATATGTAAATACAGTCCTGTGTAATCAGTATTGGTAATCATTGTATCATTTGAAACAGAGTTTGAACTTAATATCAAGAACACAGTTACAGTTACGATCTTTGTCTTGTTACGTTGATTTGATAATCGGTTGAACACAGTCCAGTATACCTTTGGAACGCGCACGGGCCCTGTGTTAAACTGGTATACTGTTGTTTCCTTTTCATTTGCAACTTAGGGTATTACATGACATGCACAGTAATTAGAATTGGTTGTTGATTTTAATCAAATGCGTATGGTTTATGTTTATGAGATCGCTTGAACAGTTCATCACCGGGATCGTGAATCGTATCCTGTAAGGGATTCGATCCTCTGTTGTCCTCTAAAGCAATGTTATGAACTCTGCTTTCATTTCAAAGTATGTTTATAATTTCCAGATGTCTTTAGCTTGCATGAATATTAGAGAATGCTAAGTATTTGTTAAACAGGGGTTTCGTATATGGTGTCTCTGTAAGGAGATTGAAATCTGGGTTTGAAGTGATACACAGTGTTTTAATTTGATAAATGAATTGAGTGACAGTGTGGTAATTAGGTAGATTAACTGAGTGACCTAGGTGTTTGGGTGATAGGTAACATACCTCAGTCTTCCGTAAAGAAGTCCTGTGACCTACCATCATAACTACTTAGCTAATAATCCTTTATGTCTATATACTTTAGACGCATGCCTCTAAGTCTACGCATCCTGGTCGATAATAAATATAGCCTAGTCTAGTCCTGGTGGTGAGTGGTCACTACTTTCAATATCCATTGGTATAGGTGCATTGGATTCAAGCCGGTCTTCTTGTAACTGGGCTTTCGGTGCTCTCCTTGTTCTTCTTGAATAAGTGGTGAAAATTTTATCTTGCTCTACCTTCTGAGCATCTTCTTTTCTCATTTTCCTAGTCCTTATGCTGCTCATAGGTGGAGGTACCTTGCTGGCTTTGGATACTGGGATCTCTTCATCGATATCCTTCATGAAACCTGAGTTCTCCTGCAGTTCTTCTTTTTCTTCCTCATCTTTAATTTGATTAGCAGCTAAGAACTCCTTCCATGGTTTCCCTCTTCTCTGCAATTCATGCTCAATAAGAATTTTAATTAAGCCAAAGTGATATAGGCTCTTGTCCTCATTTCCCTTCTGCTTTTGGATGGTCTTCGACATCTTGGTTAAGATTTGTAATAAAAAATATGGTAGGCTGATAACACATTGCCTTTTCAAGTGTAGCAGTAACTTAATATGGTATAGATAGACAATACTATAACGGCCTTCGCAGGTTATGAATTTTTGGAGAATATAGACCATCTCATCCCAGGGATGCATCAACCAACTTCTTGGAACACCTTTCTTCCAATTAACTGATGAGACTTTGGATCTAGACTAGGCTATATTTATTATCGACCAGGATGCGTAGACTTAGAGGCATGTGTCTAAAGTATATAGACATAAAGGATTATTAGCTAAGTGGTTATGATGGTAGGTCACAGGACTTCTTTACGGAAGACTGAGGTATGTTACCTATCACCCAAACACCTAGGTCACTCAGTTAATCTACCTAATTACCACATTGTCACTCAATTCATTTATCAAATTAAAACACTGTGTATCACTTCAAACCCAGATTTCAATCTCCTTATAGAGACACCATGCACGAAACCCCTGTTTAACAAATACTCAGCATTCACTAATATTCATGCAAGCTAAAGACATCTGGAAATTATAAACATACTTTGAAATGAAAACAGAGTTCATAACATTGGTTTAGAGGACAACAGAGGATCGAATCCCTTACAGGATACGATTCACGATCCCGGTGATGAACTGTTCAAGCGATCTCATAAACATAAACCATACGCATTCGATTAAAATCAACAACCAATTCTAATTACTGTGCATGTCATGTAATACCCTAAGTTGCAAATGAAAAGGAAATAACAGTATACCAGTTTAACGCAGGGCCCGTCCGCGTTCCAAAGGTATACTGGACTGTGTTCAACCAATTATCAAATCAACGCAACAAGACAAAGATCGTAATTGTAACTGTGTTCTTGATATTAAGTTCAAACTCTGTTTCAAATGATACAACGATTACCAATACTGATTACACAGGACTGTATTTACATATGTTTTTACAACCCTTACATTTCGAAAACGAATGTACATTCATGATATGGCTGTTTCCGCTTTTATCATGTCGAGATTTTTAAAATGTTTCTATCCTAAACTGATTTCAAAAAGGAACAAAACTAAATCAATTTAGAATGCTTTGCTGTTGCTGCCTTTGTCGCCAACATGCTATACTTTGACCACTGTTGACCGCGCATGTAGGAGGGTCGATTCGGCTGTAGGATAGGTATTCGTCCATGCTTGGACATTCTACTTTTCATCCCTACCCTTCGTTCTAGCCCAGCTATCATGCCACATGTCAAACAATGAACCAATTACAGGATGTTGGAACTTCCTGTAGCCATTTTACCAAAAATCCCTAATTCTTTAACATAAAACTCCTAAATCAATTTCAATGCATTTTAATAACTATAAGACTATTAACTAATCAATTTTCAAGGGATCTAAGAGATATATGATGGAAAGAAGTAGGTAAATGATATGTTTTAGGAGGAAACCGGAGGTCATAGGATGGTACCAACATCTCTCCCCGACTTAATGAATTAGCATGTCCTCATGCTAACCCCGAAGTGCTTCCCTTGAACTCTGTCCCTGCATGGATCTCTGCTGCCTTTAGCAATGTGTCCACATTCTTTTTCACCTGGGCAACTTTCTGACCATTGAGCTCCTGCTTTAATCTTTTATATTTTTCTTTGAGGGTCTTCTTCTGGTTGTACCACTTGGTGGCCCATTTACAAATATCCGTTTGCTCAGCCTCAAGTTCACTGATTCGCTCCCTTAACTTTTCATTCTTTTGTTGAGTCTCTTTACTCTGCGCTCGGAGCATCTCATTTTCTTTCTTGATAACCTTTCTTGATAGCCTAGTTTACTTTGCGCTCTGACCTCGGTTGGTGTACGGCAAAGAGGTAATGCTTCCTATTGAGTTTCAAATACATACTTTTAAACTGGCTGCAGATTTGCAAATTGACTTGGACCAAGCACAACAAGAAAGAATTCAGCAGTTAAACCAGCTGGATGAAATGAGGCAGCAAGCAGAGGAAACCACAATCCTCATGCAAAAACAAAGGAAGCAGTGGCATGATGCACATATCAAGAAGAAGCAGTTCAAGGAAGGTGACTGGGCTTTACTTTTTGATTCTAAATTCAGAGATCATAAAGCCAAGTTTACCACCCATTGGATGGGCCCATACCAAATTATTCAGGCTTACAACAATGGTTCAGTCAAGCTCAAAACTATTGATGGAGAAGGTCATTCCTTTACTGTCAATGGTCATCGCCTGAAACTATACACCAAGCCCATCAGCAAGCAAGATTTTCTCCAAACAGTATCTCAACAAAGAGAGGGTGAGATACTGCAGCCCTCAGCTGCAGTATCCCTGCCTTAGTTCATTTCCTTTCAATTTAGAAATTCAAAAAGAAAATTAAAAAAAAAAACAAACAAACAAACAAAATAACTAAAAAAAAAAATAATAAAAAAATATATATAATAACAATGGGTTAGATGTGAAAACCAGCCTCTGGCACACTCTAACCCCGAATTCTTACTTGAAAACCAATTCGTTGGCGGGTAAGAATTCTCTTTCTTTTGTTCACTGTTTGATTTATCAACTGAATCATGACTTGAGGACAAGTCAAAACTTTAGTCGGGGAGAGAAGCATCAGCATTTTGTTCTCTTATCTCTCCATTGTAAATTCTTAAAGATTTCTTATTTCATCTCCTCACTGTACATCTTCAAAGCAGTTTGCTCCAACATTCCAGATTTCAATAAATAAGTTGTTTTGTCATTGTTTTATCTCAGAGGGACCTGGTTATAAACATTATGCAGGGGGACCTGTTCTGTCCAGAAGACCATGCTACCAACACCAGCAGTAATGGGACCTGTTTAAGACACATAGAAGGGACCTGTTAAGAGATTGATACTTCAGGGCTACTTCAACAAAGTTTCATCAAGTTTCTACAAGGATTCACAGGTTGCTGGGCACCAAGACTCCATCAAATACCCAAGCTCAATGAACCTGTATACATATAAGGAGCTGCATGAACATCTTCAAGATTTTAGAGGGACCTGTTGCATTCGAATCTATTCAGGGGACCTGTGATGAACAACAAAGAATAGTCAGCAATGCCAATGCCAATGCCAATCCTACGTAGCATGTCAATGCAACAATAACCAACAAAAGTGTAATATGTTCCTTATTCCTAACATTTAATTTCTTAGATTAATTTTTAATGTTAATTTTAATGACTGTGACTGTTATGATCGATTTCAAGGGCACTACATTTTCCATCATCCCTTATCTCACTGTTAATTCTTATCATCTGTCATAACCCAACCTATTTCCCCTTTTCATATCAACCTTGTTATGCCAATCGCACCCTAGAGTCATACCAACATCTTCCATTTGGCCGAATACCAATAGAAACAGGACACGTGGTGGATTGTGCTTTTAAAAAAAAAAAAAGGGGGGAAGGAAACAAATGTTAAAGCGGGCCTATTCATTGTATTCCACACGGCCGAATTATGATTCCACCACCCGACGTAGCCAAATGATTCAGAGGAATCCCTGAAATCATACCCCAGTATTGCATATACGCTTCCAGCACTCCTATGATGACATCTATATAAGCGGTACAGCCATTCCTCTGTTCCAAAGGATGAATACGCTATGAAGTAAGTATAGTGGTTATTTCACCATCATTCTTAGTTATTTCACACCAGCATTTGACTCCCGTGACTTCCACAGTAAGGATTGAAAGCAGTGAGCGCCACGAGAAGGAAATATAACCATTCGGTTTCAACAAGGATTGAAAGTAGTGAGCGCCACGAGAAGGAAATATAACCATTCGGTTTCGACAAGGATTGAAAGCAGTGAGCGCCACGAGAGGGAAATATAACCATTCAGTTTCGACTCCCACCAAAGTCACAAGACAGTCGACCGACCGAGCATCATACTGGGTATTAAGGGAGCGACACCACCAGGTAATAAATTGAAGTTTCTTTGTTGAAATTGCTAGAGCACGACCCTCTGCCAAAATGACCAATAGTGTCGAGCCGAGCATGTTCGACAGTTCTCAATATCATGAAGATTGCATTTCAATTCTCAGAGAGATACAGTGGTTGCCATTTTTAGAGAAATTTCATGGAAGTAATGAAGAGGTTACCAAACAATTCGCCTTCACATTCAATGGAGAAAAAGCCCTGATAGGTAACTTCTCATTCAGGGTTTCAGAGGACACTATAGCCCAGTCAATAGGGATTAGCCCAGAAGGGGAGAAGTACTTTAAAACAAAGCAATTTAAAGAGAAATTGTGGACTCAGTTTATGTCTAGATCCAGAGTCTCATCAGTTAATTGGAAGAAAGGTGTTCCAAGAAGTTGGTTGAT
The DNA here is from genome assembly GCA_031772625.1 of Pinus tabuliformis. Taxonomy (NCBI): domain Eukaryota; kingdom Viridiplantae; phylum Streptophyta; class Pinopsida; order Pinales; family Pinaceae; genus Pinus; species Pinus tabuliformis. Next base: position 1,300,105,539 of record CM062804.1, read on the forward strand.
GCATCCATGGGATGAGATGGTCTATATTCTCCAAAAATTTGTAACCTGCGAAGGTCGTTATAGTATTGTCTATCTATACCATATTAAGTTACTGCTACACTTGAAAAGGCAATGTGTTATCAGCCTACCATATTTTCTATTACAAAGCTTAACCAAGATGTCGAAGACCATCCAAAAGCAGAAGGGAAATGAGGACAAGAGCCTATATCACTTTGGCTTAATTAAAATTCTTATTAAGCATGAATTGCAGAGAAGAGGGAAACTGTGGAAGGATTTCTTAGCTGCTAATCAAATTAAAGATGAGGAAGACAAAGAAGAACTGCAGGAGAACTCAGGTTTCATGAAGGATATCGATGAAGAGATCCCAGTATCCAAAGCCAACAAGGTACCTCCACCTATGAGCAGCATAAGGACTAGGAAAATGAGAAAAGAAGATGCTCAGAAGGTAGAGCAAGATAAAATTTTCACCACTTATTCAAGAAGAACAAGGAGAGCACTGAAAGCCCAGTTACAAGAAGACCAGCTTGAATCCAATGCACCTATACCAATGGATATTGAAAGTAGTGACCACTCACCACCAGGACCAGGAGCTGATATAGAAGTTGAAAGCCATAACAGGCAAGAAAAAGGTTCACCACCTCCCATTAAGAAACAAAAGAAATTGGAGAAACAAATTGAGAAATTGAAGGAAGAACTCATGGAGGCTAATATGTTAGAAAAGGTTATCAAGAAAGAAAATGAGATGCTCCGAGCGCAGAGTAAAGAGACTCAGCAGAAGAATGAAAAGTTAAGGGAGTGAATCAGTGAACTTGAGGATGAGCAAACGGATATTTGTAAATGGGCCACCAAGTGGTACAACCAGAAGAAGACCCTCAAAGAAAAATATAAAAGATTAAAGCAGGAGCTCAATGGTCAGAAAGATGCCCAGGTGAAAAAGAATGTGGACACATTGTTAAAGGCAGCAGAGGTCCAGGCAGGGACAGAGTTCAAGGGAAGCACTTCGGGGTTAGCATGAGGACATGCTAATTCATTAAGTCGGGGAGAGATGTTGGTACCATCCTATGACCTCCTGTTTCCTCCTAAAACATATCATTTACCTACTTCTTTCCATCATATATCTCTTAGATCCCTTGAAAATTGATTAGTTAATAGTCCTATAGTTATTAAAATGCATTGAAATTGATTTAGGAGTTTTATGTTAAAGAATTAGGGATTTTTGGTAAAATGGCTACAGGAAGTTCCAACATCCTGTAATTGGTTCATTGTTTGACATGTGGCATGACAGCTGGGCTAGAACGAAGGGTAGGGATGAAAAGTAGAATGTCCAAGCATGGACGAATACCTATCCTACAGCAGAATTGACCCTCCTACATGTGCGGTCAACAGTGGTCAAAGTATAGCATGTTGGCGAGAAAGGCAGCAACAACAAAGCATTCTAAATTGATTTAGTTTTGTTCCTTTTTCAAATTAGTTTAGGATAAAAACATTTTAAAAATATCGACATGATAAAAGCGGCAACAGCCATATCATGAATGTACATTCGTTTTCGAAATGTAAGGGTTGGAAAAACATATGTAAATACAGTCCTGTGTAAGTATTGGTAATCGTTGTATCATTTGAAACAGAGTTTGAACTTAATATCAAGAGCACAGTTACAGTTACGATCTTTGTCTTGTTGCATTGATTTGATAATCGGTTGAACACAGTCCAGTATACCTCTGAAACGCGGACGGGCCCTGCGTTAAACTGGTATACTGTTATTTCCTTTTCATTTGCAACTTAGGGTATTACATGACATGCACAGTAATTAGAATTGGTTGTTGATTTTAATCGAATGCGTATGGTTTATGTTTATGAGATCGCTTGAACAGTTCATCACCGGGATCGTGAATCTTGTAAGGGATTTGATCCTCTGTTGTCCTCTAAAGCAATGTTATGAACTCTGCTTTCATTTCATAGTATGTTTATAATTTCCAGATGTCTTTAGCTTGCATGAATATTAGTGAATGCTGAGTATTTGTTAAATAGGGGTTTCGTGTATGGTGTCTTTGTAAGGAGATTGAAATCTGGGTTTGAAGTGATACACAGTGTTTTAATTTGATAAATGAATTGAGTGACAGTGTGGTAATTAGGTAGATTAACTGAGTGACCTAGGTGTTTGGGTGATAGGTAACATACCTCAGTCTTCCGTAAAGAAGTCCTGTGACCTACCATCATAACCACTTAGCTAATAATTCCTTTATGTCTATATACTTTAGACGCATGCCTCTAAGTCTACGCATCCTGGTCGATAATAAATATAGCCTAGTCTAGCACCCTAGATAGGACACTACAGATGTTGATACCTATAGGAAGATGTCACGAAGAAAGACCATCACAAAGGAAATTTTGATTTAAGTGTTCATTTCTTATTTTTGAACTAATATCTGGATGGGCTTATAAAGGACTCCCAAAGGGAAATATGTGGATGACTTCCAAGAGGACCATATAGAAGGATGTAAGATCCTTTTGGAAAATATGGCATGAAATAAATCAGAATAAGATGAAGCAAAGCCAGATGGAAAAACTGATGGATCACTTTCTGATGAAATGAGGACATGATTAACTCATGGATGAAAGTGATGGATGGTCTGTGCCCTATGAAGAAGTCCCTGAAAGATGAAGACTCTGTGACAAAGAATAAATTCATGACATTGAAGGAAGGAACTCTTCAAGCAGTTGGTTGTTCCATGATCTTCACATGAGGAGTTGTTGTAGGTCCCTAGTTAAGAGGGATCCTAAAAAGCAGTTTCTTACTTGGAAGAAACTTTGAAAATTCCTAAGCCAAGAGGGAGCTTAGGTACATTCCTTTTGTAGGAATTGTTATCACTTTGTAATTTGATAAGGTTGGGAAATAATTGCAGAGGTAACCACAAAACCACTTTGGAGTTCGGAATCTAGCCATTCCAACCCCAGAGAGGGATCTTTCTGTATAATTTAACTATGTTCTTCTGAGTAATATTAGGCTAGCTATTAGGTTCAAGTTTTTGATTTTAGAATTGATTTGGGCTGAAACAAGGAAGATAAGTCATTGGGCAATGGATTCACAGGTTGATTTCAATCAAAACAGGTTCTAAAGGCAACCCTACAGGGCAAGGTAGGCACCTTTGCGGGATTCTTAAAGTTAAGATGGTTTTGAAGAAAAGGTGAGGGTACCAAACTATACTAGGTCAATTAAGAATCCTGAAATTAATCATCAAGTTGAAAACATTTAGATCATCCTAAGCCAAAAGCATAGTGTATTTTTCAACAAATTATGTTCGTTTACTTCTTAAGATTATCAAGAAATTTATGAAAAACATTGAAAACCAAAAGAAAAAGACAAAGATACACTTCACCAACACAAGTGACACGAGAATCCTGTAATTTTTGAAACTGCATTACTAAAATTTGATTAAATAAAGCTGAGGTAGCTTATTTACATCAATGGGTTTTCTTTCTCCACAGTTCCAACCCATAATACTTCAAAGTTTGAAGTATTAATAGGTGAATACTTTTAAAATATCTTGAGAAAATAAAAGATCTAATAACTAATTACATTTGTTTCTCATCATTACATAAAATAGGAATTCGAATTTATCACTAAGTGACCAAATTCCTCCTTTAGAAAGTCAAAAGACCAAGTTCAATGCACCTAGAAACCAATTGCAGAAAAACAGGGGTTGCATTTAGTGAATGTAAACTGATTTGAAACAACTTGATAGATGTTATTCAATGTTGATCCATCCTTCTAGTTCATCTTATAATCAGTCTTCATCTTTCAACTACTTCAGATCTGATCAAATCTTTCCCAAAATTTGAAATCTTGCCCAAAAATAGGCTGACTGTCATGTGAATTTTCCCTGTAAAACTGTAAAATTGGGTCTCCAAGTTACCTTCATAACTTTCAACCTATATGACCTGTGTGAAAAGTGAAATAGGTTATTGTATATGAATATATTTATAAGATAAACCTCCTTCAATTTGTCAAAATTCCCCTTCATTTGTTCATAATATGTTCTACAAAACGATGACTAAAACAGGGTTTTGCACAGTCAGAAAAATAGCCTGAAATGATGAGAGTGGATCTCCCAATCCCTGATACCTTTGTGAAAATTGAGATAGGTTTTTTATCTTAGTCTCTTAGGAGAAACAACCTCCTCCAGTTTCCAAATTTTCATCCTTTTTTTTCCACAAAACAGATTTCAAAAGGATGACTAAACAAAAAAAACTCTGAAAGTTTACATAGTCACAGTACATTTGGGTGCCAAAATTTGGTGTTTTAAGGGGCCTGCTCATCTTTTTTGTAGATGAAAGGATTAATTTCGGTATGGTACATGTTGATGAAGATCTGAAACTATTTCTCCAACTAATACCCTTTCTCAAAACATCCTTTTAGACTTTGTGCAGTCAAAGGGTAGTCATGGTCATTTTTTCTTGTAAAACTGTAAAAATGGGTCTCCAAGTTACCCTCATAACTTTCAAAATGTATGACCTGTGTAAAATGTGAAGGAGGTTATTGTATATGAAGAAGTTTTTGAAATAAACCTCCCTCCATTTCCATAAATTTTACTCCGGTTCTTCATAATATTCTCTCGAAAAATATGGCTAATACAGGGCATTGCGCAGTCATAACAATAGGTTTTGAAGATGTGAATGGATCTCTCACTCTGTAATACTTGTGTAAAATCTGAAGTAGGTTATTTTATTTTAGCATATTAGAAACAAAAACCTCCTCCAGTTTCCAAATATTGATCTTTGGTTGATCATAAAACAATTTTCAAAAGTATGACTAAAACAGGAGATACTTTGTCTTTGCCGCTAGTCATTGCGCAGTCATTTCAAAAAAAATTAATGCTTTTCATACTTGGAGGTTGATCTGGGAAAAACTAAGACATGGGTTTTGTATAGTCGGAGTTTTAGATGGTGAGGTGTTGAAGGCACCATATAAATTCTTGCCGAGGTGATGCCGAGATGAGGGGGAAACTTTACGTAGTCACTTTATGCAATCAGCCACGATGAGAGCTTGAAATTGTGAAATCGCCCTCCTTTCTTTGCTGTGATGGCACTGCTCACTTTCTCCTTGGGAAATGAGGGATATGGAGTGAAATAGGGAAATTAAATGATGGGAAAAAGTATTTAGAGGAGTGATTTATGGACAATGATGAGGGAGATGGAATGAGTGGATGGGATGAGTGAAGTGAAAGGGGAGGGAAATCTGTGATGAGGGGATAGTATAGGTGATTAGGTGTCTCTTTGATGTAGGAGCATTCATCCCAATAATGTCATTGTATTTTAGTAGACATAGGGGTAATGTTTTTTCAAGGGAGTTGGTTTCCTAAGTGGGAATTAATGTAAATATTTAGGCTTTTGAGTGATTTTAATGAGAATAGGATATAATTGAATATTGTGAGGCATATTTGTAAATTTTCTCAAATGTAGGAGAACATGAGGGATTTAGGATAATTGTGAGATGAGAGGATTTGAGAATTAATTGTAAAACTCAGATTAGGAGTTAGTTCATGATTTTATGGATTAGAGAGGATCCTTAGGGATGAGGAAGAGATTTTAGGATTTTTGTTGAGGAATCTATGGATCTAAACCATGAATTTGTTTTAGAATCCCTTTGTATAAATGTAAGCCTAAAAGGAAAAGTCAGAGGTTAGAAAGTTAGACAAGTTAGAGATAGGTTAGATATTTGGAGTGACTATAAGCGTACGGGCAGAGTTGGAATAGAGGTCACTTATATTAGAAGATCAGGCCAGAGAGAGAGTGTCTCAATATGTAATCATTTGTTTATATTTATATACAGAGAATTTGATCCTGAGTGTAAGGTGTGATTCAAATATTGAATTATGTAATCAGAGATTTGCATAATTTATGTATGCAGGCATATTCGAAGCAAAGCATAGATGAGAAGAATGAGATAGAGGTTCGTAATGGATCTTTGAATCCATTCGAGGGATCAAATAAAGTCCAAGAGGACAGTGATCAAAGGAACATGTGGAGTTAAGCTCAGGAGAGAGTGCGCGGCATAATAGCAGAAGGACGGGAAACTTTGAAGAACCCCGAAACCACAGAAAACATTGAAAATGGCAGAAAATACCCAAGTAAAGAAGAAGAGTGATGAAATGAAGTATCAGTGCATAGTAGCCATTGGATCTTTATGATCAACGACCAAGTTTAAGTTGCATCGGCGGGAATCCTGTGGAGATATTGGAATCGGTCCTTGGACAGTTGCAATGAGTGACTGCCGATGGATCGTGGACTGTTGGATCAGAACCAGATCGACGGTCATGATTTAATCGCAAATCTGATATCGGAGAGGTCAAATGGATGGCGGTAATGGATGTTGCGATAGCAATGTGCGATGGGTTGATATGCCGATAGCGATAAAGCGCCAATCGGCGATCAGAGGTATCAGCGATCGGGGTTTTGGAGATCGGAGTGCAGCACTGTGGAAAGGTGATATGGTGGACACGATATCGTTATAGGCATAGTTGTATATGTTTTGAAATCCAATATTGCGTTAATCGCATATCGGATGCGATAGAGGCCTATGTAATATGACCGCGGAGGAGCGCAATTAGTGATAAAGGTGTATCTCGATAACTGTGTTGAGGCCATATAAAAGGCGGAAAAGATATGTTTATTCGTATTTCCTTTGTAAATGGTTTACAATGGATTAAGCTTAGATATATGAGGTTTATATATAAGTCCAACGTTACCAAAGGATATAAGGGGTTTGTGTGTTAACTTCTATATGTAACCAAAGCATAAAGAGGGGAAAGGTTATATATATGCGGTTAAGGGTTAGCGAAGATTTATAAGGGTGAATAAGTCCTGATATTAACATTAATGAAGGTTAAGGGTTTATTAAAGTCCCCATAATGGAATATTGTATAAGGGTTGGACTATGATTGAGTGTTGATAAAGAATTCAACATAAGAGTTTAATAAAAGGGCCTAAACCATTGATGGTTGAAGATTTTGACTGGATAGTGAGTTAAAATTCCTGGGGCAAATGTGATTATGCATTTGATATGCATACTGTGGGTGTAAGCGGGGGTAACCCTACATCATTTGGTATCAGAGCAGAATTGTAATTGAAACAATTGGTGTTAAACAGAACAAAGAAATTCTATGTGAAAGAATTAAAACAAAGCTATGTGTAAAGATGTTTATGTAGGTAGAGGGGATCATATTCTAATCTGACAAATAGTAAACACACAGAGGTGATGTGTAGCAGAACTTGCAAATGCAAGGAACAGAGGACAATCCTTTTAAAGTACAGGAAATGGTAGAACAAGATCATGCAAAGATCTTGAAGGTGAGGTGATATGTTTTGTTCTGATTTGAATATTGAAGAATATGTGGTTTTTATATGGTTGCATAGGTAGCAGCATAAGGAGGTGAGAAAGTTGCAGCAATAGCCTAAGAGCAAGGAGTGCTCGATTGGTTCCAAAGGAAAGAACCAGAGAGATGCTAAAAGAATGAGCTCACAGGAGAGAAGATTAGTGAGGCATATGTAGCAAGGAGGAGACTTGTTACTGCAGAGGTATTGTTGTAGATCACAAAGGTAATTCCACAAAGGATGTGGGTAGAATTGCCAAGGTAATGAAGGAAGCTGGTAAGACTTTCTAAACGAAAGAAGAAGTGGTCAGAACCAAGTATTTCATGGTGATTGAAATACAAGAGGACAGTTGTGTTCTTGAGAAGGTGCAAATGAGTTAAAGCCTAGAAGGAGAAGAGAAGAGTGCTCAAAGGAGGTTCCAGAGATAGAGAACCAAGTGCTTGCCAAAAGATCGAGTACAGAGGAGAGATTGGTGAGGTAAGTGGCAGCAGTGAGGACTTATTGTTGCAGAGGCTTTAATGCAACTCATAGTAGGTGAGTGAGGAGCTCATGAAGATAGAGAAGAAGATGGTTACTGATAGTCATAGCAAAGGTTCTAAGGAAGACCACAACAAAAGAAAGATTAAGAAAGAAAATGCCAAGGAAAATGGCAAGAGGATGAATCAAGAGGAAATTGACAAAGAGATTGCAGAGATGAAAGAACAACTCAATGTGTTGATGATGATACTAGAGGAAATCCAGAGACAAGGTTGGGTATTAAAGAAGAAGCCAGTGAAGTGGCATAAGTTGCAGAGAAGGCTACAGTAAAGGCAAGTAAGGTGGCTGATGGGAAAACTCAGAGAAGCTAAGTTGGAAATGGAAGTGTCCATTTGTGAACCAGAGCAGGTTGAAGTTCTGGGTGAAGATGAAGACTTGAAGACTGAAACTTCAAGTGAGACCAAAAGGTTTGATGATTTTAAATCTGATAATTTGTGTATGTTTGTAGGAGAAATATGTGAAGGACGACAAATTGTTGATGTTGACATAAAGAGGGAAGAAGACAGGCAAAATTAAAATTCTTTTAAAAGAGGAAGTAGATAAGGATATCACGCAATCAAGTAAAGGACTTGATGAGATTGAGGAGAAGACCATTGAAATATTTCTAAGTCATGTAAATGACTTGGAACAGTTGGAGGAATTGGTGATTGAATCATCAGATGAGATAATGAGGTCTTATGGTTTTACAACTGACAAGGTGTGTATGAATGCAGGTATTGCAGAAGATAAACCATTTTATGGAAATGTCTTGAATGAAGCTGAAAATTGCCACGTAAAGTATGATGATAACTGCCTTTCAAATGAAGATCAAGTTGAGTTATTACAACAAAAGGAGTTCATAAATTCCATGCTTAATGGAGGAAATATCTTCGGTAGGGATGAGACAGTTATGTCCTATGATAAGAAATTTGCTATTGAAGAGAATAATGAGGAATTGACTTTCTTAAATGATCAAAGGGAGAGTGATGGACAAACATCTAAAACTATCAAAGGGATAGAGGATCAGAATTTTATTATAATCACGAATGAAGAAATAGTGTCAATAAGTTATGCTTGTGACAAAGAAGAAGATAGTGAGGATTGTACAGAAATTTTAGGAGAAATTCCAAGTGAGATAGCAAATTTGTGGCATGAGTTAAGTCTTTTGGAGAAAAGGCTAGAAGACCAAAAAGGCTAGAAGACCAAAAAGAAAGTGTTCAGGTTGTAAAATCAGAATTGAACGAAAATGAAGAAGTTCACTACAATGGACAGGGACAGAAAGACATCATTAGGACAGATGGTGTGGAAGAGAGACTAGTTGACAGTCTCATGAATTCTTTTGAGAATTCAAATCAGCATACTGATGTGCTGATAGAGGAGGAGAAAACATAGCAGCAAGATGAATTGTTACCAAAGGAGGAAAAGGCGCAGAAGAATTATGTTTTTTATTTTAATAATTGTTTTATGAGTGCAGGTTTAGTTGCAGATGCTGGAGAAAATTCAGCACAAATGATCAGCCAAATAAAAATGGAAGAAGAAGATTCTATGGAAGAATTTAATCCATGGAACATAGATGTTCAATTGCTGGAGAGAACGTTCAAAAGTCATGATTCAATGCAGACAAAAATAATCATGAAAGAGGGTAAGGATGAAAGGGAGGCACTAAATGTAGAAGTCAAAGCAAAAGTTGGAGCAAGAGAAAGAGCAATGTCTATAATGGGAGTAATAGCAAAAGTAGAAGAAAAAGTAAACCAGCAACTACAAAGTGGGTATAACCTACAGTAGTTTGAAAAGTTAGTGGACAACAGCAACAACCTAAAGTAGAGAGAAAGAAATAGTAGTAAGTGGCAGAGTATGGACCAATCCAAGGATGTGCTAGAAACGGAGACTGAAGAATTATGGCAATAAATGATGAAACAGGCCATAGGGAGGAAAATGATAGCAGGAAGCATGATCAATCAAAATTTGAACCTGATTAACAAGGAGAGCAAGATGAAACAGAAGAGAGCAGAAGTACAATAGCAGCAAAGGTGCAAGGAATTTGGGAGGCTACAAACTAAATTTTGGGACCCTAGAGGTTTTTTATCAACTTATGAAGACACATGATCAGGAGATCATGAAAATTTTCTACTTTGGGAGTCTGATGCAGGAGCATTCAACCCAATAATGTCATTTTATTTTAGTATACATAGGGGTATTTTGTTTTCAAGGGAGTTGGTTTCCTAAGTGGGAATTAATGTAAATATTTAGGCTTTTGAATGATTTTAATGAGAATAGGATGTAATTGAATATTGTGAGGCATATTTGTAAATGTTCTCGAATGTAGGAGAACATGAGGGATTTAGGATAATAGAGAGATGAGAGGATTTGAGAATTAATTGTAAAACTCAGATTAGGAGTTAGTTCATGATTTTATGGATTAGAGAGGATCCTTAGGGATGAGGAAGAGATTTTAGGATTTTGTTGAGGAATCTATGGATCTAAACCAGGAATTGGTTTTAGAATCCCTTTGTATAAATGTAAGCCTAAAAGGAAAAGTCAGAGGTTAGAAAGTTAGACAAGTTAGAGATAGGTTAGATATTTGGAGTGATTGTAAGCCTACAAGCAGAGTTGGAATAGAGGCCACTGATATTAGAAGATCAGGCCAGAGAGACAGTGTCTCAATATGTAATCGATTGTTTTATATTTATATACAGAGAATTCGATCCTGAGTGTAAGTGTGTGATTTGAATATTGAATGATGTAATTAGAGATTTGCATAATTTATGTATGCAGGAAAAGTCGAAGCGGAGCACAGAGGATAAGAACGAGACAGAGGTTCGTAATGGATCTTTGAATCCATTCGAGGGATCAAGTAAATTCCAAGAGGACAGTGATCAAAGGAACATGTGGAGTTAAGCTCAGGAGAGAGTGCGCGGCATAATAGTGGAAGGACAGGAAACTTTGAAGAACCCTGAAACCACAGAAAACATTGAAAATGGCGGAAAAAACCCAAGTAAAGAAGAAGAGCGAAGAAATGAAGTATCGGCGCACAGTAGCCATTGGATCTTTATGATCAACGGCCAAGATTAAGTCGCATCGGAGGGAATCCTGTGGAGATATCAGAATCGGGCCTTGGACAGTTGCGATGAGCGACTGCCGATGGATCGTGGACCGTTGGATCGGAACTTGATCGAGGGTTGCAATTTAATCACAAATTGGATATCGGAGAGGCCAAAGGGCTGGTGGTAATGGATGTTGTGATATAAATGTGTGATGGGTCGATATGCTAATAGCGATAAAGTGCCAATCGGCAATTGAAGGTATCGGCGATTTGGGTTTTGGAGATCGGAGTGCAGCACTGTGGAAAGGGGATATGGCAGACCCAATATCAGTATAGGCGCAATTGTATATGTTTTGAAATCTAATATTGCGTTAATCGCATATTGGATGCGATAGAGGCCTATGTAATATGACCGCAGAGGAGCGATTGCGATTAGCGATAAAGGTGTATCTCAATAACTGTGCAGAGGCCATATAAAAGGCGAAAAAGGTATGTTTATGCGTATTTCCTTTGTAAATGGTTTACAATGGATTAATCTCGGATATATGAGGTTTATATATAAGTCCAACATTACCAAAGGATACAAGGGGTTCGTGTGTTAACTTCTATATGTAACCAAAGCATAAAGAGGGGAAAGGTTATATATATGCGGTTAAGGGTTAGCGAAGATTTATAAGGGTGAATAAGTCCTGATATTAACATTAATGAAGGTTAAGGGTTGATTAAAGTCCCGATAATGGAATATTGTATAAGGGTTGGAGTATGATTGAGTGTTGATAAATCATTCAACATAAGAGTTTAATAAAGGGGCCTAAACCATTAATGGTTGAAGATTTTGCCTCAATAGTGAGTTAAAATTCCTGGAGCAAATGTGATTATGCATTTGATATGCATATTGTGGGTGTAAGCAGGGGTAACCCTGCGTCACTCTTTCAGTACTTGTACTTTTATTTGACAACACTAATTATGAATAGCCAAGATATTTAGGATCCAAATGTTATGATCAACCTTTTCATGGAAATAATTTCATAAACGAAACATTATTTACATCTCTCAAATCTAGAAATCATGAGGTACAACAACAACTCATCATGTAAAATTTATAGGACCCTAACAAGAATGAGTACATTCCTTTATTGTAATATGTCCTCCCTATTTGAGAGGGAGAGGTAGACACGTCATTCTGGTCTTCACCTGGGAAGACAGAACGAAGGATTGGGTAATCATTTGGAATCTGATGCTCTTTGAGGATGAGATAGGGCATCCAATAGAAGAGTAGTCATTGAGGACCGATATTGTTTGAGGGATGGGAAGTCCAAGATAAGAATATTCCTCATGGAACACACCTTGAGTACCCAGGTAGGGGATTTTCTGAGAGAGACAATAATGAGAATGTCTATAAATCATTGGTCTCTCTAGCATTGTGCTCAGATATTGTGGAGAGATGTAATTGTTAGTCAATGCCTTGCTATGTAACGATGGTTGTTGATATGATGCTATACAAATGAGTTACAAATTTGAATTCTTCTTATGAGAAATTATTCAGATTAAGAAAGTCCAAGTACCATTATGAATAACTCCCTAGTTAATAGGGAGTGTTGAAAAGTGTAACTAGTTTCGGTCTTCATGATGACATAATTATGATTTTATGTAATGAGATGTAAAGAAGAAAAATAAAATTATTGTATTGCTTGTTTCATGGGTTTCATGAGCAAGAGATTTTTTTTTTGAGTCAAGACTCCCATTAAGAGTCTTTAGGATTTATTTTTCATCTAGTCATAAAATGATAGAGTCATTGTCATTAATGAATTCAGGTTACACTTTCAGTATAGAGTCAAACTTGTTTATGTAAAGTATCCTCCAAGACCTTCTCACTTATCCTCTTCAAGTCGGCCTACAACAATGGAAGAATTTTCTAGAAGATGTTAATCTAACCTATATTGATCATGTTGTCCTAAAGGACATGTGTTGACGTATATGTATAGCCACACTCAGCCTCACTTAGAGGCAAGTAACTTGTCAAGCATTCAGTGAAGAAGTGTGAAGAAGAATGCTTCTAAACAGAAGTATGAAGAAGTGATAAGGATAGTTTCTTCTCGGGCAACGAAGAAGGATTCTTTTGGGTAGTGAAGAAGATTTCTTCTGGGGAAGTGAAGAAGGTTTCTTATGGGTCAGCGAATTAAATTTTCTTCTGGGATAGTGAAGGAAGGATTCTTCTGGGGCAACAAAGAGAAGATTCTTCTGGGGTACTTTTTATGGGAAATCAAAATAGATATCTAGATACCGATATTCTCTAGAGGAAGCCATTAAGATCATAGGGACTGAGTTTTTCTAAAGGAATTCAAGAAGAAGCAATGTGAAGGATAGAGACCGAGTTTCTCTAGAAGGAGCCGAGGAGAGCAGTTCAAGATCAAGAAGAAAGTCGAGAAAGGGAAGAGGTAGAGCATCAAGGTTAGTGACAAGGTTCTTAGGAGGATAGTAGAGTCAAGGGTCTTTGTCATGGTCTTGGTACTCGTCAATTGAAGATTTAGAAGAATAATTTTGATCGGGTTTTCCTCTCAAGAGGTGAGAGGTTTTGGCCCTGGCTGACAAGCCTACATACTGTGTCACTTGTCTTTTATTGTGCATATTGGTAATTGTCTTGATGAAAAGAACACAATAATAACATAACAAAGAAAAGACTATAAGATAAGAAGTAAAAGTATATCACAAGATATTATCAAGCAGAGAAATATTTTAGCTATTCATGCCCTAGATTTCTCAACATCAAGGGGTCGAATTTCCTCCTTTAGTTTGACTTGATGTTTCCAGGGCCAACTTGTACTTTAGGAAATTCCAGGACTTTCTAGACTCAAAATTAATTCTTTTTATAAATATATTTTTCCCAGAAGGATCTTATAAACATGATTTTGACTCCTTTGAATCATGACAATAAATCCTAAGACCTAACAAACCCTAGAAGCATGAAGAACATGATTTTACCTAGAAGACCATCAATAAAGAGCACGAAACTCGTGCTTCAATAATAATAACTTTTTATTTTTTTCTTGTTTGTTACATAGGATATATATCGAAATGAGTACAACAACAATTATGAAGACCGAAACTAGTTACATTTTCAACACTCCCTCTTAACTAGGGAGGTATTCATAATTATACAACATTTTCAAATTGAAGAGTTGGATTGATAAACCATACTGTAAGTATCATCATCATGAGCAAAATTGTCTTTGAGGCCTAACTAGACAATATTTTCTTTAATTAAGAGAATTATGCTAGGAAGATTTACATTTGATATCGCAGTAGCTCTATAAGGCATGTACCCCATATGGATGTCCATAAGGTATGCTCTTTTAGGACTATTCTTGTCTTGAACCTCAAATCTTAAGTCCTAAAAAAATATCATTCCTATTCAACCACTCTTATCTTGGATTCTTGTCCCATCCTCAAAGGGTGTCAAAACGTTTCCTTTCTTGGATGTTTTATGCTCAAGGAAACCACAAATGCTTATCCAATCCTCTACTATTCTCTCTTCAAGGCCTTCACTTAGACTTGCAGTTATTAGTCCTGGTTAAGTGCTTGACACATGACGCGGAGAATGCACATGTGATGTCCAACATTACTCCATCCCAACCAGAGATGATATCTATATTATCTTAGAGAATATATCCCTGCTCATATTCAAGGAGACTCCTTTTTCTCCCTCTTAAGACCAGAGGAGATTCCAAACTTCTTTTCAATAGTCGAAGCCAACACCACAATCCTTATGGATTGTCTTCATGAGAGTATCAACTACTTGATCTTCATAGCTACATGGCTCCCTCTTTCCTTCACATCTCTTGTATCAAGCTTTCTTTCTTTCAAGGTATCATGGATCCATCTCCACTCTTTGTTCTTGTGACAGGATCCAGGTCATATTTCTTGCTTATCACTTTCATTTTCGATATGAAGGCATTGCATTGAGCCTTCCCATACTTTAAGCTGATCATGACTTCCCTATGAAAGTGATCTCCTTGACCTTTAGGTTATCTTCTCGCACTGCTACCTTCCATTCCCAAGATGGTCATATCTTGACTTCATAGTTGCTAGGTATCAGATATTGAGCTTTCCTCAATACTCTTCATCCATACAATTGAACTTGCCCCAATTGTTATCATGCATTCCTGCAAAATTCTTCCAAGTAGAAAAATAATATGTTAACTAGATAACCAACAATTAAAATCAAACTTACCTCATCATGATGACCTTCTCGTACCGTCAACATCCTCATAGATCATCTCCACTTGAAACTTCCTTCATGCATTAGAGTGCCCAAGGATTGAACTTGATTACCAAGTTACAAGAATCTTAAAGTAAGCGAAAATATTATTCTTTTCAAGCATCATATATCCATATACTTAAGCATATTTTATGACCAACTTTATTTTCACAAGATTCTATACTTTTGAATTTTATTCAAATGTTTTCATCCGACATGCATTCTTATGCTTTTACCCAACCATATACATATTTTCCCTAAATTGATCCTACAACCTAACCCATTGCATTCCTTCGTCCCTTTAATAGTATCGATTCCACATTACATGGAATGACTACTAACCTTGTCGTAATGATTTTCCCAAGGGCCTTCCAAAAATGATGGTCCTTCATGAACCATGATTATTCAACTAAGCAAGATGAAAATTTCTAAGATAATGTTGGATAATCCCTGGATGAACATTATGCAACAATGGTCTATCTATCTATCTATATATCTATTTATCTACATGATCTTTACAAAGAAACTTAATCATGTAAATTCTAGACATGCTACTATCATATGCTTCTTTCTATGATGTTATACATGATCATACTATCTAAAGGAAAGAACATATAAAGAACTTGCCACATAGAGTACCTTATTTAATAGTAAATATCATTCACTCTTTCTTTGGCTTCTTCTCTAGTCCTCCCACTTCCTCGGCTACATGAGCTTCACTTATTTCCTTTCTCTTATTATTCTCTTGACTTGGGAAGTCTCTCTTGAAGTGTCCAAACTCATTGCACTTGAATCATTGAACTTTGGACATGTCTTTCTTCTTGGACTTACCAAGCTTTCCCTTCTTTTGCTCCTTCACTCGGGCTAGAAAGGCTTGAGACTACTCATCTTATCCAATGTTGTGTTTTACCTTGATCCTTGATTCTTCCAATATTCATTGAGCCCACAACTAGTCAAAGGGAGTTGAATCTTTCTTGGAGTATGTGCTTGTTGCAAATCTACTCCATTTCGATGGCAATGCATTTAGTACAAGCATGGTCACTTCTAAATCAGAATTTGATTCCCCAAGTCCTTGCAGATGGTCTCTTAGCTGAGAGACTCTCATGAGAAAGGATGTTGCATCCTCATCCTTCGATTTCTTCTTTATATATAATTTATTCCACAAAGACATATTTTTTCCTATAGTACTTACAAATTACAAATTCACCAGCTTGTCATACATAGCCTTGGAAGTTTTTAAGTTTACAACAAATGGAACAAGAGAATCCTTAATTAATTCAAATGTGATCCTTTGAGCCCTTACTTCCCCTTTCCTGTACTTTGCTAGTTCTTGTGTCTTGTCTTTGCTTGGTTTTGTAATATCCCCAGTAACATATTCCATTATTTATTGTTTTCTGAGTATCAGGTCAATCCTTTTCTTCCATTCTAGATAATTTGATGCTCCAACGAGCTTATTGCTCTTGTTGCAGAAAGAACACATATGACCAATAGATTCAGACATGATGTAATAATATGATACTTACTTGATAACCAAGATTCTTCTTGATGATGTCTCCAACCTTCTTGATTCCTTTCAAAACCTTTGAAGAGACTTCCTTGAAATATATTCCCTAGGATTCCTTCAACAATAGCTTCCAAGAGTGATGAGTGATAATAAGATCACTTGATGATTTCTTTAAATAGATCTGCCAACTAGATTGCCCTTATAGAGATAATATTCCTTTTAGTCTTCTTCTTCAACCTTTGAGAGTTTCCTTTTTTCTTCCCCTTGACAAACAAATCCTTCTAGTGCCCTTCCATTTTCCTTCCATGTTCAACTTAGCTTTGATTCTGTTGGTACCATCCCATGACCTCCTTTTTCCTCCTAAAACATATCATTTGCCTATTCCTTTTCATCATATATCTCTTAGAATCCTTGAAAATTGATTAGTTAATAGTTCTATAGTTATTAAAATGCATTGAAATTGATTTAAGAATTTTATGTTAAAGAATTAGAAGTTTTTGGTAAAATGGTTACAGGAAGTTCCAACATCCTGTAATTAGCTCATTGTTTGACATGTGGCACACCAGCTGGGCTAGAGCGAAAGGTATGGATGAAAAGTAGAATGTCCAAGCATGGACGAATACCTATCCTACAGCAGAACCGACCCTCCTACATGCGCGGTCAACATAGGTCAAAGCATGGCACACTGGCGACAAAGGCAGCAACAGCAGAGCATTCTAATTTGATTTAGTTTTTGTTCTTTTTGAAATCAGTTTAGGATGGAAACATTTTAAAAATCTCGATGTAGTAAAAGCGGCAACAGCCATATCATGTATGTACATTCGTGTTTTTGAAATGTGTTGTAAAAAAGACATATGTAAATACAGTTCGATGTAATGAATGATGGTTAATCGTTGTATCATTTTGAAACAGAGTTTTTGAACTTAATATTAAGAATCCAGTTACAGTCACGACCCATGTCTTGTGCGTTGATTTGATAACCGGTTGAATACAGTCCAGTATACCTCTAGAACGCGGACGGGCCCTGCGTTAAACTGGTATACTGTCCTTTTCGTTTATTCGCACTTAGGGTATTACATGGTTTGCACAGTAGTTAAGATTGGTTTCTGATTTCAATAGTTAGGATTGGTTATTGACTTTCATCGAATACATATGGTTGTGTTTGTGATAATGCTTGAATAGCCCATCGCTGAGATCGTGAATCGTGTCATGTAAGGGATTCGATCCCTGTGTTGTCTTTTAAAGCAATGTCATGAACTTTGTTTTTATTTCAAAATCTGTTTATGATCTCTGTATATTTTTATCTTGCATAAATATTAGTGAATGCTGGGTGTTTGCTAAACAAGGGTTTTATGTATAATGTCTCTGTAAGGAGATTGAAATCTTGGGTTGCAGTGATACACAGTGTTTAATTTCAGTGTTTAATTTGGCGAATGAATTTAATAACCGCATTGTAATTAGGTATATTAGCAGAGTGACCTGAGTGTTTGGATGATAGGTAACATACCCCAATCTTCCGTAAAGAAGTTCTGTGACCTACATCATAACCACTTAGCTAATAATCCTTTATGTCTATATACTTTAGACGCATGCCTCTAAGCTTACGCATCCTGGTCGATAATAAATATGGTCTAGTCTAGTACCCTAGATAGAACACTACATTTTGGCGCCGTTGCCGGGGAGGCGTACTTAAAGGATTCAAACAAAAAGAAAAAAATTTCAATACACAAAAATAAACAAAAACACAGTTAGAAATCATGTTCATTTATGCCTAGATTTAGAGACAGTCAAGGTAGATTTGTAAAAACCCCCCACCATCTAAAAACTAACCCATCATCATCAGGAGCAGACTCTCTAGGGAATACAACACCAGCTGAGGAAGTTATCCAAGCATTGGAAGAAAAACAAAAGTCAGGACAGAGACTTACTCTTATTGAAAGGAAAACTTTATTTACACATAAATCTCAGAAGAAGTACTTTCCTAGACCTTCCACACAAGGAGAAAGTAGCACAGTGACCGAACAATCTTTCTTTAATCTCCTTTTTCAAACAAGTGACACTGACACAGAGAGACCTATTAGAATGGATGAGGAAGGATTTGGATCAGTACCACGTCAAGGAGATGAAGAGGAGTCAACTTTTAAGTTTCCTATACATGAACCACAGGAAGATGATGAGATCAAAATGAAAAACATACCCCCATCCGTGCTATCAAACTTCTATGGTATGGCTTCGGAGGATCCAGACTCATTCTTGTTCAAGTTTGACATTGAATGTCGAACATATGGCTATACAGATGATGCTCATAGGCTTAGATTATTCCCAGCGACATTAAAGGCATCAGCCTTAAGATGGTTCATGAGGCTTGGTGAGCATGCTATAGTTGATTGGAATGGCATGAGGAGAATATTTCTTAGGAAATATCAGCCTTATTGCAGATCCAAAGATTCTAAAGATGATATCTTTAGAATGAGCCAGCAAGGGGATGAAACCTTAAAGGAATATTTAGAACGGTTTGTCTATAACTTACAAAAATCTAAACACTGAACTATGCCTCTTGATCTGATCCGCACAATATTCTTGAAAGGTATCCGAGAGGAATACATGGATGACCTCAACTTGATGGGCAAAGGTGACATTTCTGCCTTACCCTTTGAAGAAATCGCTGAGTTGTGCGAAAAGTATTCAAGGAGTAAAGCTAAAATGGGAAAGAGAACCCTGTCATCCAAGGTCACAAAATCTGCCTCTGCAAGTGTCACAAGGGCTGAAATAGGGAATCTTTTAGAAGAGTTTAAAACAGATCTGTTAAGCACTCTAGGGAACCAAATTGACACTTTAAAAGCCAAGAAGAAACAAGAAGATGAAGATCACATAATGGCTATCTTCTGCCCAAAATGTTGGAAGAAACATGCATTAAAATACTGCCCTCTAGAAAACATCCAAGTTTGTGCTTTCTGTACTGAACATCATGATATGTTTAACTGTCCTAAAGTTAAGATTTTGCAGAACTGTAATATGGCAGCCAATGCAAAGATGGAAAACGTGTATTACATGGGTGCAAAGAGACCATGGCAGCCAAGGCCAGCACCTCAAGGTATGTTTCCAAGTCAAAATTTGCAATTTCCTATGAATGATCAAATGTATGCACAAAACTCATGGAATGTACCCATGCCATGGCAGCACCAAGACCAGTCACAACACCAATGGAGACCGTCTCAACAGTACTCCCAATATTATCATACATACCCTCAATCATACCCTCCATACTCACAACCATATCAGCAATACCAACAGCCGTATTCATCACATTCTCAACCATATCAGCAGTATCCTCAGAAAGTTGTTTATCAGCCCCAACCTCCTCAACAAGCAATGCCTGCTCCTCCACCAATAAATCCACCACAACTGCAATTTCCAGCTAACTCACAACCTCCCAGACCCACTCAAATTCCTGCTCAAACTGTCCCAAATCCAAATAATAGAGCAGAAAGGCCAGCCTACAATGTAGAAGAGGGAACCTCATACTCCACACTGCCTTTGCAAAATATTAACTTGAGGTCTGGTAGGGTACTCCACAAAGATTCTCCAATAATAGATAAGCAAGAATAAAACACAGAAAATGAAAATGAAATGACAAATCAAAGAAAACCAAACAATGATAAACAGATGCAATCACTGCATCCACCTTTTCCAGACCGATTGGTCCAAATAAAACCTCCATTGTCTATACCACAGTTTGATGTCTTAGATGAACTCAAGAATGTCTACATAAAAATTCCACTCCTGCAAGCTATAAAAGACATTCCTATCTATACCAAAGCCATCAAAGACATGTGCCTCAAGAAGCCTGCTAGAAAAAGGATTGATCCTCAAACCATTCATGTTTTAGGAAATTTAGCAGGCCTTATGACCAATACCATCTCCATGGAGAAGTATGTTGATCCTGGCATCCCCAGAGTGACCACCATCATTAACAACATACGGATTCCAAACACTTTGATAGATCTCGGGGCCGCAATCAATGTCATGACTCTTGAAACCATGGAACACTCCAGCTCATAAATTTGCAACATACAACGATTGTTCTAGAACTAGCTGATAGGTCTAAAGTGATTCCTGAGGGGATCTTTGAGGACATCATTGTCTCATTGGACTCTTGGGAGTATCCAGTGGATTTCTTAGTCCTTCAACCCAAATCCAATTTAGGAGGACACCCTATCATCCTTGGTAGACCATGGTTAGCGACTGCTGATGCATTTATAGGATGTCGATCGGGCAACATGATCATTTCAAGGGGGACCGAAAGAAAAAAACTCACCCTTTATCCATCGGCACAATCACCAGCAGTAACACACAATTTGTGGCTTGATGATAAATTTAATGATAAAGAAGAAGTACAATCTGTTTTTAGCATTGACCAAATCTATGATTTCCAAGAACAAGACAATAATGATTTGGTAGAATTATTCCTTTCTCAACCTGATATGTCTGAAAATTTGAGAAATGAACAATATCATGCTGCAGATGTACTTCTGGCCCAAAACTTTCAGGAAACATGCACCATCCAATCTTTGCAAACCACATTTCACAACATTTTTCCAGTTCAATCCATCACCAACACACAGAGTCAGATCATAGAGATTAGTCCAGGGAAAACTCTGAACATAGGCAATCACCTAGACTCATCTCAGCAAGAGAAATTGATTAGACTCTTGAGAAAATACCAAAAAGCCTTTGCTTGGGACTACACCGATATGCATGGGATTCACCTCGACACATGCACTCACCATATCTATACAGATAGCACCATTAAACCAGCGAGGCAACCACAGAGAAGAATGAACCCCATGCTCCAAGATATTGTCAGGGAGGAATTGCAAAAACTTTTGAGAGTTAATTTTATATATCCTATTCCTGACAGTCAGTGGGTATCCCCATTGGTTATAGTGCCCAAGAAAAATGGTAAGTGGCACATTTGTGTTGATTACAGACAGCTGAACAAAGCAACGCTCAAAGATTATTTCCCACTACCATTTATTGACCAAGTGTTAGACACCCTAGCTGGCAAATCATCATTTTCTTTTCTTGATGGTTTCATTGGCTACAACCAGATCAGGATCGCCTCAGAAGACCAAGACAAAACCACATTCACCTATCCTTGGGGAACTTATGCTTACAATGTTTTGCCATTTGGACTTTGCAACGCTCCAGCTACATTTCAGAGAGCTGTGCTAGCTATTTTCGCTGATTTAATTCATGATTGTGTTGAAGTTTACATGGATGATTTTTCAGTATATGGAAATTCATTTGAACATGCATTAGATAACCTTGAGAGAGTTTTGAAAAGATGTATTGAAGCTAACCTGTCCCTCAGCAATGAAAAGTGCTTTATGATGTTAAACGAAGGGATAGTGTTAGGCCACTATATTTCTTTTCAAGGCATCAAGGTTGACCCAGCAAAGATCCAGATCATTGCTGATTTTCCAATCCCACAGAATCAGAGAGAGGTAAGAAGTTTCATTGGGTATGAAAGCTACTACAGAAGATTCATTGAACATTTTAGTAAAATAGCTTTACCTTTGTTTAAATTTCTAACCAAAGATGTACTTTTCAACTGGAATGAGAACTGTCAACAAGCATTTGAACAACTCAAAAAGAAGTTATCAACCGCACCAGTCTTGAGAGGGCCTAATTGGAGCCTACCATTTCATATCTTCACGGATGCATCTGACACTGCAGTGGGTGCATCCTTAGGCCAAAAAGAGGAATCTTGTACTTATGCCATTTATTTCATTAGCAAAAATCTAACACCTGCAGAGTTAAACTACACAGTTACAGAAAAGGAAACACTTGCCATCATTTATGCTGTGAATAAATTCCGACATTATATAACTGGTTATGAGGTCTTTGTACATACTGATCATTCTGCCATTCGAAATTTAATGAATAAACCAATAACTAGTGGCAGAGTTACCAGATGGTTATTATTGTTACAGGAATTTAACATCACAGTGTTAGATAGACCAGGCAAAGAGAACCAGATGGCAGATTTTCTTTCTAGACTACAAAATCCAGGTGAGGTTGTTCCAGTTGAAGATTCTTTTCCAGATAAAAACTTATTTGCAATTTCCATAGTAACTCCTTGGTATGCTGATTTGGCCAATTATTTGTCTACAGGAAGGACACCTCCACACTTTACTGCAAAGGAAAGGAAGAGACTAGTCAAACAAAGTGCTAGATATTCATGGCTTAATGGCGATTTATTTTACACTGGTTATGATATGATCATTAGAAGATGTGTAAGAAATGATGAGGTAATTGATATTTTAAAATCTTGCCATGATGAACCGTGTGGTGGGCATTTTGCAGCTAATCGGACAGCATTCAAAGTTCTTACTCTTGGATACTACTGGCCATCCATTTTCAAGGATGCCAAGAAGTATGTAAAGAGTTGTGACAGCTGCCAAAGAATGGGCAGGCCCACAGCTACCGATGAGATGCCCCTTCAGCCCCAAGTTCACTTAGAGCCATTTGACAAATGGGCTCTAGACTTTATAGGACCCATTAACCCAACCTCCAATGGTAAGAAGTACATCTTAGTATGTATTGATTACGTCACAAAGTGGGCTGAATCAAAAGCACTGGTTAGAGCCACCGAACACACAGTAGTAAATTTCCTTTTTGAAGAGATTTTTGTGAGGTATGGAGTACCAAGGGAAATTGTGACTGATCAAGGTACTCAATTCACCTCAAAGCTAGTGAAGGACATCACAGACAAATACCAAATCAAGCATAGGAAAAGTACCCCTTACCATCCACAGGCCATTGGGCAGGTGGAATCCACAAACAAAACTTTGGAGGGGATCATTACTAAAACTGTGGCATTGAACAGGAAGAATTGGGAAGAGAAGCTCAAAGATGCACTCTGGGCTTACAGAATTACGTAAAAAGATACTACCGGATTTACACCATATCAATTGGTGTATGGAAAAGAGGTAATGCTTCCTATTGAGTTTCAAATACATACTTTTAAACTGGCTGCAGATTTGCAAATTGACTTGGACCAAGAACAAAAAGAAAGAATTCAGCAATTGAACCAGCTGGATGAAATGAGGCAGCAAGCAGAGGAGACCACAATCCTCATGCAAAAACAAAGGAAGCAGTGGCACGATGCACATATTAAGAAGAAGTGGTTCAAGGAAGGTGACTGGGCTTTACTTTTTGACTCAAAATTTAGAGATCATAAAGCCAAGTTCACCACCCATTGGATGGGTCCATATGAAATTATTCAGGCTTACGACAATGGTTCAGTCAAGCTCAAAACTATTGATGGGGAAGGTCACTCCTTTACTGTCAATGGTCATCGCCTGAAACTATACACCAAGCCCATCAGCAAGCAAGATTTTCTCCATACAGTATCTCAGCAAAGAGAGGTTGAGGTATTGCAGCCCTCAGCTGCAGTATCACTGCCTTAGTTCATTTCCTTTCAATTTCAGAGTCAAAAAAATAAATAAATATAAAATATAAAACAAAAACTATATATATATATATATATATATATATATATATATATATATATATATATAAATATATATATATATAAATAATGGGTTAGATGTGAAAACCAGCCTCTGGCACACTCTAACCCCGAATTCCTACTTGAAAACCAATTCGTTGGCAGGTATGAATTCTCTTTCTTTTGTTCACTGTTTGATTTATCAACTGAATCATGACTTGAGGACAAGTCAAAATTTTAGTCGAGGAGAGAGGCATCAGCATTTTGTTCTTTTATCTCTCCATTGTAAATTCTTAAAGATTTCTTATCCTATCTCTTCACTGTAAATTTCCAAAGCAGCTTGTTCCAGCATTCCAGATTTCAATAAATAAGTTGTTTTGTCATTGTTTTATCTCAGAGGGACCTGGTTATAAACATTATGCAGGGGGACCTGTTCTGTCCAGACGACTATGCTACCAACATCAGCAGTAATGGGACCTGTTTAAGACACCTAGAAGGGACCTGTTAAGGAGATTGACACCCAGGGCTACTTCAACAGAGTTTCATCAAGTTTCTACAAGGATTTGGGCACTAAGATTCCATCAAATGCCCAAGTTCAATGAACCTGTATACATATAAGGAGTTGTATGAACATCTTTAAATCTTTCTCAAGGGACCTGTTGCATTCAATCTTTCTCAAGGGACCTGTTGCATCTTCAAATCTTTCTAAAGGGACCTATGCATTCAATCTTTCTCAGGGGACCTGTTACAACAAGAAAAAGAACAGTCAAAAAAGGACTAGTCCTACTCAGCATGTCAATACAACAACAACCAACAAAATAGTAATGTGTTTCTTATTCTTAACATTTAATTTCTTAGATTAATTTTTAATGCAAATTTGATGACTGTGACTGTTATGATCGATTTCAAGGACACCTACATTTTCCATCATCCCTTATTCCACTGATTCTTATCATTTTTTTCATACTTCAACCTATTCATACCTCTGAACCCATTACCAACACATCAACCTTGTCATGCTAAATGCATCCTACAGCCATACCAACATCTTCCATTTGACCGAATGCCAACCGAAACAGGGCACGTGGTGGATTGTGTTTTTAAATAAAAAGGGAAGAAACAAATGTAAAGCGGCCTATTCATCGTATTCCACACGACCAAATTATGACTCCACCACCCGACGTAGCTAAATGATTTAAAGGACTCCCCGAAATCATACCCAGCATTGCATATACGCCTTCAGTGCTCTTATGGTGACATCTATACAAGCGTACAGCACTCCTCTGTTCTAAAAAAAATGAATACGCTATGAAGTAAGTACAGCTGGGTATCCCACCATCATTTTCGGTTATCTTACGCTGGCATTTGATTTCCCGTGACTTCCACAGTAAGAATCAGAAGCAGTGAGCACCGAAGGAAATATTATCATATGGTTTTGACAAGAACCGGAAGCAGTGAGCGCCGAAGAAGTATTACCAATTGGGTTCGACTTACACAGTGAGGATTGGAAGCAGTGAGCGCCACAAAAAGGGAAATATAACCACTCGGTTTCGACTCCCACCAAAGTCATAAGACAGTCGACCGACTGAGCATCATATTAAGGGAGTGACACACCAGGTAACAAATTGAAATTTCTTTGTTAAAATTGCAATACATAAACAGAGAAGGGTTAGAGCACGACCCTCTTCCACTATGACTAATAGGGTCGAGCCGAGTGTGTTCGACAGTTCTCAATATCATGAAGATTGCATTGCAATTCTTAGAGAAATACAGTGGTTACCATTTTTAGAAAAATTTCATGGGAGTAATGAAGAGGTTACCAAACAATTTGCTTTCACCTTCAATGGAGAAAAAGCCCTGATAGGTAACTTCTCATTCAGGGTTTCAGAGGATACTATAGCTCAGTCAATAGGGATTAGTCGAGAAGGGGAGAAGTACTTTAAAACAAAGCAATTTAAAGAGAAATCGTGGACACAGTTTATGTCTAGATCCATAGTCTCATCAGTTAACTGGAAGAAAGGTGTTCCAAGAAGTTGGTTGATGCATCCCTGGGATGAGATGGTCTATATCCTTCAAAAATTCATAACCTGCGAAGGTCGTTACAGTATTGTCTATCTATACCATATTAAGTTACTGCTGCACTTGAAGAAACAATGTGTTATCAGTCTACCATATTTTCTATTACAAAGCTTAACCAAGATGTCCAAGACCATCCAGAAG
Source organism: Pinus tabuliformis (assembly GCA_031772625.1). Classification (NCBI taxonomy): domain Eukaryota; kingdom Viridiplantae; phylum Streptophyta; class Pinopsida; order Pinales; family Pinaceae; genus Pinus; species Pinus tabuliformis. The sequence continues at coordinate 1,300,131,967 of CM062804.1, forward strand.
CAGAAGGGAAATGAAGACAAGAGCCTATATCACTTTGGCTTAATTAAAATTCTTATTGAGCATGAATTGTAGAGAAGAGGGAAATCGTGGAAAGAATTCCTAGCTGCTAACCAAATTAGAGATGAGGAAGACAAAGAAGAATTGCAGGAGGACTCAGGGTTCATGAAGGATATTGATGAAGAAATCCCAGTATCCAAAGCCAGCAAGGCACCTCTACCTGTGGGCAGCATAAGGACTAGGAACATGAGAAAGGAAGATGCTAAGAGGGCAGAACAAGGTAAAATTTTCACCACTTACTCATGAAGAACAAGGAGGACACCAAAAGCCCAGTTACAAGAAGACCAGCTTGAATCCAATGCACCTGCACAAATGGATGTTGAGAGTGGTGACCACTCACCACCAGGGCCAGGAGTTGATATAGAGGTAGAAAGCAATAACAGGCAGGAAAAATGTTCACCACCTCCCATTAAAAGACAGAATAAATTGGAAAAACAAATTGAAGAATTAAAGGAAGAGCTCATGGAGGCTAATATGCTAGAAAAAGTTATCAAGAGAGAAAATGAAATGCTCCGAGCGCAAAGTAAAGAAACTCAAAAGAAGAATGAAAAGTTAAGGGAGAGAATCAGTGAACTGGAGGCTGAGCAAACGGAGATTTATAACTGGGCCACTAAGTGGTACAATCAGAAGAAGACCCTCAAAGAAAAATACAAAAGATTAAAGCAGGAGCTCAAGGGTCAGAAAGATACCCAGGTGAAAAAGAATGTGGACACATTGCTAAAGGCAGCAGAGATCCAGGCAGGGACAGAGTTCAAGGGAAGCACTTCGGGGTTAGCATGAGGACATGCTAATTCCTTAAGTCAGGGAGAGATGTTGGTACCATCCCATGACCTCCTTTTTCCTCCTAATACATATCATTTACCTATTCCTTTTCATCATATATCTCTTAGAATCCTTGAAAATTGATTAGTTAATAGTTCTATAGTTATTAAAATGCATTGAAATTGATTTAAGAATTTTATGTTAAATAATTAGAAGTTTTTGGTAAAATGGTTACAGGAAGTTCCAACATCCTGTAATTAGCTCATTGTTTGACATGTGGCACACCAGCTGGGCTAGAGCGAAAGGTATGGATGAAAAGTAGAATGTCCAAGCATGGACGAATACCTATCCTACAGCAGAACCGACCCTCCTACATGCGCAGTCAACACAGGTCAAAGCATGGCACACTGGCGACAAAGGCAGCAACAACAGAGCATTCTAATTTGATTTAGTTTTTGTTCCTTTTGAAATCAGTTTAGGATGGAAACATTTTAAAAATCTCGATGTAGTAAAAGCGGCAACAGCCATATCATGTATGTACATTCGTGTTTTTGAAATGTGTTGTAAAAAAGACATATGTAAATACAGTTCGATGTAATGAACGATGGTTAATCGTTGTATCATTTTGAAACAGAGTTTTTGAACTTAATATTAAGAATCCAGTTACAGTCACGACCCTTGTCTTGTGTGTTGATTTGATAACCGGTTGAATACAGTCCAGTATACCTCTGGAACGCGGACGGGCCCTGCGTTAAACTGGTATACTGTCCTTTTCGTTTATTCGCACTTAGGGTATTACATGGTTTGCACAATAGTTAATATTGGTTTCCGATTTCAATAGTTAGGATTGGTTATTGACTTTCATCGAATACATATGGTTGTGTTTGTGATAATGCTTGAATAGCCCATTGCTGAGATCGTGAATCGTGTCCTGTAAGGGATTCGATCCCTGTGTTGTCTTTTAAAGCAATGTCATGAACTTTGTTTTTATTTCAAAATCTGTTTATGATCTCTGTATATTTTTATCTTGCATAAATATTAGTGAATGCTGGGTGTTTGCTGAACAAGGGTTTTATGTATAATGTCTCTGTAAGGAGATTGAAATCTTGGGTTGCAGTGATACACAATGTTTAATTTCAGTGTTTAATTTGGCGAATGAATTTAATAACTGCATTGTAATTAGGTATATTAGCAGAGTGACCTGAGTGTTTGGATGATAGGTAACATACCCCAATCTTCCGTAAAGAAGTTCTGTGACCTACATCATAACCACTTAGCTAATAATCCTTTATGTCTATATACTTTAGACGCATGCCTCTAAGCTTACGCATCCTGGTCGATAATAAATATGGTCTAGTCTAGTACCCTAGATAGAACACTACAGATTCCATGTTGGAAAATGGAAAGTGGATATCTTCTTTTCCTTAACCTTAAATTTTCTTGTGAAATTTATCAGTACTCTTTATGTTCTTTATTTATATATATTCATCAAACAAATATCAAGAACGAAACTTTAATAATAAAGGACACAAAAATTAAAGTCTCATCCAGGGAAAAACCCCTCCAAGGGGAAAACCCAAAAAAAAAAAAAAAAAATCTTCTCTTCTTAGAATCTGCTTCAAATGAGATACATAGACCCAACCCTAGACCAAGTCTTTCTCCAAGTACCAATTCAACCCTTCCAACAAGTCCTTCATTGAAGCTACGCCAACTAGCTACAACTTCGACCTGCCAACTTCAACCTTGAAATTTGCACAGAAACTTTGACACTTTGGTCAATTACCTCAATTTTGCACCTTTAGCATGTTTTGCACCTAGTTCTGTACCTTTAGCATGTTCCACACCCATTTTTGTACCTTTGGCCTACTATGCACCTGGTTTTTACCTTCAGCCTATTCAGCACCTGGTTTTGTACCTTCAACATATTCTACACTCAGTTTTGTACCTTTGATTTATTTTGCACCTCGTTATGTACCTTCGGTCTATTCAACACCCGATTTTGTACCTTCGGCAGAAACTTCATATGTGATGATGGAATTTCTCTTGGTTGAATGAGGTTGAACTACTTCTTTATATAGCCTTCTCAAGGGGTCGAATTCCCTCCTTTAGGCCGACTTGGTGTTTCCAAGGCCGAATTGTACTTTAGGAAATTCTAGGACTTTCTAGACTCAAAAATAATTATTTTTATAAATACATTTTTCCCAGAAGGATCTTATAAACATGATGTTGACTCCTTTGATTCATGACAATAAATCATAAGACCTAACAAACTCTAGAAACATGAAGAACATGATTTTACCTATAATACCATCAATAAAGAGCATGAAACCCATGCTTTAATAATAATAATTTTTTGTTTTATTTTATTATTTGTTAAATAGGATACATATTGAAATGAGTAGAACAACAATTATGAAGGCCGAAACTAGTTACATTTTCAACATGAACAAGGTACACTTCTTTTAATTCATCATTCAAAGAAATTGACTTAATATTCATTTGATGTAAGTCTCAACTATGCTAAGTGGTTAATGTAATCATAAGTATAATAGTGTTCATTTAAGTTTCAGGTGCAAATGTTTCCTCATAATCTATTTCTTGCTTTTGTGAATACCCTTGTTCAACCAATCTAACTTTAAACTTGTCTATACTACCATTACATTTGAGCTTATCTTTGTACACCCATTTTGCGCCTATAGGAAATGTATTTTTAGGTAGTTCAGTGAGTTCCTAAGTGATATATTTCATAATCATGGAATCATATTCCACTTTCACATCATTCATACATTCTTTATTATATATTTCTCCAAATTTACAGGTTCTTCAATACTCATGACTTGAGACATCAAAGCATAATCTTTATACCTAACTGGTTTCTTGATTTTCCTTATTGGTCTCTACAGTGCCACATTATTTGGAGTAGCACCACTCTTTCTTAGTGTACTATTGTTCCTATAGCTTTAATAACACTTTGAGATTCAAATCATATTATTGATCTTCACTTTCTTCTACTTTTGTACTTTCAATGCCTTCATTAGGAAGTTTCCACATCCACACATCTTGACTAGCATCATCTACATAGTCATGAAATATAACATCTCCACTTGCAAAGATTTTATAAGTAACACGATCAGAAATTTTTGTAAGCTTTATAGTCAGCATAATAACCAATGAAAATATGTTTGACTAACTTTGTATCAAGTTTCCTTTTCTTTTCCTTAAGGTTGTAGGAGAATTCTTTACTCCCAAAATTTCTCAAAGGATTAACAATCTATTTATATCCATTGAATACTTCATAAGGATTTTTATCCTCTAAAAAAATGGTTAATGGACTTCTATTTTATAAATACGTAATAATATTTACGCGTCAACCCACAAACCATTAGGAAGATTCTTACCTTTGAGCATGCATATAACATACTCTACTATGGTTATATTCTTCCTTTTAGCCATGTCATTTTATTGAGGAGTATATGAAACCCTACAATGCTTCTAAATTCCGTTGTCTTTGCAAAACCATGAGAATTCCCTTGAAGTATATTCTTCCCCTTTATCTGATCTAAGGATTAAACTCTAAAATCTTTAAAGTGTTCAAAAACATCAGTTTTCTTCTTAAGAAATAGGCCCATGTGAACTTGAAACTATCATCAATGATACAAAAATAAGAAGCTCCGGCAAATGATTTAGTTTGCATTTGTCCACACACATTAATATGCATTAATTCAATAAAATCTATTTTTTATTTATGGAATCATTAGAAACTCATTCCTATGTTGTTTTCCTAGTGCACAACCATCACATTCAACATGCACATTCTTAAAAACTAGAAGATATTTCACCATATCTTTTCTTTGAACGAATACTAGATCTTTGAGATTTATATGTCCCCACATTAAATACAAAATTTATTCTACAGAAAAACCTATAGATAACAAAGATTGATGACTCTCAACAGTAACATCAAGTTTGTATGGGCCTCCCATTAGGATTCCTTCTACTATGACTTCGCAATCATCTTGCACATCCTTCACTTGAAAACCTATCTTCACAGATAAAACCTTGACATATGATTGTTGAGACTGATATTAAATTTTTTTAATCCATGGTACATAAATCACATTTTTAATTGTTTCACATGACTATTTGGAAAATTTACAAATACATCACCGTGTCCTTTGATTTCATGAAATCTATCATGAAGTAGATAGATTTTGGCACCCTTAAATTTTACATGGTAGGTTTTAATTCAATCCCCATTACAAGTCATATGAATAGATTCTCTTGCATATGTGAACCATGCATTACAATCATCTTGTTGGCATTGATGTCAAATGATCATGGTCGCGAATCAGGTTGGTGAGTGTGTTGCTAATGTTAAGGTTCCTTGATGTTGCAAGGTGTTGAAAAGTGTAACTAGATTTGGTCTTCATAATGACATGTGTAATGGTGATTTTATGTAATTGATGAAAAGAATAAAAATAAAATTAGTATTGTAATGCTTGTCTCATGGGTTTCATGAACAAGGAATTTTATTTTTAGTGATGGCTCCCATTATGAGCCTTTAGGATTTTTCAACTAGCCATAAAAGTCAATTTGAGTCTATGTCATGTATGAAGGACCCTTCTTGGGTATGTTACATTTTGTATGAGTCACTAGATAAATATAAATAGCCCTCCAAGACAAGCACAAGCATCTCCCTTCAAGTTGGCTTCAAAAGGAATAATAATATGTCTCCAAAGAGACATGTCGGTTCACCCTCTTCAAGTCGACTTATTATAGGCTCTGACAACTATAAATAGGGCAGTCTGGATTTCATTTAAAGGCAAAATTTCATAGACATTTTCGGTCAAGGTCTGAAGTATAAGGAAGTGTGGAAAGAATCAAAGAAGGTAGCCTATAACCAACGAGTGAAAGAAGAAGAAGATCATACCAACTTCAGATCTATTTTGGGCTCTATCTTGTCACACATGCAAAATAAAGAGGCAGAATCTGTTGTAGAAGTAATTGAAGCTATTACAGGAGGATTCAAGGTTGGTAAGTTCACTTGAGAAGTTGAAGTCATCAAGTCGAAGTACGTGAGTGAGTCTCCCCTCCAAGCGAAGTGGTGACAAGGTGTAGAAGTTGGTTATCATACTTCTCACATGCTGCAATTAGGGCCGAAATAAATTGCAGGTCCGAAGCAAAAGGAAGCTGAGGTTGAAGAGAAGGAGGAAGGAGCAGAAGTTTATCTAGTGTTGAATTGGGCAGGAAAGAAAAGCAGTGGAAGGTAACTTGTGTCTTGGTATTCGAGAGGTAAATAGGTCAAGGGTCTTGGTCTTTGTATTTTTCAATTGGAATCTCTATAAGAAGAAGAATTTGTTCGTTTTTTCCTCTCAAGTGGGAGAGGTTTTGGCCCTGGATAATAGCTTCTATTCTGTGTCTCTTGTCTCTTTATGGTTTATGCATTGGTAGTTGTTTGATGAAGAATAACATTATAATAACATAATTAAAAGCAAATCCTAATCAAGAAGTAAAAAGTCATCACAAGAACTTACTAATAGAAGAGAAATCACTTAACCTTGATGCCCTAGATTTTTCAATAGGCATCAAAGCTAAGGTGACTAAGTCAAGGAAGGGAATATTATCAAGGGACACGCAAGGATCAAATCTCAAGGAAGGCATCAAAGAAAAGATCATCTTGAAGTCAAGATCTACAAAAGAAAACATCAAAACCCTAGATCAAAGAAGTCTACAAAGAAGTATTGGGACCATCATCAAGAAAAGAAGGCTAAAACACTACATCTACTCAAGTTGAAAGAATATATGAATCAAGTTGAAGTGCTTTGAAGATTATTCATCCAAAGAAATATAGATCAAAAGGAATTTTCATCAAGACTCTAAGGCGATCTCTCTCTCATTGAAATAAGATTCCTACCATTGAAGACATCATCAAGAAGTCATCATTGATCTTCATCAACAAGTCTCCACCATAAAAGGATCCAAGGGATCTCCCTCTCTATTAGATCAAGGATCATTATTGAAGAAAACTATCTTCATCAAAGAAAAGTTTTATATTCTCTATATCATCATCAATATCAAGGAAGCAGAGAAATCCCAAGCATCCCTGAGAATTGGCACGAAATGTTTGAGAAATTGAAACAAAAAATTCCTTGGCAGAGAAAAGCAAAATCAATCATCATGAGAAGTTGGATGGATCTGCCAAACGTATCTATGTTGGACAGTTTGGATTGCCTATAATCAAGCAATCTTTCAAAACATCCAACCAAATCTGATCAACTTGACCACCAAAGAGACCAGGGAAAATTTTAAGAACCCCCCCCCCCTAAATTTATATGTATAATAAATTGGCGAATCTCCATGGTATATAGGAAAAATGGAAGGCGATTATATCAATAATATAATATGTATATATAATTTTTTGGCAAATCTCTCACCAGGCATGGCGAATATTTTACTCAATATAAAATCGTGTAAGATCTCGGCGAGTCTTTCACTAAATAATAAAACTTTCTAAAGTCCTAGTGAATCTTAGCATTGTGAACTCTTAGAGAATTTTTTGAAAAAATATAAAACCATATATGACAAGAGCCACATGGTGGCAATATCACTGTTTTTTTCTCACATTTCCACGACATGGAACTTGTTTATAAAATTATAAAAAAGCCAACCAATTCCCTTATAATATGCAGGTAAGCTTATAATAGAGCCTGATACCTCTACTATGCTTGTCTTCATTCAAGTGATAGCTGCTATACTTAACACTGTGAATCACAACTCTCTCAGAACTCAACTCTATAGTGTAATTAAAACCTTTGGAAATTGAATCTAACAACTCTATAAAAAGGATTATTGAAATAGAAGCTTTTGTGAATGAGCCCACTAACTATCACTGCTAAACAATCAATCTAGACTATGAATTCTTCCATCTTGATCATAATCATGCTCACGATAAAGGGAGTGTGACCACCTGGCCTGACATAATGGCCATCATAGCTTCCAATAATCAACAACCACCTTGCAAGGACATCCTAGCTCATGTCTCATGAATTTTATTCATCAATCTTAACTAATATAAATCTTATAAAGATAATATTAGAATCCTCTCCAGATTCACTGTTAATACAAGGGTAAAGGAAATTTTCTAGCTCAAGTCACTAGCCAATACCAACTTTGGTATTTGTGACCCCTTTGTGGGGATGCACCTACCCTGCCCCGTTGGGTAAGGGAATTTAATTCAGTAGATCCAGTTGGGTTTACCCTAAAGGGATTTTAGAATATCTCCAGTGCTGCAGGCCTGACGCCCCTTCGTATAACGTTTAACACCTGCCATGGATGTCGGCGGCTCCAACTCTCGGTCTCTGATAGGGTAGAACCACTACAGGAAGAGACCTGAATCGGCATGGATTAAGTCGGAATTTAGATCTGAAGTCAGCGAGACCTGCGGCAAAGGAGAGACTTATATTGAATTTGATCAGATCTTACTTTTCGAGCCGCAAGATCTGATCCAACGCGCAGGCCACTGCGTGATGCTTTGCAGATCCAGCGGTATTTTTGAAGGTAATTCCATTCCCCTTCACGGCTAGGTTTTAGATCTAATTTTTTGCGGCTAGATCTAGATCTAGGCGGCTAAGTTCTGGATCTAATTTTCTGCGGCCAGATCTAGATCTAATCTTATCTTCTGCCTTATTTTTCTGCGGCTGGGTTCTACGGGCAAGTAAAATATGGCTCCCAACTTCGCAAAAATAACTGGTGGCTCATCCGCCTCTGGAGGGCAATCTCCTGCCCATATCGTCAGTGAAGGCCCAGGTCCCACTATCCAAGTGGTCCAAGCCTCACTCAATGAAGCTTTGAAGTTTTCCGAAAGTGCCCTAATCTGCCGGTTCAATGGTTTTTGGCCGCGGCTGACAGCACTCCACAATTGGATCTCGGAGGTATGGAAGCCTGTCATTTCTGATGAAATTAATATCTACCCCTGTGCTAGGGGTTTCTTTATAGTAGATTTTGAAAATCCTGAAAGCAGACAATGTATTCTAGATTTCGGCCCTTGGTTTTGGGAAAAATCAGGCCTATTCATGAAGCCATGGAACCCATCATTCGATCCCTCTACAGCAGTGATAACCTCAGCACCAGTTTGGGTGAGATTGCCAAGCACACCCTTGCATCTCTGGAATCTCTCCTCGCTAAAAGCCATCGGAAATGCAATTGGGAAATTTTATTGCAGGTGCCCAGAAACAGAGGAATATGCTAGAATCACCTATGCACGCATCTGTGTGGAAATGGACTTCAGCGTCAGATTCCCAGCTAAAATAAACCTAACAAGTAAAGACTATGTGTGGAACCAGAAACTTGATTATGAAAGTGTCCTCTTCAGATGTCGATCCTGCTTTGAGACAGGGCATCTAGAAAAAAATTGCCCAAAAGTCTCTGAGAAAAATTTTGCTAGAAAAAACCACCACAGATCTACATGGTGGGAAGGAGCACAAAAATAACACTACACTGTCATCAAAGAAGAATATTCTAGAGAAAACTCTGAGTCACAAGAAATCAGGGAAAAAAGAGACAGCTCTCAAGACAAGCAAGGAGAAAGCCCGCCCCAACAAACCAACAATTATGAGGATTCGAATACTGCACAAAATAAATCTTCATTTAACAGCAAACCAGATCTCCTAGACCAAACTTCTTCTCCGACTATCTTCAAAAGAACGAACACAATAGATTGCGAAGCTAAGACACCAATGTCCCAAGAACCAGAAGAGATGAAGGAGATTCAAGATAAAGTAAGTTGGAAGACTGTAGAGAAAAAAAAAGAAAGCTACAACACCAATCTCGCCAAGAAAGACGAGGAGCCAGATAAGTAAAAATTAAGAAAATTGTAGGTCCGATAGACCAATTTGGTCTAAGTGGATGTTAACCACCACCATCATCATCATCATCAACATAGTTCAAGGATCACAAGACTTTTCAATCTTCCTACTCCATTAGACACACTTTATATGCTATACATAGTGAATGGAAAAAAAGCATTATAGAACACACAATTTCACAGAAGGAAGATAAATCTTACCCAGATCAATATAAAAATCTTAACCACTGATTAATAGAGAATAACAAGTAGTGTAATGAATTGTTCCGAGTTATTTATTTACAAGCTGTAAAGAATGTAGTGGAATGGAAAATATTACTTAGGCAACCCTTCAATATTTTCTATTAATATGTATGTGCATGTACATATGAAATTAAGAGCATTGTTGAATACAAAGTTTCCTTTTCTCTTGCCTCCATTTTGACAAATCAGTGTGAAATCAGTGTCACTTTGAATCTCCTTTCCTGTGTGGATGTTTTGACAAATCAATGTGAAATCAAAGTCACTTTGAATTTCCTTTCCTGCGAGGGATCACATCCACAGTTGATTAGTAAAAGATAATCTACTATGTATTATGTTCAAGAAACTGACTGCAATCTACAGTGGAAACGAGACCTCAATTCTTATTCTGAATTTGAATATCTCAGGACAACATAAGAGATAAAAATGCATATGGCCTTAGTAGCTAGAAAACAATCACTCCATCATTACAGGACCACCTAGATTTCGACACTTAATCTAAATAATGGCACTAGTTGCAGTGCTTATTTGCATTAACACCATGGAAAAGCAACAACAATGTTTCAAAGCACACTTATTGGAAAAGTTGTAACATTCTGAGAATATTTAATGATAGCATATGAACCTCGTAGCTATGGTGGGGAAACTAGGGAACCCAAATCTTGGAAGATATCTCATACCAAATCTGAGAAAAAAATAAAAAGGGGAAAAAATCAAAATCTATAAATCAAGCAATGAATTGTTTACAAATCAAATACAATTCCTTTAACTAACAATTAAATTGTGGTGATATATTTAAATATTTAGTAAGAGGGGAACTTCAAACCATGGAATATTACCTTTGTCATTATTGTCATCCCTCAGTGACTGAGATTACAAATCAATACTTATGGAAAGATTGTAAGAAAGTTTGTGAAATAGTAAAGCATAACCTCTATTTTCAAGCAACAAAATCAAGACATTGTTACATCAAGAGCCATAATTGATACATAATCAATGAATCAAGTCCTTGTATGGCACAGGCTTGTTTCACAACCTCTATTTTCTCAATAACAAAATCAAGACATTGTATGTGGTTATTGCCGAAAGGAAACTGTGTTCTAATTTGGAAGAGGATCTTATCAAAATACATGGATTTATTCAAAGCTACAAAGCCTAATGGGTTACTGAAAAATAAGTTGGAATATGGGATCATGATACTTAAATTGAAAAAATATGCTTTCCTTTTAGAAACATTACAGTTATACAATGTTTTTTGAAAGCATTAGAATTTGAAATTGGGCCTTTCTATCAAGACAAATTCTCATTAACAGAATGTACTTTCCTACCTGAAACATTGTAGATATCCAAGAAAAACTTGAAAAGCATAAGAGAACTTAGCATAATGTACTTTCTTTCCTTGCTTAACATTCTTAAAGAGTTCAACACTCAAGCTGATATGGAGGCCAATCTTGGCTCCCTCTGTACTCGGAAATCTCTGGTGGTCAACTCGATTGAATCTTCATGCTCCATTCCTTAATGTATCTGCTGACCAGACCTCCTATTCTATTTGATCTAAGGGCTATCTCTTTTCTCCTCATTACCCTGCTCTACGGGACCTCATATCACTGTATATTCAAACTAATTAATTCGGTGGTCTCAGGCCGGATCTCAGTCTTCCTTTCAATGGCCTCTGTTTCCTGTCGAGTACCTGCTTTTCAAGAGCCCACAAAGGACCTTCAAGGGGGCAACTCAGTTCCAGTTTTGATCTTTACTTTACATTCAAATCGGAAGGTCGTGCTCAGCATAATCAGAGATTCTCATCTCCGAAAGGCAGCAACCTCTGTGCGATGCAAAAACTGCGATGAAGCTCCTCGTTGCAGAAGCAGTCTCTCCAAAGTAGACGTGGATAATCAGGTTCCTCCTCCAATCAATAGCACCGATGCCCTTATGTACAGCAAGATCAGGATTCGCCCAAGGAAGTCCTCTGGCTCTGTGCGTTGTTCCACCCTGTCCAACAGCCAGCTCTGAGGGAATTCAGGTCAAAGTCGACAAATCGTTCAAAACACGGATTCCGAACATCGGGCGGACTGGTAAAATTCCGGATGAGAGGCGAACAAACCCAAACCCAAACAGATTTCTTCAGGACTCTGTCTCTAACTTCGTTGTATTGTAAGAGCATGCGGCAGCTTGTTTGCCGCCCTAAATAAAATTAACCGTTATTGTCAAAAAAAAAAACATTCTTAAAGAGTTGAGGTTCCCCAAGTCATTAGGTAACTTTCGAAAGAAATGACAATTAGTAATAATCCAATTCACAATTGAAGATGTGTCAGAAATACGAGGGGGCATCTCCTCCAAATCACAAAAGTGCTCCAGGTTAAAATCTAGCATTATTGGAAGCTTAATGCTCGACTAGGTGTTATTGAACCCAGACATTTTTCCAATCTTCACTTAAAGCTTAAAGATAGCTTCTCTAAGTTCTACATGACTTTACTATGCTCTTGAAGTGGGGGCACATGCACCCTCTCCAAGTGAATAGTCTTAAACTAAGTGTAGATAAGGCCGATAGATCATTCAGTGTGGATCTCTTTAACCCATAATTGAATACTATGTCTCTCTTGAACCCATAATTGAATACTATTAGGACTTTCAAATTTTTCATGGAACTCAAAAATGTTGGAAGAAAGTATTTGCTTACAGAAAAGAATAAAACTAAAGCCTCTGCTTGAGGAAAATTGATGTCACACCACTAATACTTCTCCATGGAATCTATATAGGTAAACCACAAATCCAGAATTCCATTAGAATATTGTGTTTATTGAATACACAAATGAAATCATTGCATTTTTTTAAAGTATCTTTTGAAATCAAAATTACCGAAATTACATATCGATAACCTAGTGGGTGTAGGATAAAATTCACCCGTGTCATTCACAGAAAGCATGAGAAAAAACCTAATACTATACATAAAACCAAGAAAAATTCAAATTCATCACTTCTAGGGACCTCGTAACCACTCTGCCAATACACAAGTATGTTCCTATTTGCAGTTAGAAAAATTACCCAAATTACAATCTGTTTACTCCAGCCTATGTTGGAAAGTTATAGAAGGATGACTAGTGCAATCAATCCATTCCTTTTAGCCCTGGATTTGTTTCAGTTTAAAACAGAAGTATACAAATATACTTGTCCAATGTCTATGCTTTAACCACCTTAAGATGTTTTTACAATATAATTTCCTAAGTCTATTTAATATCTTCATTATCATAAAAACCAACCTATATCCATCTTAACTCCACATCTACCACACATAGGGGGATGAAATCTATTTATCCCTCTGACCACTTGGTAGACCCAGAATTAAGATGGTTCTAAGATGATAGAATTTCCCCTTTAAATAGTCTATGCTCACATGAATACCATGGTATTACCATGGGTTATCATAAACCTGGAGCTTAAAAATTACTATTAGTTATTTATAAAAATTAATCAAATTAATAGTTGATTTTTATTTTATTTTTTATTTTAACCAAGCTAAAATGTTTAACATACATTAAATTACAACATCCATTTTTTCTCTTGATCCACCAAGCCCTGAGAGGGAAGGAGCACAAAAAGAACACTACACTGTCATCAAAGAAGAATATTCTAGAGAAAACTCTGAGTCACAAGAAATCAGGGAAGAAAGAGACAGCTCTCAAGACAAGCAAGGAGAAAACCCGCCCCAACAAACCAACAATTATGAGGATTCGAATACTGCACAAAATAAATCTTCATTTAACAGCAAACCAGATCTCCTAGACCAAACTTCTTCTCTGACTATCTTCGAAAGAACGAACACAATAGATTGCGAAGCTAAGACACCAATGTCCCAAGAACCAGAAGAGATGAAGGAGATGCAAGATAAAGGAAGTTGGAAGACCGTAGAGAAAAAAAAGAAAGCTACAACACCAATCTCGCCAAGAAAGACGAGGAGCCAGATAAGTAAAAATTAAGAAAATTGTAGGTCCGATAGACCAATTTGGTCTAAGAGGACGTTAACCACCACCATCATCATCATCATCAACATAGTTCAAGGATCACAAGACTTTTAAATCTTCCTACTCCATTAGACACACTTTATATGCTATACATAGTGAATGGAAAAGAAGCATTATACACCACACAATTTCACAGAAGGAAGAAAAATCTTACCCAGATCAATATAAAAATCTTAACCATTGATTAATAGAGAATAACAAGTAGTGTAATGAATTGTTCCGAGTTATTTATTTACAAGCTGTAAAGAATGTAGTGGAATGGAAAATATTACTTAAGCAACCCTTCAATATTTTCTATTAATATGTCTGTGCATGTACATATGAAACTAAGAGCATTGTTGAATACAAAGTTTCCTTTTCTCTTGCCTCCATTTTGACAAATCAGTGTGAAATCAGTGTCACTTTGAATCTCCTTTCCTGTGTGGATGTTTTGACAAATCAATGTGAAATCAAAGTCACTTTGAATTTCCTTTCCTGCGAGGGATCACTTCCACAGTTGATTAGTAAAAGATAATCTACTATATATTATGTTCAAGAAACTGACTGCAATCTACAGTGGAAACGAGACCTCAATTCTTATTCTGAATTTGAATATCTCAGGACAACATAAGAGATAAAAATGCATATGGCCTTAGTAGCTAGAAAAAAATCACTCCATCATTACAGGACCACCTAGATTTCGACACTTAATCTAAATAATGGCACTAGTTGCAGTGCTTATTTGCATTAACACCATGGAAAAGCAACAACAATGTTTCAAAGCACACTTATTGGAAAAGTTGTAACATTCTGAGAATATTTAATGATAGCATATGAACCTCGTAGCTATGGTGGGGAAACTAGGGAACCCAAATCTTGGAAGATATCTCATACCAAATCTGAGAAAAATAAATAAAAAGGGGAAAGAATCAAAATCTATAAATCAAGCAATGAATTGTTTACAAATCAAATACAATTCCTTTAACTAACAATTAAATTGTGGTGATATATTTAAATATTTAGTAAGAGGGGAACTTCAAACCATGGAATATTACCTTTGTCATTATTGTCATCCCTCAGTGACTGAGATTACAAATCAATACTTATGGAAAGATTGTAAGAAAGTTTGTGAAATAGTAAAGCATAACCTCTATTTTCAAGCAACAAAATCAAGACAATGTTACATCAAGAGCCATAGTTGATACATAATCAATGAATCAAGTCCTTGTATGGCACAGGCTTGTTTCACAACCTCTATTTTCTCAATAACAAAATCAAGGCATTGTATGTGGTTATTGCCGAAAGGAAACTGTGTTCTAATTTGGAAGAGGATCTTATCAAAATACATGGATTTATTCAAAGCTACAAAGCCTAATGGGTTACTGAAAAATAAGTTGGAATATGGGATCATGATACTTAAATTGAAAAAATATGCTTTCCTTTTAGAAACATTACAGTTATACAATGTTTTTTGAAAGCATTAGAATTTGAAATTGGGCCTTTCTATCAAGACAAATTCTCATTAACAGAATGTACTTTCCTACCTGAAACATTGTAGATATCCAAGAAAAACTTGAAAAGCATAAGAGAACTTAGCATAATGTACTTTCTTTCCTTCCTTAACATTCTTAAAGAGTTGAGGTTCCCCAAGTCATCAGGTAACTTTCGAAAGAAATGACAGTTAGTAATCAGAAATACGAGGGGGCATCTCCTCCAAATCACAAAAGTGCTCCAGGTTAAAATCTAGCATTATTGGAAGCTTAATGCTCGACTAGGTGTTATTGAACCCAGACATTTTTCCAATCTTCACTAAAAGCTTAAAGATAGCTTCTCTAAGTTCTACATGACTTTACTATGCTCTTGAAGTGGGGGCACATGCAACCTCTCCAAGTGAATAGTCTTAAACTAAGTGAAGATAAGGCCGATAGATCATTCAGTGTGGATCTCTTTAACCCATAATTGAATACTATGTCTCTCTTGAACCCATAATTGAATACTATTAGGACTTTCAAATTTTTCATGGAACTCAAAAATGTTGGAAGAAAGTATTTGCTTACAGAAAAGAATAAAACTAAAGCCTCTGCTTGAGGACAATTGATGTCACACCACTAATACTTCTCCATGGAATCTATATAGGTAAACCACAAATCCAGAATTCCATTAGAATATTGTGTTTATTGAATACACAAATGAAATCATTGCATTTTTTTAAAGTATCTTTTGAAATCAAAATTACCGAAATTACATATCGATAACCTAGTGGGTGTAGGATAAAATTCACCCGTGTCATTCACAGAAAGCATGAGAAAAAACCTAATACTATACATAAAACCAAGAAAAATTCAAATTCATCACTTCTAGGGACCTCGTAACCACTCTGCCAATACACAAGTATGTTCCTATTTGCAGTTAGAAAAATTACCCAAATTACAATCTGTTTACTCCAGCCTATGTTGGAAAGTTATAGAAGGATGACTAGTGCAATCAATCCATTCCTTTTAGCCCTGGATTTGTTTCAGTTTAAAACAGAAGTATACAAATATACTTGTCCAATGTCTATGCTTTAACCACCTTAAGATGTTTTTACAATATAATTTCCTAAGTCTATTTAATATCTTCATTATCATAAAAACCAACCTATATCCATCTTAACTCCACATCTACCACACATAGGGGGATGAAATCTATTTATCCCTCTGACCACTTGGTAGACCCAGAATTAAGATGGTTCTAAGATGATAGAATTTCCCCTTTAAATAGTCTATGCTCACATGAATACCATGGTATTACCATGGGTTATCATAAACCTGGAGCTTAAAAATTACTATTAGTTATTTATAAAAATTAATCAAATTAATAGTTGATTTTTATTTTATTTTTTATTTTAACCAAGCTAAAATGTTTAACATACATTAAATTACAACATCCATTTTTTCTCTTGATCCACCAAGCCCTGAGAGGGAAGGAGCACAAAAAGAACACTACACTGTCATCAAAGAAGAATATTCTAGAGAAAACTCTGAGTCACAAGAAATCAGGGAAGAAAGAGACAGCTCTCAAGACAAGCAAGGAGAAAGCCCGCCCCAACAAACCAACAATTATGAGGATTCGAATACTGCACAAAATAAATCTTCATTTAACAGCAAACCAGATCTCCTAGACCAAACTTCTTCTCTGACTATCTTCGAAAGAACGAACACAATAGATTGCGAAGCTAAGACACCAATGTCCCAAGAACCAGAAGAGATGAAGGAGATGCAAGATAAAGGAAGTTGGAAGACCGTAGAGAAAAAAAAGAAAGCTACAACACCAATCTCGCCAAGAAAGACGAGGAGCCAGATAAGTAAAAATTAAGAAAATTGTAGGTCCGATAGACCAATTTGGTCTAAGAGGACGTTAACCACCACCATCATCATCATCATCAACATAGTTCAAGGATCACAAGACTTTTAAATCTTCCTACTCCATTAGACACACTTTATATGCTATACATAGTGAATGGAAAAGAAGCATTATACACCACACAATTTCACAGAAGGAAGAAAAATCTTACCCAGATCAATATAAAAATCTTAACCATTGATTAATAGAGAATAACAAGTAGTGTAATGAATTGTTCCGAGTTATTTATTTACAAGCTGTAAAGAATGTAGTGGAATGGAAAATATTACTTAAGCAACCCTTCAATATTTTCTATTAATATGTCTGTGCATGTACATATGAAACTAAGAGCATTGTTGAATACAAAGTTTCCTTTTCTCTTGCCTCCATTTTGACAAATCAGTGTGAAATCAGTGTCACTTTGAATCTCCTTTCCTGTGTGGATGTTTTGACAAATCAATGTGAAATCAAAGTCACTTTGAATTTCCTTTCCTGCGAGGGATCACTTCCACAGTTGATTAGTAAAAGATAATCTACTATATATTATGTTCAAGAAACTGACTGCAATCTACAGTGGAAACGAGACCTCAATTCTTATTCTGAATTTGAATATCTCAGGACAACATAAGAGATAAAAATGCATATGGCCTTAGTAGCTAGAAAAAAATCACTCCATCATTACAGGACCACCTAGATTTCGACACTTAATCTAAATAATGGCACTAGTTGCAGTGCTTATTTGCATTAACACCATGGAAAAGCAACAACAATGTTTCAAAGCACACTTATTGGAAAAGTTGTAACATTCTGAGAATATTTAATGATAGCATATGAACCTCGTAGCTATGGTGGGGAAACTAGGGAACCCAAATCTTGGAAGATATCTCATACCAAATCTGAGAAAAATAAATAAAAAGGGGAAAGAATCAAAATCTATAAATCAAGCAATGAATTGTTTACAAATCAAATACAATTCCTTTAACTAACAATTAAATTGTGGTGATATATTTAAATATTTAGTAAGAGGGGAACTTCAAACCATGGAATATTACCTTTGTCATTATTGTCATCCCTCAGTGACTGAGATTACAAATCAATACTTATGGAAAGATTGTAAGAAAGTTTGTGAAATAGTAAAGCATAACCTCTATTTTCAAGCAACAAAATCAAGACAATGTTACATCAAGAGCCATAGTTGATACATAATCAATGAATCAAGTCCTTGTATGGCACAGGCTTGTTTCACAACCTCTATTTTCTCAATAACAAAATCAAGGCATTGTATGTGGTTATTGCCGAAAGGAAACTGTGTTCTAATTTGGAAGAGGATCTTATCAAAATACATGGATTTATTCAAAGCTACAAAGCCTAATGGGTTACTGAAAAATAAGTTGGAATATGGGATCATGATACTTAAATTGAAAAAATATGCTTTCCTTTTAGAAACATTACAGTTATACAATGTTTTTTGAAAGCATTAGAATTTGAAATTGGGCCTTTCTATCAAGACAAATTCTCATTAACAGAATGTACTTTCCTACCTGAAACATTGTAGATATCCAAGAAAAACTTGAAAAGCATAAGAGAACTTAGCATAATGTACTTTCTTTCCTTCCTTAACATTCTTAAAGAGTTGAGTTTCCCCAAGTCATCAGGTAACTTTCGAAAGAAATGACAGTTAGTAATCAGAAATACGAGGGGGCATCTCCTCCAAATCACAAAAGTGCTCCAGGTTAAAATCTAGCATTATTGGAAGCTTAATGCTCGACTAGGTGTTATTGAACCCAGACATTTTTCCAATCTTCACTAAAAGCTTAAAGATAGCTTCTCTAAGTTCTACATGACTTTACTATGCTCTTGAAGTGGGGGCACATGCAACCTCTCCAAGTGAATAGTCTTAAACTAAGTGAAGATAAGGCCGATAGATCATTCAGTGTGGATCTCTTTAACCCATAATTGAATACTATGTCTCTCTTGAACCCATAATTGAATACTATTAGGACTTTCAAATTTTTCATGGAACTCAAAAATGTTGGAAGAAAGTATTTGCTTACAGAAAAGAATAAAACTAAAGCCTCTGCTTGAGGACAATTGATGTCACACCACTAATACTTCTCCATGGAATCTATATAGGTAAACCACAAATCCAGAATTCCATTAGAATATTGTGTTTATTGAATACACAAATGAAATCATTGCATTTTTTTAAAGTATCTTTTGAAATCAAAATTACCGAAATTACATATCGATAACCTAGTGGGTGTAGGATAAAATTCACCCGTGTCATTCACAGAAAGCATGAGAAAAAACCTAATACTATACATAAAACCAAGAAAAATTCAAATTCATCACTTCTAGGGACCTCGTAACCACTCTGCCAATACACAAGTATGTTCCTATTTGCAGTTAGAAAAATTACCCAAATTACAATCTGTTTACTCCAGCCTATGTTGGAAAGTTATAGAAGGATGACTAGTGCAATCAATCCATTCCTTTTAGCCCTGGATTTGTTTCAGTTTAAAACAGAAGTATACAAATATACTTGTCCAATGTCTATGCTTTAACCACCTTAAGATGTTTTTACAATATAATTTCCTAAGTCTATTTAATATCTTCATTATCATAAAAACCAACCTATATCCATCTTAACTCCACATCTACCACACATAGGGGGATGAAATCTATTTATCCCTCTGACCACTTGGTAGACCCAGAATTAAGATGGTTCTAAGATGATAGAATTTCCCCTTTAAATAGTCTATGCTCACATGAATACCATGGTATTACCATGGGTTATCATAAACCTGGAGCTTAAAAATTACTATTAGTTATTTATAAAAATTAATCAAATTAATAGTTGATTTTTATTTTATTTTTTATTTTAACCAAGCTAAAATGTTTAACATACATTAAATTACAACATCCATTTTTTCTCTTGATCCACCAAGCCCTGAGAGGGAAGGAGCACAAAAAGAACACTACACTGTCATCAAAGAAGAATATTCTAGAGAAAACTCTGAGTCACAAGAAATCAGGGAAGAAAGAGACAGCTCTCAAGACAAGCAAGGAGAAAGCCCGCCCCAACAAACCAACAATTATGAGGATTCGAATACTGCACAAAATAAATCTTCATTTAACAGCAAACCAGATCTCCTAGACCAAACTTCTTCTCTGACTATCTTCGAAAGAACGAACACAATAGATTGCGAAGCTAAGACACCAATGTCCCAAGAACCAGAAGAGATGAAGGAGATGCAAGATAAAGGAAGTTGGAAGACCGTAGAGAAAAAAAAGAAAGCTACAACACCAATCTCGCCAAGAAAGACGAGGAGCCAGATAAGTAAAAATTAAGAAAATTGTAGGTCCGATAGACCAATTTGGTCTAAGAGGACGTTAACCACCACCATCATCATCATCATCAACATAGTTCAAGGATCACAAGACTTTTAAATCTTCCTACTCCATTAGACGCACTTTATATGCTATACATAGTGAATGGAAAAGAAGCATTATACACCACACAATTTCACAGAAGGAAGAAAAATCTTACCCAGATCAATATAAAAATCTTAACCATTGATTAATAGAGAATAACAAGTAGTGTAATGAATTGTTCCGAGTTATTTATTTACAAGCTGTAAAGAATGTAGTGGAATGGAAAATATTACTTAAGCAACCCTTCAATATTTTCTATTAATATGTCTGTGCATGTACATATGAAACTAAGAGCATTGTTGAATACAAAGTTTCCTTTTCTCTTGCCTCCATTTTGACAAATCAGTGTGAAATCAGTGTCACTTTGAATCTCCTTTCCTGTGTGGATGTTTTGACAAATCAATGTGAAATCAAAGTCACTTTGAATTTCCTTTCCTGCGAGGGATCACTTCCACAGTTGATTAGTAAAAGATAATCTACTATATATTATGTTCAAGAAACTGACTGCAATCTACAGTGGAAACGAGACCTCAATTCTTATTCTGAATTTGAATATCTCAGGACAACATAAGAGATAAAAATGCATATGGCCTTAGTAGCTAGAAAAAAATCACTCCATCATTACAGGACCACCTAGATTTCGACACTTAATCTAAATAATGGCACTAGTTGCAGTGCTTATTTGCATTAACACCATGGAAAAGCAACAACAATGTTTCAAAGCACACTTATTGGAAAAGTTGTAACATTCTGAGAATATTTAATGATAGCATATGAACCTCGTAGCTATGGTGGGGAAACTAGGGAACCCAAATCTTGGAAGATATCTCATACCAAATCTGAGAAAAATAAATAAAAAGGGGAAAGAATCAAAATCTATAAATCAAGCAATGAATTGTTTACAAATCAAATACAATTCCTTTAACTAACAATTAAATTGTGGTGATATATTTAAATATTTAGTAAGAGGGGAACTTCAAACCATGGAATATTACCTTTGTCATTATTGTCATCCCTCAGTGACTGAGATTACAAATCAATACTTATGGAAAGATTGTAAGAAAGTTTGTGAAATAGTAAAGCATAACCTCTATTTTCAAGCAACAAAATCAAGACAATGTTACATCAAGAGCCATAGTTGATACATAATCAATGAATCAAGTCCTTGTATGGCACAGGCTTGTTTCACAACCTCTATTTTCTCAATAACAAAATCAAGGCATTGTATGTGGTTATTGCCGAAAGGAAACTGTGTTCTAATTTGGAAGAGGATCTTATCAAAATACATGGATTTATTCAAAGCTACAAAGCCTAATGGGTTACTGAAAAATAAGTTGGAATATGGGATCATGATACTTAAATTGAAAAAATATGCTTTCCTTTTAGAAACATTACAGTTATACAATGTTTTTTGAAAGCATTAGAATTTGAAATTGGGCCTTTCTATCAAGACAAATTCTCATTAACAGAATGTACTTTCCTACCTGAAACATTGTAGATATCCAAGAAAAACTTGAAAAGCATAAGAGAACTTAGCATAATGTACTTTCTTTCCTTCCTTAACATTCTTAAAGAGTTGAGTTCCCCAAGTCATCAGGTAACTTTCGAAAGAAATGACAGTTAGTAATCAGAAATACGAGGGGGCATCTCCTCCAAATCACAAAAGTGCTCCAGGTTAAAATCTAGCATTATTGGAAGCTTAATGCTCGACTAGGTGTTATTGAACCCAGACATTTTTCCAATCTTCACTAAAAGCTTAAAGATAGCTTCTCTAAGTTCTACATGACTTTACTATGCTCTTGAAGTGGGGGCACATGCAACCTCTCCAAGTGAATAGTCTTAAACTAAGTGAAGATAAGGCCGATAGATCATTCAGTGTGGATCTCTTTAACCCATAATTGAATACTATGTCTCTCTTGAACCCATAATTGAATACTATTAGGACTTTCAAATTTTTCATGGAACTCAAAAATGTTGGAAGAAAGTATTTGCTTACAGAAAAGAATAAAACTAAAGCCTCTGCTTGAGGACAATTGATGTCACACCACTAATACTTCTCCATGGAATCTATATAGGTAAACCACAAATCCAGAATTCCATTAGAATATTGTGTTTATTGAATACACAAATGAAATCATTGCATTTTTTTAAAGTATCTTTTGAAATCAAAATTACCGAAATTACATATCGATAACCTAGTGGGTGTAGGATAAAATTCACCCGTGTCATTCACAGAAAGCATGAGAAAAAACCTAATACTATACATAAAACCAAGAAAAATTCAAATTCATCACTTCTAGGGACCTCGTAACCACTCTGCCAATACACAAGTATGTTCCTATTTGCAGTTAGAAAAATTACCCAAATTACAATCTGTTTACTCCAGCCTATGTTGGAAAGTTATAGAAGGATGACTAGTGCAATCAATCCATTCCTTTTAGCCCTGGATTTGTTTCAGTTTAAAACAGAAGTATACAAATATACTTGTCCAATGTCTATGCTTTAACCACCTTAAGATGTTTTTACAATATAATTTCCTAAGTCTATTTAATATCTTCATTATCATAAAAACCAACCTATATCCATCTTAACTCCACATCTACCACACATAGGGGGATGAAATCTATTTATCCCTCTGACCACTTGGTAGACCCAGAATTAAGATGGTTCTAAGATGATAGAATTTCCCCTTTAAATAGTCTATGCTCACATGAATACCATGGTATTACCATGGGTTATCATAAACCTGGAGCTTAAAAATTACTATTAGTTATTTATAAAAATTAATCAAATTAATAGTTGATTTTTATTTTATTTTTTATTTTAACCAAGCTAAAATGTTTAACATACATTAAATTACAACATCCATTTTTTCTCTTGATCCACCAAGCCCTGAGAGGGAAGGAGCACAAAAAGAACACTACACTGTCATCAAAGAAGAATATTCTAGAGAAAACTCTGAGTCACAAGAAATCAGGGAAGAAAGAGACAGCTCTCAAGACAAGCAAGGAGAAAGCCCGCCCCAACAAACCAACAATTATGAGGATTTGAATACTGCACAAAATAAATCTTCATTTAACAGCAAACCAGATCTCCTAGACCAAACTTCTTCTCTGACTATCTTCGAAAGAACGAACACAATAGATTGCGAAGCTAAGACACCAATGTCCCAAGAACCAGAAGAGATGAAGGAGATGCAAGATAAAGGAAGTTGGAAGACCGTAGAGAAAAAAAAGAAAGCTACAACACCAATCTCGCCAAGAAAGACGAGGAGCCAGATAAGTAAAAATTAAGAAAATTGTAGGTCCGATAGACCAATTTGGTCTAAGAGGACGTTAACCACCACCATCATCATCATCATCAACATAGTTCAAGGATCACAAGACTTTTAAATCTTCCTACTCCATTAGACACACTTTATATGCTATACATAGTGAATGGAAAAGAAGCATTATACACCACACAATTTCACAGAAGGAAGAAAAATCTTACCCAGATCAATATAAAAATCTTAACCATTGATTAATAGAGAATAACAAGTAGTGTAATGAATTGTTCCGAGTTATTTATTTACAAGCTGTAAAGAATGTAGTGGAATGGAAAATATTACTTAAGCAACCCTTCAATATTTTCTATTAATATGTCTGTGCATGTACATATGAAACTAAGAGCATTGTTGAATACAAAGTTTCCTTTTCTCTTGCCTCCATTTTGACAAATCAGTGTGAAATCAGTGTCACTTTGAATCTCCTTTCCTGTGTGGATGTTTTGACAAATCAATGTGAAATCAAAGTCACTTTGAATTTCCTTTCCTGCGAGGGATCACTTCCACAGTTGATTAGTAAAAGATAATCTACTATATATTATGTTCAAGAAACTGACTGCAATCTACAGTGGAAACGAGACCTCAATTCTTATTCTGAATTTGAATATCTCAGGACAACATAAGAGATAAAAATGCATATGGCCTTAGTAGCTAGAAAAAAATCACTCCATCATTACAGGACCACCTAGATTTCGACACTTAATCTAAATAATGGCACTAGTTGCAGTGCTTATTTGCATTAACACCATGGAAAAGCAACAACAATGTTTCAAAGCACACTTATTGGAAAAGTTGTAACATTCTGAGAATATTTAATGATAGCATATGAACCTCGTAGCTATGGTGGGGAAACTAGGGAACCCAAATCTTGGAAGATATCTCATACCAAATCTGAGAAAAATAAATAAAAAGGGGAAAGAATCAAAATCTATAAATCAAGCAATGAATTGTTTACAAATCAAATACAATTCCTTTAACTAACAATTAAATTGTGGTGATATATTTAAATATTTAGTAAGAGGGGAACTTCAAACCATGGAATATTACCTTTGTCATTATTGTCATCCCTCAGTGACTGAGATTACAAATCAATACTTATGGAAAGATTGTAAGAAAGTTTGTGAAATAGTAAAGCATAACCTCTATTTTCAAGCAACAAAATCAAGACAATGTTACATCAAGAGCCATAGTTGATACATAATCAATGAATCAAGTCCTTGTATGGCACAGGCTTGTTTCACAACCTCTATTTTCTCAATAACAAAATCAAGGCATTGTATGTGGTTATTGCCGAAAGGAAACTGTGTTCTAATTTGGAAGAGGATCTTATCAAAATACATGGATTTATTCAAAGCTACAAAGCCTAATGGGTTACTGAAAAATAAGTTGGAATATGGGATCATGATACTTAAATTGAAAAAATATGCTTTCCTTTTAGAAACATTACAGTTATACAATGTTTTTTGAAAGCATTAGAATTTGAAATTGGGCCTTTCTATCAAGACAAATTCTCATTAACAGAATGTACTTTCCTACCTGAAACATTGTAGATATCCAAGAAAAACTTGAAAAGCATAAGAGAACTTAGCATAATGTACTTTCTTTCCTTCCTTAACATTCTTAAAGAGTTGAGTTTCCCCAAGTCATCAGGTAACTTTCGAAAGAAATGACAGTTAGTAATCAGAAATACGAGGGGGCATCTCCTCCAAATCACAAAAGTGCTCCAGGTTAAAATCTAGCATTATTGGAAGCTTAATGCTCGACTAGGTGTTATTGAACCCAGACATTTTTCCAATCTTCACTAAAAGCTTAAAGATAGCTTCTCTAAGTTCTACATGACTTTACTATGCTCTTGAAGTGGGGGCACATGCAACCTCTCCAAGTGAATAGTCTTAAACTAAGTGAAGATAAGGCCGATAGATCATTCAGTGTGGATCTCTTTAACCCATAATTGAATACTATGTCTCTCTTGAACCCATAATTGAATACTATTAGGACTTTCAAATTTTTCATGGAACTCAAAAATGTTGGAAGAAAGTATTTGCTTACAGAAAAGAATAAAACTAAAGCCTCTGCTTGAGGACAATTGATGTCACACCACTAATACTTCTCCATGGAATCTATATAGGTAAACCACAAATCCAGAATTCCATTAGAATATTGTGTTTATTGAATACACAAATGAAATCATTGCATTTTTTTAAAGTATCTTTTGAAATCAAAATTACCGAAATTACATATCGATAACCTAGTGGGTGTAGGATAAAATTCACCCGTGTCATTCACAGAAAGCATGAGAAAAAACCTAATACTATACATAAAACCAAGAAAAATTCAAATTCATCACTTCTAGGGACCTCGTAACCACTCTGCCAATACACAAGTATGTTCCTATTTGCAGTTAGAAAAATTACCCAAATTACAATCTGTTTACTCCAGCCTATGTTGGAAAGTTATAGAAGGATGACTAGTGCAATCAATCCATTCCTTTTAGCCCTGGATTTGTTTCAGTTTAAAACAGAAGTATACAAATATACTTGTCCAATGTCTATGCTTTAACCACCTTAAGATGTTTTTACAATATAATTTCCTAAGTCTATTTAATATCTTCATTATCATAAAAACCAACCTATATCCATCTTAACTCCACATCTACCACACATAGGGGGATGAAATCTATTTATCCCTCTGACCACTTGGTAGACCCAGAATTAAGATGGTTCTAAGATGATAGAATTTCCCCTTTAAATAGTCTATGCTCACATGAATACCATGGTATTACCATGGGTTATCATAAACCTGGAGCTTAAAAATTACTATTAGTTATTTATAAAAATTAATCAAATTAATAGTTGATTTTTATTTTATTTTTTATTTTAACCAAGCTAAAATGTTTAACATACATTAAATTACAACATCCATTTTTTCTCTTGATCCACCAAGCCCTGAGAGGGAAGGAGCACAAAAAGAACACTACACTGTCATCAAAGAAGAATATTCTAGAGAAAACTCTGAGTCACAAGAAATCAGGGAAGAAAGAGACAGCTCTCAAGACAAGCAAGGAGAAAGCCCGCCCCAACAAACCAACAATTATGAGGATTCGAATACTGCACAAAATAAATCTTCATTTAACAGCAAACCAAATCTCCTAGACCAAACTTCTTCTCTGACTATCTTCGAAAGAACGAACACAATAGATTGCGAAGCTAAGACACCAATGTCCCAAGAACCAGAAGAGATGAAGGAGATGCAAGATAAAGGAAGTTGGAAGACCGTAGAGAAAAAAAAGAAAGCTACAACACCAATCTCGCCAAGAAAGACGAGGAGCCAGATAAGTAAAAATTAAGAAAATTGTAGGTCTGATAGACCAATTTGGTCTAAGTGGACGTTAACCACCACCATCATCATCATCATCAACATAGTTCAAGGATCACAAGACTTTTCAATCTTCCTACTCCATTAGACACACTTTATATGCTATACATAGTGAATGGAAAAGAAGCATTATACAACACACAATTTCACAGAAGGAAGATAAATCTTACCCAGATCAATATAAAAATCTTAACCATTGATTAATAGAGAATAACAAGTAGTGTAATGAATTGTTCCGAGTTATTTATTTACAAGCTGTAAAGAATGTAGTGGAATGGAAAATATTACTTAAGCAACCCTTCAATATTTTCTATTAATATGTCTGTGCATGTACATATGAAACTAAGAGCATTGTTGAATACAAAGTTTCCTTTTCTCTTGCCTCCATTTTGACAAATCAGTGTGAAATCAGTGTCACTTTGAATCTCCTTTCCTGTGTGGATGTTTTGACAAATCAATGTGAAATCAAAGTCACTTTGAATTTCCTTTCCTGCGAGGGATCACATCCACAGTTGATTAGTAAAAGATAATCTACTATATATTATGTTCAAGAAACTGACTGCAATCTACAGTGGAAACGAGACCTCAATTCTTATTCTGAATTTGAATATCTCAGGACAACATAAGAGATAAAAATGCATATGGCCTTAGTAGCTAGAAAACAATCACTCCATCATTACAGGACCACCTAGATTTCGACACTTAATCTAAATAATGGCACTAGTTGCAGTGCTTATTTGCATTAACACCATGGAAAAGCAACAACAATGTTTCAAAGCACACTTATTGGAAAAGTTGTAACATTCTGAGAATATTTAATGATAGCATATGAACCTCGTAGCTATGGTGGGGAAACTAGGGAACCCAAATCTTGGAAGATATCTCATACCAAATCTGAGAAAAATAAATAAAAAGGGGAAAGAATCAAAATCTATAAATCAAGCAATGAATTGTTTACAAATCAAATACAATTCCTTTAACTAACAATTAAATTGTGGTGATATATTTAAATATTTAGTAAGAGGGGAACTTCAAACCATGGAATATTACCTTTGTCATTATTGTCATCCCTCAGTGACTGAGATTACAAATCAATACTTATGGAAAGATTGTAAGAAAGTTTGTGAAATAGTAAAGCATAACCTCTATTTTCAAGCAACAAAATCAAGACATTGTTACATCAAGAGCCATAGTTGATACATAATTAATGAATCAAGTCCTTGTATGGCACAGGCTTGTTTCACAACCTCTATTTTCTCAATAACAAAATCAAGACATTGTATGTGGTTATTGCCGAAAGGAAACTGTGTTCTAATTTGGAAGAGGATCTTATCAAAATACATGGATTTATTCAAAGCTACAAAGCCTAATGGGTTACTGAAAAATAAGTTGGAATATGGGATCATGATACTTAAATTGAAAAAATATGCTTTCCTTTTAGAAACATTACAGTTATACAATGTTTTTTGAAAGCATTAGAATTTGAAATTAGACCTTTCAATCAAGACAAATTCTCATTAACAGAATGTACTTTCCTACCTGAAACATTGTAGATATCCAAGAAAAACTTGAAAAGCATAAGAGAACTTAGCATAATGTACTTTCTTTCCTTCCTTAACATTCTTAAAGAGTTGAGGTTCCCCAAGTCATCAGGTAACTTTCGAAAGAAATGACAGTTAGTAATAGTCCAATTCACAATTGAAGATGTGTCAAAAATACGAGGGGGCATCTCCTCCAAATCACAAAAGTGCTCCAGGTTAAAATCTAGCATTATTGGAAGCTTAATGCTCGACTAGGTGTTATTGAACCCAGACATTTTTCCAATCTTCACTAAAAGCTTAAAGATAGCTTCTCTAAGTTCTACATGACTTTACTATGCTCTTGAAGTGGGGGCACATGCACCCTCTCCAAGTGAATAGTCTTAAACTAAGTGAAGATAAGGCCGATAGATCATTCAGTGTGGATCTCTTTAACCCATAATTGAATACTATGTCTCTCTTGAACCCATAATTGAATACTATTAGGACTTTCAAATTTTTCATGGAACTCAAAAATGTTGGAAGAAAGTATTTGCTTCCAGAAAAGAATAAAACTAAATCCTCTGCTTGAGGACATTTGATGTCACACCACTAATACTTCTCCATGGAATCTATATAGGTAAACCACAAATCCAGAATTCCATTAGAATATTGTGTTTATTGAATACACAAATGAAATCATTGCATTTTTTTAAAATATCTTTTGAAATCAAAATTACTGAAATTACATATCGATAACCTAGTGGGTGTAGGATAAAATTCACCTGTGTCATTCACATAAAGCATGAGAAAAAACCTAATACTATACATAAAACCAAGAAAAATTCAAATTCATCACTTCTAGGGACCTCGTAACCACTCTGCCAATACACAAGTATGTTCCTATTTGCAGTTAGAAAAATTACCCAAATTACAATCTGTTTACTCCAGCCTATGTTGGAAAGTTATAGAAGGATGACTAGTGCAATCAATCCATTCCTTTTAGCCCTGGATTTGTTTCAGTTTAAAATAGAAGTATACAAATATACGTGTCCAATGTCTATGCTTTAACCACCTTAAGATGTTTTTACAATATAATTTCCTAAGTCTATTTAATATCTTCATTATCATAAAAACCAACCTATATCCATCTTAACTCCACATCTACCACTCATAGGGGGATGAAATCTATTTATCCCTTTGACCACTTGGTAGACCCAGAATTAAGATGGTTCTAAGATGTTAGAATTTCCCCTTTAAATAGTCTATGCTCACATGAATACCATGGTATTACCATGGGTTATCATAAACCTGGAGCTTAAAAATTACTATTAGTTATTTATAAAAATTAATCAAATTAATAGTTGATTTTTATTTTATTTTTTATTTTAACCAAGCTAAAATGTTTAACATACATTAAATTACAACATCCATTTTTTCTCTTGATCCACCAAGCCCTGAGAGGGATCAAATATTTTTTCACTCTGTGCTAGTTTGCATATTACGATATTTGATACCTCTCGGGGTTAGTAGATCCAGAGTAAAAATGGATCTATGCTGGTTTAATTCCCCCATTTAAATAGGCTACATTCCAGGTGAATACCATGGGTCAATACCATGTTCCATTTTGGTGAATACCATGGGTCAATACCATGTGCCATTTTTATTTTTATTAATACTAATATTAGGGTTAATAATGTTTTTTTGCATGGTATTAATAATAATCTAGCCCATGGTATTTGTCCCATAGCATTTTGCCCATAGGTTTCACCTAAATATAATGCATTTTTTGAGTGTCCTTAAATATAAGGTGACTTATGGAGTAAATATAAAAAAAGTGTTTTATTTGTTTACCATACCTCTTGTTTATTTATATTTTTATTAATTTACCATACCTTTTTTACAAATATGGTATTTGGCCCATAGGATTCACTTAAATAAAACCTCTTTTTTGAGCCTTCATAAATAGAACGAGGGTTATGGACTAAATATAAAAAGAGGTTTTATTTATTTACCATACGTCTAGTTTATTTATATTTTTATTTATTTACCATACCTTTTGAGTTAAGTATAAAAAGACGTTTTATTTATTTACCATACCTCCACTTTACTTATATTTTTATTTGTTTACACCCTTGCATGTATATAAGGTGACTTATGGAGTAAATATAAAAAATGTTTTATTTATTTACCATACCTCTCGTTTATTATATTTTTATTAATCTACCATACCTATTTTATAAATATGGTATTTGGCCCATAGGATTCACTTAAATAAAACGTATTCTTGAAAATTAGGGCGAATGGAAAGTTGTAACTCCTAATTTCAAGGGCTAAATTTACCTTTTTTACCCTCTCCCTTAAAATAAGGTGGCCTATTTGAGGTGATTTGTAAAAATGTACTATGATACAAAATATTCGCCCACTAAAAATTTAAAACCCCTTAATTTCTCCAAAGGGCGAACATTCGCCCCTAAAATTTTCCATGTAAGAGACTCAGTTGTTTTTTGAGACAATTTATAAGCGACCACCAAAGCAACTCAGTTTCTTTTTGCGACAATTTCTACTTGAGGTTACGATCTGGAGGAACTCAATGATCTGTCACCAAGTAAAAGGGATTGGCTCAACCTTGGTCAAATCTCAAATCAAGTTGGAAACTTCAATTATAATAATCTTGTCATAAATCCCAACATATTAAGAATGGAGCATGATGAATTTCATAATTGGAGGATTAACAAAGGATAGTATTCCCTCTTTATTGATGGAGCTTCGGAAGGTAACCCCACAGAGGCAAGAGTGAGAGGGGTTATTTTCCACCCTGATGAAGAAAAATATGTGATATGCTTGGGGTTCGGGATCTCATCCAATAACCAAGTTGAATTCTTAGCTTTATAGCAGGGATTAGAATTGGCAATAGCAATTAAAATTCAACAATTAATTAATAGTCTTTGGAGATTCGATGATAGTAATTCAACAAGTATATAAGCTCAAGAAGGATCTTGTGCAAATCCATTCCTTTTTCCATAGAATCAGCGTGCAAATTGTGAAGTTCGAGAATGTTGAGTTCTTTCACATCAAAAGACATTTAAACTTGGTGGAAGATTCATAAACTTAGGCAGCTCCCTAGAACAAGGATTTATGGTCCAGAATGAAAGCAACATAGGTATAAAAAATATACCATGATAATCCCATTTCATTGCAAATTAAAGTGGTATTAAATGGAATTAATGGAGGATTGGAAAGATGAGTTGTTCGGCACCCTAATGTCAGACTCTATCTTAGATTGATGATCACGGTAGTCATTTCTTTCATGTTTTGCAGGCCCCTCCACTTAGTTGAAGGTTTGTTATGTGCACACATTTGGAATCTCCTCGCAAACACTACCATTGTTGTGGAAAAGTGGATGAAGGTTCAACTCGTTAATAAATTTGGATGGCTTCAGAGTGAGTGCATTCTCATATTTGAGATGTAGCCTCCATACTTAAGCCTCGTGGCTTTAATGGAGAAGGTTACAAATTTCAAAGATATTAATTCAGTGATGGAACGCTCTGTTCGGTTATTGTATGGGAATGATTTTCCTTTGGGTAACATCGTGATAATCGATGGGCTAAGGGAGATTGCTTTGCATGGTTATAAGAAGAGGATGTGTGCCTCTTCTTTCCTTGAATTACGTGATTGGTTTATTTCTCATCTTGAAGTGAGGGAGGTTAAAAGTGAAATTGTTCACCAATTGGTTCAATTGACGGCATCCATAGATATTATTTTGACCCTGCTCTCCGAGCAAGGGGAAATGGTGTTGGAAAAGTCTCGAGCTCATTTTATGCTTCTAAATCAAGGAATTGGTGCGTTGCAAACCAAAATCGAAATATTATAAGTAGTAGTTGAAAGATTGCATTACAAGTTGGACAGCATGGAATCCTCGTCTTAATCAGTGGAAATTGGGGTAAATAAAGAAGTCATGGAGGAATTTGTTGAGCAGCAGGGCACAGCATCAGTTCAGTAGGAGATTGACACTGTAGAGGTAAATTTGGAATTGGCTTCTTTCCCTTCTCAGCCAAGGACTGAAAATGATGAAAATGAAGGAATTCTTTCTCTTTGGGGGAATATTGAAGGATAGCTTAATTTTCATCTTTAATATATGTTTGCAAATATAAGTTATATTAGGAGTGTTTTAGAGGTTATATAAGTTAAGCCAAATTAAAATAGTTTTGTAGCGAGAAAGTTAAAACTCTAGTAATTTTTGGACATTTTTGAGCTTAGATGAAGAAGATTTTGTTAGAGCTGTAAAAGGTTTTGGCCTTCAAACTAAATTGAATTAATAGAAAAGTCATATATATATATATATATGTTTAGAAAAATATTCATTGCTTTAAGAAAAAAAATTGTGGTTCCTCTAAAATGTGTTAGTAATATAAATAAATTTCATAAAAAAACACAACCAACACATTCTTTGATATTATTCATATTACAATTTGTTGATGTTTAGATTATCTTATTTTTTAAATTAACCTTTCTAATTTGGCAAGATTGTTCGTGCATTAATGGAAATTTCAACCTAAAAGTGCCTATGAAAATTCCACGAACATAATATGTAAACCAATCAAAATCCTTTAAATTTAAAAAGAGGTGCATGTAAATATTTTGGAGAGTAAATTAAAAAACTACCTTATTAAATTGTATTTCTGGCTTATCTCCTTATAGGTTTAATCAAATTTCAAGTGTAGACACTCATTGGATGCAGAATTAAATTATGCATCCAACGAGTACCCATTATGCATACTTTTGAGAAGACCCACATTGCTAAAAATGGAAGATACATTAAGAATATGTGTTGCATTACACGTTTTTTTAATGTATCTTCAGTTTTTATCAATGTGGGTCTTCTCAAAAGTATGCATAATGGGTACTCGTTGGATGCGGAATTTAATTCCACATCCAACGAGTGTCTACACTTGAAATTTGAGTAAACCTATAAGGAAATAATCCAAAAATACAATAAGAAAAAATAGTTTTCTTCTATTCCCTCCAAAATTCATAACTCTTATGTTATTATTTTATTAGTTTTCCTTACGAGACCACTTTTACACTGAAATTGTCTCTAATGAGGTATACGAATTCTCTATTTTTTATCTTTCACCATATTATTAATGTCAATAATTTTATTTGTTCTTGCTGCCACAAGATCTCGCAAGCCTAGTGTAAAACTTCACTAGGGAGAACCAAACCTTGTAGCAACAAGAGAAAGGGTGGTCATTTTCACCTCAATAACCTTTCTCCTACTCCGTAGTGCTATTTTACCGCAAGGAAGCCTTCCCTAAATCACCTAAAGGATAATCAACTACTATGTCTCAATGTAATATATAAGAGGCCTATAACATGGGATAGAGTATCAACAAAAATTAAAAAGGCCTAGATATTCTATGCCACAATTCAAGTACTTAATTCCTAGACCAAAGATATGGTTATTATATGCTAGTGTTTCATTGATTTGCAATGATAGAATGCATATATAGTAGCCAAAGGAAAGCTCTTTCTAGGATAATCAACAAAAGGGAGTAAAACCCTTCTGAAAGCACCTGGGTTATGGTTACTAATGGAATATTGTGGTTGAAAATTATGCACAAAAAACAAATTAGGATGGTTTCAACCCTAACAATGATTTAGGCATGCACAATGCTAAATTTTTCATTTAAGTAATTTATTGATGCAATTCCTAGTTTATTAGCCACAAACATCCAACGCAAATTCATTTTTTATGCAAAATTCAGCCCTTAAATCCTTGTGACTTACCCTAGACATCTAGGAACAAGGAAAAGAAGAGGAAATTTAATAAATTTTACAGATGATCAACACAATAATGATTAGTGTCTTATCCTAGATGGGTTTAATGGAGTCTTCTAGGGCTAAAATTCCATTAAAAGGTTTTGATGGAGTAAGGAGGGATGACTAGGGCATCCACTTTCAAAACCCTAACTATTTTCCTTGTAAAGGGAGAAATTAAATATAAAAAATGCATAATCAAAATTTTCTTATAGGTTTCAAGAGAACAATTTTGCATAGTACAATTAAGCAAGATTTCAAAATATAATTAGCATTTAGTGATGGCACAAAATAGAAATCCTACTAGCACAAAACAATATTCAAATATAGAAAATAAAGCATGAACTTACAAAATTCCACAAGAAACACTTCTTTCAATCCCAAAAATACATATCCATACAAAATACTATCTCCACAAGAATTCACACCATAGAGCAGTCACATCTTTTCCCAAGAGCGAAAAAGGACTAATTCGGACTCTTTCCTAAAGAAGAGTGATAAAATGTATGATGATGTAATCAAATAAGGGGAGCATCTATTTATATGAGGCTTAAAACCCTTATTTTTACAAAAATACAAATAAAAGCCTTATTACAAGTTTACTTGAATGTTCAACAAGTTACCTCATAGTAGCTCAAAAACATAACAAATAATCCCAAAAATTCAGACACATGTAGAAGAGAAGCCTCCTCCACTATGACATCATCCTCCCAAAGGAGTTCAAAATGTGACAAGCAAGCGACAAATAGGTCAATGAATTCTCCATACTCCAAAAGGGTAACTCAAATTCCATAGGTATGCCTCCAAAGTGCCTCCAAACCATGACATCGTCACCAAGGTGCCCTACGTCAACCTCTCAAGGACAAGAGGGGTGACATGGCACCAATACACTGAAGCATTGGGGTCAAATAGTGATGTGCAAGCTTTCCCCTATCATCTCAAAGATAACCATCATCATCGGTGTTAGAAAATCAAAACGAAGAAAATATTTTCCTACTTTGATAATAGCTTGTGATAATTATTAATTTATGTTGTCTTATTTTATCTTTATATTCATCAAGCAACTATCAAATCAAAAGAATATGAAGATCATGAGAACAATAAAACACAATATGTAGGCTCTCGGCCAAGGCAAAACCCCTCTCTTGGGGGAAAACCCAATCAAACTCTTCTTCTATTGTAGAACCAAATAAAAATGAGACAACCAGTACTTGACCAGGACTTCCACCATACACCAAGTCATCCTTCCAAGATATCTCCTTTCACAAGAGTCAAATTCTTCCTTCAAATTCAACGAGAGTAAAGGTCATTGCTTCTTTTAAAGTATTTCTTCAAGGGGTCAAAGTTAACAAGAGTTAACATTAAGGGATTTTTGAGGTCTAAAATGGGCCTCCTAAGGAAATTATAAAATAATAGTGGAAATAATAAAATAATATTAGATTGCATCATCAAATTTTAGAAGGAAAAAAGAAAAAACCATTTTTTCAACTCGTATTTTCAACTTATCTCCCTATGGGTTTACTTAAATTTCGAGTGGAAACACTCATTGGATGCAGAATTTGATTCCTCATCCAAGGAGTACCCATGTTGCATACTTTTGATGGACCCTACTACACCAAAAATGAGAAATACATGAAAAATGTGACATTTTTCGGTAGCAGGGTCCATCAAAAGTATGCAACATGGGTACTCCTTGAATGAGGAATCAAATTTTGCATCCAATGTGTGCTCCCGCTCGAAATTTGAGTAAAACTTTAGGGAGATAAGTTGAAAAAGTAGTATTATTATTTTATTATTTTTTAATCTTTTTATTTTTTACTCCAAAAATGTTGAATCGACCCCCATGGTTGACATCATCATCTTGAATCCTATTGGTTCTTATAAAGTTTATTTTGGTTGTACATTTTCCTTAAGAGACCCATTTTAGACTTCAAAAATCCCCTAATGATGTCATTCCTTCCTTCAAAGTATATTTTCAATGAGCCAAAGTCAACGAGAGTTAAGGTCCTTCAAATATGCAATAGACAAGGTTTCAATACCTTACTTTAGGTCTGCAACTCATCCTGCAATCTTCAACCTACAACTTGCACGAATTCCAAGAAATCTCGCATGTGTGAGCTAGTTTAGGTCAAAATTCATACTTTTTCTTCTTCGCTTTAGATTCTTCCTTCTTCTCTTGCCTTCTCACTTCATTAACTTCTGCTTTGATGCAAACTGAACTTGATTTATTGATTGATTCCAAATGAGGTTGAATGTTTTTCAATATATGCCCTTTTACTTGGTCAAATAGGCCTCTTTAGGCCAACTTCACTTGGCAAGGCCGACTTGGTGATGGGAGTCCACAAAAGACATTTTAAAATAAAAAAATAATGTTTATTTCTTGATACAATGTGCCCATAAGGGTCTTGTACAAATGACAAGGACAATATTGACTCAATAAATCCTAGAGCATGAAGAACATGCTTGGCCTAGTTGACCAAAATGAAATAAAGCATGAAATTCATGCTTTAAACATTATATTTTTCTCTTTCTCTTGCTTTTAATCTATACAGTATTAATTATGAAGACTAAACATATTTACATTTTCCAACACTCCCTCTTAACTAGGGAGGTATTCATAATTAAACAAAGTAGTACAATGATGATCTCAAGTTGAAATGTTCTAAGAAGAGTATCACAATCAGCGTATACAATGTTAGAGATACCATCTAGGCCAACTGCCAAGGTATCTAGGCTGTCCCAACAAGAATCCAGGTGTCATCTAGGCTACCTGTTGACACTTAATCCGAAACGGATGAGGTGAAGCTGGACAGTCATCTAGAAGATGAACTGATCCGTTTTGTATATGTATAAATAATAATTGTCTAATGAATAAAATCACCAGTTCTGTCTTGCGCTCAATAACCTCTGGAGTTAACCTGGCCTGACATGGTATCAGAGCACAGGTCCCAGAAATAACTCCTGCCTTTGCCAGGTTTCTGCTGCCTCATGAAACCTCTGTCCTGAGAGACTGCGCATCCGTTTTCATCTGTGCCTCTGTCCTGGAGACTGCGAATTCTTTTATAAAACGTTTGCCTGAATTCGCTACCCCTCTCTGCGCTGCCTTTGATCTGACATATATGTCCATATGCCAACGCATCTGCCTGAATTGTCCTCTGTCTCTCTGCGCATTCATTTATGCCAACGCACCTGCCTGAAACGTTCTTTGCCTCTGTCGCTGCCCAGAGATTGAGCTCGGTCGAAACTTGGACTTGCTATGTTGAACAGTGAGACTGCAATATGCATTTTGCGTCAATTGTGTTCGAATATTGAAGGCGTTCGATAAGTGATCAGAATCCATTAAGAAACTCATAGCATTGAAGAAGATTGATAGTTGATTGAATGGCATGTATTCTGGAGTTCGAATTGTATGTGAAATCTGGAGTTCGAATGGCATGTATGTGAAATTTGAGTTCGAATTGTCGACTTGTGGAACGTTGGCTTGGCACCGTCCTTATGTATTGCACTCCCATTCTGGCTCATGAGTTTTTAAACTCTTCTCTGTCGGCTCCCATACGCCGCTGAAATCCCATACCAGGCTCTGTGTGAGCTATTTTTTATGAGCGTAAATTTAAATCCCATACCATTCATATCGGTGAAGTGTAGGTTGCATCCATCTCAATACCTCTATACATTGGCTTTGCCTTCAATTTTCGTGCGGATTTTCCCCTGAGACGATGATGTAATTGCATGAATTTGTAAGCCATTATAAATACCGTTTTGAAAAACAAAAGGGGACACCAACGCTGGGCAGTATATGCGCATTAACGCTGTGGTTATATTGACCACGGTTTGAGTATTGTATGGTAATCAGTTTTGGCGGTTTGAGTATTGTATGGTAATCAGTTTTGTGCTGGAATCAGTTTTGTTTGGTATTACGGCCATCGCAATTTTTTATTATTTCAAAAACAATACAATTGGTCTCTTTCAGAATCGAGCCTATCTGCTTCATTTTCTAAATCCATGAATGTTGCGGCAATGCCATGGCTATGAGTCCACGAGTTCCAGCAGTGAGGTATGGGATGGAGTTGCGGTTTGAATTGAGCCAATAATATTCACTTTGTCTTCAATAAAAAAAAAACGCAGTCCATCCTCAAACGCAGTCATTCTTCAAGAAAGCGGTCAAATTGAATAGAGCAGGAAGTCGGAGGCGCGGATCAAACAAAGCACACCAGCGTCCCTTACTCGCCCGAATCTCTGTCTAAGCTACTAGAGAAATTGAATCTCGCTCAGCCCGCAGCAGAGGCTTCTTAATTTAATTTGGAAATGCATGTCTAGGGTCTATGATGCCATGCTTGAGCTTATTGTTGTGAAGCGTGATAGATGCTAGAATATGTGGATCTGCCTAAACTGCTAAAGCTATAATGTTTAATGAACATGGTTGCTTTATTTTCATTACATATGCTAAAGTGAATTTTCCTTCGCAGTTTCAGTTTTTTAAAGATGTGTTGGGCTATTCTGTTTATGTTTCCTTTGACATACTTAGTGGAGGATATTTTATAAAATTTTGAAGACATTTGAAGAAAAGTTAGCATAAAGAATATGTTGCCCTTTTGAGTATACTTTCACTCTACATCAGTAGAAGTTCTTTTTATCAGCAAAATTATTTTTCCATCAGCAAAAATAATTTTTGTTACAGTATGCATTCAAAAGAAAGAGAAAGATATTTCAGAGGCAGGGGGGGCAGACACCCTCAAGAAGAAAAGGCAGACTTACATTGCATTCGCTGCAAACAAAATGGATCTCATGATGCTTCTACATGCAAGCTACCATGGGAAAAGATTGAGCAGAGAAGAAATCAGCAGAAAGGTAAAACTGATGACACAGACAAAGGTAAAGCACCTGAATCCGCTCACTATATTGAGGCACAATGTAACATTGGAGTAGATGAAGATCTGTTTAATACTTCACTTGCTTCTTCGAAAAATGACTGGTTGCTTGATTCAGGAGCAACCTGTCATATGACTCATAGGAAAGATTTTTTTGAAGATTTCACTGATAATGTTGATGGAGCAGTATACTTTGCAGATCAGTCAAAAATCAAGCCATCAGGGCTTGGCACAGTCAGGCTTAAACTGCCTGGTCTTCCAGACTTTCTTCTGGATCATGTTCTATATCTCCCACAGCTCAAGAGAAACTTGCTGTCCCTGGTCCACATCCGCCAGCAAGGTCACTCCATTCATATGTTTGATGGAAAGCTTGAGGTAAGAAAGGCATCTGACCATTCACTTGTCATGAGGGGTATAGAAGAAGAAAGACTTCTTAAACTGCAAGGAACCACTGCTCATGCACAGCATTTTTCATATATTTCTCATTATGATGAAGGTACACTTCCATCAAGTTTATTATGGCATGCTAGATTTGGACATTTAAACTATGATAGTCTCCGCTTGTTGAAGAAAAATGGTGTTGCTGGTTTGCCTACAATTCCTAGAAAACATAAACAATGTGATGCTTGCACTCTAGGAAAGCATAGCAAACAGTCTTTTCATGATTCACATTCAAGAGCACATAGGAAGCTTGAACTTATTCAATCATATTTATGTGGTCCAATGCCTGTTCCTTCTGCAAATGGAAATAAGTATATCATGACATTTATTGATGATTACACCAGAATGTGTTGGGTTTACTTATTGAAGAACAAATCTGATGCTTTTCAAACGTTCAAGAATTTTCATAAATGGATTGAAAATGATGCACAATCTCATATTGGGTCTATTCGCACTGATAATGGAAAAGAATATACATCAAATGAATTTGAACACTATCTTCGCCAACATGGGATTAAACATCAAACAACTGTGCCTTATAATCCTCAACAGAATGGTGTAGCTGAAAGAATGAACAGAACAATTTTGAATATGGTACGATCCATGCTTTTCTTCAAAAATGTAAAGACAATGTTTTGGGCTGATGATGTTCTATGTGCTGCATATATAAAGAATAGATGTCCATCTAGTGCTATAAGAAACAAGACTCCTTATGAATTGTGGTATGGACATGTTCCTTCGGTAAAACATCTCAGGATATTTGGTTCCACCTGTTATGCTTTAATACCAAAGGTACATAGAAACAAACTTGGTGCTAGAAGTCGTAAGTGTATCTTCCTGGGGTATTCAAACACATCTAAAGCATACCGCCTCTATGATGAAGTAAATAAAAAGTTTGTTTTATCTAGAGATGCCATTTTTCTTGAATCATCCAAATCTGACAGTGTTGTTGAGCGGCAACTTGATCGCTTGGATAGATTCACAAAACCGAAATCATTCCAAGAGTTTGATAATCAGATTCCACATCTTGAAGGGGGGATTCCTATATTAGATCAACATGTGGAATCTCCTTCTGAAGAACAATCTCCCCTGCATGACACTCCAACAACGGATGATGCTTTAAGTGATGTAATTGATAGAATTGGGAGACTCAATCTTGATTCAGACCCAACTCAATCAACAGAACAGCCTGGACCATCTCAGAAAGGTCCCCCAAAGTGGCTAACAAAGACACTTGAAAGTGTTCATCCTGATGAAATTGGAAAAACAGGAACTAGAAATACAAACCGACAAGATGGAGGTGATGTAGATAACTCTAATTCACCTGTTGATATGGATGTTACTTATGATTGTGAATTGAATTTGTCTACAGATTTTGAACCAACTTCCTTTAAAGAAGCTGCTTCTCATGATGAATGGAAAGAAGCGATGCAGAAGGAGTATGATGCCCTCATAAAGAATGGCACTTGGAAGCTGGTTGATCCTCCATTTGGAACCAAACCAATTGGCTGCAAGTGGGTCTACAAGAACAAGTACAAAGCTGATGGCTCACTTGACAAGCACAAAGCTAGGCTTGTGGCAAAAGGTTTTGCACAGAAGGAAGGGGTCGATTATGAGGAAACTTTTGCTCCCACAGCAAAATGGGCCACCATCCGGACACTCTTTGCACTAGCTGCTCAGAACGGTTGGAAATTCCATCAAATGGATGTAAAAACTGCATTCTTGAATGGAGATCTAAAAGAGAATGTTTTTATGTCCCAGCCTGAAGGATTTGTTGTGAAAGGACATGAACACAAAGTATGAAAACTTGTGAAGTCCTTGTATGGCCTCAAACAAGCACCACAGGCCTGGTATGAAAAACTAACTGAGCATCTTCTGAAACTCAACTTCAATCATTTTGATCTTGATGATGCAACTTTATTTGTCAAGAAAGTTGGCAAAACAGTTGTATATCTTATGGTATATGTAGATGATCTTTTAATGACAGGGAACAATGAAAGCTATATTGCATCCATAAAGAAAGAATTAGGAAAAATTTTTGAAATGACTGATTTGGGCTATGTTCATTACTATCTTGGCATTGAAGTAACCCAACACCCAAAGTCCATATTTCTTTCTCAAAAGAAATAAATTGGAGATTTGTTAAACAGATTTGGCATGACAGAGTGCAATCCCCTTTCTACTCCAATGGAACAAAACTTGAAGCTCACATCTATTGAAGGAAAGGAATTTGAGGATGCAACAAAGTATAGACAGCTTGTAGGAAGTCTCATCTACCTCACTACTACCAGACCAGACATTTCATTTGCTGTTGGAATCCTCTCCAGGTTTATGCAAAAGCCTTGTGAGGGACATTGGTCTGCTGCAAAAAGAGTTCTAAGGTACTTGAAGGGAACTCAAGACCTTGGAATCA
Organism: Pinus tabuliformis; assembly: GCA_031772625.1. Taxonomy (NCBI): domain Eukaryota; kingdom Viridiplantae; phylum Streptophyta; class Pinopsida; order Pinales; family Pinaceae; genus Pinus; species Pinus tabuliformis. The sequence goes on from CM062804.1 coordinate 1,300,174,462, forward strand.
AGTATACACAGGTGGACGACTTCAACTTGATTGGATACTCTGATTCAGACTTCGATGGAGACAAAGAAACTGGGGTATCTACTTCAGGATATGCTATGAGTCTTGGATCGGGAGCTGTCTCCTGGAGATCACGCAAACAATCAGTACCAGCAGATTCCACAACAGAAGCAAAATATGTGGCAACAGCTGAAGCAACGAAAGAAATTGTGTGGCTCAGGAAAAGTCTTGAAGATTTGCAGGTAAAACAAATACAATCAACTCCACTCATGATTGATAACACCTCTGCAATAAAGTTGGCCAAGAACCCAAAGTTCCATGATCGTACTAAGCACATCAATACTAAATATCATCTGATCCGACATCATGTTGAGGCCAAAACAATCCATCTCCGTCATTGTTCCACAAACGAGAAAATTGCAGACATCTTCACCAAAGCGCTTGGAAGAGAAAAGCTTGAAAGATTCAGAACGATGCTTGGACTCACCAACATCCCTTCAGATTAAGGGGGGGAATGTTGACACCTAATCCGAAACGGATGAGGTGAAGCTGGACAGTCATCTAGAAGATGAACTGATCCGTTTTGTATATGTATAAATAATAATTGTCTAATGAATAAAATCACCAGTTCTGTCTTGCGCTCAATAACCTCTGGAGTTAACCTGGCCTGACACTACCTTCCATGACACCAGGTGTCATCTAGGCTACCTTCCATGACACATGGTGTCATCTAGGATACCTACCAAGACACCAACCCTAACAGGGTTCTCGGTATCATCTAGGCTACCTGCCAATATACCATCTCACAAGGATCCTGGTGTCATCTAGGTCACCTACCAAGACACCATTCTCCCATGGATCCATATGTCATCTAGGCTACCTGCCAAGGTGCCAACCCTCACAGGGATGTAGGTATCATCTAGGCTACCTGCCAAGATACCAACCATGAGTACCATCATACAAACTGACCAGCGTAAGGTACAACATCTTATCATCTCTCCACCTAACTTATCAATTCTTTGTACATTCTCTCTTCAAGTAGCAACAAGATACAACTTCATCTTCAAACATTAGTATGAAATTTTCAATATTATTAGGTTTTCTGAAACTCCCTCTTTCCTTCTCATCTCATGATATCATGCTTGTATCATGGAGCCATCTTCTTACTTCAATCTTGTGACAAAATCCAAGTCATCGCCCTTGCACATCACTTTCATCTTTGTCATCATTAACAAACGCATTGAACCTTTTCAAACTTCACGATGATCATAGCTCCCTTATGAAATTGAACTTATCTTTTAATCATGGAAACATTTTGGCTTTATAATTGCCAAAATCATATGTTTGAGATTGCCCCAACATTTATCATGTATTCCTACTATATCCTTCTAGGTGGAAAAACAGTATGTTAACTAGATAACTAATATCATAAATATTTGGGCTTAACTCATCATGATGACCTTCTCATCAAGGCATCAAGATCCCCATGGTTCATCTCCATACGATTTTCCTGTATGAGAATGCCCAAGGATCGAACCTAATTACTGAGTTATAATTTAGTTTTTAGAGACTTTAACCATCCCTTTTGAATGAGCTTTCTTCTCGTAGTTGGATTTGTGATCATTAGAATTATGTACCTACAATATTCATCGACAATTACAACCAAGCAAAAATATACAAAAAGAAGAGCATGATGTCAATTTTATTAGTCTAGGGTTTTCAAATGATACTACTAGGGTTTTAGTTACAAACCCTAGATATTTCATGACCTAAGCTTGGATTTTTACCTTTTAGCAAAAGAATCTACCCCTAGGGTTTTTCAATTCCTAGGCTTTGTTTTCATTTCAACCCTAATTAGGGTTTTACTATAAAACCTAGATTCTAACTACAAAACCTAGAAATCAAAAGTTAGGATTTTATATAAGATGGAACAAATAATAAAGATTATAGCTACTAGGGTTGACTCAATCTAAGGGTTAGAAACCCTAAAATATCAAAAGTTTTGTAAACTCAGCAAACCCTAGGTCTTAGAACGTGACAAGTTATTAACATAAAGAAATTTCATACCTTATATCTAAAGACGCAATGATTGTATCTTCCTTGATTCACATGTATCTTCTTAATGGAGGAGGGTTCTTCAAATTTCAACTTTAATGAAAAACATATCTTGAATGGCTCCCTTTGAAACAAGGCTTCTTAAAATTGTTTCAATATTCAAAACTTCCTTCTAGGCTCCATTTGAGTCTAGCTACAAATTCTTGATTTCATATTTGAGGAATAATTTTTAGAATTTATCTACGATATTCTTTCAAGGAAATCATAAAGAAAAGTTATAATTGAGTAAAATAGGGTTAGATAAACTTGAGGAAATCAAAAATGATTTGAAAGAAGAAATAGATGGAATGCTTATCTTTTGTGAACTACAGTGGCTCCCTAATGATCCGGAATAGATCTAGACATTTTTGAGAAATATCTAGAACATGTCTAAGAATTTTGGACACTTTCTTCTTATTACTAAATTTACAAAAAATAAACTAAGACGACAACCAAAAACAATAGTAATCTATAAAGGTGCTTCTTACAAAACTTTAAGGATCTAGAATTAATGGATGTGAAATACTAGCAATCCTTAAAACTTTGAGTCGCCCTTTTGATTAATAATGTAAGTCCTTGACTTCGGAATCTTCTCCTTTGGCTTACTTCGATGGCTCTTAAGTTTTAGCAACATTTGCGCTCTCTTTCTCTTTTCTTGTTATCATTTGATTTTTCGAGACATTGGTTTCTATAGTGCCCAATTTTATGACATTGAAAGCATTGAATTTTTGATAGATCGGGCTTCTTGTGATGATTCCTCTTTAAGCCTTTGTCAAGTTTCTTATTTCCTCCTCCTTTTTGAAATGGGTTGAATAGGCATTTGAAACATTGTTTTCTCCTTCTTGATTCCCTCCTATTAGAGCAGGTCAAGCTTCTTCTTGAGTACATGCAAACCATAGTTCTTCAAATGATGGAGTTTCTTTCCAACTATTGATGCCAACTGCAAAGGCATTCCAAGATTTGGGCAATCCTATATGGTTGATATCACAAGTTCCTTATCATGGATAATTTCATCAATTGTTTGGAGTTCATCTCTTATACGGGAGATTTTCACAAAATATGAAGATATGTATCCTCCCTTGTCATCTTGATAGTTTCAAGATCATTCTTTAGGCTAGCAACTTGACCAATATTTTTATTGTGAATAATTTAAGAGAGAGCTTGATACATTTTCTTTGAAGTATCCTGAGTGGATATGTAGGAAATTAGATTGTCTTTAATTGAATCCACAATGAGGCTCATGGCTAAAATATCATTCTCCTTAAACTTTTCTTTTCCAATATCATCAGTGGGTTCTTTTACTTTTCCAAGCACAATGTCTAAGCCTTTGTGTCTAGCAAGAGTAAGATCCATCCTTCTTTTCCAATATCATTAGTAGGTTCTTTTACTTTTCCAAGCACAATGTCTAAGCCTTTTTGTCTAGCAAGAGTAAGATCCATCCTTGTCTTCCAGACTCTAAAATTTGAAGTTCCTTGAAGCTTGTTCTCAAATTTCATTAATGATGTCATAGGTACACTTGTTATTGTCATAGTCCTTTATTCTAGCTTGCTTTTGATGATTGTTTCAAGGTGTTGGCTACCCTTTCTTTAATGATCTTAGATATCTTTCCTTCTCCCAAAAACTTTGTAAGATTACCCAAGGTGTCTTTAAATGTCCTCTTCAAAGTAGTATTTCTTTGTAACAAATGATCTTCAGGCTGCCTTTTACCTTCCTTGCCTTAGCTCTGATACCATGTTAGAAAATCAAAAGGCAAAAGAATATTATTGTTTTCATAATAGCTTGTGATAATTATTAATTTGTGTTGTCTTCTTTTATCTTCTCTTCATCAAGCAACTATCAAATCAAAAGAATATGAAAATCATAAGAACAATAGAACATAGTATGTAGGCTCTCGGCAGGGAAAAACCCCTCTCTAGTGGAAAACCCAATCAAACTCTTCATCTATTATACAACCAAATCAAAATGAAACAACCAATACTTGACCAGGACTTCCACCATACACCAAGTCAACCTTCCAAGATATCTTCTTTCACAAGAGTCAAAGCCTTCCTTCAAATTCAACAAGAGTCAATGTCATTCCTTCCTTCAAAGTATTTTCTTCAAGGAATCAAAGTCAACGAGAGTTAAAGGTCCTTCCTTCATTCAAAGTATCTTTTCAATGAGTTCAAGTCAAGGAGTTCAGGTCCTTCCAATCTACAATAGACAAGGTTTCGGTCCTTAATTCAGGTCTGCAACTCAGTGTGCAATCATTAGCCCTGCAACTTGCACGAATTCCCAGAAATCTCACACGTGAGCTAGTTTAGTTCAAAATTCAGATTTTTTCTTCTTCGCTTGAGATTCTTCCTTATTCTCTTTTCTTCGCACTTGATTAACTTTTGTTTTGATGCAAATTGAACTTGATTGATTGATTGATTCCAAATGAGGTTGAATGCTTTTCATTATATACCCTTTTGCTTGGTCGAATAGGCCTCTTTACGCTGACTTGGTGATGGGAGTCCACAAAAGACATTTTAAAATAAAAAATAATGTGTCTTTCTTGATACAATGTGCCAGTTAGGGTTTTGTACAAATGACAAGGGCAATATTGACTCAATGAATCCTAGAGCATGAAGAACATGCTTGACCCAGTTGACCAAAATAAAATAAAGCATGAAACCCATGCTTTAAAATTTATATTTTTCTCTTTCTCTTGCTTTTAATCCGAATACAATACTAATTATGAAGACCAAACATAGTTGCATTTTCCAACAATCGAGGCTCTGAAAAAAAGCAACACCTATCAAATAATGTCAAGGCCAGCCTAGGGATGTCTTAGGTTCATCTAGGTACATCTATAAATCCAACACCAAGCCTTATTGACTCAGCATTTCAACATCTAGTAGTACCCTGAAGTGTCAAGTACCATGTGGAACCATCATATAGCCCAATGCTCTGCGATGGGTGGGTAATGTTGCATCAACAAAATCATATTTGCTCTCTATGGTGGGTAAAACATCCTCTAGAATATCGCTAAATGGAGTAATAATCATTTCTCAAAAGGCCTTTACTATTTTGATGACACGATCTAACAAAACCTTACTCAAAATCAAGTGAAATCCCCAATTGTTGAAGACAATAACCATAAATTCATCATAGTGGATCATACCTAATGCCAAAGGCACAAAAATTACTACACATAAAGCTCGCCTTCAAATGTCTAACTAAATCAAGTTCCATAATTAAGTTACCTCCTTATGTTAGCGATTATTAGGTGGATAACCCAATTAAGTGTTTCCAACCCCGAAGGCAAAGTCACATGTCCCAAGTTAACCCATCAATTCATGTGCAAGAATGGTGGTTGCAGAGTAGGACAGTGTTCAAGGCAAGGTGTTATAGCCATGTGACCAGTGAGTGGAGGTCTAACATCTTGAATGTATAGATGTAAGGAGGGAGAAACCATGGAGGCATAACTTACCCCTTTTCTCAACCTACACTTTCCACCCCTCTAGTGCACCTTTTACTTGTTATTATTTATCTTTATTTGGGTGCATAACTCAAGAGCCCAAGCTTGCTTTCTGATATTTTTCATTGCCATCTTTAAAATGAAGCAATTTATCACTCATTATAGTTGGGACTATACAATAGTTCTTTTTATAGATGAAGCATCATAAGCTTGAGTAATTGTGTGATGGCTAATGAGGGTGGCAAAGCTCATGCTAGACTTGTGCCCATGTGTTAATCAAATGCCCTTGCCATCTTTTGTATTTTTCATTTTTGCTTTCAATGTGGGTTTTTTCATGTTTTTATCTTGTTTTTCGCTGTATCAACCTTCAAAGGCAAAATTTTCCAAGCCCAAACTCAAAGATGAGAATGAAAAAGTGTCAACCCCAACGATCACCAACCCGAAGAATGGAGATAAATAAGGGGGCAAATGGAAAGTAGTAAGCATGGAATAATCACGAGCACACTACTTCAATCAAATCCTCCCCAATAGTTAGTTCCCTTCCTAAAACCCTAAGGCCTCATATGAGGTCTCACTAGATTATCGTCAAAGACTAACTTCACATGTAAAGTGAGAGAACAAGAATACAATCAAAATTGATCAATCATCCACTTTAACCCTTATACCCAGCATTAAGTGAAATCACAAGACTACAAAATGGTTAAAGTATCTGTCGATGGATAACCCACCCTCCTTGAAAATATCAGATGTGAGAGAGGAATCTGACCGAAGCAAGCAGTGGAGGATCTTTGCATCATATTATGTGTTGATCATATAGGTTTGCTAGCTAGCTGGTTGTCAAAGGAAAAAAATCCTGTGTTACCCACTTTTGGGTGCATAATAGTTCCTATGTTTGTAAATGTCAATGTAAGATGTAAGAATATATATTAAATAGTATATCATAAACATTATTATGAAATCACAAATGTTAATGCATGCTCAGATTGTAAAGTTTACAAATAAACACCAAACATGGTGTACCTTTAAAGCCATTTTTTCATGTGTATCTATTTTTTTTAGGAAAGGTTGTGTATTACAAAATATTACATAACAATCAAACATTTGTTTTGGGTTGAACATTTCACAAAATCTTTGAATATTCATCTTATTTCCAATATCCAATATTCATAATTTTAAGATAGCACATTTTCTACAAAATAATTAATATAATTCACAACAATAAATGTAAGTAATAAGTTGTATAATAACTAAGAGTTCACTTCCTGAGATGAGGTTAAGCTGCAATGAAGGTCAGTACTTGATCTCATGTATGTATAGGATGAAGACTAGAAGCTACTTAAAAGCACATAACCCCACTGTCATAGCTTCAGCAATAATAGTTATGGAAACTGGCTTTCTTGCAGCTACTCTTTAAAGTTGAAACTGTCTTTTGTTCAAGGCATGAAGCATGACCTATAATGAGTAATGAATAAGAACTAATTCACCTTGGATATAAGAAAACAGATTAATGATCAAAATCTATAAGCATTTGGCAGAACTTTTTTAAAGTTGAAACTGTCTTTTGTTCAAGGCAAAGCATGAGGCATGACCTATAATGAGTAATGAATAAGAACTAATTCCCCTTGGATATAAGAGAACATATTAATGACCAAAATCTATAAGCATTCGGCAGAAAGTTAAAAGTGGTTCCCGCACAGAGCACTATAAATTATTGCAATGAAAAAGTATTGTATCTACAAAATAATGAAGCTATGTCGCAGTCTTGATATAGTATCAATGAAATCTTAGACAACAATCCTCCGAAACGTATAAAAATAAAAATACACAAAGACAAAAAGGCAAAAAAAGCTGGGCGTAAGATGACGAGTGCATGGAGAATAAATGACAAAGTACAACATGACAATTATGTCGGATATGGTGATAGAAAGAATACCAAATAGCATATAATTATAGCTATTGAAATGAATAGAAATTTATTGATAATATGCATTCTAAAGGTAAGCAGAATAGCGTATAATTATAGCTATTGAACTGAATAGAAATTTATCGATAATATGGACCGTAAAGGTATCCGCAGGAGGTGTATACCTAAAGAGCCTTCTATTTTCAACTGCAACACACGATCAATAAGAAGCTAGGACCCCAATTTCAAATACAAAGAATGGGATCATACCCATAAGTGCTGGGGAGCTCTAAATTAAGTTGCGATATAGTTTAAGGGCCATATTCCTAAAAAAATCTCTAAAGACTACGAAGAATATAACGCTGAACAAACCCATAGTTTCAGGCTCTAGGGCATAAATGGATAGTGAACCTAACAGATGAGTAATCATTAATGTTTGGTATTGTGTTCGTTAATGTAAATAACGTGAATCTAAGCTGCGGTCAGACAATTGAATTTTACCATCTTTAGGTAATGTCCCAACATTCACATGTAACAAGGATTTACATCATATTTTTCAGAATTCTTTTGAAATAAAAACGAACTGATAAATAGAAGGAATATTATACAACACCAAATCATGCACTCTTTGAACACAACTCAGCTCTACAAATAACTTCACCTGCTTCAGGTTATTAGAGCATTAGATAAAAATGAATATTGAAAGGATAAAAGGATGAAGCAGCTACTCTTCGATAATTAATAACATGATAACTTCAAAATTTACAAATACAAGATCTAAAAATTTTAGGCCCCCAGTCCTTCCATGTAACGGCTGTTTTCAGCTGGCTAACTTCTACCAAAAAACTCTTTCTTGACATTTTGCTCCTTTAAAAAGTATAAATAAGAATTTGTCCAAGAATCGAGGGCCAGTCCACTCATACTGGACCTTTTACCCAAATTCATACAACACTTTCAGCCGAAGTACCAATGTCAACAGGAATTCCCAGTGCACAATAAAGAGACTTGACATCCTTCACAACAGGACTGGCTAGTAAACAATAGAAGCAAGATCAAGGAGGATGAAACTTCAGACATACTGATAAGAAAAAGCTTCATGGATAAAAGGGATCAATGCCTACAATATAAATCAATGAATAAATAAATCATACAGGATCAGTGATTTCTTGCCACATAATTAGCTACTTCATTTTTCCTTCAGAGAAGCCAGCACAAATTCACCATATAAATTTTTTAATGCCATCATGAAAGTAAGGATCAGTGGACCCATTATCGCACCCTGCACATACAAATATGGACTCACATTAAAATAAAATAGGATCACAACAGAACCTTATGGACAGGCTTTCCAAGATTTTGCTTCAAAATTCAAATAGAAAATCTTTTATAAAAGGATCATGATGAACAACTAAGAAATTAATCTACAAAATAAAAATGTATAAATATGACAACCGATTATAAAGCAGAGGACAATGCTTTGAGCTTATGATGTAACAATGTCACTTTCATCATCTATGTGGTTTGTCTAATTCGGTTTTCAAGGGAGGAAAGAAACACATTGATAATTTAAGGCTCCACAATCGAACTTGGAAGATGAAAGAGGGGAAAAGGCCATTCTCTCTAAACTGAAGCTGGTATTTTATGTCAATAATTTTGCAAAAAAAACTATAAATTGCATTTGTATGTGCTGTAAGTATGAAGGAAAGGAAACAAGAACTCCACATTTCATAAATTTAGAGTTGTCATGAAAATTCATGTAGAAAAGGGAGGCCAATGAAGTTGAGTTAACATTATAATTATGTGAAAAATTGAATGACTCATGGTAGGGAGATTTCCAGATATGTCAGATTCCATTGACACTAGTTCTATGCACTGTTTTACAACCAGGCCGGGTTGAAACGGAAACGGCCTGGTCATACCCGGTCATAAAAAAAAAATTCGACCAGGCCAAGTAACCGGCCAGTTTGGCCGAGTCAGCTATGACTCGGCCTGGTCATCTAATGACCAGGCCGAGTCATAGCTGACTCGGTCAACCAGTCCGGGTCAATAAAAACCGCGTGGGCAGCGTTAAACATGTTTTTTTTTTTCACTTTTTTGCTGTTTTTTGGTAAAGTTAATAGGGTTTGTTGAAATTTGTTAATAGGGTTATAGCTCTTGGTTGAAATTTGTCAACAGAGATCTGGTTGAGTTGTATTCATCCACTACATATGATTTTCCCTTTATAAGGTGCCCCTGAAAAATCACTTCAACACTAGCCTCAGCATTTGTTAGCAGGGATTTTTGGACTCAAACAGAGTCAAGTCTGCAAAAATTAGCTTAGAGAAGACATCCCACAGATATGCTTCAATTTGTTTACAAAAATCTCAGAAGACAGACCTCAATTTGAGCCTTAGATAACTTTCAACAAAACTTCTGAAACGTCCTCAGATCTAGCCTTAAAATAGTTAAGGTATATCCCTTAGAGCTGAGCCTCTATTCAGGTCACAAAACTTCAAAGGTACAATGATCAAACCCAGAAAATGTCTCACGAAATATACTCAGGAATTTTTGCACTTGTGACCATGAACAAACCTCAAAAATATGCAGATTATTACCCTGGATCTGAAAGATCAGTTTGAGTATCAACATACCTTAACACTGATTGGAACAGGTCCGAGCTAGGGCATATTCATATCATGTGAAGTCACATGAATATAAGCTATCGATCTGGTCCAAAAGTTCCTATTGAAGCCACAGGACTGCTGAATGTCTATGCCACCACACTGATTAAAAGGCCGAAGGTAATCAACGTGACACAAATCTCAGGAAGGCCAAAATTTTCTTTGCTTCAGCACCTGCGGCTCTGTGGAAAGGATATCTCAAAGAAGGCCAAAATCTTGCCAGAAGAGAGGTTGCATCTGTGCACAGAACTTCTTAAACCCACAAAAATTGCTTTCAGAATTGTCACAGACTTAAGCCAAGGGAATGCCAAGTAGGCCTCAGTAATCTAAGAACTAGTCTCATCAATTTGAAAAAGTAGCACAGAAATTTGCCACCTAGATCAACTTCAGAAAACAAAAGGCCGCATGACCTAGCCTTGAACAATCCAAGTACGCCCCAGAACATATGCACAGGCTCAAACGCAGAACCAAGGATGACAGAGAAACTTCAGATGCCAAGATGGACTCCAGAATTCAGCCTATATCTTTAGATTGGGTGTGACTAAGCAAGGCCATAGGTCGAACAAATTTCGGAGATGATTGCTCCAATTCATGATCTTGGAAGAGCAGCGAGTTGCATATATATACTTGTTGTGGAGGCTTCTAGGAGGGGCCGACATGGCATAATTGCCCTAGAGCCGACCTAACATTAATTTGAAAAATTGAATTTTTGAATTCGAAATATTTGGAGCCAAAACCAATTTCCTTTGAGGCCAACTTTTAATTCAAATTTTTGGTTATTATGCCTTTCATAAGATCCCCTTTTTTGACTTTTAACTAGAATAGGATAAGCCCATTGTAATTTAGTTTTCTTAATTGAACAAAGATTGATCATATGTTGTCTTCCATCTATATTATAATGCTATGTGTTTGGAAACATGAATGAAAATCTTTAAAATTATGTTTAAAATATTTAAAATTATGTTTTTTTATAAAAAAAATAAATATTTAATGTATTTTTTACAACGACCGAGTCATTGAAATCGACTAGGCCGAGTCATTACCGAATCGGAGTCCTGGTCGGAGTCGATCCTCGGCCTGGTCGGAATCCTGGTCGGAGTCGTAAAACACTGGTTCTATGTCACTTGTGTACTGACATCTCAACACAGCTACTGCTTTCAAAAGACGTAACTTTCACTGTCATAACTGTATGTGCCTGAGGGGAACTTCACACAGCCTAACAATCGATATGGCAGGGAGATTTCCAGATGTGTCAGATTCCATTGACCCTAGTTCTTTGTCACCTATGTATTGACATCGCAGCACAGCTACTTAAGTCTTACAAAGCCTAATAATCGATATAAATGCTATATGCATTCATCTTAGCATTCATAGGAAAAGGTGAATAATCTAATACAATACTCCCATTGTTACGGGCAAAATCTACCAACCGTTTTCCAAACACACATGCAGGTACTCTGAAGAACTCTGATAGCATCAGAGGTCCATTGCATAATTTTTTATGTTAGTTTGAACTTTGAATAACTTCAGCCAATTTTTTGTTAATTTGAATAACTTCAGCCAAGACTCAACTACCAAATTAATTGAACACAATTCCATGCATAGCATTTTTATCCTTAAGTAGGCATTTACGAAATATTGGTTCTAACTTCTACCAGGTGGAATAGTGGCAGCCGTTTCTATGAAGTTACCGATTGTGCCTAGTGGAATGTACTCATTACTGTTTAAGAAAAATATCCATAAGTAAATTTACTGTAATTTTCCATGGCCCGAAGAGAGGTAACTGCAGTTTGAAACCCCCAATTTATCAAAAGGGCCAGGAATAAAGCTGACAGGATTGTGTGTAAAAATGTTTTGCTCCTTGAAGAAACCTACCTGACTTGACCTGGCCACAAGAGAAATAACTGCTGTTTTAAAAGATGCTATTTAAGGCAGGAAAAGTTAATCTTTGTCAATCTGACTAGTGTCCTAATAAAAAAGATTAATAACATTGAAACATTCAGATAATTACTTGCCTAAGGAATTCAATATTCACCCATCTAAGTCACATGACATGCTGACACATGACACAGAAAAATATGGATGTCCAACATGAGACACAGCAACCCCAGTAACAAGACAAGGAGGACACATTATATATATATATATATCTATATATATATATCTATATATATATATATATATTAGTGAATTACACACAAAAAAATAAATATAGACAGATTCAACTTTTTTTAGAATTTAGAAACCAAAATATTTACCATTTTACATGATGCTGATACAGATTCAATCATACAACTTTTGCTCTTGAGCCTGCTGTCTTTGCTAAAACAATGTTTTTTTCAGCATTTGAAACTGTTGTTGCAGCCCCACTTTACACAGATGGAACACTAGCAGACCCTGAAGAAAATGGAGGGGCAACATCAGTAGGGGCATTCCTCCCTTTCCTTTAACCTTTTTCAGCTGCACTTTGTTGGAAGCATAATCCTTTTGGGTTACGCAAACTTGGCTTATTCACTTGGGATATCCTGAAGAAAATGAAGGAGAGGAAACAACATCATTGGGGGCATTCCTCCCTTTCCTTTAAACTTTTTCAGCTTCCCTTTGTTGGAAGCATAATGCTCTTGGGTTATGCAAACTTGGGTTATTCACTTGAGAGGAAGGCAAAAAGCCTCAAGTGAATGCCAACAGTTATTGGAAGCCCAAGAGACCTCTTGGAAGATGAAAACCAAGGATCAATAAAATTGTGTTAATATGTATATCTTGTGAATAGAATGCATCACACGATTTATCAGATTGATCTATTATTTGGTGTGTGTGTTTAACATTGTATCGGAGCAATAGCAAGAGTATCTTGTGATTATACCATCAAAAAGACTTTTCCCCAATGAGATCCTGCAGTCCCCCTTCCACCTCCATTTTTGAGCTCTAATTCTGAGAACTCTTTGGAAAATGCCCCAGTGCAATCTTGAATGCATGGAGCACAATACGAGTCACCTTGTGACCAAGTTTTGAATCAAGGGATTGCTTCACAAACTGAATCAAAACCAAGATCATGCATGACCTGATGTATTGGTGTTGCAACAAGCAATGTTTCCACCTCTGCTATTAGTTGATAGATATTGAGGTGCTACATTTACATGACCTGCAATTGTTGGCCCCATTGATCATGCTCACAAGCCACAACCCAAGCAAGAGTGTTCCCAGTCGTTTGCCTTGTTGTTACTATGAGTACCAGATCAGCATTAGCAACACCCTCATCAACATACCAAGCGGATAATTATACCCCACCATCCTGACCACTTGCAGAGTAATCACTTAGACGGGGGTATCCTTTTACAAGTTCAACCAAAGGATACCAACTCCAATGATTTGATGGCCTTGACATATATGATTCCATGTGAGATATCGTGGAACCTAAGCAGATGCCCATCTTTTATTGTAACCCTAGTGTAGGGTTGGTGGCTCCTCGGCCTAAATGCTACTCAAACCCACTTTTGTGTCTACATCATTGTAGCTAAAGGAGTGGAATCACTACAAAGAAAGCACCTTCACAATAGGAAGAGAGAATGCAGGTGTTATCGATAGTCATTTGTTGAATCGAATATTTGGTAGGTGCACACCCAGTGGATCATTATAGCTTGAAACATGTCGAGATTAAGCGTACATCAAATTTACTTATGTCAACAGCGTTGTATGTAAGCATCCAACCGCTACAAAAACCCCCCCTTCCGTGCACCCTACTTGATGTTTGGCTCATGCACCCTACTTGATGTTTGGCTAACTCATAAATTCACCAACCATCAATTCATGTAACTCCATCTTTGATACGTACAGTGCTACATTCCAAGGCACAATTAGTTATACCATTGAAATAAGATCATATTCCAAACACATGGGGTTATAATTCGAAAGTGGACATAGCACTACAACAATAGAGGTCCTACCCTATTCGCAACCATTGTGTGCGACACCATTGGATTCATAAGACTTTAGCTATAATTTAGTCTAGCATGCCCCTGATTGTAGTAAATGTCATTTTGAATACTTGGAGTAATTTTTAAACCATTTGTTGGTTTGTATTTAGGAGCCTGTTTTCATTATAACCTAGAAATAGTCTTTTTGGAAGTTTTGAATTACATTGTAAATGGGTGTGTTGTTGCACAGAGTGTCTAGGCACTGCGACAATGGCTCAGATCGGGGGTTTTCACCCTAATCCCCAATCTCTCCGTTTCAGTTGTCTCCCAATTGCAGAGTAAGGGGGGTAGACCCTACGAAAATGGAATGACGGAGAACTAGTTGGAAACTAACCAGTTCGGGAGACAAAGTTAAGCGACCAAGTACTTGTTTTGGATTTAGCAAGAATTATAAGATTCAATTAGATTTAGACAATTGATATCAATGCTTTACGGAATCAACTATCTTGCTAAGAAATTTATGACCAAGTAATTGATAAGCAATTGTTGCTTGGATGAATAAATATCTTATATGAAATGAAAATCCTAAAACTAATATGAGATGCAGGAATCTTGGTTAATTTTAGTTAAATGCATACTCGAAGTTTAAACCATTCAATCCTTTCTATATCGAGCCTGATTTCGTAGTAAGTGGCAGAGAGAAGATAAGGTGAAGCACATAAGATGTGATTAACGATACCTCTCCTAAAAATGTAACATACTCGGTGCCTCCGGTGCTGTAGATAGCTACGGCTCTGACGACTGCAAGGTCATCGTTTTAAGAACTATTAAAACCAAACTTCTCAAGCGAAGATGGATGGGTACCTATTTTTCTATCGACCAAACTTATGCTTGGAAGTAAATTTTAATAATGCAAGGCTAACTTGATATGAAATTGCATAAGATGATTAGAAGATGGAGCGAAATGAAGCTAAATCAAAGATTGAAAGCGCTTATGTCACGATTTTGTTTCTGAATTATATGCCAAAGCCTTTAATCACCAAAATAAATATTCACTTCACTAGACAATGACTGAAAGATAAACTTCTCAGCAATATGATAAAATATCACAATATAATACCCAATTAAATGACAAGCTTATCACTTCAATTTATCTAAATTCTTTCCAATGCAATTATAGCTCAAAGAGAATAAAAATTTCTTCAGAATTCTTCAATATCACCCTCAAGATAATGGCAATTATATACATGCACAGAATACTCAATTTAGGAAACGAAAGATATGCAAGTTTCTGCAAATCCACGATAGAGTATTCAATAATTACTTGAAAATTTTCTCAAAATTAAATATGCAAGAAATATCCAATAATTTCAAGTAAATAAATCCACACTTAGAGTAATCAAAGATATTTAAAATCTAATGCCAATGATTATGAAACTTAGCGTGCAATATACTTAAGCAATTAGATTTCAAAAATTAATTACCACGAGAAACCATGAAATTTAAATTGCAATCAAGTAATCACTTCAAGTATTTCCAGAATTAAATGATTTTCTTAACTAACTCCAATCCAGAAAATTTTTATTTTTTCCTATAGTCAAACTCTAGGAATATTAAAAAAATTAAGTCACGTCAACTATAAGGATCTATTTTCCACAAATCAAATTTTCTTTCTCTAGCTTAAAGGTTTTATTCAAATTAAATGAAAATCCAAAAATTTATTTATCAGAATTTTAAGTTACAAAAAATTTAAATTTTTTGATTCTTTTCTTTAATGTACGAATGTTCAAAATTCTAAACAAAAATTTAAATTTAAAAGTTTTTTCTTCTTTTAACTTTTAAAGCTAAACTATGGCTAAAATTTGAAAAAAAAAGGGCAAGGTCAAAAAAAAGTACAGAGGCTCGATTTTTTTTATTTGCTTTTGGGAATTGGGCTAATGGAAAGGCATGAATGAGAAGTGGTGAGGGCTTGGGCTGCAGGTCGAGAAGGGAAAAGCGAGGGCTACGAGAAGGAGGAGATACGACAGGAAGCAAGGAAAGGTTGAGACGTGAGCTGGCAGAGGAGAAGGGTTTGGGTGCAGGTCGAGCTTGCAGCGAAAAGGAGGAGTTATGGCAGTGAAGGAAGGCAAAGACGTGAATTCAAAGAGGAAACGAAGTACACGCAGAGGGAGAGGAGCTCTGGCAGCGAGGAGAAAGGTCGAGCTAGGGCCACGGTAGGGAAAGCAGCTATAACGCAGGGAGGAAGAAGAAAGGGACGTGAGGAGGAGGAAGAACGTAGGGCAGAGGGAAAGAAAGAGGAAGAGATGCTGGAAAGAGGGGCTTAAATGAACGCAGGTCAAGAGAGAGCCATGGGTAAGAGAGAGTTGTGATCTGAGGAAAAGAAAAACGCAGAGAATATAAGATAGGAAATAAAACGCAAGGAAGAAGGGATAGCAAAAACACATCAGATCAGAGGAGCAATTTCAAGCAGAGGAAAAGAAAGGAAAAACATAGAGGGTTTAGTAGCGAAATTTGAAGGGTTTCGAACTGCAATGGAGCAGGGAAAGAGGGAGCAGAAAGATGAATCTTCCAGACAGCTAATAGGATAAAAAATGGTAGCCCAAGGACCTTAAAAAATTCCCAAAAATTTAAATTTTAAACTGATATATTTCTGCTTTAATAAAATTCTCAGAAAAACCTCAAATTTGAACCTTCCCTGCAAACAAATTGTTTCTGAGACAAGATCTTGCCCTCCAGGGCCTAGATCTATCTCAAAGCTTGAAATTTTTCCTTGAAAAACCTTCAGATCTGCACCTACAAAATGGAAAATGGAAATACCCAGATCACGATATATAAAAAATAAAAATAAAACCCCAAGACCCAAATTAAAAAAAACTCGGATCTATACAATATAATTACAAATCTATACAAATGAGTTATAGATCTATCAGATCTGAGGAATATGAGTTCGACTCTGCTCCCAAATCTGTAGATCTAAGGCTCTTCCTAGCCAGATTTATCATGCACAAGTTATAAAAGAAATTTAAAATTTTTAATGAGGTACTAGCCCAAGAACGCCCTGCGAAAAAATAGATTGTTAGATAAATCCTGAGGCTTTGATCAAGTAGGCTCTTCATAAATTATGCTTTGAGAGTCGGTTGGTCCAACCGAGGACTATCCCCAAACGTTCAACTAAAATTCGAATGTTCTTCTGCAAACACTAGATCCAACTGTCAGATCCAGTAGAGAAATAAAATAACAATATAATTTTCAAGAACTAGAGATACCTGCTAATTCAATCAAATTAAAGTTGTTACCCTAGATCCAATAAACTAAACAAGATACTTGTGCACAGATTATTCCGCGAGAGCTATTGATTGACAATTTTCAAATAATATTCAACACAAAAATTTAAAACAATATTACCATAAATTCGAGAACAACACCACCATTAATCAAAACCCCAAAAACTTTTGTTTTATATTCCAAAAATATTACAAGAGAGCTTAGGACACGATTCAAAGATTGGATAGAATAGACTGACACCGGCTTCTAATTCATAGATAAATTCTCCGACGGTTAGTTCATGTTAAATTGGCAACTAGGGCCAAACTCCATGTGGGTCAGCTTATTTATGGCAGCTGATATTTTTATTGGATCCCTCTCGTCAAGAGGTGTAGGATTGATCCAAAGATCATCCGATTCCGATAAGTATTTATGGAGATATGAATTTATTTTGTTTATGTAATTATTATCAAGCCGACTGGCCCTTATGTAGGCTCAAGAAGCCCAAACGTCATGTCCATTCAACCTCCACGTTTTAGTATAAATAGAAGAATACTTTAAGTCATTCGACACACTCACTCTCTCGTGATCTCTCTTCATCCTATTTTGGGTTTGATGGAGAAGAGATCTAAAAGGAGCGCCCTAATACCTACGATGCCCTAATGGAGAATGCAGTCATGAATCAACAAGCAATGGAGATGTATTCATCTACGAATAAAGTCGCAGGGATATAAGTAAACGCAGGACATAAAGCGCAGTTATGAAGAAAACGCAGGACATAATGTTATATATCTATACGTTGTTCATGTTATATATCCAATGTTGTTCATGTTATATGGAACCACATATATATACGCATCATCAAAGATCTAACACGCAGGTAAA
Source organism: Pinus tabuliformis (assembly GCA_031772625.1). Lineage (NCBI taxonomy): Eukaryota > Viridiplantae > Streptophyta > Pinopsida > Pinales > Pinaceae > Pinus > Pinus tabuliformis. The sequence goes on from CM062804.1 coordinate 1,300,192,621, forward strand.
ACATTGGGTCATGAAACCTCCACGCAGATCATGATACGCTGGGCAATATACCATGCAGATCATGATACGCTTGGAAGTCAAGTCATGGTGATACTCGTAGATCAACGCAGATATACCACGCTATGCTGGGCAGTCAGATATACCACCCAGATCATGATACGCTGGGCAATATACCACGCAGATCATGATACGCTGGGAAGTCAAGTCATGGTGATACACGCAGGGCATACAATATACCACGTAGATCATGATACGCTGGGCAATATACCACGCAGATCATGATACGCTGGGAAGTCAAGTCATGGTGATACACGCAAATCAACGCAGATATACCACACTATGCTGGGTAGTCAGATATACCACGCAAATCATGATACGCTGGACAATATACCATGCAGATCATGATACGCTAGGAAGTCAAGTCATGGTGATACACGCAGGGCATACAATATACCACGTAGATCATGATACGCTGGGAAGTCAAGTCATTTATTAACACGCAGGCAGAACGTTGGGTCATGAAACCTCTATGCAGATCAACGCAGATATACCACGTAGTTGAAACACTGGACAGTGATGATAAACTGGGCATTCTGATATATGGAATGCAGCGATCATGGGATGCTACGTTGTATGGAACACAATCAACTAGACTCAGTCGTATATATATACGCTTCATGATATATGGAACACAGCATCATGGGATCCAACATGGCTATGAAGAACACTAGTCATATTGACAGTGATAAGCAAATAATGGGGCTACGTGGAGGATAGCCTAGCTGCTTTGCTACGCTGCAAGCCATAGCAAGCAGCTAAGGCCGATAATTGTATGAACTCCATAATGAAGGAACAGAAGGATAGCATGGGCAGCATTATGAGCAGCATGATGGGCAGCGTTATGAGCAGCATGATGTATGATACATGGAGCATGGACAGTATCATGATAAATGTAATCATAAGTATGGGCAGTATGATGAAATCATGAAGCAGCACGACACATGGGCAACATGAAGTATGAGGTCATGGGCAACTTGATGTATGGGCAGCACAGCAATCATGAACAGCATGATGATGCATGACGCAACATGATGGTGTTGCACGGTAAGGTGCAACAGATGAACAAAATGGATAGGTGAAGCCGTCACCTAGGAGAATCAGTTGAAGCCGAATGTCTTCAACTGATCTCATGTATCATCGTTATAGGAGATGACCTATGCTCAGATCTAGAGAAGTCAAAGTATTGACTTCTGATGTAAATGTACTATCTCTCTCACTTTCTCTGCTGAACTTTGAAGAACATAAAAGAAGAATTGATCAAGGGTTTCCCCACACATAGTGTGGTTTGTCCCTGGCTAGTGCCACATCTTGTGTCCTCTTGTCTTGGCATGTCTTCTGCGATTTATATTTATGTTCTATCTACAGTTTATCTTAATGTTGATGTGATTGCTAACTATGAAAATTTAAATAAATTGCTCTAGCATAGAACATACCTAAAATTAACAGTTCGCTTGATCCCCGTCAAAATAATCTCGACTGTTGAAAATGATTTAATTATCTTTTAATCTCCTCCGTCAAAATTATTTCATTTTTCGAGGAATTTCGAATTTTTCATTTAATTTCTTGTTTATTAACTCAAAAATAATTATTTTGAGTTAATTTCCCCAAAAAATTGACTTCGACTTAACTATTAATGCCCAAGGGTCCAAAATCTCTTGAAATTTTAAATATTCCCTTGGTCAGGAACCTCCAAAAATTAATTTCTTTAAAACCCACGAATTTTACCTTTGGAGAATTTAATTTTACCTTTGACACAAAATTAATTAAATTTATAGCTTAGGATTTTAATTTGATTTTGCCAAAAATTTAATTGATTGACTTATGAGGGGATTAATAATTTTTCCACCCTCTAATATTTAGCCATGGTATCTACTTATGAGGGACCATGCACTAAATATTTTTTACATGAAGATATTACAATTTAATACATGAAGGGGTAAAACCTGTTCGTTATAGACCCTCAACATTTACCCATTTCTGCAACACGAAAAATATAATATAGTAGGCCAAGTGACTTGTAATAAAATAATTTAGTCAAGTAGCTAAAATTATTCCCAAGTCATTTTTACAAAGACTCGATCTAAAACACTAAGACTTGCCTAAGATCTTGACGACAAAATCCACCCAAGCTTTGGGGTGAGGGTGGAGGAAAAAACTTTGTCCATCATTTGTGTCTAGAGACACAAATGAATCAGTGAGACAGAAAACCTCCTAGAATGGAAATCGCCACCAAAACAATAGATTTACCTATATTGTTACATACAAGCGTGGTCATACTAGGATTAGTTACATTATACATATGCAGAAGGGGTTGACATCTTTACAAAACTACCAACTGATGACGAAATTTGAAAGACTCGAACACGATACATCCCTTTTGCAAAAAAAGGGGTGTACTGTTATGGGGTCGTTAACACAGAGTGGTCAACATCTGGCTCTACTTGGGGGCACATTGCTTCATCGGAGGAATGTGAGAATCCACAATCTGCATCCAAACAACACACAAGATTACATAAGTAGCATCCATCCAAAAATCATCATATAACATTAAGCACATGAAAATAGAAGCTCTTCTACCATTGATTATTCTACTAACCTGAAATGTAAATCTAATCTAACTAGAAAATGAAATGTTGAAATAACATGGTCTAGTGTACAAAAGATTCCTTGTGGCATCAAGATGTGTTCAATATAGTGCATACTAAGCATTTGCCTGCTTTCTGGAAAATCTGTGGGTTGTTTTTCGTATGTGCCATGCCCGATCCTGCATATCGTAGGACTTTCTCGGCCATTAGATGCATCAAATTGCTCCCTTCTACTTTTTTTCTTTTTGCTTTTCTTTTGGGTGGGTTGTGATGTCAACAATGAAACCACTATAGATTTCCTGTTCTGATATTGAAGATGTTTGGACGGAAGATCTGAAGTATGCACAATCTTATTCCGAATATACTTTTTTAATGGTGATACATAAGCTCGGTCTTCTTTAACCAAAGTTGACTTGTCCTTAATGGAAAAAGTAACCTCCTTGCAATGAGATGGAAAATGCTTCGGTAGACCGGGAGATCTGGGATGCGTGACAAACCCTTTGTGCTTTAGTCTAACATGAAGTCTCGGAACTTGTGTGTTTTTCATCATTTGCAACTTATCCTAAAGAGTGGTCTTTTCGATTCTAATGGCATCAATCTAGTTAGAGTGTTCAACCTTCATAGCATTGATTTCCTTGGCATGGCTTTCCTCCATGGTCAATAATTTATTCTGAAGACATATCTGACTAGCTTCCATATCTTTTATTAATTGCACTTGCTTTTCCTCCATGGCTAATAATCTGTTCTGAAGAGAAATCTGACCATCTTCTATGTCCTTCATCATTGTGTTATGATTTCCCTGAATAGTACTCATTTCTTTCTCATGATGATTATGCATGTCGGTCCTCATAGCCTCCATCTTCTGAGCACACTTTTCTACCACGATGGTTATGTGATCAGAGTGATTAATTGTCATGATTTCTATCTCCTCATCACGTTTTTCTAATTTGGTGTACAAAGTTCTCATATCCTTGGCGTAATCAGTGATCAATTTTTCTTAATCAAGTTCCATCTTTTTTACCAGTTGTGTTTGAATGAACTGCATGTATTTAACTAATGCTTTAGTTCTTTAATAAGATGCTTATCACTTTCCCTTTCATTATCGACATTGATTTGACAACTTGTTCCTAATTTTCCACTATCATGGATTTGTCTTGCAATGGTGCAATTGGATTCATCATGCGAACATTCACAATGCCTACAATATGGCATATTTTGATATGGAGAATTGTCTTGAAATCTTTCGTTGATAGTTGGGTTCTTTACAAGATCACTTTCATCCTTTTGCATAGTACTAGGGGCACAAGGCGAGCCACCTTGATCTCCATATCTATCTTTAAAAGCATTGATGATGTCTTGTAAAGAAGCGAAAAAATTATCAAGATAATTACGAAACCAATTTCTAGCATCACCTTCCAAGGAAAGGACAAAGAGCTGCATCTTGACATCTTCATAATCATACCGTGAAGGACTACAATATATTAGCATACAATGAGTAAACTTTAAGAGATGTTTTGCAGCAGTGATTGCATTATTACCTATGAACAAAGGCAATTTATTAATGGCATCTTCTGGAAAATCATGAAGAAAGTTAGTAAAATGACACAGGGCAAACAAGTCATCCATGATGACTTGCTTAAAGGGAAAAGGAGGGACCAAATGGATGCTAAAGAGAGACCCTTTCTCAATACAATCAAGAGATCTCCAAAAGGCAAAAACCGAAAGGTTAGTCAAGGAAAAGCAGATGGATACCAGGGAGGATTTCTTGTCTGAGAAATAATGGATGAATAAGTGGAGTCGCCACCCAAACAAGAAACCAACCAAAATGTCCAGGTGCGAAAGGGAAGATGAAAGAATTAGTGAGAAGAAGAAAGATAAGATGATGAAAAGAAGAAGAAATATAATGGCGCCCGAAAATTTGGCGTTGGTGGGATAAAAAATGGTAAAAGACTGAAAAGATGAAGATGAATGCCGTAAAGCCAAGGTTCAATAAATTGGTCCACAGCAACAGCGCCAAAAAATATTGTCACAACAGAATGTCTAGGCACCGTGACAACGGCTCAGATCGGGGGTTGTCACCCTGATCCCCAATCTCTCTGTTTAAGTTGTCTCCCAATAGCAGACTAAGGGGGGTAGACCCTATGGAAATGGAATGAAGGAGAACTAGTTGGGAACCAACCAGTTCGGGAGACACAGTTAAGCAACCAAGTACTTGTTTTAGATTTAGCAAGACTTATAAGATTCGATTAGATTTAGACGATTGATACCAGTGCCTTATGGAGTCAACTATCTTGCTAGGAAATTTAGGACCAAGTAATTGATGAACAACTACTGCTTGGATGAATAACTATCTTATATGAAATGCAAATCCTAAAACTAATGTGAGATGCAGGAATCTTGGTTAATTTTAGTTAAATGTCTATTCTAAGTTTAAACCCTTCAATCATTTCTATATCGACCCTGATTTCGTAGTAAGTGGCAGAGAGAAGATAAGGTGAAGCACACTAAGGTGTGATTAACGATAACTCTCCTGAAAATCTAACATACCCGGTGCCTCCGGCGTGGAGAGCGTTGTGGCTCTGACGACTGCAAGATCACCGTTTTAAGTACTATTAAAACCAGGTTTCTCAAGCAAAGATGGGATGGGTACCTATCTTTCTATCGACCAAGCTTATGCTTGCAACTAAATTTTAATTATGCAAGGCTACCTTAGTATGCAAATGCATGAGATGATTAAAAGATGGAGCGAGATGAAGCTAGATCAAAGGATTGAAAGTGCTTATGTCACGATTTGTTTCTAAGTTATATGCCAAAGCCTTTAATTGCTAAAAGAAATATTCACTTCACTAGACAATGACTGAAAGATAAACTTCTCAGCGATATGCTTAAAATATCACAATATAATACCCACTTAAATGACAAGCTTATCACTTCAATTTATCTAAATTCTTTCCAATGCAATTATAGCTCAAAGAGAACAAAAATTCTTCACAATTCTTCAATACCACACTCAAGATAATGTCAATTATAGAGATGCTCAAAATACTCAAATTAGGAGAGGAAAGATATGCAATTTTCCGCAAGTCCACAATAGAGTATTCATTAATTACTTGAAATTTTTCTCAAAACTAAATATGCAAGAAATATCCAATAATTTCAAGTAAATAAACCCACACTTGAGCGATCAAAGATATTTAAAATCTAACGTTAATGATTATGAAACTTAGCATGCAAAAGACTTAAGCACTTAAATTTCGAAAATTAATTACATTGAGAAACCATGAAATTTAAATGTCAATGAAGTAATCACTTCAAGTAATTCCAAAATTAAATGATTTTCTTAACTCCAATCCAAAAAAAAATATTTTTTCCTATAGTCAAACTTTAGGAATATTAAAAAAATTAAGTCACATCGACTATAAGGATCTATTTTCCACAAAATAAATTTTCTCTCTAGTTTAAAGGTTTTATACAAATTAAATGAAAATCCAAAAATTCATTTTTCAAAATTTTAAGTCAAAAAATTAATTTTTTTTATTTTTTTTCTTTAATGTCCTAATGTTACAAATTCTAGCCCACGGGGGTTTGGATTGACGGTTAATAGGTGCATTGTTAACGCACTCCTTGCGATAGGTCACCGGTTCAAATCCCCCGTGGTTACTTAGGTTAGTCTTAACTAGAAAAAAAAAAAATGTTACAAATTCTAAACAAAAATTAAAGTTTAAAATTTTTTTCCTCTTTTAACTTTTAAAGCTAAACTATGGCTAAAATTTGAAAAAAAAAAAGGCAAAGTCAAAAAAAATTACAAAGGCTCAATTTTTTTTTATCGTGAGGGCTTGGGCTGCTGCTCGAAAAAGGAAAAGCGAGGGTTGTGAGGAGAAGGAGATATGATAGGCAGCAAGGAAAGGTTGAGACGCGGGTTGGTAGAAGAGAAGGGTTTGGGTGCAGGTCGAGCTTGCAGCGAAAAGGAGGAGCTATGGCAGCGAAGGAAGGCAAAGACGTGAATGCGGAGAGGAAATGAAGGATGCGCAGAGGGAGAGGAGCTATGGCAGTGAGGAGAAAGGTCGAGCTAGGGCCACGACAAGGAAAGGAGCTGCGACGCAGGGAGGAAGAGGAAAGGGACGCGAGGAGGAGGAAGAACGTAGGGCAGAGGGAAAGAAAGAGGAAGGGGCGTTTGAAAGAGGGGCTTAAATGAACGCAGGTCGAGGGAGAGTCACGGGTAAGAGGGAGTTGTGATCTGAGGAAAAGCAAAACGCAGAGGGGGAAAGAAAGGAAAAAACGTAGGGAAAAAGGAAGAGCAAAAACGCAATAGAAAAGAGGAGCAATTTCGAGCAGCAATGGAGCAAGAAAAGAGGGAGCAGAAAGCTAAAGCTTCCAAGCAACGAATAGGATAAAAAATGGTAGCCCAAGGACCTTAAAAAATTCCCAGAAATTTAAATTTTAAGCTGATATATTTTTGCATTAAATTTGTTTCTCAGGGAAACCTCAAATTTGAACCTTCCCTGCAAACAAATTGTTTTTGAGACAAGATCTTGCCCCCTTCAAGGCCTAGATTTGTCTCAGATATTGCAAATTTTCCTTGAAAACCCTTCAGATACGCACATGCAAAATGGAAAACAAAAATACCCAAATCCCGATATATACAAAAAATAAATAAAACCCAAAGACCCAAATTAAAAAAAAACTCAAATCTATACAAGATAATTACAGATCTATACAAATGAGTTATAGATCTATCAGATCTGAGGAGTATGAGTCCAACTCCGCTCCCAGATCTATAGATCTAAGGCTCTTCCTAGCCAAATCTATCAATTTTGCACAAGTTATAAAAGATATTTAAAATTTTAATGAGGTACTAGCCCAAAAACACCCTACAAAAAATAAATCGTTAGATAAATCCTGAGGCTTTGATCAAGTAAGCTCTTCAGAAATTATGCTTTGAGAGTCGGCTGGTCCAACTGAGGACTATCCCCAAATGCTTAATTAAAATTCGAATGAACTTCTGCAAACACTAGATCCAACTATCAGATCAAGTAGAGAAATAAAATAACAATATAATTTTCAAGAACTAGAGATACCTACTAATTCAATCAAATTAAAATTGTTACCCTAGATCCAAGAAACTGAACAAGATACCTGTGCACAGATTATTCCACGAGAGCTATTGATTAACAATTTTTAGATAATATTCAACAAAAAAATTTTAAACAATATTACCATAAATTCAAGAAGAAGAACACCACCATTAATCGAAACCCCAAAGATTTTTGCATTATATTCCAGAAATATTACAAGAGAGCTTCAAGAGCTTAGTACACGATTCAAAGATCGAATAAAATACACTGAAACCAACCTCTAATTTATAGATAAATTCTCCAACGGCTAGTTCGCTTGATCCCCGTCAAAGTAATTTTGACCGTTGAAAAAGATCTAATTATCTTTTAATCTCCTCCGTCGAAATTTTTATCTTTGGAGAATTTAATTTTACTTAAGACACAAAATTAATTAAATTTATGGCTTAAGATTTTAATTTAATTTTGCCAGAAAATTTAATTAATTGACTTATGAGGGGATTAATAATTTTTCCAACCCTGTAATATTTAGCCATGGTGTCTAATTATTAGGGACCGTGCACTAAATATTTTTTACATGAAAATATTACAATTTAATACATAAAGGGGGAAAACCCGTTTGTTATAGACCCTCAACATTTACCCATTTCTGCAACACAAAATATAATTCAGTAGACCAAGTGAGTTGTAATAAAATAATTTAACCAATAAGTTAAAATTATTCCCAAGTCACTTTTACAAAAACTCGATCTAAAACATTAAGACTTGCCTAAGATCTTAACGACAAAATCCACCCTAGCTTTGGGGCGAGCGTGGAGTGAAAAACTTTGTCGATCATTTGTGTCTAGAGACACAGATGAATCAGTGAGACAAAAAACCTCCTAGAATGGAAATTGTCACCAAAATAATAGGTTTACCTATGCTGTTACATACAAACGTGGTCATACTAAGATTATTTACATTATACAAATGCAGAATGGGTTGACATCTTTACAAAACTGCCAACTGATGATGAAATCTGAAAGGCACGAACAATCAAACACGATAGATTCCTTTTAAGCGAAAAAAGGGGTGTACTGATATGGGGTCATTGACATAGAGTGGTCAACAAGGTGCATTTTCGATTGAAGTTGACACCCTTCATTTTTATTCAGTTTGAATTATTGATTATGAATCGAAATGATGAGTTATTAGAGTTCTCGAACACTCTAATAGTCTCTACTATTAACAGTACAACCAAAATTGGCAAAACCACTCTATAATATTCAAGCATATTTACAAAATACACGAGACAAGATTGAGTTCCTGCAGCTCGAATCACAACTCCAACAAGATGAACTAAAGCAAAGGAATCAACATTTTGAACTAGTTCTTGTTCAGAACAATTCATTGTTTAAGGTTTATTCCCATCAGCGACAAGCAATTGATCAGATTAGTGAGGCCATTAAAGGAGGAAATTGACATGAAGATGCAGAGGTTTAGCTTTCTCTTCCCAAGCCCATCATCAAACCTCGGGAACTTATCAACAACAAGAAAAGAACTGATCTCAAATATGAAAAGGATGTGTCCTTTCACATTCCAAACCAATCCAATTTCAAAGTGTTGGGTTCCTTTAGGAAAGTTCATCTTCAATTGCTCCACATCTTGATCCTCTTCCACAACCACTAAGTTAGATTGTCAAATGCCAACATTGTGATCGAGTTGGCCATGTGAAAGGCTAGTGTTTTGATCTTCACCCTTGTGAACATTGTGGAAAACATACTCTTCATTCAGATAAATGTTGCAAACACAAGACTCCTGCAAGAGAAAACATTCACTTTGGATGGATCGCATCTTGGCAATGGTCTTCACCAACGAAGAAGATATATCAGTCATACCTCAGAGTTCATTATCAATTATTGATATGTCTTGCAATAGAGATATCTTCATCTTCTCACATTGTATCTAACAGGGGAGAACTGATGGTCAGCTACTAGCTTTGACGATATATCAAGCAACCCTAAACCAAAGTAAGCAATCAAAGCGTAGAGCCAGAGTCATAGTTGTAGCCATAGACAGATTCATGTTCCATGAGCATGATTGGTTGGTGGCCACCCTTAAACCACCACTGGCAAAAGACTTCAATTTCTGGCATTCTACTACCCATGTCATCAATTTGTGGTTATCTTTAAACCATCACCAAAGCGCACTTCCACTTCACACAAGACTTCAGCTTCTAGCCAAATTCATAATTGTTCCACAAAGTGCTTCGAGCCTAGTTCCAGAGTTGGTGGTCAACCTTAAACCACCACCCATAGAATACTTTGGCTTTTGCTACCTCATTTGGTTTGTGGCCTTCCTTAAACCACCATTTTAGAGAGCACATCTAGCCATTGGATGCCATTCACTTTTGCATTTCAGCTCTCTTCTTGGACTCATATACACCCCCTCAGATAAGGGGGGGAATGATGGAAGAATAATCCTCTTGTGTTATGCAAACTTCGTTTCTTCACTTGAGAGGAAGGTGAAAAGCCTCAAGTGAATGTCAATAGTTATGGGAAGTCTAAGAGACCTCTTAGAAGATGAAAAACAAGGGTCGATAAAATTAGATTAATATGTATATCTTGTGAATAGAATGCATCACACAATTTATCAAATTGATCTCTTATTTGGTGTGTGTGTGTGTTTAACGCCCTTGATGGTTGAGCCATGATTTCTATGAAATGAGGAAGACAATGGACTGTTGTAAGAGAAAAACTTTGAGATTGGTGAACAACTCCACTTGCCCGACACTTGGAATCCATTCTAACACTACACAAAAACCCACTCCAAAATGTCTTGCACCTCCAACCTATTGAGTAAGATGAGAACAAATGAATGGGAAAACACGTTTTTATGGGCCATGAGCCTCTTTTAGAGGGGACAAGGTGAAGGGCATGTATCCTATTCACAAGACACATGCCAAACACGTGTCTAACACATGCCCAATATGTATCATACAAGACACAGGCCTTGTTTGGATATGCCATGTTACTTAGCCACCTATACCATCAGGACTAGCCATAGCATGTATAGCAACTACCTATACTTGTAAGAAAGGTAACAATCCTTAAAAAAAAATTAACAACTAAGGATTTGATTAAATTGCATAGTATGTTATCAAACCACAACCACAGCTACCAAGCTACTCTACCATTGAGCTCCATGCCCCTTTCATGGCAGGAACCTTTACCAATTCAATATCAAGGTGTGGATTGCTATCACCAACCCCCCTAATCAAGTGACACTTTTCTCCTTTTTGATAGGAGCCCTTACTAGTTCAATATAGAGATGTGGATTACTATCAACAACACCCACTTCAATCCATACTTTGCCCCTTTCATGGCAAACGCCCTTGCCAGTGCTTCACTAAGGTGTGGATTTCTAATTCCAAAAACAATCACCCAACCCCCACAAACCTAGCTTCAAGCCACACCTTGAATCATACTTCCTAGCCAATGAACTTCACATCAAGCCCTAATGCCTTCTTGAAAATTGCATAGGTTGAGAATTGAACCCAATCCTGACCAACATATAGGATTGTTCTACCACTGAACTACATGCCCCGTTCATGGTAGGTGTCCCTTTAGGTTCCAACAATTAAGATGGTTTCTCATGAATTAACTTGACATATCCATAAAATTCTATTTAAAACAAAAATTAAAATCTATGGTGTACCAAGTTTAGGGGATGGGGGATTGGGAGGTTGAGGGACAGGTTCTTTAAATGACTGGAAAGCACCACACATTTCTAGGGAGCAGAAAAATGGGGATGACAAAATATACTTTAGAAAATATTAAAAAAAATAAAATAGATATTCGAGAAAATGAGACTATTATACAACTCAATAAAAGTATCAATTCCTCAATGCTCGGTCCATAAGACTGTCTACATGGATATTAAAGTGGGCCTAATGGTTAAGAATATGTACTTCCTCTTAGGAGGTCACAAGTTCAAATCCAAGAGGGATAAGGTATGTACACCTTTGTAGACATTAGCAATCAAATCATTGTGCGGAGAGGGTCCCTTGTCCCATAAACAAGGGAGTCTTATACAACAATTTTGCATCAGGCTTAGTTGTGACCTTAAAAATTGGGTTATTATTATTTTTATTAAAACCTCAAAGAAAAAAGTTGTAAATATAGGATGCATGAACCTACCACAATGAAAAATGAGAATCAAAATTGTTGTTGTGATTACATCCCTTTAGAAAAGCATAGTACGCAATATTTTGGTGTATACTACATAGATAACATTTGACATGGTCTAAATGTCAAACCAGCAAGGACATATTTTATTGGAGAACGGTACTACATGGGTTAATTCCTTTTAGATTCCAAATTTGTTATCATTGATTTTCGTTGTTTATGCATGCAATAAGATAAAATGTGGAAAATATAGAACAGTGAAGTATAATCACTCACAAACCACAATGAACCCCAAGATATGTTCTGGGTACTCTTTTGGAGTTACATGGACCATGTGTCTCGTGGGTTACTATAAAACGCAAACCCTCTTTGTTATGCTCTCTCTGTCCACACTTAGCTACGTTGCTCTATGTTGGGAATCATGATTGTCGTTAGACCAAAACCTGCAGGTGTTAGTCAGCGATCGCATCGCCAGAGATAAGGATCCACAAGAGGAGGTTATTCCATGTCGCAAAACACACGGGGAGCGTTGATTTATCCAATGTCCAACATCTCCCCCCCAACGTGAGTCGGGTGTGTATCGAACTCGTGACCTACGCTCTAATACCACTTCTTGGCAATTACGATTGTTGTTAGACCAAAACTCGCAAGTGGTAGTCAATGATCACATCGCCAGAGATTAGGATCCAAGAGAGGTTGTTAGTCCATGTCGCCAAACACACGGGGAGCGTTGGCTTATCCAATGTCCAACACTCTAGCATGGAACAAAATGTACTCAAATAGAATGGAACCTCTTTTCCTCCTAGTGCCCTGGTTATAAGTTTATAACATAGCCTGATAGCCAACGAGGAGTTAGAGTTGACCTAATCAACCCTCAACATGAGTTAAAACTCGACCCTTCTAGAGTCTTCTTCATAGTTCCCACATGGTTAGCCCATTTTCCATGAGTGACGAAGGCTGACATGGCATCCTCTCGAATTATAGTGGTGAATCATGACAGGTCAGCTTCCGGGAGGAATAACTTTTGCATCCAAACTCCAATTGATGTGATTCTTACCTAGTTGGAAAGGTCATCAAGTGTAGAATAGTATCACATGGTAATGCACTTAACAAGTAAACTTTTCACCCACAAAAAAATTCGTTTAAGGCCTCAAACTAACCCTAAAAGGTTTTAGACCCCAATTCTCCAAACTAGGTCTCACCAACAAAACTGCTTCTGTAAGTTTATTCATTCGATTTCTCCAATCTAAAAGCATCGAGATCAAGGGAAGCCCCCCTCCCCCGCCCCCCCACAACCTTAAGGATGTGCCATTCCAAACAGGGGCAACCCCTGCATTCCCAAGACTACATGGATGGGAAACATAAGGGACATGTCCCTAAAAGGTGGGAATGGGTTCACTTGCAATCTAAATTGAAATTGACTAAATTTTATGCCAAGTATTTTTGCAGTAGTTTCTTTATTATAGGACTTACAAATAAATTTAAAGAAGAAAAAAAATCTAAATTTTAAAAACCAAAAAAAAAATTCAAAATAACTTTTGTGAAAACAAAATACTATTACCTAGGAGCTATATTATTAAAAATGTTTTATAGATTCATTAAATTGCAAAAGATGCTAAAACCATAGAGTTGTTAGACACAATCAAGAAATAAAAGCAATAAACAATAAGTTATAAAAACAAACAACTCTCCTCAACCACCTCTAGATAACAAAGTGCTATGTATCCTATAAGTCATCTTTGAAGGGATCAAGTCGCCTTAAGACGAGTGATGATGGATGTGGGCCATTGGTTATTGCTAAACTATCAAAGGCATCCTAATGGCCAAAGCTTAAGAGTAATGACCCAAACCCTATAATTGGGGCAGTGACAAGCACACATTTTGTAGAATTCCAACAAGGCAAACTTTTAGTGAACTTTATCATATTTTTTGTCACTAGTGAATGCATTTCAAATTTTATTGTTGCCCAACTTAAGGATGAACAAGGTGACTAAATAGCCCACCTTGATTTTTTAAATTTTGGCTTTCTAAAGTAAGGATATACTTCTTCCATCCTCTATTTGTAAGATGTAGATTATACATATTGTTATATTATCAGGAATATAAAGAAGAGTTTTTAATATATATATATATATATATATATATATATATATACAGACTCTAATAATTGATTTTTGTTCAAGCTCTACAATGGTTCAAGTGAGGGTTCAAGGCCGAAGGGCCAAGTGCCCTATAGCACCATGGCAACCTATTTTTTGCTCCTTTCCTAGCTTTGGTCGTCACATATCTATCCCTCCTTGTGTTTTAAACCGCTCTCCCTAGCCAATGGATGAGGAGCAAGTGGATTATTCACATGATCCACTGGAGGATGTGAAAATTTGGACAACCCCACCAACTAGGCCCCCTTGTAGCTTCTCACACCATCCCCCATAGCGCTAACATCCCATTGTTGGCAGATCCCTACAAACTCTCCGATGACAAAAACATGATACTCAAAACTAGTATGATTGAAGGTTCCAATCATGTCAGGCAACCAAATAATATTTGGCGTTGTTAGACACCTAATCCTCAAGGATTGGGTGAATAATTGTAAATATGTAAATAAGGGAAAAATGAGCAGTTAGAATAGGAACTAACCATGGAAAATGAATCCCAAAGGTTGCACCTTGATGTTATAAATTTAGTTCTCATTAATGCAATATCATTAATATTCGGGAGTCATTCCTTGGCCTGACATGGTATCAGAGCCACAGGTCCAAATTTCAAGCATTTCTTCCCATTGTTTGTCCCATCATAACTCCTCTCTACCATATGCTCCTAGAACCCTAATGCTCCCTACAGATAACCACTAACTTAGTATTATCCTTGTGGTCAATTTCATTTGGTGTGTTCAGTCTCAATCGATTCCTTGTTTCCTGCCTTTGTGTCGCTGACAAAAGCCTTAAAATAGAGCTAATGCTCCTTGCTCTTGTCTATTTTCTCCTAATATCCCAAGTAAATGTTGTATGCAAGTTTCTGGTGCAAATCCTCCTCTACATCTCAATCCATTGTGTTTCTTTCCAAGAATCGACTTGCAATTCTACTTTTGTAGTTATACATTGTCTTACGACAGACTTCAAAAAATTGTGGACATAGAGAAGGCAACCAATAATTTTTGTATCAAAGGAATTCAATCATTGAGTGTGAGATGAGGGATTTGATCATTGAGTATATGACTATGCAATGAGAGCTTCAATCATTAATTATATGACAATGCCATGGTATATGTCCATGGAGTGATTGTAAATTGTGCTTTAAGTTTGCATATTGGTTTGAAGGCTACTATGCACTCGAAGGCTATGCTTAAAAGTCCATTGTGCTCGAAGATTACATTGCTTACTCAAAGGCTACACTTGCTTCATCAAACAATGCTTTGCATATTATATGGTTGGATTCATATAAATGCTTTCACGCAACCCACGAGTAGTGTAAGAGGTCATTCCATCCATGAGGCTCTCCAGTGGCACTATTGATATTTTTTAATCACCTATCCTTGGGATGGAAGGCATTAAATGAGAGGCAAGTAATTTCATAAAATTTGTTTATTGAGCCCTTGATCGCTTCCTTTCTTGCTTGGTCTTATTCTTGAGCTTGTTTAACCTAGCTCAAAACTCCTTTGAAGATGCATTCTCTCATCTCCATTGTCAGTGTAGTACTAAAGATGAATTCTCTCATCTCCATTGTCGATGTCGTGGATGGTGTTGAGAAATTTAGGGCATGCAATATTAACAATTTCTCTGCTTGATAATTGTTTGTGATATGTTTGTTCTTCTTTACTTATGATCTTTCACTCTGTTAGCTTATTATTGTGTTCTTTTCATCAAGACAATCATCAAAATAAATAACGACAAGTGACACATTATATAGGCATCTTCAGTTAGGGCCAAAACCTCTCATCTCTTGAGAGGAAAACCCGATCAAAATTCTTCTTCTAGATCTTCAATTGATAAGTACCAAGACCATGACACTGACCCTTGACTCTAGTATCCTCTTCAAGAACCTTGTCACCAACCTAGTCTTCCTAGTTCTTCCTTCTCTTGCTCCTTCTTTGCTTCTTCTAGAGAAACTTGGTCTCTATTTCTTATACTCCACCTTCACGACTACGCTAGATAATCTCGGTCTCTAGGTCTTCTATAGAAACTCGATCTCTACTTCTTTGTCCCAGAAGATTCCTTCCTTCACTATCCCAAAAGAGACCTATTCACTGCCTCCCAGGAGATCCCTCCTTCGATGTCCCAGAAGATTCCTTCCTTCACTATCCCAGAAGAGACCTATTCACTGCCTCCCAGAAGATCCCTTCTTCGCTGCCCCAAAAGATATCTCTTCGCTGCCAAAGATAATTCTACTTCATTTGCCCCAGAAGATTCTTTCTTTGTTACCCTAGAAGAGTGTCCTTTTAGCTTTAGAGAAAATCCTTTTTCATTGCCTCTTTTTCGCACTTCTTTATGCACTTCTCTTCCCTGGAATGAGTTCCTCTATTTATACCCCTCTTCACTAGGTCTTTAGGCCAACTTGACAACTGGATGTAGGCCGACTTGTTCTGGTAGCTTCTTCAATGTTTGTAGGCCGACTTGAAGAGGTTAGGTGACAATTTCTTTGGAGGATACTTTACATAGACAAGATGACCTTTTACAAAGTGTAACATGACTTCATTTACATGACATTGACCCTTATATTTTATGACTAGATGACAAATAAATCCTAAAGACTCTCAATGGGAGTCTTGACTCAAAAACAAAATCCCTTGCTCATGAAACCCATGAAGCAAGTCAATATAATAATTTCATTTTTCTTATTTACATCTCTTTACATAAAATCATAATTACCTGTCATTATGAAGACCAAACCTAGTTACACCTTTCAACAAATGGAAGGATTAGGACACTCTGCGATGTTTTGCACACCCCAAGATTAGCCATAAACTTGACTTTTGTAAGCAAGATGAGCGATGCAAGTGTAAAAACAATGTTTGAAGAGGATACCTGCAAGATGATTTGAGGAGCAATGGTATTGCTGAGGTCAATTCGGATTGGAACTCTGTATAAGTTGTTGGGAAGCATTATTAGTATTGGGTTCAACAATTCCATTGTTCTTGAGAGTGGAGTAGAAGAAGGAAAAACTCTCACAGCTTCAAGATAAAAGACCATGTTGTCGCATCAAAAACTAGAACATATCAAAGAGAAGGGCTTTCGAGTACTACATGGTAATGGTATGGTAGAGGGTATGCCTAATTGCTCTCTAGATTTTGATTTATGTGAACATTGTTTATATGGGAAGCAGAATCAGGTGAAATTCTCCTCGTGCTAAGAGGCCAAAGGGAATACTACAACTAGTGTTAGTCCCATCATTGGGTAAATTTGTGTACTACGTCTCATTTATATACGACTTCTCAAGGAATACATGGATATACTTCCTCAAGAATAAATCTAAAGATTTTGACAGATTTAAAGAATCGAAGGCTTTGGTGGAGAATCAGATACAGAAGAAAATAAAGGTTTTAAGGATGGATACTGGTGGAGAGTTTTGTAGGAAGGAATTTTAAGAGTTCTGTAAAAATTGTGGTATAGCATAGCAGAAGACTACCCCATACACACCTCAACAGAATGAAGTTGCAGAAAGAATGAATAGGATGTTGATGGAAAAAGCAAGGAGCATGCTCAGTCGTATTGGGTTAGGACAAGAATTTTGGGTAGATGTAGTGGATACTACATGTTACTTGGTAAATAGATCACCTCCATCAACATTGGATAATAAAATTCCACATGAGATATGGATTGGTGAGAAACCATCCCTCACACATCTCAAGGTATTTGGCTATGATGCATATGTACATGTTCCAAAGTAAAACAGACAATTTCTATTAGAACTTTTTATCTATTGTTGTTACTTTTGATTTTGAGGTAGAACAAATGGATGTGAAGACAACATTCCTAAATGGGGATCTAGAAGAAGAGATCTACATGAAGTAGACAGAAAGCTTTGTAATGAAGGATAAGAAAGAGTTGGTATGCAGGTTGAAAAAGTCCTTGTATGAATTGAAACAATCATCAATATCTAAAATTTGATACATATATTAGGGACTTGGCTTCACAAGGAGCAAAGAGAATCATTGTGTGTATTTTAAATTAGTTGGTGATCATCTTATTTATTTGGTCTTGTATGTAGATGATATGTTGTTTATTAGAATGACGGGAAAATCACCAAGGATGTGCAAAGTGCAAAGTCATTTGTCCTCAAAATTTGACATGCAGTGTTGCTGCAATTATCATTTTGGACATGGAAATTAAAAGAGATCAGTCAAAGAGGATGTTAAAATTTGGGTACCAATGGTTCCCCAAGGCTTTGATCTTTGGCCTAGGGAAAAGTGTCCAAATTTATTTGTAATTTTCTCCTAAAGTGACTTTATAAGTGGTAAAATCAATTTAATTTAAAAGTGACTTTATAAGTGGTAAAGTTACATTCTAATTTAAAGGTGACTATTAAAGTCAATGAAGAACTAGAAAGTGAAAAAGTGACTATGGAAATAAAAGGCTAAGTGGGTCTTTATTTAAGTGGGTGAGTTAAAAAAATTGAAAGTGATAATTAAATGCACATTTATTCTCATCCCTAGATCTAAATGAATCTCAACCATTAGATCTTAGGGTAACCCAAAAGGTCATTTAGAGAGTAAAAGGAGAAGAGAAGAGAGAGATCAGTTCATTCTTTCATGAGCATTTGAGAGAAAGAGGAGAGAGCAAGGAAAAACTTTCTGAGCAGTGAGGAAGTGAAGGAGAGCAACAAGACATTTCAGCAAATCTAGGCAGCAGCATTTATTGGCACGCATCCCAAGGAAAAACCATACAACAAGAGAAAGGCACAGAAATCAAGGTAGAAGTACGACAACAAGGGCATGAATTTCGAGGCATGTTTGGACACGATTTTTGAGGTAGCCATACTACTGAAATCCATACGGTCTGTACAGTCCGTACAACAAGTTCTAGGCACGAATTTCGAGGCAAACCGTACAGCATTTAATGTTGTTTTATTGCTGGAAAAAAAATGTGTTTTCGCAGTTTGCTGATTGGCACGATTTTCGAGGTGGAGTTCAAGCATAGAAATCGAGATAAGTCGTAATTTGTGGTTGCTGGAATTTTTACTGTGTATTTCAGTTTCTCTGTAAAAGCATTTTCAGAAATAAAGAAGAGCTCTCAAACTGGTTTTCCCCAAGAGTTGTAGGGGGTTTTTCCAGGGTCACATTGACCAAAAATCACTGTGTTATTTTCTGTGCATGGCTGTCATAATTTTGCTGTGTTTTATTTCTGCAATTTCAACAGTTATGAAATCTCTAAATTTGTGTTTTCAGAAAATATTGTCATTTCCAGATTTTAAAATTTCTATCATGCTTGGATTTAAAACTAAATGCATGGAGTGATAAGGAAAATTGTTAACCGGAGTGGGAGTTGAACTTCTTCAGAGGAACTATATCGAGACAATATACAAAGGTTTAATATGCAGGAAAGTAAACTGGTGAAGGTACATATTCCTATAGGGGTAAAGTTATCTACAAGTGTCCCAAGACACGGGAAGAGGAAGAGGACATGCCCAATGTTCCATATGTTAATGCAACTGGAAGTTTGATGTATGCAATGGCATGTACCAGATTGGACATTGTACATGCAATGGGAGTATTGAACAGGTATATGTCAAAACCAAGGAAGGAGCATTGGACATTAGTGAAGAGAGTTTTCAGGTATTTGCATCACATTACTGGATATGGATTGTCCTATGAAGGAAAACCAAGATTGGAAAGAGTGTTGGACATTGATGGCTTTGTTGATGTAGATTGGGCTAGAGATCTGGATCGTAGAAGGTCTACAAGTGGGTATGTGTTCAACCTATTGGTTGAGCAAGAGACAGTTTGTAGTGCCACTTTCAACTATAGAAGCTTAATACATGGCAGACACCCATGCAAGCAAAGAAGCAATTGGGTTACAAAAATTGTGTTCAAGTATAGGGTTGGTACAACAAGCTATAAGGATAGAGATTTTAACAGCCAAAGTGCAATTTTCTTGGCAAAGAACCTTGTTTATTATCCAAAGACAAAGCGTATTGATGTTTAGTATCACTTGGCGGGGCCCGGGGGATATGATTGAAGACAAGGTGTTAATGGAAAAAGTGGACACTTGAAGAATGTTGCAGATGCATTAAAAAAATTTGTGAGCCCTGAAAAGTTCTCTTGGTGTAGAAAAACAATGAGCATCACTACCTTGAATTGTTGACTGTGTACTTTTGCGGCCCCTTGTATGCGAAGAAAACAACAAGTGGGAGAATGTTGGGGGTGTTATATTCTTTGCACGACTTATATGCACCATGAACAAAGAGGGGTCACAGGGGGGTTGTTTAGCCCCCCCTAGTTGGGGGTATGCAAGGGGAAAAGAAGCCCCCTGGTCAGGGGTATGCAAGGGGGCAAGAAGCCCCCTTGCATGGCATTCAGGGTAACGCCCCAAGAAAAAAAAATAAGGTGATTTTTGTGTTTGTCTTTGGCAGTTGTCGACCCATGTTTTTGCTAAAAGTGATTTTGTGGCACATGGTGGTTTTGCCCATGCTTTTGTAGTTTCAACTACGAAACTGCAATTGGATTAGTGGTTCATGTACACTGCGGGAGATATATTGTATTGTAATACTGTACAAAAATATAATGAAAAAAAAGGCTTGTTGGCTTTCCTAGGTTTGGGTTTCCAGGAAAAAAATCTGTGTAAATTTGCGTGTATCTTTTTTGGTTTAATAAGAATTTGTTCGTAGCAATTAATTGTACAAGGGTAAATACCTACATGTTGGTAGAAGAATGATCCTAGAAGAGGAAGTGGTCATGATGTTGGTTGCCCTCTCTTTAGAAGGAAATGCTAAGGATTGGTACCTAGATTTATCCACAGGGGGAATCAAGGATTGGGACCAACTTCATGAAGCATTTTAATAAAAGATAGGGCATTTTCAAGCAAGGATGTAACTCTTAGCCAAGTTCCATGATGCTAAATAAATTGACAATGAAAATGTTAAGGACTTCACTCAGAGGTCTGACAAGTTACTCAAAGAATTACCATTGTTGTATAGGCCTACTGATAGGAATATCCTTGCATTATACATTGATGTCATTCTTGGACATATCTCTTACGCCTTGAGAGACAAGGACCCTCAAGAACTCAAGCAAGCCAAAGCCTATGCCATAAGCATTGAGCGTAATTTGACAACATCAAAAATTGACTTGCTTTCATACCCTCTAGCCAAAGTTAAGGTCAAATCCAAACCATTTGCCCAAGTTGACCCCACCTTGCAGTCTTTGCCCAAAAGTTTGATAAGATAACTAATGAGCTAATACAGGGGAAATGGCCATGATGAACAAATTGACCATCTTAGATAAAGAAAGAGGGTGTTTTCCAAACTATCCTCCTAAGTTTTAATTCAAAAATGATATGGCCCCTAGAAGGAAACCTAACCCAAATAATGGCAAGAGTACATCACAGCAAGTTATGCCTAACAACCTTGCCCCTACTAATATGATCAATCAAGAAGGTTTTCCTTGGTGTAAAAAATGTAATGATTTCCATAGTGAAGAAGAGTTCCCATATAATCAAGTTGAAGAGAAGGATAATCCACAGCGTTTGAAGTTGATCAATGATTTTGGTCCTTTCACTACCTTGCCTAATGATACTTCATCCCTTCCTCAACAACAACTTGAAATACTAACTAAAGAACATAATAAAGAACGTGGTGAACATATTGATGTTGTTGAAGATAGGGATAGGTTCAAAAGTTTGTATTATACTAGAAAGAATAATGATCAAGGCAAACTTGACGCAAGTGGTAGTTCTGCTCCCCAGAGAAATGTGACTGAGGCACCTTTGTCCTCTAGTTGTTCGTTTTCCATATGCCCAACAACTTGATTTTCCCTTTATCTAAATTTTACACTTAGAAATACAGATCTGAAATTTAAAGATGCAAAGACAACTAAGTATCTAACCACAATATGCACAACAGAAATTAAATCTGAAGACAAAACACACACATAAAAAATGGACACCAAATATGTCGAAGAATCTAGGGCAAGTGGGATTAATGTGATTCGTCACCTGACACGTGGATTCAGGATTTGATGGATACGGGGATTCGAGTGTCAGATACGGACACATTGACCCCCCAGAACAGGACACGTTATATATTTTTATTATTATTATTATATATATATTAAAAATTAGATATTTCTTACACAAATTCTCATTCATGATACAAATTCATTGATTTCAAACATAGATCTTCATGTAGATGTCAGTTTTACTATTTACAAAGTAAGTTAGTAACATTACGCATAGTGATAGTACATACAAAATTCAAATACAATTGTAATTTGTGACATGTCACATAAATGATAAATTATGAATTATGAATTCATAATACATATTCAATTCATCAATGATCCAATAGGAGAAAGACAAGATAGTAAGATAAAGATATTGATAGTTGTAGTTTTCTCATTAAGTCATCAAAATCAAAATGTGTTACATAGGTAGTGCAATGCCAATGGAAAATAGAAATAGAAAATACATAACAACTACAAGCATACAAGCCTCAAGGCAGTAGGTAGCTCATGACTCACGAGTCATCAATCCTCATAGTCATCATGAAAATCAGCATCATTGTCCTCGTCATCATGGTCGCCACTACTCTCCTCTACTGCATCGTCCTCCCCTGTATCCAAAGTCATCTCTGCATTTGTTGGTGTGGAGGATGACCCCTCTACAGTATCACCATCATCAAATCTGATAGGCTATAGCACTGGATCATTGAGATCCATGTTGGCCAATGTCAACTCAACACTGTTGTCCAAACCCATATCATTGGGAAAGACATCCCACATCTTTGTCTTTCCCTTCAACCTCTCTTCCCTCTGCCTGTAAATAAGATGAACATTGGTGTGCACATACACCATTGTTTCTACCTTGGACTGCTCAAGCCTACTCTTCTTAACACTATACAAATTCCCATATGTGCTCCAATTCCTCTCATAACAAGAGGATGAAGTCACCTGAGAGAGGAGCCTCAGGGCTAACTAGTGTAGAGGAGGGCTTGTTGCCCCATGATTTGCCCACCAAGAATAGGGCTTCTTAGCCCCCCTGTCTCTAATTAGATCATATCCTACAAATTGACCAATGCCAGTGGAAAACTCTGCAAATGCATCCTCCACCTCATCAAACAATGCTATATCTTGAAAAGGCCGCCTGAATGCATCTTTCCTCCCATGTGAGATTTCCCCATCCATGTGAGGAGGGAATCTATGGGAAGGTCCACCATTCAACCACTCATGGTTGTAGTATTTTGGGTTCAATGAGTGAGCCAAACAATGTAAAGGTGTGCAAATCTTGTCCCATCTGCTAACAAGAATATCCTGTATAGTGGTGAAGACGGCCTCTGGTGATGTCTCATACTCGGGGCACTCACTCTGTAAAATAATGCTCCTCACAAACTCAATCATGAAATCCCATCCCTCATAAACCACTCCTAGGATGGGTTGGTCTGTATCTACAAATTGAAGCAAAGAAATGATAGGGTCCATGACCTGAATAAGTAGATCTACCCTCTCCCACCAAGCATCATCTAACACTGTGTCCTTTACTCTTTTAGAGGTTACTTGATTTGTCTTTCTCCAAAAAGACCAAAACTCTGAAATAACCATGGCTCCAAGAGCGATCTTCACCTCCCTTAACCTCTTCAACATGATGAATGAAGAGACAAACCATGTATCCGCAATATTCAACAATGATAGATTGTTGTACTCCTTGTAGATAGTGAGGGCATTTGTATGATTTTGTACAAAATTACGGATATGTCGTGCATCCTCAATAATGTTACCAATCCAAAGCACATCAGAACCAATGAATTTCAATGCTAAATTCAATGAATGGACAATGCAAGGTGTCTGAAACACTTGTGGATATTTAGCTTCCACAACCATGCCAGCAGCCTTGCAAACAGGTGCATTATCTGTAATGATTTACGCACAAGAATCAACACCTACATCTTCAATAACTTTAATAAACAAATCACTCATATATTATGCATCCTTGTATTCTCCAAGTGTATCCACTGCTTTCAAGAAACTGGACCATTCAAGGAAGACACCATGAAGTTGATGAGTGGGTGTCATGTTAGATCTGTCCATCCATCAAAAACAATGCTAACCCCAAATGTTGGCCATGATGCTTTAATAGGCTCAAGCATTTTTTGCACCTCTTTTTTTGCCTTCGCGAACAATCTGGTTCTACGCTTCTCTGAACCAGGAGGCACATACCCTGATGGAGCCCCTTGAGTTAGAACTCAGCACATCTCAATAAATAGAGGTGAGCGTGCAACATTAAAGGATATGAATTTTTGATAGAAAAAAAGGCAATGGTGAAATCAATCTCTTCCAGTTTCTCCTTTTGAAAAATCCTGTCCATTGGACCAAGTGAAATTGTCTTTCTTTTTGTTGCTTGTCCCCCACTAGAACTCTCAAATGGGAATTTGTTGCTGCCTTTCCTCAAAAATGGAAGGGGGTCATCATTCTTGGTTTTTTTTTTTTTATTTTGCAGCCACATTTGCCATACCAACATTGGACTCTCTTTCCATTTCTTCCTCTTTGGTAAAGGCACTTTTGTACAAGCTCCAACTCCACAACCTAGTAAAGCCAACAAATGGCCTTTCACACGGAAATATGTGCTCGTGAAAGTATTGTGGCAAAAGTTGCATCTCCAATTCACATTGCCTTCTCCCTTCACCTTGCTTTCTTGTGACATATTTCCACAAGGAATATCTCTCAATGTTACATAGAGGAGGATGTCTTCGCTCAACATTACTTGCAATAGAGGGAATACTTGCAGCAGACTCTGATGAAATTGGGGAAGGAGGGGCATCTCCAATGGGGACATTCTTCCCCTTCCTTTGCCCCTTCCTACTTCCCTTGATTGAGCCATGAATACTGCAAAAAAATAAACCAAAAATGCACAAATTTGTATAAAAAATGCATATGTAAACTGCTGTAATAAAAATGCAAAAAAAAATAGAGAGGAAATGCACTTTCATGTTGCTTGAATCTCCTTGAAAATGCTCCCACACCCTTTGCTCCTTGCTCCAACACACTCACAGCGAAATAGAGAAGTGAAAGTGAAATAAAACAGCAGCAAAATCACCTTTTTAAGGCCGCGCAGGTGACTTTTTCCGGATTCGTGTCCGGAAATCGGGACACGTCATGTCCGATTGGGACACGATCCTGATTCAATCATGTCCCAATCAAACACGACGTGTCCCGATTTCCAGACACGATTTGGCATGAATCATGTCAGATTCTCGACATGTCGGCCATTTTGAATGAATCTGGTTTCATAGTGAATCTAGACTTGATAACAATTTGTGAAGTACTTTTGCAATTTATCTTAGCTTGATCTTCTTATTATCAGTGTGTGTGTTTGCTTCATCAAACTGCTACCAAAACAAAGAGTCAAGAACACAAGATGTTTGGTTTTCTGCCAAGGCCAAAACCTCTCCCTCTTGGAGAGGAAAACCCGCACAAAATTCTTTTTATAGACATTCTAATTGACGACTACCAAGTCCATGACCCTTGACCTATCAAGCCACTCCAAGAACAAGACACCAATCCTCTTCTTACTGCTGAGGAGATCATCATCATTACTGATTTACCAATATCATCATTGCTGCACCATGACTGCTCGTTGAGATCACCATTGTGCCTTTACTGAGATCATCTTTGCACCTTCATCGAGATCACCATCATAACAACAAGGTCTGTATGCATGTATCCATGAGAGCTGCACCGAGAACTTTTACATGATCAAGACTTCATAACTATGTCTTCAACATATTCATGACAGAGACTGAGATCATGACTGCGTCCAGATTATATGTCAAGTTAATGTGTGTCACTGTGGGATCATACCAAAGCATGTCACTGCGAGATTGAGAGTGCTACTGTAGGATCATCGAAGTCCTCTTCATCACAATTAAGCCAAGACTGTAACTGTACCGAGATAGTATGCTGAGAGTGTAAATATGCTGATACAGTGACTGCAACTAAGATGTCGAGACAGTGACTGCAACTAGGATGCCGAGACAGTGGTACTCCTCCGAAAAATACACAAGCTGCATCATGGACAGACTTCGAAATTACCTCACTGTGGCATACGAAACCCTTACTGTAACTGCCATCCGAAACTTCAGAGGGATACGAGTTCTGCACCTGTTCTTTTGCAAAGACCCTAGCCGCATATATGTAGTGGTCAGCCTAAGCATTTGAACCAACATGACAATGTGAAACGTTGTCTTTTTATTGAGTCGACATGACTGTTCTTGTTAATTCGTTTGCAGACCAACATGACTGTTCTTGTTAATTCATTTTGCTTGTTGCCTTCTTCAAGGGGATTGTGCTTGTCTTGGAGGGCTTGATTTAGACACTAGGTTGACTCATTTACATTACATATAAGCTCAAGAAGAGCATGACATTGACTCTTTGACTTTCCTAGACCTATGAAATGAACAAGAAACTCATTCTTATAATTCACTAAAATAATATTTCTTTTTCTTGACAAGTACAAAGATCAAAAGTACATTTGTAAATTCTGAACTTAGTTACACTTTCTTCAACAAAATATACCCTGGAAACCCCAACTCTAGGAAAACCTGCAACTTTGTATTCTTTTATGGCTCAGAAAATTCTTCAAGAAATATTACAGCTGGGTGAAAACCCCTTTTCTGTGCCCTACCCTCCTGAACAACTCTTCCTCTCAGACCAATTTTTCCTCTAGAAGGGTCGCCGACTGTACAGCTAGTTTGTATAGTACAGCCGCCTCTATGCCCCCCAGAAATAATTCAGCTTGTCGTTGATTTGATTCCTAGGCCATACGGCCCTCTCGTCTCAACTTGGTCACTGAACTTTTGTTGAAGGCTAAGCTAAACCTACTGAAAAACAATTTTCCTAATCTGAGCACTAAAACACTTGGTGATGCCAAATCTATCTACCTCACTTCTGACCTTATCTCCTATTTATAACTTGACTTTCACCTTCTAAAAGCATCCAAGGGCTAAGATTGTCTCTTAAGCTTCCTAGACCAGTGGCCAAGATCTAATCTCTTGTTGACTTAGTACTTTTTAATTTTTCCTAAGTCAACGTTAGGAAATAATTTAATTATTAAAATAATCCTGGCTAAGTAACTGATCTCTGATTTTCTGCATGCCTTGGCACCTAAGCAAGTTCATAATCCTTCTTGCTCTACTCCAATCAACACTAGTAAGAGCATTCTCAAGACTACTCCCTCTAATGTCAGTAATGGGGTATCATTAGATGTAGATTTGGGAAGTGTTCTCATTAAGGTAAAAGTGTTAGTTCCAATCCTTAAGCTTGCAAAGTTTGAACCTCAGAGAGGTCAAGTGAAAATTCTTAACCTTGATAGAGAGCCTGAGGACCCTCTTATGATATTACAAAACATGTATTATGATCGAAAGAATGGAGGGCATGCACCTCTCCTGTTGTCTCTTGCAAGTAATAATCTAACATTACAAAATTGTATGCTTGATTCCAAAGCTTATGCCAATGTGATGCCTTTAAGAGTCATGAATCAATTGGAACTCCAAATTACTAGGCCTTACAAAATGTGTGGTTTTGACTCAAAGTCCATTCTCGTGCATGGTTTAATTAAAGACGTTAAAGTTGCCTTGGCTACTAATAAAGATAAAGTTGTGTTGATGGATATAGTAGTCATTGTTGTTCTCAATGCCTGGGGTATGCTCTTATCAAGAAAGTAGTCAACATCTATTGGTGGGCATTTGCAAATGGATTTGTCCTCTGCCACCATACCCACAACAAATGGGAAACCATTCATTTTGTATAGAGAGCCACCTATGGTTGAGAATGTTGAAGATATCATTGAGCAAGATCCTCTACTCTTCCCCAATTCATCTGAAGAGCATAACAAAATAGAAGGGGATCTTAAGCCTTTAAAACTGCAAGCAGCATTGAAACACTTTGAGCCTACTATCCTCAAGAAACCAAGGATGGTTGAGGAAAGTGAAGGAAATGTGTGTCAAGTAAAATAATTGCCTTCCTCCAAAGTCAAAAGACAAAGACATAAAGATAATAAAAAGAAACAGTGGATCAAGAAACAAGGAAAAGATTTCCAAGTTGGGGATCTATATCTTTTTAATAGTGATCCTTATCCATACAAGTTCCATGGAAAGGCAGGGCATAACTATTTTTAAATAGCCAATCTTGATGGGGAGCCCTTGTCATCATCAATGGATGGAAAGAAACTCACCCTTTTCCATGGAACCTGATGCATTCATTTGTAAGTAGTTACCATAGTATTGTGTGTCTTGCATTCTTGTGTGTGCATCCTTGTTTTATGTTATTCATGTTGATTTGATTGCATAATAGTTAAATGTTATGCTTTGTTTTAATTGTTTTATTTTTATCCTGTCGCAAGAGTGATGATCAGCACCCTCCCCAATTGTTATCAACAAGTTGCTTTGAGTTTACAAGTAATAGGTCTACGAGCACCAAAGATTGTTGGGATTCTCACGCACTCCTCGTTGAAGCACATGGACCATGCACTCTACAATGAGCACATGTCCTTGACTTGGAGCCAGATGTTACCCACCAAAAGTGTGTAACCTATCGAAGAATTTTTTTATCTTCATTTTACAACCAGCTAGCCAACAACCCTATTGTAGCCAATAGAAAGCATCATGCCATAGTTGTCCAACTATTGCCCCGTCCAGATCTCTCTCCCATCTAGCATTCTTCTTAAGAAAAGTGGTCATCTATCAGTAGGAAGTTAGGAACTCTAACCATTCTAGTAATCATATTCTTTCATTTAATGTTATGGACATATTAATATGGATCACAAGAAAAATTGGATGATCGATCGATCTTGTATCTTGGTTCCCACACTTCACCAAGGAGGTTAGTCTTTGCCTCTAGTCTAGTGGGACCTCTTCTAGGGCCTTAGGGTTTAAGAAGGCCACTGCAAGGGAGGCATTGATTGATATAGCATTTCCTGGGTAATCCATACCACTTTCCATCGCTCTTGATATCCATCTCCATTCTTAGGGGTGATAGTCATTGGTCATTAGGATTGGCACCTTATATCCACATCTTGAGTCGGGGCATAGAAACTTAGCCCTAGAGGTTGATGCAACTATAAGAAAAATAAAAGCATACAAAACCACAATGAAAGAAATGTAAAATGAAAAAGATGCAAAAGTATAAAAGCAAGCTTGGGCTCCTAAGTTATGCACCAAATAAAGAAAAATCATTAAAATAAAAGATGCACCAGAGGGGTGGAAAAAAAAAAAAGCAAAGCCAAGGAAAGGGGTAACTCATGCCACCACAATTGCCTCCTCCTTACATCATTACACTCTAGATGTTGGATCCCCATTACCTGGTCTCATGGCTGTGGCATTTTTCTTGAAGTCTTTCCCACTTCATAACCACCATATCACCAACACCTATGGATTGAGAGATCAACTTGGGACATGTCACTCCCCTTGGGGACTGAAACGACCTAATGGAGTTGTTGACCTAACCATCCCTCACATAAGTGAGAAAACTTTTTTACAGGTCCTAATCTAGTTAGACATTTGAAGGTGAGTTTTGTGTGAAGTATTACCATGCCCCTAACATTGGATGTGGTCCACTATGATGCTTTAATGGTTTTAGGTCCCTAATGAGGTTGATCTCACTTGATCTTTACCATGCCCCTAACATTGGATATGGTCCACTATGATGCTTTAATGGTTTTAGGTCCCTAATGAGGTTGATCTCACTTGATCTTAAGAGATTTTGTTCAAGTGGTTTCACACATGCAGCAAAAATCCCTTAAGGGATAGCTCGATTCCTCTTCAACACCATCCAAGGGGTTCTTTTCCCCGTTCTAAGAGAAAATATGACTTTGTGGCTCCAACATTGCCCCTCTAGAAATGAGCTTGTCTTTTAACAAACTTGGACTCGAGGATCATGACCATCCTAGCCCAAATCCATATGTCAACAAGGATGTAGAGATAACAGTAACAAACAATGTAAAACTAAATTTACTATCAACAATAATTTTATCAATAAAATAGAATTGGATGTAGTTCCACTTGATGCATATGGAGTTGTGTTTGGGACCCCCTATATGTACATGTGGGATGCAATCTTCATGCGAAGAGTCAACTAGTACTACCTCATCAACGATGTAAAATCCTTCATCATCAATGCGCATGAGGACAAGTCAAAAATAAGTCAAGTAGGTGCCAACCAAGCCATGAAAAGAAGAAGTGTGCCGTGTTATTCTTAAGAGAAAATCAACCTATAGAAGAATCAATGAGCAAAGTCATCCCTAGAGAGGTGTATTAAGGAACAGAGGTAACAACTAGAAGAGTTGCTACAGGCATCAAGGGAGTGTTCCATGAGCCTAAAGGGCTACCACCCTAGAGGGAAGTGGAGTACAATATCCAATTGTTGCATGACTCTCCGTTGCCAAACATCCTGTACAAGCAATCCATTCTAAAAGCAAACAAGGAGAACAAACAGTTGCAGGAGCTACTAGAGCATGGTGTTATTTGACCAAGTACCTCACCATGTGGGTCACCTATCATAATTATGCCCGTAAAGGATGTGACTTGGCAAATGTGCATTGATTGCAAGGCATTAAACAAAATTACGCTCAAGAACAGGTACCCCTTGTCGAGGATTGATGATCTATTGAATGAGTTGTAGCAAGCAAAATATTTCACCAAGCTGAATTTAAAATCACAATATCACCAAGTTCGAGTCAAAGAAGAAGATACCTAGAAGACAACATTCAAAACCAAGGAAGGTTTGTATGAGTGGTTAGACATGTCATGTGGCCTATCCAATGCACCAACTATATTCATGAGCTTAATGAATGACATATTGCGCCCTTATCTAGATTCATTTGTTATTGTTTATTTGGATGATATATTGGTTTACAATGATACATGGGAGGAGCACATATCACACTTGATGCAGGTGCTAGTGACATTGAAGAAGCACCAGTTGTTGGCAAATCTCAAGTAATGTGAGTTTGCACAACAGTATCTGGTGTATCTAGGCTAAGTGATTGGTGGAGGAGAACTCAAGACAGATCCTACCAAGATGGAGTCCATCATGAAGTGGCCAATGCCTACCAATGTTTCTGAGGTCAAGAGTTTCCTTGGGGTAGCACAATACCTAAGGAAATTCATAGCCTCATTTTCAACAGTAGTTGCACTAGTCCACACTATAACAGCGAATGGAAAAAGTTTCCAAAGGGAGACGGATCAACAGAAGGCCTTTGGGGAATTGAAGAGGAAAATCAGTCAAACATCGGTTCATGCATTACCAAACTTGCAGCGGCCCCTCAAAGTGGAGACAGATGCGAGTAGGTGTGTTATGGGAGCTATGATGCAAGGAGGAATGCCTATATACTACCATTCTGAAGTGTTTCATGGGGTGTTTCTCAACTAGCCTACCCATGACAATGAGCCCTACACCCTAGTACAAGTTGTCAAAAAGTGACAACACTATTTGATGGGAAAGGAGATGGTAATCCACATAGAACATCAACCACTATAGTACCTGCAAGTCCAAAGCAAGTTTACAACAGATCAAGCACTAAAAGTGGATGGGGTTTTTACAACAATTTCATTTTGTGATCAAGTAGAAGGGGAACACAAACAAGTTAGTCGACATGTTATTAAGGCCACCCACATCAAAAATTACAACTTTAAGAACTTTAATGCACATGGACCCTTTTACCAATGATGCATATAGAGAGGTATATACAAAAAGCAGTTGCAGAGACAGAGTCATGCAAACAATGGAGATAGGACAATTGACTATCATCTCGAGAATGGGTTACTCTACAAGTCGGACAAGTTTTGTGTTCCTAAAGGTGACCGACAGCTAATCGAAGAAGCTATACCTCCAAGGTTGCAAGCCATTTTGGTGTAGGGAAAACAGTGGCTAACTTACAAAGATACGTGTATCAACACAAAATGCAGGAAGATCTAGCTTAGTTCATAGAATGTATGCTTTGTTGTACTAACAAGCCTAATAACAAGAAACAAGGCCTATACCATCCCTTACCAATACCCACCCATCCTTGGGAAAGCATTTCCATGGACTTTAAGGGAGGTTTACCACCAACTAGTAAGGGACATGACCACCTATTCATGGTAGTTGATAGGTTCAACAAGATGTGCGTTCTCATGCCCTATAAGAAGGCCATCAGTGAGCAAGAAACAACATGCTTGTCGTTTGAACAGGTCTGGGTGAACTTTAAGATATCGGGGAGCATCATTTCAAACAAGTGTTGAAATTATGATGTTCTATGTTGTTACAATCACTTAAATCCATAACTTCTTTATGCTGCAAAATAAGTTAAGTAATTGTACATAGAACATAAACCATATAAAACATATGCAAAATGGAAGACGGGCAAGTACTCGATGAGACACAAAGAAGTCAGGTCAATGTCCAAGGCAAAACCCACAAGGGGAAAACCCCACCAAATTCTTCTCTATTAGAAATCAATTGTTCAACAGAGATACAAAGTACAATGATAGAATGAAGAAGTTCACCCAAATCTGAAGAAGATCTCTAATAGTAGTAGTTGATGCAAACATTGAATCACTTTGGCTCTCCAAAATTTGTTCTTTCTCTTCAAGACTCTCTCTCTCTCTCTCTCTGGACTCTCCAACTCTCTCTTTCTCAAGTTCGAATTCTCCTTTCACAAGCACAAGTAAGTGTATCAAGTGAGGATGAGAGGCACAAATATATAGGAAGAGCAAGGAGGTCGAATTCATGAGGGAGTAACTCCTATGCCTTGAGGAGGAGTTACATATGCCAAAATAGGAGTGTAACTTATGCCAGAAAAGAGACGAGTGTAATTTATGCATTTAAGAGAAAAGTGTAACTTATGCATTAAGGACATGTAAAAGGAATCTTTTTATGATGAGTCATTAAGGTGTGAAAGAGAGTGTAAGAGGTGCATAAGAGCATTAAAGAGAGAGAGGAATGAATCCATTAAGAGAGAGAGAGAGAGTAACATATACATTAATTGAAAGGAGTTACATATGACATGATTAAGAGACTTGAATTTCTTTTTAATAGTAATATAATAATATCGTAAAGAGGATAATAGTAATAATAATAATAATATTGATGATTAAGTTAAAAATTAAATAATTGCGATTGATTAAGGACAAGTTAAGTGATTTTCCATCATTTATATATGATTAGGAATTGATGGAAAGTGATTTACTATTTTTGGAAAGTCATGGTTGCAAAGATAGACACGACTTTCTATTTTTAGAAAGGTCAAAAATGAAATTTTATTCAAGGAAATCCATCCCATAGCTACAAATTTTCAACACTCCCTCTCAGCTAGGGAGGAATTTATTTTTGATACAAGGATCTTTGTTATCTCTGCTTTGGAACAATGATGTTACAATCTAATGAAGAGGAATCATCATAGGGGAGATACATCCATCACCCCATACACACTTGGGGAGATCCAATTGTCAACAAATGACAAGGATCTCGCACATCCAAGGCTCATCCCTGCTTGGGGGGATCCACTTGTCAACACGTCACAAGGATCTCGCTCATCGAAGGCTCATCACTGCTTAGCGGAATCCACTTGTCAACACATGACAAGGATCTCGCTCATCCAAGGCTCATCACAACTTGGGGGGATCCACTTGTCAACACATCCAAGGTTCATCATTGCTTGGGGGAATCCACTTATCAACACATGACAAGGATTTTGCTCATCCAAGGCTCATCATTGCTTAGGGGGATCCACTTGTCAACACATGACAAGGATCTTGCACATCCAAGGCTTATTATACATGTACACCCTCTCTAGGAAGGGTCACCTCTGTCAGTCCAAGCTACTCTCTAAAAACCTAGAACTTTCCTTTCGACAAAGGTTTGGTAATAATGTCACTATATGATGAAGTCTTACTGCTCCTCTTTGAACCATATCCCAAATATAGTGATATTTGATCTCAATGTGTTTGGATTTTTCATGGAACATGGGATTTTCAGCAAGTTGAATCCCACCCTTATTGTTACAGTAAATTACTGTAGTATCCAATACTTGCTCAAACAGCTCTCCAAAAAGCTTCCTTAGCCATACTGCCTCACAACTAGCCATGCTAGCAATAATGTATTATGCTTCAGTCGTGCTAAGAGCAACAGACTTTTGCTTTCTGCTCATCCAAGATATCATGGTCGATCCTAAGCTAAAGCAGCACCCTGATGTGCTCTTTTTGTCATTAGAGTTACTAGCCCAATCAGCATTAAAGCATCCATGTAGCCTTACATCTTCGGCAGTATATCTCAATCCAAGATTGATGGTCCCATGCAGGCACCTCAACACATGATTTGCAACAACCCAATGTGCATGAGCAAGCTTAATCATGTATTGATAGACTTTTTCTTTCTACTCATCCAAGATATCTTGGTTGATCCTAAGCTGAAGTAGCACCCTAATGTGCTCTTTCTGTCAGTAGAGTTACCAGCCCAATCAACATCAGATTATCCATGTAGCCTTACATCTTCGGCAGTATATGTCAATCCAAGATTGGTGGTCCCATGCAGGTACCTCAACACATGCTTTGCAGCAACCCGTGTGCATGAGTAGGCGTAATCGTGTATTGACTCAAAGTATTGACTGCAAAGCATATATCTGGTCTAGTGTTCACTATGAACATCAGTGTCTCAATCAGTTGACGGTACCTGCAGCTTTATCACAAAGCTTCTTGAAATTCATTTCCATTGGGGTATTCATGGACTTACACTCAGTCGTGCCAAACCTTTCTAGTAGTTTGACAACATGTTTTCCCTGAGAAAGCAAAATATCACCAAATTTGTGCCATACCTCCAGGCCCAGAAAGTAGTGCATCAAACCAAGATATTTCATTTCAAATTAGAAGCTAACTCCCTCTTACATTGGAGAATAAGAGGTTTACTACCGGTCATAAATAAATCATCAACATACAACACCAAAATCAAAGGCACACCTTGGACTGTCTTAAAGTAAAGATTTCGATCTAAATTGCTTCTGGTAAACCAAGCTTCATCAAGAAGCTATCTATGTGAGCATGCCAAGCTCTTGGAACTTGCTTCACACCATAGAGGGCTTTCTTCATCCTACACATGAGTTTTTGGATCATGTACTTCAAAGCCTTGTGGTTGCTCCACAAATACTTCTTCTTTAAGGAAGTCATGCAGAAAAGCAATCTTCACATCCATTTGGTGAAGAGGCCATCTTTGGCTAGCAACTAGAGCTACAATAGATTGGATAGTAGTGTAACAAGCAACAGGTGCAAAAAAATTCATCATAGTTTATTCCTTCTTTCTAAGAGAAACCTCTAGCCACAAATCTAGCTTTATATTTTTCAATATTGTCATCAACACCATGTTTAATTTTATACAACCATTTAAAAGATACAACAGGTTTACCTTGGGCTCTTGGAACCACTTCCCATACATCATTATGAAGGATGGATTCATATTCTTCGGCCATTGCATCTTTCCACACTTGGGCCTTTACATCTTCTTTAAAAGTGCACGGTTCAGCTTGAATAATGTTTCTCATGGCTACAACATATCCTTGGAACCAGCAAGGTTTCTTGCTTTCTCTAAAAGTTCCTGTGGGGGCATCATGTTTATCAGCATCTTGAAGAGTGTCACGAAGCCATGAAGGTCTCCTTTCATAAGGATCACGTGGAGGAGGATCCAAAGGATCCATGGGCTCCATGGGTTCATCAGCAAGATCAGTTTTAGCTTCAGGATCTTCTTGTATTTCAAATACATCATCTTGACTATCAACATTAGCAGGAGGAAGAGGAGTGTCTCTTACTTTTCCAAGAGTTGCATCTTCATCAAATATTACATCCCTGCTAAATTCCATATTTCTTCAACCAAGTATGTATATTCTGTAAGCTTTAGAATTCTCACAATAACCAACAAATGTACCTTTCTTACATGAAGCTTCCAACTTGTTCCTTTTCTCTTTTGGGACATGGAAGTAGACGGGACAGCCAAAGATCCTCAAGTACCCAACTTCGAGCTTCTCGTCAGCGAAGACTTCTTCAGGAATCTTGTTGTTTAGGGCACAGTGAGGAGATATATTTGGACATAGACAATTGTGTTCACAACTTCTCCCCATAGAAATTTTTGCAATTTTTTATCATGCCATAGTTTTGACCGCTTCAATATTACGTCTATTCTTTCTCTCGGCCACACCATTTTGTTCTAGGTTATATGGTACAGTGGTCTCTTTTCTTATTCCAGCGTCTTTGCAAAATTCAATGAAATCACTAGAAGTGAACTCTCCTCCATTGTCAAATAAGAAAATTTTGATCTGCTTTCCAATTTGTTTTTCTACTAGAGCTTTGTAATATTTGAACACGTTAAAAGCTTGACTTCTATTTTTCAAAAAATAAATCCATGTTTCATGAGAAAAATCATCTACAAAGATAATATAATACAAGTAACCACCAAGAGAAGTTATAGGCATTGATCCACATAAATCAAAATGTACAAGATGCAATACCTGACTGGTTCTACTTTTGCTTGAAAGGAATGGTCCCTTCATTTGCTTTCCTCTTGCACATCCTTGACAAGCGCCATCATGATCATATCTGATTTCCGGCATTCTGGAAACCATCTTTCTCGCATGAGGTAATGCTTTGTAGTGAAAGTGAGCGAACCTTCAGTGCCAAAGTTCACTTTGATGATTGATGTCATCGATTAGTGCATGAATATGTCTTCCATTGATTTTGTATAGACCTTCACATCTAAATCCTAGAGTGAGGACATCTCTCATGTTAGATCTCAATGGCCAAGTGATATCTTTACCATTTATAAAATCAACTTGCATTCCTTTATCTTCTAAAGTTGATATGGACACGAGATTCTTCTTTAAACCAAGTACATATAAAAGTTCTTGAAGAGTTAAAGTTTTACCTTAATCCAGATGGAAAGAAACGGAACCGGATCCCTTTATGAGATATGTTTTGTTATCTCCCAGAATTGTTGTTTTTCCACGACCCTGATGTTTAAGATAGAATCTTAGATCACTAACGCTACCAAACCAAGAATCACAACGAAACTACTTTGCACAGTGGAATATAAACAACAGTAAATCTATTAGTGCAAAAAATATACACAACTTTTTACACAAATATGTACAATAACCCAATCTTTGTTATATTAATCCAACTAAATAATCCAACAATCTAAGGCTCCTGTACCAAGGATAATGGCCCTCAAATATCCACAAGTACAAGATATAAGATACAATAACAATCTCACTGATTTAATGCATAATCACAGCCTCTATGTCATATCTCGTCTTGTCGATTTGTCGCTCCCGATCTGCAGCACTTGCATCTATCAATGCTCCAAGTCCATATGGCAACTGAATCTCGACTATCCAATCTGCTCTCATGTTGATCGTTCATCCATCAACGCATCAACACATCGAGACTCCTATTGAGTTGTTCACAACTCCATTTGTGAACAACTCACAACTGCCCATTGTTGCTCCTCAGTTACTCAGGGTCTTCTTCCCATTATAGTCTTCCTACGCTGCTCCAATGAAGACTAACATAGGGCAGGAGAGTTGCCACCTATCACCACCAAATGTCGCTTCTCCAATGATGAACACGGGCTGTCAAATCTTCTCCTTTGGTTGGCCAAACCTTGAGCTCCAATCTGCCTCCTCTAAAGCCTCCTTTGTCCACCAAGGGGCTACTTAGGCTACCGACACTTCACCCAACTCACAGTTGTCCAAGTTTGTTGTTCTAGGGCTACTTTGGACCCTTTCACGCTGAACTCCAACAGTCCACAAGGTGCCCAATACTAATTGTCCAACCTAGGACTCCATCCCTAGCATCAAATCAACACAAAATCATCATAACATACCTTGGTTTATTAGTTTGTTTGTTGTTGTACTTGTTGCTCCTGGTTAGGGCTTGTGACCCACTACTATAGCCCTCACAAACTTGCTCAAACATCACTTCTACAGTTGTGGAATTGCTCTCCCTTGCTCCTGTTGCTTAGAATTGCTTCCTAGGAAGAGGTTAGCCCTAGATTAGGCCTACCAGCCCTTTCCCAATTGCCTAGCACTCTTCCAAACTCCTACAGCAGCCCTAAACAGCCTCTAATTAGGCCTTTCGACCCCCTGCAAAGTGACTATCCTCTACGGCCCTCAACCAGAGGCAATCCTAAACAAAACCACACCCAAACAGACCTTCAAACCTCACTCCTACCCTGCAGCCTCCTTCTACACAAACTACTACCTGCAATAAATGGAAGAATATGCCCAAAACAGTCCCTCTCTTCCACGCCTTGCCCTTCTTTCTTCTATGGCTGCCTCATAGATGAAATGATGATCATTTGATGCACTTGGATGGTGAGGAAAGACCTCCAACTTCACTACTTCATATACTAACTCATGTGGTGTCAAAACATAACTTGTGGCACTCTATAACATCAAGCTGACCTCCATTAGGTGCCACATTATCCCGCAGCTACATTAAAAAATTCATATCTCATCATAGACAACTCGAATTTGAGTGATTTTCGATGCTCTCGGTTGCTCTCAGGATATTCTATCACCTCAAATCATCACATGTCTGAAACTCATCGTCATTTCACACCCACCAGCTTGGGTGCAAAGCCCACACCTTGGGTTCCAAGCCCACAATGTCCTATTGTGGCGCTCCAACCTCCAAACCCTTAAACCCTGGGGATTGGAGTACCTCCAAAATAAGTTAAGTAACTGTAGATAGAACATAAACCATATAAACCATATGCATAATGGATGACAGCCAAGAACTCACTGAGAAACAGAAAAGTTAGGTCAATGACCAGGGGAAAACCCACCCAGATTCTTCTTCTATTAGAAATCAATTGTTCAACAAAGATACAAAGTACAATGAGAGAATGAAGAAGTTCACCTAATTCTGAAGAAAATCTCTAATAGTAGTAGCTAATGCAAACACTGAATCACATTAGCTATACAAGATCTGCTCTTGCTCTTCAAGACTCTCTTCTCTCTCTCAATCTTCCTCTAGACTCTCCAACTCTCTCTTTCTCAAGTTTGAATTATATTTTCACAAGCAAAAGTAAGTGTATCAAGTGAGAATGAGAGGCACAAATATATAGGAAGAGCAAGTTGGTTGAATTCATGAGGGAGTAACTCCTATGCCTCAAGGAGGATTTACATGTACCAAAATAGGAGTGTGACTTATGCCATAAAAGAGAAGAGTGGAATTTATGCATTTAGGAGAGTAGTGTAACTAATGCATTAAAGAGGTGTAAGAGGAATCTTTTTATGATGAGTCATTAAGGTGTGAAAGAGGTGTAAGACGTGTGTAAGAGCATTAAAGAGAGAGAGGAAGGAATCCATTAAGACAGGGAGAGAGAAACATATGCATTAACTAAGGGGAGTTCCATATGACATGATTAGAAACTTGAATTTCTTTTTAAGAATAATATAATAATAATAAATAGGGTAATAATAATAATAATAATAATACTGATGATTAAGTTAAAAATTAAACAATTGAGATTGATTAAGGACAAGTTAAGTGATTTTCCATCATTATGAATTGATGGAAAGTGATTTACTATTTTTTGACAGTCATGGTTGCAAAGATAAACATGACTTTCTATTTTTAGAAAGTCACTTTAGAAAAGTCAGAAATGAAATTTTATTCAAGGAAATTCATCTCATAGCTATCAATTTTCAACAACAAGGACACTAGATTTCTCAATGCATTTTGGATTACATTGTAGGACAAGATGGGCACAAAGTTGAAGAGGTCAACAACACTTCATTCACAAATAGATGGACAAACAAAAGTAGTCAACAAGACTTTGATGCATCTTTTGAGGTTGTACAATCAGAAGCATCCGAAGACTCAAGATGAAGACACTCTTATAATAGAGTAGTCCACACTTCTATTAGTAAGTCCCCATTTGAAACTTGTTCTAGATAGTTGTCACATTCACCTTTGGATACATATGGACAACAAGGAGTGAGAGAGGATCTCACAGGGGATGCTTTAAAAACAAAACAAATTGTTGAGAATATCAAGCATACCCTTTTGCAAGTATAGGAGACATTGGAAGAAGGTAGAGGAAAATTTCCTCACCACATTTAGTCAAAACTTTTGGGCACCAAAAGCCTCCCTAAATGTGGAGGTATGATATGGATTGGATCAATATATTGTTTGTCATTCATCTCGATGCATTCAATGCGGGAAAATTGGAGTAATCAACATGCAAAGTCATTTTTAACAATGATCTCAGTTTGGAAAATTTGTGGTGAAAAACTTCAAGAGCCATTTTGAGGCCTTAAATGACCACTTTTTGTGGTCACAAACTTACCATGGACCTAGATTCCATGATCTACACATCAATACATTACCAACGACGCAAGAATTGCCTAAATAAGAGCTTGAGAGAAAGTCATGCCTTCCAGAAGTTGACCAATCATAATTAACCACCATAATTTGAGAAGATGTCACATTAGCCCCCATTACTAATGGAAAAAAGGCTAGCCACATGAACATTATGAGCAAGACTTTAGAAGAGTTGACTTGTAACTCTTTTTGAGGGTTAAATGGGTCAAATCTAATCCCTAGTTGACTATCAAGGTATGTTATAATTAGGCCACTAGGAAGAAAAGGAGTTTCATTCTATTTGCTTTCATTTTGTTCCACAATAGGGCAGAGTAACTCAGGGTTGACAGAGAAAACATCACAAAGGGGGTTTGTGTTCCGCAGCAACTTTTAGCCCACATGTTAATTTTAGGTATGTTCTATGCTTAGAGCAATTTATTTCAATTTTCACAGTTAGCTCAATATCTTTTCCAGATTAGCAATCGCATCAGCATTAAAGCAAATTGCAAACAGAACATAAACATAAATCGTAGAAGACAAGCCAAGACAAGAGAACACAAGATGTGGCGCTAGCCAAGGACAAACCCCAATGTGGGGAAACCCTTGATCAATACTTCTTATATGTTCTTCAATAGTTCAGCACAGAGAGAGAGAGAGTACATTTACAATAGAAGTCAACACTTTGAATTATCTAGATAAGAGCATAGATCATTTCTTAAGAAGATAATACATGAGATCCGTTGAAGACATGTTGCTTCAACTGATTCTCCAAGGTGACTCCTTCACCTATCATTGTGTTGCATCTCGTCATCATGCCGCACCTCACCGTGCTGCACCCATCATCACAATGTTGGACCTGATGACCATGTTGTACACTTCATATTGCTGCACTATTGTCCATTGTTGTACCATGCTAGTCACTGTTGTCCTATGAGGCATACAGCCATCCCATTGTTCATTCCAAGTTTGCTTGTTGTCCCATACATTTTTGCAGCACTATGTAGCCTGTTGTCTCATTCATCTTTGCAGCACTATGTAGCCTGTTGTCCCATGCATCTTTGCAACACTAGTTACCTTGTTGTCCTATTTACTTTGTTGCACTAGTTAGCAGCACCATGTAGCCAGTTGTCCTATTTAGCATAATGCTTCCCCACTATTAATGACATGGCCATTCCATGTTTGCTTGCTTGCCATGCTGTCCATGCTCTTTGCCTTAGCATACCTTTGTTGTTGTCTAATAGCCTTGCCATATTGTTGTCTATGATGCTGCACTACTGGAGTGCATCGCTGGTTAGGGCATCACCCTACAACCCTTTATCTAGTTGTTGGTTACGGCCTCACACAACAATTGTTGTAGCTTTCAGCCTCCCTCCAAACCTTCACCACACTGCCCTGAAATAGCGTCAATCTGTACTTAGGCTTTGCGAACTTACAACCCTTCAAATCAGCCCTTAAACAATACTGGTGAAGCCCTAGAACAGATCTGTTGCACCTACCGCAACTCGACTTCTCTTCCAGAACTGCCATGCTACTCCTTGGCCTCCACACTTGTTCCACAGCCTAGTGTACCTTGTTGTTCCTCGACCTAATCTACCCAGCAATACGCACTAGGAACAACCCTTAACTTACCCTCAAAACTGCTCTTTCTCACCACGATGTCACCACAGCCTTTCACATTGTCTAGGGTAGCCTCCACGCTATCCTTTTGACCCTTCATACTGCGGCTAAGGCTCTGTTGTCCACACAACTCTTCACACTGTCTAGGGCAGCCTCTTTCTTGGCTACGTAGAGGCCAGCATATAGGCTAGGGCTTCTTCTTTTAAACTGCGTAGATACTAGGGTTGTCCTCCTTGTAGCGTTACAGCTTCTCACTTGACTGAGTCCTCTAGATTAGGGCAGCATTCTTCTTCTTGACTGCAGCTAGAGCAGCCTCAATCCTCCAACGTCTAGGGCTTCCACTCCTAGATTTCTCTTCCACTAACAACCCAAGACAAGTGGAGAGAAATCAAGATAGAAGTGTGTGTGAGAAATGACTATCAAGTCATCTCCTTTTATACTAAAACGTTGAGCATATGTGGGGTTTATTTGGTTGCTGGCCGACCTTGTCGAATTGTCTTATAACACAAATAAATTCATAACTCCATGAATACTTATCGGAATCGGATGATCTTTAGATCAATCCTACACCTCTCGATGAGAGGCATCCAAGAAAACTATCCGCTGCCATAAATAAGATGACCCACATGGAGTTTGTCCCTAGTTGCCAATTTTAACACTCCCTCTCAACTAGGGAGAACTCCATCTGTTGATCCATCTGTTTGACTATACTATCTCTATCATGAGTGCCCTGCACTGCTCTGGTCTGCTCTGCTATGCTCTACTGAGCTCTGGTCTACTCTGCTCTGCCCTGCTGAGCTCTGCTCTGCTGAACTCTGCTCTACTCTATTGAACCATGAAGAAGAAGAATTGATCGAGAATGTCTCATACCATTCTCTACTGACTCGAAGTCAGTTTTATTGATCCCAGATCAATATCACAAGAGAGTGTCTCAAACCACTCATACTGATCCCAGATCAGTTACATTGCTCCCAGATGAATGGAGTCATCTTGGCATAGGGAGTACGGTAGATACAACAATGCGTCCATCGATAGTACTACTATGGTCCCTAACCCCATTTCCCTGCTCATTGGCCAAATGAGAGGTACTTCCCATGAGTCCCAGACTGCATGGGTAGGATGCCTCGACAAAAGAACCATTCATCATGTCCCTAAGTCGCCTCGGGGTATCACAGGGGAAGGTTGAGCCATTCACCCTGTACACAGCACACCATTATGGGAGGGTGAGTCGCCCTATGGTCGTTGGTTGCTCCAATAATTACCCCAAGCCCCCCGGAGCTCCCAAAGCTCAATGCATGCAACATGCAGGACCCTCATAAGAGGGTCTCTCAACAATTCCAAGTCGTTCGTGAAAGTCACAAATTTGACCTGTCCCCGAGGCTTTGACAAAATGTTTGCGACTTGTACATCAGTCTCAATGTGATGGAGCCTCCTCGCTCATCGATGTACCATATCCCAGATAAGGTAGTATCTGATGTCTATCTGTTGGAGCAATCATAGAATACGAGATTCCTCAACAATCGAATCCCCCCTGGTTGACACAGAGGATCATAGTGGTATCCGTCATGTGTACAAACAGCTTGTTGAAGAGCTTCACACGAGATCATACTCGTAGCTATGTATTCAGTTTCAGCGGTGCTTATAGCAACCGACTTCTGCTTCCTACTCATCCATGATATCAAAGCAGAATCCAAAGAGCACCAACACTCAGAAGTGCTCTTGCGATCCTCCACACCGCCTGCCCAGTTAGCATTCGAATAATCATGCAGCTTCACATTTTCGGCAGTGTATCTCAATCCATGAGAGATTGTGCCCCGAAGATATCTCAAAAGATTCTTGGCACCAATCCAGTGAGGCTCAACCATATATGAGCTCATCATGCTAACTACAAAACATATGTCTGGACGAAAGTTCAACAAGAACATCAATGCGAATGAGTTTATGAAACTCAGAGGCATTTCCCAAATCAGGTCCAGCATCACTACCATATAACTTCTGAAAGTTAAGACCCTCAAGGTAGTCATGGGCTTGCAGTTTATCATTCCACATCCGGAATCCAACTCCCTCTTACTTTTGCACATGAGAGGGTCTGCGCTTGTTAGAAATAGGTCATCCTCAGAAGGTGTCGATATGAGAGGTCTATCATCCATA
This sequence comes from Pinus tabuliformis, assembly GCA_031772625.1. Lineage (NCBI taxonomy): Eukaryota > Viridiplantae > Streptophyta > Pinopsida > Pinales > Pinaceae > Pinus > Pinus tabuliformis. Next base: position 1,300,236,799 of record CM062804.1, read on the forward strand.
ACCTTCGAGCAATGGTTTGGATCGGCTTCACTCCTAGTGAATCTCAGCTTCATCAAACAGCTATCAATCCTCTCATACTAAGCCCGGGGTGTTTTGCTTCAAGCCATAGGGAGCTTTCTTTCACTTGCACACATGAGATATATTACATATATCTCAAACCCCTCGGGTTGTTCCAAACCTGTGGACCTATTACACGAGGGGAATGGTCCCCTTGTAAGATTTTTCTTCGATACATCTCGGACATGTACCTCCATGCTCTTCTTGAATTCAAGCATCCCTGTCACCATCTGACTCGCATCGGGTAAGGCCCCATAATAAGTAGACCTCCAGTGCTATAGATGAGATGTGACAACTGACATGATCCCCAACAGACCATCCTGCAAAATGATACAAATTTCCAACCTTGAACCCATGAGTAAAAGCATCTTAGAAAATTCTATTTTCAAACACATACCTTTCCATCGATAAATGCCACCCTGAAACCTTTGACTTCCATTGCCGAAATGGAAACCATGTTCTTCTTGCGATTAGGTACATAAAAGAGATTCTGTAAATGAATCGAGTTACCCTCATTCAATTGAGGGGTAATATTCCCTACACCCTTTCTGGGATAGGTGGCATCGGCTCCAAGTATAATCCCACGATTGTTTCCATCTCTACTAAATTAGAGAGATCACCCTTCTATCCGATGAAGTGCCTTGAAGCACTATAATCAATAAGTCAGATTCCCACAGAATCTGAAGGAGAGGGCCAATACAAGATAACACTTCTTTATCTTATCATAAACATCATTTGATTCTTCATACTTGGGGTTCCTTGCTTTCTCTGAAGAGTCGACCATTTCCTTGATGACCTGCATTACCTGTCATTCCTCTGATCATTGAAGATGTCCCTAGAATGATTGTTATCATCATCAAGTGATGTGTCCCTGCCATTTGGACACTCCTTCGCATAATGGCCGAACTTATTGCAACAAAGGCATTTTCCTTCCTTCCACCCTTAGATCCGTACTTCCCATTGAAGTGATCTTTAGGTAGGCCATCAGAAACTTCCAATGTGCCATTCTGATAATATTCTCTGCTTCGATTTCACCCTCAGTGAATTTGAAGAGGGATGAGGAATCCACTGATCCTTTTGTTCTTTCCCAACTGTCTTCAGTGATTGCTCTTTCACTCTTGCTTGGGCTTTGTCTTCACCTCACCTTTGATACCATGTTAATTTTAGGTATGTTCTATGCTTAGAGCAATTTCTTTCAATTTTCACAGTTAGCTCAATATCTTTTCCAGATTAACAATCGCATCAGCATTAAAGTAAACTGCAGATAGAACATAAACATAAATCGTAGAAGACAAGCCAAGACAAGAGGACACAAGATGTGGTGCTAGCCATAGACAAACCTCAATGTGGGGAAACCCTTGATCAATTCTTCTTATATGTTCTTCAATAGTTCAGCAGAGAGAGAGAGATAATACATTTACAATAGAAGTCAACACTTTGACTTATCTAGATAAGAGCATAGATCATCTCTTACGAAGATGGTACATGAAATCATTTGAAGACATGTTGCTTCAACTGATTCTCCAAGGTGACTCCTTCACCTATCATTGTGCTGCATCTCGTCATCATGCTGCACCTCACCGTGTTTCACCATGTTGCACCCATCATCAAAATGCTGGACCTCATGACCATGTTGTACACTTCATACTGCTGCACCTGATGCTGCACTATTGTCCATTGTTGTACCATGCTAGTCATTGTTGTCCTATGAGGCATACAGCTATGCCACTGTTCATTCCAAGTTTGCTTGTTGTCCCATGCATTTTTGCAGCGCTATGTAGCCTGCTGTCCCATGCATCTTTGCAGCGCTATGTAGCCTGTTGTCCCATGCATCTTTGTTGCACTAGTCACCTTGTTGTCCCATTTACTTTGCTGCACTAGTTAGCAGCACCATGTAGCCAGCTGTCCTATTTAGCATAATGTTGTCCCACTGTTAGTGACATGGCCATTCCATGTTTGCTTGCTTGCCATGCTGTCCATGCTCTTTGCCTTAGCATACCTTTGCTGCTGTCTAATAGCCTTGCCATACTGTTGTCCATGATGCTGCACTACTGCAGTGCATCACTAGTCAGGGCACCACCCTACAACCCGTTATCTAGTTGTTGGCTACAGCCTCACACAACAGTTGCTATAGCTTTCAGCCTCCCTCCAAACCTTCACCACACTGCCCTAAAACAACGTCAATCTGCCTTAGGCTTTGCGACCTTACAGCCCTTCAAATCAGCCCTAAAACAGATCCGTTGCACCTACAGCAACTCGGCTTCTCTTCCAGAACTACCACGCTGCTCCTCGGCCTCCACACTTGTTGTTCCTCGGCCTAGTTTGCCCTGTTGTTCCTCGGCCTAATCTGCCCAGCAATATGCACTAGGAACAGCCCTTAACTTACCCTCAAAACTGCTCTTTCTCACCACGTTGTCACCACAGCCTTTCACACTGTCTAGGGCAGCCTCCACGCTGTCCCTTTGACCCTTCATACTGCGGCTAAGGCTCCGCTGTCCACACAGCTCTTCACACTGTCTAGGGCAGCCTCTTTCTTGGTTGTGTAGAGGCCAGCGTATAGGCTAGGGCTTCTTATTTTAGACTGCATAGATACTAGGGCTGTCCTCCTTGTAGCGTTACGGCTTCTCAATTGACTGCGTCCTCTAGATTAGGGCAGCATTCTTCTTCTTGACTGCGGCTAGAGCAGCCTCAATCCTCCAACGTCTAGGGCTTCCACTCCTAGATTTCTCTTCCACTAAAAACCCAAGACAAGTGGAGAGAAATCAAGATAGAAGTGTGTGTGGGAAATGACTCTCAAGTCATCTCCTTTTATACTTAAAACGTTGAGCACATGTGGGGTTTATTTGGTTGCTGGGCAACCTTGTCGAATTGTCTTATAGCACAAATAAATTCATAACTCCATGAATACTTATCGGAATCAGATGATCTTTAGATCAATCCTACACCTCTCGATGAGAGGGATCCAAGAAAAATATCAGCTGCCATAAATAAGATGACCCACATAGAGTTTGGCCCTAATTGCCAATTTTAACACCACGGGTCTCAGAAAACTCCATAGAGAGTGTCTTCTCCTTTGTACTTGCAGCATTTTCATTCCACACAAAAAAGAGCAGACCAAGCTGACCTTCCGGCTGAGTTTTCTCTGGAAAGGGTTTCCCAAATCATATCTTGGTGTTCATTGTGATTAGCGTGTGTTTGTATTTCACTGTTATCTATTTTCCACATTTTTATCTTGCATGCATAAGCAACAAAATCAGTACTAATAGATCTGGAATCTAAAAGCATTAACCCTTCATAGTGAAGATTTTGATTATTTTAATAGACCTGTTGTGACAAACTGTCCAGTAGAATATCCACAGCAGTTTATGGATCACACATCCCATAAATTGAACCTCGTTCTCACTCACCTAGGTACTGAAATCTTGATTCAAAAACTGATTTTGAAACTAAAGGTGCCTATGACAGTTGTTAAGCTGTTGTAACCGTATGTGCTGGAAGGGAAGTTCACACAGCCTAATACATGAATGAATGAAGAGTAAAACAGAATATGATTTACTGAAGTCTGAATCCATCTAGATACTATATGAGTTCCCATAACCACAGGAGCTAACTCTTGTCAATCTAGGTGTAGACATGTCCTAATAAAATAGACTAACTACTCCGAAACATTCAAAAAATTACTTGCCTTGGAAATTTCATTACCCACAAAGGCATATTCAGAGTATACACAGCAAGGTAGATCAGGCACCTGTACTTGTAAGGGTAACTTTTCCTGAAAATGTTGATGGATGAGAATATGATCAAAATGCATACTATGTTATCAGACCAAACATCCAGGTACATAATCAGAACGCGGCCCAAGATGGCCTCAAGGATTGAACCCAAAAAAAAAAACATTAATGCTGAAAACTGGACATACTAGAAACTCCAGCAGTGAGTTACATGTCCTTTCCATGATAGTCACCCTTACCAGTTCCTTATGAAGGTGTGGATTGTCCGATTGCTATCTCCAACAAACCTGTTCAAGCCATATTCTACCCCTACTTATTATATGGCAAGCACCCTTACCTGATCTTTGTCATGGAATATCTCCAACACCCCAAACCCCACTTCCCCTCTTCAAGCCACACTCCCACTCTTTCTGGGCACTCTTTGGTTCAATTAAAGTTCTCATCATTTAACATGGTCCTAAAGGGAGATAGCAGCAGTTTGAAAAAGGCCCAATTTCTGAAAAGGACCAGGAATAACAAGATTACATATAACATTGTTTTAATACTTGATAGTACTGCTACTAGTGCAGTTAAGAAAGACACTATCTTAGAGCAGGGCCAGGAAAAACTGCAGACACCAATACTTGTAAGAAAGGTAACATGTCATAAAAATTCTAACAGATGACTATTTATTAAATGGCATGCATTATTACTGGCTCCAACATTACATTATACAACCAAACAACCGCAACCAAACCACCGCAACTTCAGAACATAGAAATATATATTTGCCTAGGTATTGCATTATTCGCCATCAGTATCCAGACTCTACATAGAAATAAGAATGATATACCAACCACCTACACTTGTAAGAAACAGATTTAACCTACATAGAAATAAGAATAATATATCAATCACCTATACTTGTAAAAACGGCATTAGAAATTTAAATGCATAAGAATTTAATAAATTCCATACTTTGTCACTAGATCAAAATAACACTCCATGAAAAGCCTCAAGCATGAAACACAAATGTAGCATACCCTAGAAAAGCCTCTAGATGAGACACCATTATGCATTAACATTGGAAACTGGACAGAATAGGAATCAAATCCAAGACCTGCCCTGCTGAGAGGGCTACTCTGCCACTGAGTTTTGCACCCACAACCCAAAAGAGCCCCGAGGATGAAACACAAACGTAGCATTAACTTTCGAAATTGGAAAAGATAGGAATCAAACCCAAGTCTTGCCCCTGGCCGGTGTGCCATTCTACCACTCTGATGTCTTCCCCACCACTTTCATGACACGCATCCTTACCGGTTCAACATCAAGGTTGGATAGGTTTGGATTGCTATCCTAAACGCCAACCGCCTCACTTGAATACAACTTTGGGTCAGTTCCCCTACCCACTACCAACCAGCCTCAACCCCAATTCTATTAACATGTTGAATACCACTGAACTTATATGCCCTATTTATGATATGCATTTTTAAGGGTTTCTACAGCAAGATATGGATTTCCATCTCCAAATATAAACTGGGTGACTAATCAATTACCATGGACTAGATTTTAACAAGACAGCTTCGATAAACAAAGTAAAGACCCTGCTGCATGTGATTTTCTTTGGATTTCACCGAGAAAACAGAAAATAAAGGAATCAATATAAAACGACTCACCTCCAAGGTAGAGGAAAAGAGAGCCATGCCCCCAATTATGCTAAGCCCAGTAAGATATGCATTTTGTCCAGGTACATCACACTGGATCGCAGTAACTCCATAATCCATAATGCAGAGATGGATAATAGTCAACACAACGCTCTGAACATACCGACCCTCAACAGCCAGTTGTACCGCAGCAGGCAAAGAAGAAACCCAAAATGGAAATATAGGCAACAGTGCACTTGTAAAAGCAAGCACAGTGGACATGTACACAAAATGTATTTGAAAGAATCTGAAAAAAAGCCATGTCACGGCCGCCTGAAAGATAGCAACTTTGGCAGTGGCCAACAGCACACTACTCACGGCATGGTCGAGAACTTTTGCGCATCGGCTCCGCGTGCTATACGAAATGGGCAACACATCCAACACATGATCCATCACTCCACCAGATTCCGATGTAATAAGATAGTACAGCAGCCAAAAGAAAACCATAGACTGAGAGAAAAAGTTAAAAACCCCTGCCGCACCAGAAGCAATTGAAACCCCGATAGAAAGCACCAGATTCGTGCTTCCTGTCATAACCATGGTGCCGCTCGCATAAACCCTTTTAACAACATCCAAGCTCTGAAGTGCAAAACCCTTGGCCTTCTCCATTAAAACCTCGGGTGAAAGCGCCAAATCGCTGAAGATGCCTTCTACTTCTGTATAAATTGCTCGAAAATCCCTGTTATGTGCCCTGACCCGGATGTTCTGGAGCTTCTGCGTGATGGGATGAGGCGGTATCGCCAGCGCCGAAGTGGTTGAAGTCTCGTTGGGCTTGGATTTGATCACAAAATGCTTGAAAGACTGCACCAATTCAGTCATATTGTATTGCTGAGCAATCGAATCGACCTGCTGTGAAATTGTCTCGTAAAATTTAACCGTATAAGTGTCCATCAACTCTGGAATATTGTTATCGTTAATCCATTGTTTAAGCCCCACCCGCTCTGCATAATTACTCTTCTGAACATGAACTTTGATGGACATGACCGCGTCTCTGCTTTCCAGCCCTATTTTATAGGAAAAGAACAGAATTCCGGCCATGGATCCGACGATCATCATCGTAATAAGCCCAAGGGCTATCAGCGTGTGCAGGCGCTTGAGCACGCACTGGGTCAGGCCTCGGCTAGCTCGGCTCCAAATCGGCAACTGCGAATCACCATCTGCTCTTCGCCGGCGGGCCATCGAAATCGCCGCAAGCGTTGAGGCCACATGCTTTTTCGAACCAGGGCTCGGGTCCTGCAAGTGGACGGTCCGGCTCGCGGCGTACAGAATGCAACCCGCGAATGAAAATATCGCCCACGCAGACGCCCCGAGGCGCTCGTAGGTCAACATGAACAGCCCAAAGGAAACCAGCCATCTCAGCAGTGTCGAAAACCCGACCTGCTGATTCTTGTTCTTGTTTTCCTCTGAGCTCTGGACCTTAGACTTCTTGCTCTTTCTGACAACCCGGCAAATGGCGGCCTTCAGATCATTAAAGGTCCCGACCATTGCCTGACAGAGAGCCACGGGAAGCGCCAGGATGGTCTCCAGAAGGCCGAGTTTTAACGGCTGGGTCCAAAATTCAACCAGCGACCCCTGTATCTCCCGCAGCGGCATGGAACACAGAATTGCCCATTGAATTGGTGTCCAGTACTCCTCGAGCAGCTTTCCCACGCCGTACAGAGCGGCTAACGACAGAATCAGTCCCCCGTGCGCCAGTGCTATATACATAGCCAGACGCAGCTCCGGGTTCCTAGTTATCTGTGACGGCTCGTAGCTGTTCTCACCTTCTGCTTCATTTTCCTTCGGGGGAGCTTTTTTCTCGGCGGGATCCGTACTTTTGATGTCCCGTGAAAAGAATTTCTCATGGTTTTCTGGACTGAGATGCGCCACTCCATCGAACATGTCTTTCCATGCCAGGGATTCCGAGCTCGACGTTTTTCTGTGCTTAATGGTTGCTTGTCCTTCCGCCATTGCCTTTGCCATTGAAGCTGTCGTGATCGGCCCTGACATTGACCTCTGCGAGGCTCTCGGAGGTTTTGAATTGCGGATTTGTGGGGAGCTTTCCATCTCTGTTCCCATTGCAAAATTATCTTCGGCTGAGGCAGTGGATCCTACGAATTGTCGCCGGGTTGGTTAATATATTGATCGAGTTTGAATGTGAAAAGGTGGTGCCTTGCATCTGCAATTATTGATTGACTGAAAGATTCTGATTTTTTTTTCCAGGATACATACAGGAATTGAAAATTCTTGTAACTCCCACGATTCGAACATGGCAATTAGTGGGCATATGGAACGGCGCCAAATTAGGGATTTTCCACAGGGATTTCTGGAGTGAGTAAAAAGGGATTTCTCTGCTCGTAACCTGTGATTTCTTTGAGCCAGCTCTTTCTTCTCGAAGAGGCAAAAATATGATATAGACAGTTACGTTAAAAATAAATTACAAGTTTTTTGAATTATAGTATATTTCAATTAATTTTCATGAATTAATATTTTATTAAAAATATAAAAATTATTAATTTTCATGAATTATTATTTTATTAAAAAGTAAAAGAGTCTTAAATATGATATAGACACTAGTGGTACAATCAAAGTTTCTTTAATTATAATATATTCAAATTAATTTTAATGAATTATTATTTTATTAAAATATAAAAGAAAAATAAATATTAAATTCGTTAGAGATAGTTATGATAATAAAATAAAAGTTTTTTGAATTATAATATCTTTAAATTAGTTTTAATTTTAATGAATTATTATTTTATCAAAAGTAAAAGAAATATTTTATATTTTTGTTTATACTAATTTAAATTTTAATGAATTATTATTTTGTCAAAAGTAAAAGAAATGTTCTATATTTTTGTTTATATTAAAGGAGATTTTACCTAGCACATAATTGATTAAGAGATTTAATAATAAGTTTTCATTTTTCTAAATAAAAATGGAAATATTTTTTGAAATAAAGATATTGCAATACATGTACACAAGTGAGCTATTTAGTGGATTTGGAGTATATGTTAAAATTATTTATGTGTGGTTAAGGGTTTGTTTTCTTCAGGTTAATGGGCTAAGATCCAAAGGTATCTAGCACGCATGGGCTAAAATCCAAAAGTATAGATGTACACAAGTGAGCTATTTAGTGGATTTGGAGTATATGTTAAAATTATTTATGTGTGGTTAAGGGTTTGTTTTCTTCAGGTTAATGGGCTAAGATCCGAAGGTATCTCGCAGGCATGGGCTAAAATCCAAAAGTATCTGGCAGGAAGGTGATAGTTGTCCCCAATGTTGGTTTGACAATTGAATTATGATATGTTTTCCCCGTTGCTTAAAAAATAAAAAGATGGATTACATAGGGTGATAGTTGTCCCCAATGTTGGTTTGACAATTGAATTATGATATGTTTTCCCCGTTGCTTAAAAAATAAAAAGATGGATTACATAGGTAGAGAATCTCTCTACAAACAGGGAATTACAAAGACTAAAAGTTCATTGCAAATTTTCCTCATAAACCCACATTCATATTTCAAACTTACAAAATATAACTTCATACAAAAAGTATGGAGACATTCCATATTCAGAAAATCACTATGTTATTTGTTAGGAAGAGACAGAAAAAGGACTTCAATATTTGTAGGTGGTTGACCATTCAATGCAAAAGGAGGAGTAATTTTCGCTTCCTGGACCAGAAGTCCATGCCTAGTGAAAAATGAAGATGTGACTGACATGAGTTGAGTCCATGCCTAGTGAAAAATGAAGATGTGACTGACCTGAGTTGATTAACTTTAACACCACCTATTTGAGCAAATTCACTATGTGCTTCAGATGCAAGGGAATGTTCACCCAAACCTCTCCTCCAAAGCTCGATGTGCCTTCAATCGTCAACAAACACTTGAGTATCACCTCCAAATCTTCACGCAACACTTGTATTTCCTCCCCATCACGCAACACTTGTATTTCCTCCCCATGCTCGTGGAGAAAATTGTGCGTTGCACACAATTCCATGTAGTACACAATCATCACATTTGAGTGCCTATTATTCAAGGCACCTACTAAAACCTCTTCTAGAGACCATTGTGGGATGGGAGTCGCCTCAATCAAATCCTCCTTGCTATACAATTTAAGGGATAATAAAATTGCATTCAAACCCATGACCAAGAGATATGACATACTCTATGATTGATACATCTCACACCTATTGGGTATGAAGAGACAATAGTTATTATTTCTCAAGATGATATCCTCATAAGCCAATATAATATGAAGTGAGTGTTGGGTGTTGTGGCTACTAGCTTCATGCAGTAATGTATCCTCTTATATGCCCCCACTAACCCACAATGATATGATACTTGGATGAATGCTAAGCTTACGAAATATGTTGATGGACATGAAGCCCATTATATAAATAATGACTCTTTTAATCTAGTTGAGTAGCTAATTTGGATTGACAGTGGATTGCTTATTGTGTCTTCCAATATGACACCACTCTACTTACACTCAGCTAGGGTTTGGTTTCAATCCTAATATCTATGGCTTTTAACTCATGTTGCATGTGTCTTAGGATGATAAGTGAGTCTTATATGACTATAAAATGTCTTGGGTGAAGAGAACATGACTAAATGATGCCTTGTAAAAGACTGTAAGCTTATACTAGATTATTAGACAGAACTCCTAACTTCCATTCAAATTGTTTAATTTTCTTCTAGAGTGAAAGGGTATCCTTCCTCACACTTACCTCTCATGTAGTAATGAATTTTATTAGATGAATTGTATAAGCTCTTTTTATATACTTTTGTTTCAAAATATTGAATATAGAATAACATGAAATTTACAACCCGAAATGTCCATATTAACATTTTTGCCTTTTCTAGTCAGAAAAGCTTAGCTCAAGTGTATGGTTCACAATTTGTGTCCCAAGTAAAGTGGGTTCAAGTCTTTGGAGTGATCTTTGTAGCATTTATGAAGTAGTTCTACTAAAGGTGGAATAGTGGCATAGTTCTACTAAAAGTGGAATAGTAGCAATAGTAAGAAATTATTCTTCAATAAAAAAAATTAACCATAATAAATATCTTTCTAATTTTAATATAATATTTTAAATTCTTTAAAAAATGTTGAATATAGAATAATAGGAAACTTAAGACCCAAAAAATCTATATTAACACTTTTGCTTTCTTTTTAAGAAAAAAATTGAATAAACAATAAAATTCTTCAAATGTAAAAAATAAAAAAAAATTACAACCCTAAATGTCCATACTAACATTTTTTTTTAACCAAAAAAATGAATAATATGAAAAGTAAAAATTTTGAATGTCTATACTAACATTTTTGTTTTTCCAAAAAAAAATATAAAAAATAAATTAAAATTAAAAAATTAAAATTTCAAAAAATAAATAAAAATAAAAAATATCTTTCTCACTTTAATATACTATTTTAAATTCTTAAAAATATTAAATATAAAATAACATGAAATTTACAACCAAAATGTTTATATTAACATTTTTGCTTTTCCTCTCCAGAAATCGAATAGCAAAAGTTTAACCGTTTAAAAAATGGAAATGAAATTTACAACCTAGAATGTCCATATATCCATATTAACTTTTTTGCTTTTTCTCTGGAGAAATTGAATAGCAAAAATAAGAAGGTTAAAAAAATTGTAATGGAATTTACAGCCCAAAATGTCCATATTAACATTTTTGCTTTCTCGGAGACAATGAAATTCTTCACATCGGAAGGTAAAATAATTTGAAGAACTTTAATTTAAAGATAATAAATATATTTCTAACTTTAATATAATATTTTAAGTTCTTTTAAAAATAGTAAATATTTTTCTAACTTTTTTAATATCAAATCATACATTTTAAAAGGTAGGGTTGATAAACAAGATTCAGAAATTATACAACCTACATGCATTGTAGCCCAATCAAGATCATCCGATATGTTGCAACTATATATCTGTATGTGTTGATTAACTTCATTTGCAACACCTAGCAATGCATTAATTGTTTAGTTGAAGTATTAAAAAATAATAATTTTGAAAATAAATAAAATATATTCAATATTAAATTATGATTTAATATTTGTTTGTGTTTTATTGTTAAAAGTGTAAATTACTTTTTTAACTTGAAATAATGATATTTTGAAAATAAATAAAATATAATTAATATTAAATTATAAAATTTATTTTTGTTTTATTATTAAAACTGTATTTTTTAATTGAAGATTAATAAAATAATCTTATTTTAAAAATAATAATATTTTTTGTTTGTTAAGTTGTTTGTGTCTTCTAGAGATGACTATAGGTTTAATTTTTCATTTGAGAAATCGTGACTGAGGGGCATCTGAGCCATCAAAATTATTTGGGGATCGCACCCAGCCTCGGCTACAACAGCCCTTAATATAACTAAATTTTTTCCCACAAAATTTTGAACCAGTGACATTCACATTACAGAGTGACTTAACAGTACACCCCATCACCATCTATTTTATGCCCCATGGGCTTAAAATTAATAATACTAAATATATTTCGGGATAGTATAATTGAATCTAAAAATTATAAAACAAATAAATTTAACAATTTAAATATAAAATGTTCAATGCATGAGATGGGGTGATTACACAAGCAAGTAGCTGGGGTAAGGAGTCCACACGCCAAGGGAACGTGGCAACACTCTCCTTTAAGGATCTCAGTAAGACATGTAATTCACACAGGATGTTGCCACATTTCACCTCCTGAAGGGATTGCATGGCATTCAATTCTTCATTTTGTCACCTAAGCAATGCGAGATTTCAGTGGATTTCCAATGGGATTTCATAGTTGATATTACCACTCTTATGGATTTTCCCAGTGACTAAAGTCCATTCACCCGCATGGCATTCAATTGTTAGCATTGAATGGGCACTTCATGGAGGTTTCACATAGTGAAGAAGGATATACAACGCATAGTCTAGTTTAGTGTGGAGCATAGTTATATTTCCCCCGTAAACAATCTTTGATTCTCAAACCCCTGGTTATCCTTTACACCAGGCTCTCTAGTGCAAGAAATTGGCTCCTCTTATTCAGCCAAGTGCAATAGCCTTCTAACGAGTTTTGACGAACTATCGACCCGAAGAATATGTAGGAAAAGTTGACATAACATAGCTATTTCCTTAACCCATACTACAACCAGTGTCCTCCCACTTCGCATCCTTGTTTTCAAAGTGGTAGATACATAGCTTTGCCATGTGCTTCTCCATCCCTTCAACTAAAGTGAGCCTGAAGCTATTCGCAACCTTTTAAGCAAGCCACCTCCAAAACTCAATGGATGAGGAGTGCTTGAGTATGCACTGTTTTATGGTTATTTTTCCTTACTTCTAACTTTTTGTTTGTCTTGATTGCTACCACTACAACTATTACAGGTATTGGACACTCATTCTTTGGGTGATGTTCGTTGGCTTTAGAGGTTGAGTCATTGCCCCTCTACATCCTCAGACTCTCTCACTCTTGCCACAGTTCTGTCCTCCTTCTGGTCTTTCGCCATTCCTACGCAAAGAGCTAGAGTGCACTGAGAAACACCATATTACCAAGAAAGAGGCCACTCCAAAGCCCAATCTCGAGTTGAAAGCTTAGCCACACACTACAGAGACATGACCCCCCAACTAGTTCAAGAGGAGATCACACAAGTGGAAAATGAGCTATCTAATGAAAGATGTAACCTTACAGACACAAAGGTTATTGCAGAAGTAGCATATTAGGTTTTGGATGTGGATCACATCGAAGGCCGAAACAATCAATATATGTATATCGTGGGCATCTACTGACATCTCAAGTTTCTCTTGGGGAAGGTGCATGTAGAAAGGAATGAAATCAAATAAGATATTATCTTGACTCTGAATCAAATGTGACGACATTTGATTGCATTGGATTTTAGGCTCACAAGAACATAAAAGCATATGGGCATTCCTCCTGATCTTGGCTACTCCCCGGGCAATAATAAGGATTTTTTTCCCTTGAGTATTTTCATGTGTATTGTGCATTGATTCTTCTTCTTCTGGTTATATGTGTTCAGCTCAATCTTGCTCAATCTTTAAGCTTTCGCAAACAAAATTGATAGTAGAAGTAGATTATAGTAATTTGCTTTGGTATATTCCATTATCGAGTTAATCTACAGTAAGATTTTCTACAGAGATCTCAGAGGTATATTTGTAGAGAATTTGCAGAACTTTTACATGGTATCAGAGCTCGCTGATCTATAGAGAAATTTCTATAATGACTCACACCATAACAACTGCTTCAATAGGAGCAACCCATGTTTCACTTAACAAGATAGCATAAGGAACTGCACTTTTAATTTTGAATTTGTTTGTAATCAAACGCTTCTGAATTTTCTCAATTTGTTTCCATTGCATCTCGGATGTACTACTCATCAACAGTTCGCAACCGTAGAGAATAATCAGAATCACTAAAAGCCCAAAAATAGTTAGAGTGGTTTTCTAGTCTCATAACTTTGCCTCTCTACACCTGTTTTGAAAAGCATAAAATGCTTTCCAGCCCTCCAAAGTTCTTTTCTTTCTACAACCATCCCAACTTGGATTTTTGTTGAAGTCAATTCCGAGGTATTTGTAACTCGTAACTTCTTCCAGAATGTTGCCTTCAAAGTAGAACTTATGTTGGTTATGCTTTCTTTTGTTGGAGAAAACCACTATTTTCGTTTTGCTAATATTGACTTGCATCCCCACCCATTTACAAAAATGCTCAAGGGAAAGTAAGTGCTCCTGCAAACCAAGAGCAGATTTAGCAATCGGAATAAGGTCATCTTGTACAAAAGAAGCCTTGCAAAGAACTTTCCCAAATGGATACTATCACCCCTTGCAAATTTAGCCACTCTTCAAGCTTGTCGGTATATAAACCAAAAAGGGTAGGAGACAATGGACAACCTTGCTTGACCCCGATATCAATTCTAAAACTTTCAAAAATGTCTGCTGAAGTTCTAATTTTGACTTTCAACTCTTCATACAGCCTATTCACAATTGTTCTCAAATGCCTGAGAACCCCGAGGTCCTCCATTCTGTGCCAAAGTTTATCCCTAAGAATTGTGTCAAAGGCTTTTCTGAAATCAATAAAGCAACAAAAGACTTCTTCCTTTTTCTCCCAAACTTTTTCAATAATATGCCTTAAAATTATACCATAATCATAGATAATTTTAAAATTTAAATGAAAACCAAAAAAACAATTTCAATTTATATAATTTTTTTTAATTAATTTTAAATTTTAAGTAAATTAAATAATAATTTCCATCTAGCCCACAGGGCTTTGGATTGATGGTGAATGGATACACTTTTAAAACACTCCTTGCGATAGGTCACTCGTTTAAATCCCTGTAAGTGCTTACCTACCAAAAAAATAATAATAATTTCAATCTATATAGCAATTTTTTTTTTTAAATTAAAATACTTTTAAACATTTTTGAATCTTACATAATTTTAATCCATATAGTATATATATATAATTTTTTTATCAAAATTAAAAAACAATTTCATCTCACATAACATTTAAAAATAACCCAAAAAAAAAAAAAAAACACAAAACAAAAAAAAACATTGCATTGAAGATTTTGTGATTCATAATTATTATGAAAAAATTTCTTCCCGTAAAATCACATTGATAATAATTTAGTTAATGTGTTTCGAACCCTCGACTAAAATTCATTTTAGTCTTAATAATAAATCTCAATTGAAAGTTCGAAAAGCATGGATCAAAGTATTATCTTGAAAATAAACTTCTTAAATCATTTTAAAGTTTAAATAAAAATTAAAAAATAATTCATTCTTAATTAATCATTAATAATTTTAAAATTAAAATTAAAATTAAAAAATAATTTCAATTTATATAATATTTTTTAAAATAATTTTAAATTTTAAAGGAAAACTAAAAAATAATTTCAATCCATATAATATATTTTTTTAAATTAGAGTGCTTTTAATTTTTAAATCTTACATCAAAATTGAAAAGCAATTCATCCCACGTGGTATTTGCGAAAAAGTCTACACCGTTTATATGATATTTTCATGAAAGTCGGAACTTTTGTAATTATTATTGATACTACAAGTTTTATATATTTTAAAACTATTTATATTACTTAAACCATATTTGTTAATACCATTTAATATTACTTAAAAAATAATATTGGAGTCTAATTTCATTTTAGTTAATATTTATTTATTAGGGTTAGAATTTAGTTAATATTTGTTAATTATTGTTGAAATTATTAATAGTAATGAGAATTTATGTAGAATTGATAAATTTTTGGTTGTCATTATTATATTAGATATAACTATTCATAAATGTTATTAATGAATTAGTTACAAGATGTCTAAATGTCATTAATGAGTTTGTTACAGGATGTTTGAATCCACACACTTAGCAAAACAAATTGTTTACCAAACAACTCAAATCAAGATCTTTTAACTAATTTTTAGTTTTTTATTTTTTTAAACATATTTATTAAAATATTCTAACATTAATTGAAATATAAAATTACAGGCTTGGAGTATGCCCTAAAACTCTTTTTGCTTGGCTAAGAACTCATTTTCCTCGGACTTAAGAGATAGTTTAATGACTCAAGACCTAGAGACATCTAGTAGGAGTGAAAGACTACCTCTTAACAACCACCAACTAGTAATGACAAGTAGAATGATTTTCATTGAATAATAGTGATGAGTCAACCTGCATTAGCTAATAACAACCAATAATAGTTGTCCTTATTGTTGGTTTGACAATTAAATTATAATAGAATTTCCACTATTTAGAATTAAAATTTAAAATTTAAAAATTTAAATTTATTTCTAATTTTTACAAAATTTACTTTCAATTTTTTTTTTTTTTTTTAAATATTTAAAACTTTTATAAAATTTTATGCCATATATTTTTTAACTTAAAAAAATATTTTATTTGACAAAAAAAATAATAAATAATGAACATAGATGCATTTCTGGAACATCACATTTTATTTATTATCTATTAAAAAACATATATTACTTTCTAAAATCAATTTGAAAATTTTCTATCATATTATATATATATATATATATATATATATATATATAAAGTCAAAACTTCTATTAATTGCGAGTGAAAATTACATACAAAGCCATAGATCTATAGGTCTCATCCCGACTAGGTTTGTTGACCATAGCTAACTGATAATTACAAACTATCCAAAATAAACATAATGTTGTCATCCAGAGCCTTGTAGGCCAAAAACTCCAAAATACAGACAAAATAAGAAAAACTCCAGAAACCATACCTAATAATCAGAAGTAATAGATGTTGGATTATCTGGCCCTGTACATGGAGGGGGTGGAGGATGGTAGGTGCAATTAGCATGTTGTTTCAAGTGAGCTAGGCATGCTTTTAGCTTGTCCAATTTATGAGAAAGAAGATTTTGTCCATGCCATACTACAACCACACACTCACGAAGGTGGCACTACAAATATTGCAGTTGATTGAGAGTAGCAACCAATGCTTCATGCTCCTCCCGACGAGTTTTATCTTGTTCCTCCAACAATGCCTGTAACAACTAACTAGTTTTCCTCTTAAATGTAAGTTTTGGGAGGCGTCTGGCCAAGAAACGGTTGGAGCTACGACCCCCTTTGCGACCACCCTGCTATGCTCTACCGCTGCCTCCCCCTCGACCAACCACAACTCCAGTCCTCTGACCACGACCCTGGGGCACTGCTTCCTCCTAGCCCACAACCACCACAGCAACATGAGAGCTTTGCCCGATTGGCTTCATCTTATCACCAGTACCACCAACAATAGTACCCACCAACCAGTCTCCAGAAGATAGCCGACGTTGGCACAAAATATCCACCATCACCCGCCAAGACAAATAGAGCAAGTTGATAAGGCCACCAACAAAGGAGCTACCCCAAGAGAGCCCAAGCTCACAAGAAAACCAACCACAAGCAGAGAAACCCAACACCCTAGAACCAACATGACGAAACGATTCCCCACTCAACCAAAAATGCAACGTCCAACCAACATGTAGAGACCAAATGTCATAGGTGATAACACCAATACCACAAAATGAACCACACACCAAGGGCGTGAAATCTCAAAACCCCTAATTACCCATCATAATAGCCATACTAACCACAATAAACACCCCAGTGCTCTTAGCCCACTCAACCCAGAGCACCACCACCAAAACTAGAGAATATCCCCAGAAGAAGAGTTAATAAAACCTCAAACCAGGATCAAAATGGAGAACCCAATTTAAATAGTAGTTGAAGGCCCAGGTATAGAGAGAGCCACTTTCCACCATGTTCTCTCAAGGACGGGACTACTTACGTACATAAAATGCAAACTTACATAAAATGCAAAGAGAGATAAATGAAACACCCCCAGAGAAGTCCATTTGCTGACCACCACAATAATGAGTTCCCTACGAAAGACAAGACCTTGAGCACAGGAGGTCATTTCCCCATACTATGGCTTACATTATAGGAAAGTCCAAAAGCCAAGAAATTGAACCAGGAGCCAAAAGGATGACCATGAAGCATACATAAAAGGAAACCACGAATTAGCATGACCCTCTTACCCACTGATCAGGTGACGCAAATTGCCACCATCACCACGAAATCGATGTGCGTCCCCTCGACTTGAAGACATACTATTTCCTAGTTGGAAACCATCGTAAAACACTAAGCAGGCCCACTCTCCACCTAATCGGACTAACATACAAAGAAGGTGTCGATTGAGTCCCATTTAGAGCCATAAACACTCTATCTTCCCACTGCCACCACCATAAATGCAACATTCCTTCACACGTGCTTACCACTGCACTTACCATGTACTCCATTAGAGCAGGCAACTCACCTGCCAGCCCCTCACCTTGACGTATCTCGTTATGCATGCAACCACGTGAGAGGAGCATACCCAACTCCTGTTGCCTCAAGATCCTGCACCCCCATCGGGGAATATGGATAATATTTTGGTATGAAAAGGAAAATGTATATTTTACAACTATAATAGTTTATGATTTTTTTATATTTATTGTTGATATTTCAAATTTTATATAAAAATTTAATTATTATCAAGAGAATTATTTAATTTTAATTTAAAAAATGTGAAGGATTAATTTATTTGATAAATATTTTTCATAAATGTTAAAAGAAGGATTTGGTCGTCAAAATTCAATTTGAAACTTATTTTCTTTTAAAAATTATAAAAAATACAATTTTTTTGATATTGAAAAAAAAATCAAACACTCCAGAATTTTATGATGATTTTGGCCATAATAGTTAAGGGTTAAATTTGATTATTTTAAAAATTCAATGTTATTTATGATGGTTAACTGATTTTTCAAATGGTTAAATTTGATGAGTGATACACACACACACACACACACATATATATGCAATTTCAAATAAACTTATAGAAAACAAAAAGAGTTAGTGATTTGATTGAGACTTCAAGATAAGTATAGATTCATAGTGGATATTTGAACTTATTAGAAAAAAACTCGTCTATGTCTTAGTCACTCCATGCGATCTTATATTATACACCTTTAAGCATAAAGCATGAACATTGAAGTCTAAAGCCAAGGTTGAGACCCACAGAACATGCTCATATCCATGTGTTATTAATATTTTATATAAAACAATAATTGTCTTTTCTTGTTTATGTAGGTGAATAATTATTTTTCATTTGATTTTGAGAGTTTTATGTAGTTTCTTTAGTGCTTGCACACTAGTGATAGATCTCAGGTTTTATAAAATGCATCTATTTATTAGTTTGATTTGAAAACAAATCTATTTTGTGGTTGGATATGGAAATCTCAAATGTGTAGTTACTAAGACTATGACGCTTTCAATGCATTCACACTTACTCTAAACACAACCTAGTTTTTGCGTTTTACATGTTAGCCTGTCTGCTAAGAAGCTCTATTTTTCTTCTTTTTCGGAGGATTATGAATTTCTTCAAAACCCATACCTGCATATTATTATTGCTTGAAATGTTAGAATCCTTCCAAATTCTTATTTAAAATTGGTTTCAGACTTGTATTATTATTTATAAAGTCCTCATTAAGTCTAATTCATCAAATTGAAACTTAAGATCAAATTTTCCTCTTCAAAATACATTATAATGAATGGGTTTGACCAAACTACTTGAAAAAATTTCAAGAATGGTTTAGCATAATTTGTAAAACCTTTGAAATTATATAAATAGTGACTATACATAATTGCACCAAATCACTCGCTAGTTTGGCATTAGAAATGAATATAGTTGAATATGTTTAGTCTTTTTAAAATAATATAAGACATATACATCTATGATATCACAAGGTTGACGTTTATTTTATAATAAGGCTATACTTAAAAAAATTACTAACACAAAACACAAAAACATATATTAATAAAAAAATGTTTTTACATTTACAAAAAAAACAAAAACACATAATACACTATATTTATGATGGACAAAAATAAAAATCAAATGTTATACGAAAAACACTTAAAAAAAACATTCCTTGATAGATAGGATGGATATGGGTACCCTCTCAAATTTATACCAGTGATATTTTTAAATTCATTATTAGCATTTAAAATTGTATTAGAAAAATCAATTATATATATAGATAGATAGATATAGATGTAGGAATTTACAGGGTAAGTTCCTCAGACAGAACACCAAAGGACACCGCTCACAACCAGATCGCAGATCAATACACCAGTATTTTTGACGTGGTTAAAACCCTCAAAGAGGGAAACAGTCCACGGCCTGAGCCAATGCGGCCACTTCAGACAATTTATTAATAAAAGAATGAAAATTTACATATACTTCTCTCATGCACGGATTACCCTACAAATGACCCTCCATGCGCTTTAAATAGAAAGCATGGACCAATCGGGTGTCAAGCCACGGATCAAGTGTCGATAGTACCGAGGAGAGAATGAACCGTCGGATCACTACATATCGTGACCGTCGGATTGTAAGTTACAAAATGTACAAGGTAAAGAAACACACTTTACCTAACTCTATACCTAACTCTATACTAGACCAAGTTGTACTTAACTATTTCCTATGTGTTGGAATATCCTAACATCCCCCCTTAAGAACAACTTGGGATAGGATTGAAGGATTTACAAATATGACACAATAAGAGAAGGAAGGAGGCACTAGAGCCTATCCCCCCTTAGTGACAACTTCCTGAACTCCAACCATAAATCGAAGTTTAGTGAACTTCGCCTCTGTGAGAGCCTTTGTGAAGATGTCTGCAACTTGATCATCTGTTGAACAGTATTGCACTTCAAGAACATGGTCGTGAATGAGCTTTCTGATGAAGTGCATGTGCAGTTCAATGTGTTTGCTGCGCTGATGTTGGACTGGATCTTTGCATAGTTGAATGGCACTTTGATTATCACACCAAAGTGTAGTCGGATGCTGCTGCTGAAAGCCAAACTCTGACAGGATCTGACGAAGCCACAAGGCTTCCTTACAAGCTTCTACGGCACCACGATACTCTGCTTCTGCTGATGAAAGAGAAATGGCACCTTGTTTCTTGCAAGCCCATGTAATAGGTCCTGAACCAAGAGTGAACACATAACCGACAGTAGACTTCCGATCATCAGGGTCACCAGCCCAATCAGAATTAGTGAAACCAACCAATAGAGGAGATGCTTTGGCACTGTAATGAATCCCAAACTGAACTGTACCTCGAACATAACGAAGTATTCTTTTAGCTGCTTTCCAATGACTCTCACGGGGGTTTTGCATGAACTGAGCAACAAGGCCAACAGCAAAGGAAAGGTCAGGACGAGTATGGGTTAGATACAAAAGTTTTCCTACAAGTTGACGGTATAAGGTAGCATCAACTTCAGGAGAAATACAAGTGATTGAAAGTTTGACTCCAGACTGAAAGGGAGAAGGGGCTGGCTTACAGTCTTCCATGTGAAAGTGGCGTAGAATATCACAGGCATACTTGGGTTGAGAAAGGGAAATACCTTCCTTGGATTGCAAGACTTGAAGACCGAGAAAATAATGTAAGTGTCCTAAGTCTGTCATTTCAAACTTCCTTTTAAGGATAGACTTCACATGGTTGATAAGGTTGGGATCACTACCAGTCAGGATAAGATCATCAACATAAAGAACAAGAATGATAAGGGACTTGCCCACTTTCTTGGTGTAGATAGTATTGTCAGAATGACACCTAGAAAAGCCGGATTCTAAAATAAAGTTATCCATTTTGGCATACCAAGCTCGAGGAGCTTGTTTGAGACCATAAAGGGATTTCTTAAGCCGACATACAAGGCTGGAGTCTGTTTGTATAAAGCCAATAGGTTGTTCCATGTAGATTTCTTCATGCAAGTCCCCATGCAAGAAGGCAGATTTAACATCCATCTGATGGACTTCCCATTTGAACGAGGCAGCAAGGGAAAGAACAGGGCGGATAGAGTTCATTTTGGCAACAGGGGAGAAGGTTTCAGTGTAGTCAATGCCTTCAACCTGTGAAAAACCTTTAGCAACAAGACGAGCTTTATGTTTATCAACTTTCCCATCTGGTCCATACTTGGTTCTGTAAACCCATTTGCATCTAACAAGTTTTCGTCCCTTTGGTAGAGGAACAAGATCCCATGTATAATTTGCCAATAATGAATGATATTCTTCATTCATAGCCGCTTCCCAATCTGGATGGCCTGAAGCTTCTGCAAAGGTGTCAGGATCATAATTTACTGGAGCTTGAGCCAGTAAAGAAGAGGCTCTCTCGAACTGAGAACGTGTACGGCGCTGATCTGTAGGATCACTGGCAAGATCACCTGCTGCATCTCGAGTAGCACGAACCCATTTTGGAAGCTGAGGAGCTGAAGGAGGATCCTGAGATGGTGGGGGAGGATTGTCATCCTCACTTTCATCATTTGAAGAAGAAATGTTTTCAAAAGTAGAAGAGATAGGCAGAGGTGGCACATCCGCCGGACTAGGCTCGCAGGCCGATATATTTTCATCAAATTTTACATCTCTTCTAATGATAACATTTTTGGAATTAAATGGAATAAGTCTATAGCCTTTGACATCTTCAGAATATCCAACAAAAGTACATTTTTCACTCTTAGGTTCTAAAGCTTTATGCTTTTGATCTGGAATATGGGCCCACGCTTCACTTCCAAAAACACGAAAGTGACTTACATCTGGTTTGATTGAGCTCCATGCTTCTTCTGGAGTGATATTCTTTCAAGCCTTAGTAGGAGTGCGATTTATTATGTAATTTTCACAGTTAATGGCTTCTGCCCAAAAACTAAGACCAAGTCCTTTAGATTGTAGCATACAATTAGCCATTTCCTTTAAGGTGCGATTCTTCCTTTCAGCTACACCATTTTGTTGTGGAGTATATGGAACAGTATGTTGCATTTGAATTCCATTCTCAATGCAAAAGTTGATGAATGTGTTTTTAACATATTCTCTGCCATTATCAGATCTTAGCTTAAGAATTTGATGTCCAGATTGTTTTTCAACAAAGGCCTTGAAGGCCAAAAATGTGTTAAATACTTCACTCTTGAGTTTTAAGAAGTATACCCAAGTGCGTCTGGAGAAATCATCAATGAAAGTTAAGAAATACTTGCAGCCAGAGAATGACACAACTGGAAGTGGACCACATAAATCACTATGCACAAGCTGTAAAGGGGCTGAGGCATGCCAAGACGCACGTTTTTCAAAACTGTCCCGATGATGTTTTCCGAGTACACATCCGGAACAAACACCATCTCTGCAAGATACCATAGGAAGACCTGTCACCATATTTTCTTTACATAGATGCTGAAGGGAGCGATAGTTTAAGTGACCAAATCGCTCATGCCAAAGTTTGCTCACTTCGTCGTTATGAGCAACAAATACTGAGGGAAGATTTGATGACCCAAAGTTGTGAAACTTATACATCCTTGTAGAATCATCAGCAATGCCAGTAGCTAAAATCTTTTTAGGATCTCTTAGGTCCTTGATTACAACATCATGAGGTGAAAATTCAACGATTTTACCTTCACCTGAATGAGTTATCTGATATACAGATAGAAGGTTGCAGGATAAGGTTGGAACACATAATACATCATTAAACTGACCATTGTCTAGATGAACTGTTCCAGTCCCTACAACACTAAGAGATCTATCATCACCAACATATATATTTTTGGTATTACAATCATTTAAAGAAGAAAACATGGCTTTGTTTTTGGCCATGTGATAAGAAGCTCTAGAATCAATGAGCCACTCATATGAGAAGAAGAAGATATATTTAATGCATAACCAAACCGAGATGATTGACAACCACATGCAGAAAGTGCCATTCCTGAAGATGAAGTTGAAGTTGAAGAATGCTCCACATGGATGTTATGTTTCTTCATTGCTGCTTCCAAGGCTTCCATCTTCTTAAAGCATTTGGATTCTAAGTGGCCATCTCGATTACAAAAGTTGCAATGTCTATCAGTCTTCTTCCATTTGTTTTTATTTGTCTTATCATTTGTTGAAATGATTTTTCATTTTGAGGCTGAGATTGCTTAGGACCCTTGTTTGGTTTAGGACCATTCTTTTTAGGATATGACTTCTTAGGATTCTTTGAATTTGGTTGTTGCTGGGCGGCTAACGCTTTCTTGGAAGATTTTCCAAGATTAAGAAGACCAAGGTGTAAGAGTTTTTCTTGTTCTCTTATTAAAGAATCACAAAAAGAGTCAAAGGAAGGGGATTTGTAGTCTGTTCCTTGAGAAATGAAGGCTTCTCTTGTAGAATGGAAGGTGGAAACAAACACAGAGTAGGCTGGTCCCAACTTAGTAAGAATGGAATAGATAAGGTAACTATCTTCTTTCTTAACTTTAACACCTTCCAAGAGATATCTAAGGGTCTTGAACTTGGACAAGAAATCTTCAATGCAAGAAAAATTATTAGGGTCCAATGTAAGCAACTCATTTTCAAGTTGATGGGCTCTAAGTACATTTTTAATCCCAAAAACTTTATTGATTTGTTTCATTGCTTCATCAGGAGTATCAAGTTCTGCAATATGGAATCTAAGATCCGGAGAAATAGACATCCCTATCAATCCACGTGCTTGATCTTGCCTATTTTCCCATTTAGCAGCCTTATCTTCATCCTTCGGTTTCTTTTCTTTGCTTGAGGCTATTCTGTATAGACCTTTACTTCTAAGTAAATCCTCAATGTAGGGCAACCATTGGAAGTAGTTGGTGCTATCAAGGGTAACTTGGTATTGACTTTCCATTTCAACAAAAACTGAAGCTAAAGATGTTGAAACTAAGTGTTCCAGTAGATAGATCTCGAAAAATTAGGCTGGTTTAAAAAAACGGCTCTGAAAACAGCTTCCGGATGAAGAAGTTATGGCTTTTTGAAAAAAAGTTGATGAAGTTGCCGACGAAGTGCGGGAATGTGCGGAAATGAAAAAGTCCGCCCCCACAAAATGGAGACTTGAACCCAAGAACTCTACTCTCTTAGAATAGCTTTGAACCAATTGAGCTATACAAAAAATTTGAGAGAGAGAGAGAGAGAGAGGGGGTTGATGCTTTGGGTTGCGTGCTTGCTTTGAGAAGGCTCTTTTTCCCTACAAAACAAAAAACACAAAACCCAACACGGACATACAAAAAAAAACAAACCTTGTGGCTTGAAGTTAGCTTTAGCCGAAAAACTAAATATTTTCAAAAATGAACCTTGCGGCTCAAAGTTATCTTTAGCCGGAAACTAAATATTTTCCTCAATGTTTCTGATTTTCCGAGATCACAGTAAGGCGCAGGGAAAAGAGCATACGCATAAGAAAAATCCTTCCTTTCTGTTTCTGATTTGCCCAGATCGCACAGAGTCGCAGGGAAAAGAGCATATGCAGAAATGAAAGGTATAGATCCAGTAATAAAAAAGGCTAAATAAACCGAAACCCAAATAAACAGAGAGAAAATAACTGTAAACTGCAAATAAACACTGTATACCTCCAGATCTTAAAAATGACGCAGCTAGGGCTACCGGAAACCTTTTCGTGTGAAACGAAAGGGGTTCCTCACTAGAACAGATGCTCCCAACACAACAGAGCAGTCTTCTCGGCCCGAAAGCAGCCATAAACAATAGATCTAGGAAACGACAGTCGGATGCAGTTCTACCGGCTTCAGATTTGGATCACCAACGGACGCGGCCCTCAAATAAACGGACGCATCGCCAGAGTTAATGGATCCTCGAGAGGCGGTTAGTCCATGTCACGAAACACATGGGGAGCGCTGGATTATCCAATCCCCAACAATCTCCCCCCCAGCGCGAGCCGGGTGTGATTCGAACTCGAGACCTTTGGCTCTGATACCATGTAGGAATTTACAAGGTAAGTTCCTCAGACAGAACACCAAAGGACACCGCTCACAACCAGATCACAGATCAATACACCCGTATTTTTGACGTGGTTAAAACCCTCAAAGAGGGAAACAGTCCACGGCCTGAGCCAACGCGGCCACTTCAGGCAATTTATTAATAAAAGAATGAAAATTTACATATACTTCTCTCATGCACGGATTACCCTACAAATGACCCTCCATGTGCTTTAAATAGAAATCATGGACCAATCAAGTGTCAAGCCACGGATCAAGTGTCGGTAATACCAAGGAGAGAATGAACCGTCGGATCACTACATATCGTGACTGTCAGATTGTAAGTTACAAAATGTACAAGGTAAAGAAACACACTTTACCTAACTCTATACTAGACCAAGTTGTACTTAACTATTTCCTATGTGTCGGAATATCCTAACAATAGATATATTATTTTATTTTATTTTAATTTAAAAAGTTGTAAGGATTAATGTGATTGATAGCTTGTTTTTATAAAAATGAAGGAAGTTTTGAGATCAAATTTCATTAAAATTATTGGGATTATTTATGAAAGGCATATGATTAGGTAAAGTACATTAGTTTTCATGGACATCCAGGGTGCACTTTCTAAAGAATCATACATTTCTAAGATAATGTTGAGAGTCATCCTTATTGAGAGTTATTAGTCCTTACTTTCGGCAGTGCAGGGACTATAGTGATCGTTAGACATTGACCCAGTATTAATCTACTTTGACCTATAATTGTATTTAATATTTAGCCAATATTTTAATAAAAATATTTTAGCAAACAATTTTTAATCCAAAGTTTCAATTTGGATGTCTTATAGGTGGAAAGAATATATGATTTTCATAATACAATGGATAAAATGTTTAGAATTTTAATTTGATGCAATTTAATGCTAATTTGGAGTTAGAATTAATTCTAAAACATTTAATGTTTACATACTTTCTATTTAAACATAGCCTAAATTTTTTTATCTTATCGTGACCCAAAGGGTGTCGTGTAACTGGCTATTCGCATGTTCGACAACTATCAAGCTTTTCACAACTGCTAAACAACACAAACTCCCTCTTGTTGCTTCTTTGTAGACTTCGTACTTGGTTTTGCCCCTGTTGAAGCTTGGATCTTAACCCTCTGCCTTCAAAGGTTTGGCTTATTCTCCTCAACACACCAGAATACCTTCGGTTTATTCTCCTGAGTGCACTAGAATAGTAAAAAGATATGTTTCATAACCCTTTAATGCATCATAATAGCAAAATGGTAGACATATGTGTCCCATAGCCCCTTCAAAGCATCACAATAGCAAAAAGATACGTCTCATAGCCTTTCAATTAGCAAATTGCATAAGTGAAAAGAAATCTTCGGGCAAAATCATGTGCCTCCTAAGAAACTCCAATCCAAGATTGTAACTTTTAATAAAGATAAATTTTAAATGAGCAACTATTTGATACAACTTCAAAATGATACTTGCAAAGATAATCTTAAATTGTCAAAGTATTTAATACCAGTGAAGTTTTTTAAAGCATTTCAATGGAAGATATTTAAATATTAAATATAAATTAAAGAAATCAATTTACAATTGTTTTGAAATGTTGATTTGGTGCAATTAAGTGGTATGCTACATTCATAAATATTAAAATCTAGATATAAATTAAAAAAATCAACTTAATTTCCCAAATTACTTATTTATCAATTTCATCTTTACATCCAAACAATAAATGTTTTGAAATTGCAAGTCGGTAGAGACTACCGCTACGCCACTAGCCCTTGTTTTCTTTGTAGCCGGAGATAAACTATATAAAAACATTGGGGTATATGATGCAGTCGCTTAATATAGTTGTAAGGGCTACAAATATCTTACATTTAGCATGGTTAATTTGATTGTTAAATACTTTTGTACGAACAATCAAGAAGGTATCAAGGTCAAATTTCATTGAATCCCTGGGACAAGTTAGGGTCAAGCTCTCTTGAACATCTAAAAGGTTTCTTGTGTAAAATATCTAGAGACAGAGTCATACATGTTTGGAGTACCTTTGAGATTAGCTTTCCTCCCCATGTAGATGATGTACTAGAATGTTATTATAACTTTGATATATAATGTAGCTTCTTTTAGTTCTATTGTTCAAGCTTGAAACTAGTTTTTTCCTACATCAAAAAAATTGATTTAATGAATTAATAATAATAATAATTATTAATATTATTAAAAATTTAATTAATTTTATATTAATAAAAGTTTAATTTAAATTTAAAATAGGGAAAACATATTAATTCGTTTTAATAAATTTATAAAAAATATTTTAAAAGGTATTTTTTTACAAATTTAAAAGAGGTAACCAATCAATTTTTTTTTTTTTAATAAGGTTTTATATTAATCAAAAACCAGATTTACATAGATTTACATGAATTTCCAAAGTGACTATGGAAGATACAATCTCTCTTTAACATGTTACACCGGTTGATTAGACCAACAAAGTCTCCATTCCCTTCAACAAACTAAAGGCTCTCATACCCCAAATTAGATAAGGGCCAAGGCCAAAACTAGCCTGTATCGTTACCCAACAAACCCAAGTAGAGATAACAAACATGTTTCCAAAATACAAACAACACCAACGACTTTCAAACCGCAAAGAGTCTACCAAAAAAACCAAACTTATACCCAAACAGAATTTTACAATCCTTACACAAGAAAACCAGACCAAGAATATATTGCCACAACCGACCATTGTCTAAATGGCAAGGAGATCAGATGAAATGACAAGTGCCCGAAAGAGAAGGCCAGGAACCACCGTGCAAACCAACATACGACGTGGAGACAAAAAGAGATGCCAAGCTCCTTACATCACGAGCCAAGAAACTTCACCGAAACCTTCATGTTGCACTGTCGTCCAATCAAGCTCACTAGTCATTTTCTAAGGAAGAAATATTTATTAGAGCACTCATGCTAGAACTAGGAGGATCAATCATGTCCTCCCTATATGATTCATATGCAATATGGATTTCTAAATGCACCAAGCGAGAGCCAATTCTATCTAAGAAAAATCATTGATTCCTGAGCATTCTCTTGATGTCCTCCAAAGATGAGTTCAAACATTGTACTTCTCAATTTGCTTGTCCTTCAAGATAAGGCCTATTAGACTCTTCATTTGCTAATGGAGAGCCATAGCATTTAAGTATTGCTTCTTCCTTCCCCTAGTATGCCCAGGGTTAAGAACTGAAGTCGACATATCCTCCATGAGCTTAGAATCTAAGAGGGATTGTCTTTTAACCCCAACTTGGGTCTCAAGCTTCCTAATTTTTCCTTCGAGTGTCTAGTGGAACACTGTTAAAAAAGGTGCCAGCAAAGTCATGCGTAAAGAGTCTAACACCTCGTTGCCCTTACTAGGCTCTGCAACCACCTCCCTGTTTATACCTCATCCTCTATCTCAACAGCATAACTAAGACCTAGGGGACACACATCCAATAACTACTATGAATTCCTATGCCTGCAAAATAATAAGAGAATGGACAAGACCCACCTTCTACAAGACTAGGGAACCAACAGACTAGATCATCAGAAAAACTATAAACACTTGCCCCGGACTCAACAGGTAACCTGACAATTGAGACAAAGGATACGACTTCCTTCCCTGAGACCCTTTCATCATAAAACGTTGAACCTGCAAGCAACATAGTAAAGACCAAAAGACCTCGAAACCCAAAAACACACGACCACACACCAAGATTTGCAACCCAAAGCTTAACTAGCCAGGGAACAAACCTAGCCCTGCAAATCCCCCATATTAAACTTCGAATTGGACTCCCCTTCCCTAGCTTAAACCTTCAACAAGAACCCCAGACCAACACCCAATTACAATTTGACAAAAGACTTCAAACTAATGCCACAAACCAGAATTGAAATTTGATACACAGAGTTTTAATCCCTAAAAACATAGACCCAACCACGACAAGCCACCAAAGAAAGGAGATCAAGTCTAACAAAGAATAAACCTAAGAATTCACACTTCATAAGAGACTAGACACTCTCAACGACCCTTATGGAGAACAATCTCCAAGCATCCAAGCACAAGACCATTCGTCTAAGGAGCCCCAAGCATTTAACCTTCGCTTAAACGGACTTGCATGACCTCCTCTCAGGCCTTCAAATTTCTCTGACAACCATAGCACAATGATTCTCTCACACTCAACTTTAGCAAGGAAGTTGAACCAAGAGGCCGAGGACCTTCCCTCGACTCCTCTCCACTCACCACAACGTTTCTCAACCCCCATCCAAGCTAATTAATAAAACCACCACCAACTGAAAGACTACATGAGCATGCATGTGAGGAAAGGTCGCATCCTCCCCCTTTAAATGCTTAGTGCGTACTATGAGGTGACAAGCGCGACCTCCCATACCCCAAGTAAATCTAAATTTACACCGCCATCGACAAAAACCAACATAAATATTAAAAAAAACAAAATATGTTACCAATTAATCTTCTTAATTATAAGATTAATATTCTCATTGGTAGCTTATAGTGTTGTTATTAGAAAAAAAAGACTATATGTGTTAGACTATTATAAATAAATATCAACAATGTGCTTTATGTGTAATTAATAAAAATATATTTGTCACTTTTTAAAATAAATTTGTGTGAGGATAAATTTTATATTTTTTTGATATAAGTTTAAATCATAATTAAAGTTATTTTATATGTAAAAATAAGGATACATGTTATTAGTAATTATATGATTTCTCCATTAAAATCTTGACAATAAATTAAATGGTATGAGATATTGATTTATTTGTGAATATTTTATTAATTGAATTCATTTCAATCCTGAAATATAATTAAAATTATTTATGATTGGTTAAAAATTTAACATATTAATGGCTTAATATGCAATGACATCTTCCTAGAATAGAAATTGATTCCTTTAGGGAGCACTAACATATTTTAAGTAACCCTATTTTACTAAAATTCAATGATGGATTTTCACGTTTTGAAAGTAACTTATTTAAATCCTTTGTAAGTTGACAAATTCAGTGGCTAAAAGTTTTTTCACCTTTGAAAAAATAAAAAAATTACATAAAATTTAAAACTAAAAATTACATAAAGTTTAAAACTAATTACTTTTTAGTAAAAAGTTAAATTGTAATCACAATAGTATTTTGTTTCATATTTGAAATTAAGGTTGGATGTTACTTGGAAGTACGTGACTTTTTTACTACAATATAAGTGATGACAATATGAAATTTTAGCTTTCTTGTACGTATTGTTTATTGTTTAGGTTAAAATCAATTTTTTGGTTCTAGATTAAGACTTACAATTGTTTTTTATTACCAAGAGCTAGTCCCTTTGAACATAAGGCAATAAGTTAATGATCCAAAACCCATAAATATATGGCAAAAGTGAAAGTCTATTCTTTTACAAATCACCAATAAATTATTTTAGATAGTATAATTTTCCCTCAATAATATTGATAAGTGATTTACATTTAAAAATAACAACAAATGATAATATTTTAATTATCTATTAACAACTAAGTTATTATAAATTTCACCATATTAAATAAAATAACTCATGTAAGCCAAATTTACAAACCCTATTTTTATTTTTATTTTTTAATTGCAGCTGTAAACCTCCTGGAAGAAATTTGAAAGATACATCAAATTAGGTTCATAGATCGGAATCAAACAAGTTAGATTTAGCGTACACAATTAGTAAAACACAATTACTTTAAAGAAGAATAGAGTACAATAGTTTGGCATACTTTCAAACGAGATCAATAATTGTCTTTGGCTTTTTTTTACAAGGAAATTGAAAAATCTATCAAAGTTAGGTTCAACACAATTACTTTAGAGAAAAATAGAGTACAATAGTTTAGCATACTTTCAAACGAGATCAATAATTGTCTTTGTCTTTGGCTTTCTTTTACAGGGAAATTGAAACATCTATCAAGTTAGGTTCATAGCTAGGAATCCAACCAAATATAATAAAACACAACAAAACAATAAAACACAACAAAACAATACACAACAAAACAATAGAGTACCAGAGTAGTTTGCCATACTTTTGAAAGGAAAACAAATAATTGTCTTTTGGCTTCCTTTTACAAGGACATTGAGGAGATTTAAAAGTTATTTGGTGTACAAAGATTTTCTCTTTACACCCTTTTATCCAACTTTTGAATACACCTTTTTCCTACAACTTTGAAGGCTTTGAATATGTGGGAAAAAGCTATGTCAATGGGAAGGAACATATAAATATATTAATTAAGATTAACACAATCTTTTAATGATTGTTTTTTAAAGTGAGATATGCTTAAAATTACAACTTCTTTAAAAAGTGAGATATGTTTATAAGAATATATTGGATTGTGTTATTACATCGAGCTTTATTGAATATCAAAAAAAATATTAAAAATAGGTATGTTTTCTAATTTAAATAAAAAATAAATTTATTAACAATATATTATATAAAAACTTACCATGTAAATATAAAAATGTATGTTTTCTAATTTAAATAAAAAATAAATTTATTAATAATATATTATATAAAAATTTACCATGTAAATATAAAAAATGTTTAATATTTTTATTAATAAAAAAACATAATTTATTTTTAAGGAAATTAAGGGAGGAAAGGATGTGTGGGACAACAAGAAGAAAAATTGCCAAGTTAAAACTTTTTTATAAATAAATATAAAAAAGAGAGATGAGAAATATTACGAAGGAGAAATGAGAAATATTATCTTTATTATTATCCTGGAAAAAGAAATATTATATTTCTTTTCATCTAAGTTGAGAATTTTCCTAACGAAAAACAATTTCTAGATTTTAAGTATGGTAATGGGATGTTGATCTTACCACTAGAGGTGGATGAATGATGAATGCCAATGAGGGAGTGAAAGACTTTAGAGATATGATAAATATTATTATTTATTTATATTATTATATTGGTATAATAAATTTATAATTATAATTTAATTTAATTGGGGTGAGAAAAAATTATATAGATTTATTCACTTGTAAATAAATTTTTTGAGTTAAAATAATTTTATTTTGGGTTGAGTGTCAGAGAGATGAGTAGGTGTTAAATGTAAGGTAAGAAAGATCTTATGTCAACAATTTTTTAAATATTTTAGTTTAATTTAATTTTATGACATTTTTTAAATTAAATCTAAAAGAACAAAAAGTATGAGGGAGATGTACTAGTGTAAAAAAATGATTCACATAAAAACTTAATTCTTACAACAAACTTATGATATAACAAGATTCTTAACCATGTATATTCACCCCATTTTACCATGGATATTATTAACTTGCAAATAAGTTTTTTACAATACCATGGGCCAATACCATGACTTATTAATACCATATGCCCAAAACCCATAACTCGTTTCAAAATCATATATATATATATATATATATATATATATATATATAATTTTACTTTTTATCTTATATCTTCTAAATTAAGCAAATATGTATAGGGGAGATATTGGAATGTCCGTAAACATTTTATCTTGATCAAAATAACATAAAATAAAATAAATAATGATTATATTTATCAATACAACATTGCATAAAACTAAAATAAAAAAGATTAACCTAATTTTTAACATTTTGACTTAGTCAAATTACATAAAAATGAAAATAAAATTAAATAAAAGATTAATATAATGTAATCTAAATATTTTAACTACCTCAAAATAAAATAAAAATAAGAATAAAAATGGCCTATAGTATTGACTCATGGTATTGAGAATCCATGGTATTCTTGTGGAATATAGCCTATTTAAAATGGGAAATTAAACCATCCTAGATCCATCTTAACTTCGGATCTACCAAGTGCCTAGAATTATCAAATCTTTTGATATACAAACATCTTTCAGAATGAAAAAAAATTGATTTTGATTCCTCTTTAAATTTAGTAAATCCAAAATTAAGATAAATCTAAAATAGTTAATCTTATTATAACTAATAAATTAAAATTAACATATATATATTTTTAAAATATTTTATTAATTTACCTAATTATTATTATAATATTTAATAAGCTATCTCATTATCATTGCTCCAAATCTTTGCATCTTTTACCAAACACAATTTAGTAAATTTTCCTTATTTAAATCTTGACGGTTCAAATGCATTTTAATTTTGGCATGTGTTAGACCACTAACGTAACAAAAGGACCTTAAACCTTATATATTTATATTTAGAGTTAGTTAATTAGTGAGTTTTTTTATTTTTTAAAATTTGGCTTTAAGAATTTTGGTAAAATCATAATTCCATGTAATTAATAAAATTTTAATTTAAAATTTTGTCATTACATTTTTATTTTTATTTCATTTTAAATTTTATTTAATTAAATTATTGAAGATTAAAAAATAATAAATCAAAAATAAAACTTTCTATATATAAACAAACAAAACAGAACAAATTAGCCACTCTAAATTTGGCTAAGTTGAAATTTTATTTCTAAATTTAATTAAGTGTTGTTTTACATACAAGGTATTTTAAATGTAAAGATATATAGAAAAAAACAAATCAATACTATATTTTAAAAAACAAATTTGTGGGAAAGGAATATTATGTTTTATTTTATTTTTTTAATAATCTAGAATGATTAAGGTAAAGTATTTTGATGTATAGGTATAACTTGAATGTGTTTAATGGTTGAAAACGCATGCTTCTTTATAAGAGGTTATAGGTTTAAATCTATCTTTTTTCTCTTAAATTTATTTTTTAATAATTAAATCATTACTAGAAATTATTAAAAAAATACATAAGTTTTTAAATTGAGAAAACAAAATGAATAGTTTTAATAAGAAAAAAGAATAATCAAAATTTTAAAAATATAGTTTAAAGTTTTGTATTAAGCGGATTTAACAAAAGTGGAATAAGTGTAACAAATAGAGTTATTTTAAGAATATTTTTTTTATGAGAAAATAAGATTCATGGCATCAATGAAATCACAATGAGTGTGGTGTTGAAAAAGTATTATGTGTTATTTTGTTAACAAAAAAATTTAAAAAATATAATGATTTCAAAAAAGTAAATAATGATAAGGTAAAATTATGTAGTGATCTTTAATACTTAAATTTTGGAATAATAATATCAAATAGAGTTATTTTAAGACTAATTTCTGTGAGAAAATAGGATGCATAGCATTACTAAAAAAGTCTAGTGTTGGGAAAGTATTGTTATTTTGTAAAGGAGCAAAAAAAATTAAAAAATACAATGATTCAAAAAGGTAAATAATCATAAGCCTTAAAATTATGTCGTGATATTTAATACTTAAATTTGAATGATAAGCATGATATTAAGAGAATATAAATGCAAAAAAACATATATAGGAGATAAATGAGTTCCAATATGTAAAATATACCTTTGTATTAATGACAACCATAGAAAGAAAGTAATGTTTAGTTGCATTTTAAGGTTAGGTAATTTCTTGTTGAGTTGAGCTTTAGTTACAAAAATACTCAACAAAAACATTGCATAGCCTCCTAGATCATTGAGCAAAACTTTACCTACTTGTGGTGCCATCATTAATGAGCACTGACTACCAAGTGGACCTTACTTATAAAGAGGACTAGTTTACATTGGATAAATATCCACTAACTATCTAATGGACTTATTCAAAAAAGATGGTTGCATACATAACTCACTAAACCCTAATTACCCTAAAGTAGGGAGGTTAGGATAGGATCTCAATGTGTCATCCCCTTTCAAAACAATATTGTCTTGAAGGATGGAGGTATGTAAATTATTATGGAATCATTGTTCGTTCCCATGTGGCATTTTCTAACTGGAAGAGCAAGTTAGCAAGCAACTTCGCTAATGTGTTGTATGATCTTATAGGGTCCATGGAACTTTGGTGCTAGTTTATGGTGGTTTTTTTCTTTAATGGATATTTGTTTATATGGTTGAAGGTGAAGAAACACTGTATGCCCTTTTACAAAAGAAGACTCTATGTTATGTAAATTGGCCTGTTACTTCATTATATTTTGAGCTAGAACTGAATTGTCCTTTAAGTTTCCAATGAATGGCTTTTTGGGTGTGAAGCATGCTATCCATTGCATGAAACATGGAGGTGCCTAGTACTGAAAA
Source organism: Pinus tabuliformis (assembly GCA_031772625.1). Classification (NCBI taxonomy): domain Eukaryota; kingdom Viridiplantae; phylum Streptophyta; class Pinopsida; order Pinales; family Pinaceae; genus Pinus; species Pinus tabuliformis. Next base: position 1,300,272,674 of record CM062804.1, read on the forward strand.
GGATTTTAGGCCATAGAGAGATTTATATGGTCTCATTTTAGTAGCACCATGATAAGTACTATTGTACCACTATTTTGCATGGGGTACCCACTATGCCCATTGGTGCAAACTTTCTAAAGGAAAGCATCGCAAATAGGTTTCTAAGCAGTGTTTGACCTTGTAACACCCCGTTTTCCCCCATTTTGCAATTATAATTATGTCTTAGTCCCATTGTGACTTACAATATAGATGTTTCGTCAATTTTGAAGTCTATAATGGAAAATTACAAATGATGTAAATATATTCCACTTAACTAATAAAAAATTATTGAATAATTAACTAAAGGGATGACTATCGCTACTTACCATGATATCATGATTGGAAATTGGTGAGGTGGTTGGGGGATTACCTTGTCTGTCAAGTAAATAACCTTCGTTGAAAAACTCATATTGCCAAATTGCCAAAATTTAAACTTGAAATTCTTCCCTCTTTGCCAATTTCCCAAAAATCAATTATTGAGAGAGAACCAGGTAGTTGGGTAGCCAACCAAGCATAGTCATGAAGGCATAGGGGAGGTGGTTGGGCCAGCTAAAAACATCATCTGATGGTACAACCAGTAGCCACCTTTATTTCTTGATTTGACCTACAAATTTCTCTGCCATAAACAAAAAAATCACAAGTTTTTTGGGAAAGGGGAAGAGGATACAAGCGAGGGTCAAGGAAACCATTACATAAGATGTTGGGAGTGTGTAAAGGAGAGGATAGGGGTTGAGGAAGAGTTTTCAGGAATTTTGGAAGTGCCCACTAGCGAAAATAATGAAAATCATGAGTAGGTTGTTGTTTGTATTTTTACAAGTAAACAAAGCTCTCTAGGGCTGCAAAAAATCACACCCATGGATATCAAATTTGAATTGGGTCCATCACAAGGTGTTAGGCCTCCTAAAACTTGAATTTGACTATTGAATTTTAGCAGAAAATCTTGTTCCCAATTGGGAAAAAGGGTGTTGCGAAATTTATGATGCTAGTTGGGGAAGGAAGTAGGCACTAAGATGGGATGGGTGATGACAGATTGAATAGGTAGTGAAGGGACTCCCTTGTGAAATTGCGACTAGTTAGGAAGGGATATATACAATTTGTGAACATCCTAAGCTTAATGGGTAGAGACCATTCTTCTATTGATTATGTATGAAGGAGAGTGGCCTTTACAACCATCAATTTCCTTAAGAAACCACGTTTCCATGATGGTATAATAGCTTGGATAGGGGTGGCTAGTTGTATATAGTGATAGGCACAACTGAGCCTATGGTTGGGTGGAAAGGAGCACACTCTTTTCTAGTTGTAGGCAAATTATTTTATGATTTCTTTTCACCTGTTTTAATGATGTGTATTAATTGTAATCTACTTGATATTTCTTACTTTAAATGGATGCATATGTTGGATAATTCTACATAATTTTTATTATAATATTAGGGATGAATATGTTGGGTGATTGAAAAATGGCTTCGATTAAGTCAACGATATCTTGGACACCTTGTTTAATGACATGCTTCACAAATGAAACATTAATTTTTTATAAGAAGACTCAACAAGTCTTAATCCTCATAGACATTTGAAAATAAGCATAAAAATGTTCACCCAAGAACTTACTATCCTTGTAATTTATGGTCTGGGGAATCAAATTGGACCTTAGAGTATGATGGGAGTATTACATTACTCCTCAAGCTTACCCAAGGATTGCAATAAATATTCCCTAACTTCATTCTTTAACTAAGCATAGGCCCAGGTTAAAAAGAGATGATACTGTGTTATGGATTGGTTGGAAAAGGAGCTAGGTTTTTCACCTTGTGCAATTTTTCCATTTGGTTATCCACTTTGTAGTCTTCGAGTACCCACTGGGGGTACAACCTTTAGGGTTGCCCAAGATGACAACTTACTGAAGTCCTCGTGTTAAAACAATTATGTGTGTGTGTGTGTTTGTAAACACACACACACACATTATATCCCTACTCTTTTGGGGTGGTGTGTAGTTATACATATACAAGCAAATGAACAATTGGTATAAGCATGGTCTATTTTACTTAAGAGGGGAAATACCTAATTTAGTTTCCTTATCATGGCCATGATACCTAATGAATGAACAAATTGCAATCACTATGGAGTATTTCTTTGTTGGTCTCGCTATAGGCCTATCATATATAATGTGTATATTCATACTTGAAATATGTAGGCCTAATAGGGATTGTGTCACCCATGAGGAGTAGGGTCTATACTTGGACATTTCTTGGTTGTCCTGAAATCTAAATGAAATTTGACCAATGATAGCTATATGGTATGGAAATAAAGCTATACGAGTGAAAAAAATTTAATCTAAAATTCCCCACCTATCTCTTTACCTTGACTTTCTCTTCTATTTAGAATATAACCTCCCAACTTGCATAATTTTTGTTTGAGATCAGAGCCTCTAATGTTTAGAGGTCATTGAAACTTGGCTGGATTCATTTTTATTCACCTCTTCTCTTCCCTAATTACATGAGTTCAATGGGAAGTTGGTTGCTATCTTTGGGAAAAAACATAACTTGTGACATAAGTCTCTTTCTCTTCATGACCACCCTCATATGCTACAAGGTCCTACAATCAGTGCCCACCAAGAAAACTCTTTCTAACATTCCAAATTGACAATATTTTTATAGCGTTGATTGAACAATTTATTGTCTGTGCCTCTAGATGCTTATGAGAGAATGTGTGTACTTCTCCACTTAGTATTGAATGGATGTCCATTCCTTCATAACATGAAAGTGTATACATACCCAAGTTGGAGCTATAAACTTTGCACGACTAATTTAAAGTCTCTCCAAAACTTTTATGATGGATTTGTAGTTATACACCTATTTAGAAATCAAAACCAAGCTCTAGTGGCTTCAAAGGATTTTGAATTCGAAGGGCACTTAGAGCGTTGTTAATGAGGAAGGTCTATTGCAAGCTTGCATATTCATCATCTCCTTCTCGATAACATGCTAGAAGTTTGTCAAGTTAAAGTGTTTATAATTTATATTAAACCTCACCAACCTAAGATAGATTGACTCAAATAGCAGAGCTAATGCAAAAAAAACCCTTTCAATGACTATATAGAAATAATGTATAAGTGTGAGTGATGCCCTTATAGATTTGACATTGGGAAATTTTGGGTGCTATAACGTTGTGATCCTTTTGGAAAAAGGAGTGCTAACAAACTACAAAGTTCTACTTATGTGGATGAATATTCAATTTTCCATAAATGCTTGGTAAGTTTTTCTTTCTTTCCCTTTTTATATCACTGTAGGATGTAGGATGAGACCCTTACTTGTCCTCACTGAGAATGAATACTCACTAAAACCAAGTTTGATTTGCCATTAAGATTGCTAAATAAATGCAAGCCCTAATACTACCACAATGCGTAGATACCATTTGGCATTAGAAGGTCAAATTCATGGCTTGGCCATCTACATACGACTTCTTAACCCTCTGCTCGCTTCTTCCATGTTTGCTGAGAAAGTCAAATCATTCATGAAAAGGAGAGGACAGGCTTCTGTGTCATCGAGAAAGTGAAAAGCTAAACGAGAGGAGGAATGGCTTCTATGCCATCGAAAAAGTGAAAGCTTTCGCGATCTAAGAAGGACCAGTTGCCAAGTTGCTTAAAAAAAAGAAGGTAAATTATCGAGCAATACGTTGAAAATAAGATAGTGTCACTAGAAGATTCATAATAATGTCTTCCTCCGGCCATACACTGTTAAGGAATGGGTATGTGTTAATGACACGTCGATGCTTTCTTGTGATTTGTGAGGATACCCATGATCATAGTGTCAGAAGCCTATGCATTGGGCACGGGCCACTTCACTTTCCCGTTGCTTTCAAGTTTCAAAGATTTAAGGGATGACATAGATTGGGGGACTTTATTGTTCAATGGCAAAATTAGGCTCACTTGTCATAATCTTTAATGAAGCCTAACAATAAAACCACTAGCACATTGAGCGAGGTAATGATTTCAAATATTTAACTCGGACGATGAGGTGGTTGGGTCGATGACAGGGTATCACAACAAAGTTTCAACATTGACTTGGACTAAAATGTTAATAGTTTATGATGTTGACTTATCACTAAGTGTTGAATTTATTGTCACAACAATGAAGAGAAGATATAGGTTAAGGCTAAAGTGTAGGAAAAACTTTAAAAAAATGGTGCAGTGCCCTTAAGAATAAACCTATAGTGAGGTGCCTTCGAAAAGAAAGCTCACATATCAGGGATGAGGAATATGATGAAAAGAGGAATTGGAAATGCCTCAAGACCTAACAGAAACTATGAGAGACCTAACAGAAACTATGAGATTCCTAGAGGCAGGCTTCAGACTTGTTGGGATGATAGCAATATACTTATCAGTTAATATGAAAAGTAAGTAGAATTAAATTTCATGTTTTTTTAAAGTTTGTCTAAAATTCACTAACACTTGTAACAAAGACCAAATACCAACTATGTATAGAGAAATCTCTTAAGAAAGGTGCAGAGTTCATTAGAGATTCAAAAACATGGTCCATTGACTAACAATGCAAGCAAGATTGCTTCAAGGAAAAGTCATCGAAGTAAAAAGTTAGGTATAATTAGCAATGAATCATCCAGTGATTCCTCTAATGAAAGGACAATTAGTTTATATGAGCTATCCAATGATTCCTCTAATGAAAGGACAATTAGTTTATATGAGCTATCGAGTAATGGATCAAATTCTGCCTCACATATGAAGAAGAGGAAGAATCATTCCAAGAATATGTTACCCAAAGAGTTCAAGAAAACAAAACCACCTGCTTTTGACGATGAACTCAAGAAGGGTGAAGAGGTGGAGGCATGATTATTGGGACTAACAAAGTGCTTTGGAGTACACAACTACTCAAGTAACATGTAAGCAATACATCAAAGTAAAAAAATATTGGGACTAAAAAAATAAAAATTAATAAAAATTATAAAGTATAGCATAAATGTTCTTATTGGTAGTTTGTATGGTTGTTATTCAACTTTTTTTAATATATATCTGTATGCTATTATAATAAATATTAACGATGTGCTTTATGTGTAATTAATAAAAAGATATTGGTTAGTATTAAAATAAATTGTATAATTAATTAATATTTCATAATATATTTTTTCAAGGGAAATCATCCTCTCTCTTAGTCTAGGACGAGAGTGAGGGTCAATACAACAATATTTATAGGCACATAGCCATTACAAGAATATTTCTCATCAGCATGTCATTCTCAAGGAATTGAACCTGGGTGGGGGATATAACAACCATGCTACCCAATCACCCAAGATAACTCCAATTGACAATTGATACTTCATGTGTGTGTGTGTGTTTTATATGAGGTTAAATCGTAATTGAGATTATTTTATATGTAAGAATAACGTTAAGTATTATTACTAATTATATGATCTCTTACCAATGAATGGTATGAGACATTAACTTACTCGTGGATATTTTTTTAATTGAAATCATCTTTAACTTGAAATATAATTTAAAATTACTTTTGATGGGCTAAGAGTTCATTTTTTTCAAAACTAAGGAGACATGTTAATATCCCAATATCCATAGACATCTTGCAAGAGTGTGTCACGATCTCATTAATATAATATGTACAATAACAAAAAAATTCCGTATGGTGGTTCACTGATTAACCCACCCCTCCCTAACTAATAAGCTAATCACATAACCTAAATCACATAACTAAGACCTTCACTTAGACCCATACGCACGTATATATAAATATAAGCTTTAACTAAACGCATGTAAATATATATATATACATATAACCTTAAACTACATCACAACTCCCATCGAACAGGGACTTACCACCTTCGCTAATGCATTTGGTATCATATAACATTGATGTATGGTTGAACCTTATTTGTCATACCCGGCTTGCGTTATTTGTTTAAGTGCCAGATGGTGGGGAGGTAAGAACCCAGCTCACCCTTCCGTGGCCAAGTGGCTCAGCTTCACGTGATAACATATGGCTACCGGAGGGTTGACCCACTGTGGGCTTCGCGCCAGGTCCTCCCGCCTAAACGGACGACGGAGATCTCTCAACCCCATCGGATGGCTCAGATCTATTTAGGGTTTGGCATTCGATACTTAAGTCACCGGGTTCATCAGAATGAGTTCATTTGCACTCCACAGCTGCAGCCGAGCTCCTCCACAACTCAACAGATCTCTCTGCAGCCCCTCCGGTTCCTACCTTGCTGTTCAGGTAAAGGATTCTCACGTTATCAAATCTGGGTATTTATGTTTACAGTCAGATTCCTCAGCAATGTATTTCGTGTTCCTTGAAACCCTCTGAATACTCTAACTGTATCAGAATGTTCACCATGTGTGGTTATGCACAGGTTGGTTTGCCGTCCACAGTTTTCCTACCGCCTGCAGGAGGATTTGCCGGCTAACGAAATTCACAGGTATGCCTATCTCGTTTAATGTCTTTCCCATGATAAGAATAGCTTAAATGTTAAATTGAATGCGTTTTCTTCTGGCTGAGACATGGCTCATGACCCTCCACTTACCTGTCTCAGGTCTGGCTACCATTTTTCTAAACCCTGGTTACGCTATGCAGACGGCCTCTTCATGCCGGACCTGTACTGCGATAGCCCTTTAGGGTTTAGTTAGGTACTGCTCATGGCTTACACGCCATCTACATATATATTTTGTACCTTTGATTTGGCTAGGGTCTTAGGCTTCGAATGAGTCAATGTCTGTACATTCGTTTTGAAAGCTCTCTCGAGCTGTTAACAATTAAATGGAGCTAAGTTACTTCAGAATGGTTGAATTATTTCGCGGGTTTTACCGCTGTTTCTTCCTTGCCAGGACTTTTACATGGCTATGTTAACGGCTCGCCATTTTATTCAATGTATACCTTACTTTCAGTTCTCATATTTCGTCAATATTATTTAATGGCCATCTTGGTTTCTATGTTGCCGATTCCACATGTAAGGATTCACATTCCAATGTGTTCATTGTATATTCATTTCCCTTTTTGCTTATCGGAATGTTAATACCCTATGGGTTTACTTCCGCATGCGTTATTACAGTATAAATCTCAATGTTTAACACGTATTTGATTCATGAAAGACTGTATTCGTTTCATATATGTTTAGAAGCGGCCTTGACAGTATGTCCTGCACTCGGTATATGAGTGTAGTGACTGCCTCTCCGCGTACAGTCATTATGTATTAGCTAATCTTCAGGTCTGTTTAAATATGAATGTAAACCCTCATCCGGGGTTTGTTAACGTGGCTTTGCTTATACTGTGTTAATAGCTGTACCATATCTTTCATTACAACACTGTTTCCGTAATATTGTCTGCATTCATACAGTATTGATTTATGTGCAATTCCATGATTACACAACATTATATTCATGCTATACTGCTTGGTTTATACAACATTATTGATTATGCAACGCTGTTTAGTTTACACAGTATTACGTTTGTAAATTGGTCTACACAGTTTATTACTCATACCATATCATTGGTTTATATAGTATTAATGCTTATGTACAAGCGCTAGTTCTGCGCTGGTTTGACTGTGTTTATCTAAGTTCGGGTTTCTACCAGGCATTCTCAGACCACTTAGCTCGGTTCCATTTCATTGTTAAGGGTTCTGTTTACTTTTATTCTATATTCCTATCACTGACATACTGATGCGGTCTCTCATACCGCCAAATTGCCCTAGGGTTTGACTCTGTTCTAAGCATATATGTAACTAAACAACCCCAGGTTATTATTGCAAATTTAAAAAGTGACCACAGTCACACATATTCACTTACAGATATCCTTGGGACTGTATGCATTAACCTGTTTACAATACCACAGTTAACTAATGGAAAGAAATACAGGTTCCGTATTCTGTCTGTACACTTCAGTACCTGTTCTTTATTCAATGACTATATTAGAGAATGCATACCTGGATAGTCCCGCTACCGATGTCCTTACTTCCAGAGGTCACCTGCAACGTTTTTGCTCTTATCCTCCCAACCTTGAGATCCAGTTACGTTGGATTCTCCCCCCGAGCCGTCTTGCAGGCCTGCAGCCCTCAACAAGACTCATGCACTACTGTGCTAGGTTATCTGGTCACTACCAGACTTAACCTCTTTTCTCACTCTGCTCTCCCATGGAATTCTTCTCCGTCTGTTCATCAACAGCCCAGAGGTTTTCCTCCCAGGACTTTTCCTTGGGTGAGAAGCAGTTACTTCAGTTTCATAACTGATTTCATTTTCTTTTAATAGAAAATCCTCCTCCAGGAGGCTGCCAGCATTTCATGAATATACACATGTAAAAATAATCTAATATATCCATTTTCATAATTAAATAATGTCATTTAGTAATAACAAGTCACCACTCATACAGTTTCTTACCACAGTAATTATTCCAGAATTACAAGTTACCGGGGTCATTACATCTCCCCCCCCTGGGATTGGACATCGTCCCGATGTCTATTCCCATTAAATAAATTTGGGTAAGCTTTTCTAATGAGTTCCTCGTCTTCCCATGTAGCCTCCTCAGGCCCATAGTGCTGCCACAGCACTTTAACTTGGGTAATAACCCGTTTCCGCAGCCGCACTTCTCTCCGGTCGAGAATGCTCTGTGGTTCGACCAGGACCTCGCCTTCCGGTTCGACCTGCAGACAACCAATACCTTTAATCAGTTTCCTATTGAGTATAGCTGCATAATCAAAACAACCGGATTAATTCTTACCCGCACATCTTGCCATCGGATAACATGTTTAGGGTCATATACATATTTCTTTAGGACAGAAACATGAAACACATTGTGAATCCTAATATGACTTGGCAGGGCAAGTTGGTAGGCTACTGGCCCCACTCTAGCCAAGATCTGAAAAGGTCCAAAATATCGAGGAGCCAGCTTGGCGCACCCACTCCACTGCAGTGTGCTCCTTCTGGTTTGAATCCTCACAAACACATGGTCACCAACCTTATACTCTGTGAATCTTCTTTTCCTGTCCGCAAAGCTTTTCTGTTTGTCTTGTGCAGCCTTTAAGTTTTCACACACTCTTTTCACCATATCTTCTATGTCTTTAAGCATTTCTGGACCCAAACTCAGCTTGTCCTCAGGTCCACCCCAACTTGAGGGTGTGCGGCACTTTCGTCCATACAGGACTTCAAAAGGACTTAGCTGGGTTGAAGTGTGATAACCATTGTTATATGCAAATTCGACCAGATGTAAATACTCTTCCCACTGACCTGGTTTCAGCATCACATACGCCCTCAACATGTCTTCCAACACTTGATTAACTCGCTCAGTTTGACCATCGGTCTGCGGGTGATAGGCCGTGCTAAAGTTCAGCTGAGTACCCAACTCAGCAAACAGTGTCCTCCAAAAAGTGGAAGTGAATTTCACATCTCGATCCGATATAATTACCTTTGGCAACCCATGCAATCGGAACACATTTTGCATAAAGAGGTGAGCAATTTGCACCGCCTTGTAAGCGGACTGCACAGGTATAAAGTGTGCTGCTTTACTCAATTTATCAACCACTACCATGATAGAGTCATTACCCTTCTTTGTTCGTGGCAACCCAGTTATGAAGTCCATGGAAATGGTTTCCCATTTCCACTCCGGAATAGGCAAAGGTTGTAGCAGTCCTGCTGGATGCTGATGTTTTGCCTTAATTTGCTGGCATTCCAAACACCGCGCCAAGTACTCAACTACCTGTTTCTTCATTCCTGGCCAATAATACTCCTTCTTGAGTGCCGTGACCATCTTTTGGTACCCTGGGTGGCCAGTGTAGTAGCTGATATGGAACTCATCTAAAATCAGCCTTTTAAGGTCATTTGAATCAGGTACATACAATTTCTTATTGAAACACAACATTCCATCACTATCTAGGGTATATCCTTGCTGTAATCTTTCATTAACAGATTGTTGTACCTGCTGTTTTAAGTGCTGGTATTCAGAATCGCGACTTGCTGCTGTTTTTATTTGTTCAACCAGCAAATTCCGCCACTTGCTGACTGATAGTTCACATAAACAATGAACCTTTCGACTTAGTGCATCAGCCACTCGGTTTTCTTTGCCCTTTAAATGCTTTATTTCGAAATCAAACCCACTTAGGAAATCTGCCCAACGGCCTTGTCTTGCATTCAAGGTGGGTTGGCTGAAATAATGTGTCAAACTGTGATGATCAGTTAACAACAGGAATTTCCTCCCTAGGAGGTAATGTCGCCACATTTTCAGCGCATGAATAACAGCTGTTAATTCCAGATCATAAGCAGAGTATCTCTGTTCATGCTCCTTTAGCTTCCTTGATTCATACGCTATTACTTTTCCTTCCTGCATTAATACTCCTCCCACACCCTCCTTGCTTGCATCGGTGCACACCACGTAATCCTTATTAGGATCAGCTATACTTAGGATGGGTGCAGTGGTGAGTAAGTGCTTCAAGCGGTCAAAGCTCTGCTGACATTCTGATGTCCACCTAAATATCTTCCCCTTTTTCTGCAATGAGGTGATAGGATAGGCTATCCTAGAAAAGCCTTCCACAAACCTCCAGTAATAGCCAGCTAACCCCATAATAGATCTGATATCAGCAGCATCTTTGGGTATGGGCCATTCCATAATAGTTTTTATTTTCTCGGGGTCTACTGCAATTCCTTCTTTAGTGATCACGTGGCCCAAATACTGGATCTCCTCCTTGAAGAAATCACATTTACTGAACTTAGTGTATAGCTGGTGTTCTCGAAGAGTTTGTAACACCATCCTCAGGTGTTCTTCGTGTTCCTCTTGAGAACGAGAATATATCAGAATATCATCGATAAATATCAGCACAAACTTGTCCAAAAACCGGTGGAACACGCTGTTCATCATACACATAAAGGTGGCAGGTGCATTGGTCAAACCGAAAGGTAGCACTACAAACTCGTAGTGCCCATAGCGTGTCCTGAAGGCGGTTTTGGCGATGTCCTCATCTTTAATCCTGATCTGATGATAACCAGATCGCAGATCGATCTTGGAAAATACTTTTGCCCCTTTCACTTGATCAAAGAGTTCATCTATCCTGGGTAAAGGATATTTGTTTTTGACCGTGAGCTTATTCAGCTGTCGATAGTCTATACACATACGTAGGGTGCCATCTTTCTTTTTCACAAATAATACTGGAGCTCCCCATGGTGATACACTGGGACGTATGTACTGTTTATCCAACAGCTCTTGTAGTTGCATTTTCAACTCTGTTAACTCTGGTACGCTCATTCGGTATGGTGCCCGTGATACTGGTGCTGCTCCCGGTATTAATTCTATAGTAAAGTCTATGTCCCTCTTTGGGGGCAGCCCTGGTACCTCTTCAGGAAAAACATCTACAAATTCCTGTACCACCGGGATATTGCCTAGTGCAGACATCTTATCTTTCTGGTTTGCATAACCAACTTGAATGGCGTAGATCTGACATTTCTTTCTAAGGCACTTAGCTAACTGAGAAGCAGTGATAGGCCGAATCTGGACAGGGTGTTTAATCCCCTGCAATTCTTGTTGCTGCCCCAAATCATCCTTGTAATAAATGGTTTTGGTTTTGCAGTTTACTAAGGACCAATGCTTTTCCAGCCAATCCATACCAATCAGGATGTCATAAGATCCTAATGGGAGTACATTCATGTCTGCTGTTATTGGCTGTCCAGCTATGCTTAAGGAACAGTTATTAATTTTAACTAGAACTCGTCTCTTGGCTCCCGTAGCCAACTGTACCAACCATGGATTTTTGAACCTTTCCGATGATAGCTTACAATGTTCCACTACTTTTGGGCTAACATAACTTAAAGTAGCTCCTGGATCAATAAGAACAGCTATAGAGAGGTTTGAAATCTTACCTTCAAATTCCACCATGGTCGGTTGATATTCCGCTTGCCGGTCCTCCAAGGCTGCGTTAATTCTTGGTACGCTGCGTGCCACATCCCCAACGGTCGAGGCTTCGTGGATCTGAGATATTTGGTCGACTCCTTTACGCTGCGGGCAGTTTTTAACATAATGCGGTCCTCCACATCCCCAACACTGGACTGGAGGTCTGGTTCCTTCAATCTCTGATCTGGCAGGCGGTTCACTAATCCTGCTTTCACTTGGCTTGGCCCGGAAGGTACCTTTAGTTGTATTTCTGTTAAACTGCCCCTTCCCAGCACCCTTACCACCATTTCCACGACTTCCTTTGTTATTACCAGCAACTCTGTTGCTTTTTCTGTCATTCCATCTTTTGCTTGAAATATCTCCTTTTTGTTTGTTCTGCTGGTAACAAATTCTTGCCTTACGAATTGCCTCGTCCATGGTTCGGGGATTGTCAAACTCTATTCGTTCCCTTATATAGGCTGGTAGGCTGCTCACAAATCTCTGCACTTTGGCCTTTTCTTCTTTGATATATGGCACATAGCGAAGCAGGGAAGTGAAGCGGTTAATGAATTCATCCATGGACTGCTGTCCCAGTCGTAAATCATGGAATTCCCGTGCCTTCTCATCATAAAAACGCTCGGTTAGATATCTCTCCTTAAAGTATTTCTGGAACTTTTCCCAAGTGATGTTCTGTTCACTCACTCCTTTTACAATTTTAATTTCTTCCCACCACAAGGTTGCTTTACCCTGTAGCTGGAAGATGGCCAGCCGCGCCTTCAGATTTTGGTCATATTCATACAGTTGGAAATACTTGTTAATGTTAATTAACCAAGCCTCTGCCGCTTCTTCCTGCTCTCCATCGAAAAGTGGAGGTTTGATTTTCCGGAATTCTCCCTGTAATTCCATTTTCTGTCTCTTTGAGGTCTGCTGCTCTAGAACATTGTCAGAATGATCTTCCTTTTCTTCTGAAATTTCAGGTGCGTAACCCCGCTCTTCAGTTTCCCTTTGTTGTTCTGCACTGGGGTTGGCTAATGGTGGATGTTTGTCTGACAGACTCTTCAATATCCTTTCCTGCTCCACTGTCAATCGCGCGTTGTCTTCTCGCAGACGCGCCATCTCGCTTTTCAGCTCTTGAACAGTTTGCAATATCGCCAGATTGGTACTGCGTGTCTCAGCACCAAGCTGTATCCACAGCTCTGGATTTTCCTGAGGGACGTTGCCTGCTCCCTGCATTTCCTCCATCTTACTTGTTGACTGCTAGCAGATTGTTGTTTCTGTATTGATTTCCTAATTGATAGACAAGAAATCAATTTAGTTGCATTTATTACTTCTTCATATATGCATTATAATTTATTATTTTTTACAGCTGGGCTTCACTGCTCCAGAGGCCACAGTTTTGAAACCTCTGCTCTGATACCACATTGTCACGATCTCATTAATATAATATGTACAATAACAAAAAAATTCCGTAAGGTGGTTAACTGGTTAACCCACCCCTCCCTAACTAATAAGCTAATCACATAACCTAAATCACATAACTAAGGCCTTCACTCAGACCCATACGCATGTATATATAAATATAAGCTTTACCTAAACGCATGTAAATATATATATATACATATAACCTTAAACTACATCACAACTCCCATCGAACAGGGACTTACCACCTTCGCTAATGCATTTGGTATCATATAACATTGATGTATGGTTGAACCTTATTTGTCATACCCGGCTTGCGTTATTTGTTTAAGTGCCAGATGGTGGGGAGGTAAGAACCCAGCTCACCCTTCCGTGGCCAAGTGGCTCAGCTTCACGTGATAACATATGGATACCGGAGGGTTGACCCACTGTGGGCTTCGCGCCAGGTCCTCCCGCCTAAACAGACGACGGAGATCTCTCAACCCCATCGGATGGCTCAGATCTATTTAGGGTTTGGCATTCGATACTTAAGTCACCGGGTTCATCGGAATGAGTTCATTTGCACTCCACAGCTGCAGCCGAGCTCCTCCACAACTCAACAGATCTCTCTGCAGCCCCTCCGGTTCCTACCTTGCTGTTCAGGTAAAGGATTCTCACGTTATCAAATCTGGGTATTTATGTTTACAGTTAGATTCCTCAGCAATGTATTTCGTGTTCCTTGAAACCCTTTGAATACTCTAACTGTATCAGAATGTTCACCATGTGTGGTTATGCACAGGTTGGTTTGCCGTCCACAGTTTTCCTACCGCCTGCAGGAGGATTTGCCGGCTAACGAAATTCACAGGTATGCCTATCTCGTTTAATGTCTTTCCCATGATAAGAATAGCTTAAATGTTACATTGAATGCGTTTTCTTCTGGCTGAGACATGGCTCATGACCCTCCACTTACTTGTCTCAGGTCTGGCTACCATTTTTCTAAACCCTGGTTACGCTATGCAGACGACCTCTTCATGCTGGACCTGTACTGCGATAGCCCTTTAGGGTTTAGTTAGGTACTGCTCATGGCTTACACGCCATCTACATATATATTTTGTACCTTTGATTTGGCTAGGGTCTTAGGCTTCGAATGAGTCAATGTCTGTACATTCGTTTTGAAAGCTCTCTCGAGCTGTTAACAGTTAAATGGAGCTAAGTTACTTCAGAATGGTTGAATTATTTCGCGGGTTTTACCGCTGTTTCTTCCTTGCCAGGACTTTTACATGGCTATGTTAACGGCTCGCCATTTTATTCAATGTATACCTTACTTTCAGTTCTCAGATTTCGTCAATATTATTTAATGGCCATCTTGGTTTCCATGTTGCGGATTCCACATGTAAGGATTCACATTCCAATGTGTTCATTGTATATTCATTTCCCTTTTTTCTTATCGGAATGTTAATACCCTATGGGTTTACTTCCGCATGCGTTATTACAGTATAAATCTCAATGTTTAACATGTATTTGATTCATGCAAGACTGTATTCGTTTCATATATGTTTAGAAGCGGCCTTGACAGTATGTCCTGCACTCGGTATATGAGTGTAGTGACTGCCTCTCCGCGTACAGTCATTATGTATTAGCTAATCTTCAGGTCTGTTTAAATATGAATGTAAACCCTCATCCGGGGTTTGTTAACGTGGCTTTGCTTATACTGTGTTAATAGCTGTACCATATCTTTCATTACAGCACTGTTTCCGTAATATTGTCTGCATTCATACAGTATTGATTTATGTGCAATTCCATGATTACACAGCATTATATTCATGCTATACTGCTTGGTTTATACAACATTATTGATTATGCAACGCTGTTTAGTTTACACAGTATTACGTTTGTAAATTGGTCTACACAGTTTATTACTCATACCATATCATTGGTTTATATAGTATTAATGCTTATGTACAAGCGCTAGTTCTGCGCTGGTTTGACTGTGTTTATCTAAGTTCGGGTTTCTACCAGGCATTCTCAGACCACTTAGCTCGGTTCCATTTCATTGTTAAGGGTTCTGTTTACTTTTATTCTCTTTATTCCTATCACTGACATACTGATGCGGTCTCTCATACCGCCAAATTGCCCTAGGGTTTGACTCTGTTCTGAGCATATATGTAACTAAACAACCCCAGGTTATTATCGCAAATTTAAAAGGTGACCACAGTCACACATATTCACTTACAGATATCCTTGGGACTGTATGCATTAACCTGTTTACAATACCACAGTTAACTAATGGAAAGAAATACAGGTTCCGTATTCTGTCTGTACACTTCAGTACCTGTTCTTTATTCAATGACTATATTAGAGAATGCATACCTGGATAGTCCCGCTACCGATGTCCTTACTTCCAGAGGTCACCTGCAACGTTTTTGCTCTTATCCTCCCAACCTTGAGATCCAGTTTACGTTGGATTCTCCCCCCGAGCCGTCTTGCAGGCCTGTAGCCCTCAACAAGACTCATGCACTACTGTGCTAGGTCATCTGGTCACTACCAGACTTAACCTCTTTTCTCACTCTCCTCTCCCATGGAATTCTTCTCCGTCTGTTCATCAACAACCCAGAGGTTTTCCTCCCAGGACTTTTCCTTGGGTGAGAAGCAGTTACTTCAGTTTCATAACTGATTTCATTTTCTTTTAATAGAAAATCCTCCTCCAGGAGGCTGCCAGCATTTCATGAATATACACATGTAAAAATAATCTAATATATCCATTTTCATAATTAAATAATGTCATTTAGTAATAACAAGTCACCACTCATACAGTTTCTTACCACAGTAATTATTCCAGAATTACAAGTTACCGGGGTCATTACAGAGTGGAAGTCTACCCTTTAGGAAGCACCAACAAGATATTTTAAGTGGCACTATTTTACTAAAATTCAATGATGCATTTGCACATTTTCAAAGTAACCTATTTAAATCCTTTATAAGTAGACAAATTTGAGATGCCAATTTTTTTTCCACCCTAAGAGAAGATTCAAAAAATAAAATAAATGAAAATTCACATAAAGTTTAAACTCAATACTAAGTAGAAGTCTACCCTTTAGGAAGCACCAACAAGATATTTTAAGTGACACTATTTTACTAAAATTCAATGATGCATTTGCACATTTTCAAAGTAACCTATTTAAATCCTTTGTAAATAGACAAATTAGAGTTGCCAATTTTTTTTCCACCCTTAGAGAAGATTAAAAAATAAAATAAATGAAAATTTACATAAATTTTAAACTAAATACTAAGTGGAAGTCTACACTTTAGGAAGCACCAACAATATATTTTAAGTGGCACTATTTTACTAAAATTCAATGATGCATTTGCACATTTTCAAAGTAACCTATTTAAATCTTTTGTAAATAGACAAATTCGAGATGCCAAATTTTTTTCCACCATGGGAGAAGATTCAAAAAATAAAATAAATGAAAATTCACATAAAATTTAAACTAAATACTAAATCTAATTACTCTTTAGTAAGAAGTTAAATTGTAATCACAATAGTATTTGGTTTCACATATGAGATTAAGATTGGATGTTACTAAATCTAATTACTCCTTAGTCAGAAGTTAAATTGCAATCACAATAGTATTTGGTTTCACATACGAGATTAAGATTGGATGTTACTTGAAAGCACATGACCCTTTTACTATAGTATAAGTGACGAGAATACAAAATATTGACTTTTTTGTAGATATTGTTTAGGTTAAAATCTCCTTTTTAGTCTTAGATTAAGATCTAAAACTACTTCTGATTGGCTAAGAGCTTGTCTTCTTTGGACATAAGGCAATAAGTTAATGTCTCAAAACCCAAAAGCAATGGCAAGAGTGAAAGTGTATCCTTTTACAAACCACCATTAAATCATTTTAAATGACATATTTTTCATTAAATAATATTAACCAACATAGATTCATCTTAACTTTGGATCTATGACATATTTTTCATTGAATAATATTAACCAACATAGATTCATCTTAACTTTGGATCTATGACATATTTTTCAATGAATAATACTAACCAACATAGATTCATCATAACTTTGGATCTACGAAGCATCGAGAGGGATCAAATATCTTGATTTGCATCTCAAGATATTTGATCCCTCTCAACGCTTGGTAGATCTGAAGTTAAGATGGATTTAGGCTAGTTTAATTCCCCCCTTTAGATAGGCTATATTCCACATGAATACCATGGGTTCTCATAAACCAGAAGCTCAAAAACTATCGGTAATTTGACCAAGTCAAATTTACTTTGACTACCCAATAAAAATTAATAATAATAATAATAATAACATATATATTTTTATTTTTGTTATTTTAGTTTGAAGTTATTTTTATTTTCTTTTTACCGAGTCAAAATATATATAAAACATTACAACATTTTTATCATACCAAATTGAAGAACCTCTCTTAAAGTAACAAGTGAATTTATATTTACAAATAACAATACATAATATTTTTTTATTATTAATTAAGAACAAAGTTATTATAAATCTCAACATCTTTAAATAAATTAATTAACTCATGTGAGCTAAATTTTGCAATTTTTTTTAATAATTATTATCAAATTATCACTTTAACCCTCCCTAATGAAATTTGAAAAATACATCAAGTTAGGTTCATAGCTGAGAATCAAACAACTTAGGTGTAACAACTTCCACACAATTACTTTTAGAAAATAATAGAGTATTGGAGTAGTCTAGCATACTTTTGAAAGGAAATCAATGATCCTTTTTTGGCTCGTTTTTACCAGAAAATTGAAAAATATATAAAGTTAGGTTTATAGTTAGGAATCAAACAAGTTGGGTTCAAGGCTTCTCTTAAACCACAACCAATATATATATGGCTATAAAGTCATTACTGAGCAAGACAATATATACCATTCGTTAGATAATATATTTACTTAAATCCAACTGATAATATATATTGATAATATATATTGACCTTACGCATTAATAACCCTATAACATTATATATTCTAATTTCCCCTCATACACTTAAAACATAATTATTTTTAAAAAACAATAGAGTACTAGAATAGTTTGGCATACTTTTGAAAAGAAACCATGATTATCTTTTGGTATACTTTTGAAAAGAACATTGAGGAGTTTTAAAAGTTATTTCAAAAGTTATTTGGTGTACAAAGATGGTCTCTCTATACACCTTTTTATCCAACTTTGAAGGCTTTGAATATGTATGTAAAAGCTATATTAATGAGCATGAACATATAAATATCTTAATCTATTAAGATTAAGACATCAAAAAATATTTTATAGAATTGTTTTTTTAAGTAAGACATATTTAAAATTATACTTTATTTAAAAAGTGAAATTAGATAAATGATTTCATGACCATGGGGGGGGGCACTTGTAGATCCCAATTGGATATGTTTCATTTTTCGTTGATAAATATTTTAATTTTATAAGAATATATTGATTGTGTTAGGAGATCGAGCTTGATTGAGAAATATATTGATTGTGTTATGAGATCGAGCTTTATTGAGAGGTAATGTTATCTTTTCTCATTAATTTAATTATTAAAAAATTTAAAATTTAAATAAGAAAAATAAATTTATTTATACAACAAAAGTCATTATAATAATATTTTTAATCATTAAAAATTGAACTTAAATAAAGGAAATAACAACTATGTTTCTCATCACTCAAGATAATCATTGATGAAGGTACATACTACTATTATAATAAATAAAAAAGAAATTTAGTTGAAGCTAGCTTTATATATATATATATAAAACCCTTCCTCACATTCTGATGGCAGGTGAGTCATCCTTCCTCTCCTTGTCTCACGATTTCCTTGGAGATTGAGATCAGTCTCTGCCGCGACAAACACTCATAATTTTTATTTTGTCAGCAAAGAAGTATGGATGGGGTTGGCGCTTTGTCGGTTAATTCACTGTCGGTTCGGTTGGGGTTGGCGCTTTGTCGGTTAATTCACTGTCGGTTGGGTTGGCTTCTGTCCATGTAAAGGAGTTATCTAGATTTGTGGGCAGGATTTCAGGAATTTCATTTAATCGTAGTTTAATTAGTTGGAGGAATTGTTTGGAAAGTTATGGAAATTTCGGTTATATTTAGAGAAAATTGAGTAAGGATTTTCGTAAATCCAAATTATAGTTGTTAAATTTTAAAATTTTAGGTGTCTTAGACGTTTTTGATGGTGCTGAATCCATTTCCACCATCAAAAACACGATTCAAACACTACTTCTACAAGATTTTTTGAATTTTTTTTGCCCAACTATTTTTGATCATCCCAGCAGTTCCTCCGCCTTAACTCCATCCTGACAATTCCTCCGCCTTAACTCCTTCATTCAAGTGTATATAGAAATTGACTCAAAAGAAAAGAATAGAAATAAAGATTTGGTAATTGTATTAATATACATATTTACATTTTGAACTTCATCAGAGGTTGAAAGGTTAAAAGTAAATTGATTATTTTATTTTAATTATTAAATTTAATAATTATTATTTTTAATATAATTTGATTGAATTTAAATATTTACATTAACATCACATCACAGTATTTCTCGAAAGCACTTTTTAACCTAATAAAATAAAACATAAAAGTTAAAAAAAATTGATATATGTAACGAAAACCAGCAAGAATATATATATAATTACATTTGTTTCGAAGTTGAGAATTTTCCTAATGGAAAGACAATCCCTAGATTTTAACCATTGGAGGTGGATGAATAAGTGAGTGAGAGACTTTACTGATATGATAAACATGTATCATGGAGAGATGTGAAAAATTATTTATATATAATCACATTTGTTTCCAAGTTGAGAATTTTCCTCATGGAAAGCCAATCCCTAGATTTTAACCATTCGAGGTGGATGAATGAGTGAGTGAAAGACTTTACTGATATGATAAACATTATTGTTTATTTATATGTAATATTGGTAAAGTAAATTTGTAACTATAATTTAATTGGGATTAAAAAAAAGTTTTATGTATAAATTTATTTAATCATAATTATTTTGTTGTATTTTGGTTGGATAAAGTTTTAGTTAAAATAATTGTATTTTTTTTATTTCATTGTATATATAGGAGAGATAGAAAATAAATATAAATATTTTTATTAGGTTAAATAAAAATAATAATTTTTTGTTGGTGTTTTTTAGTTAACAATTTATAGTTTTTTTCATGGTATTTGTTATGATGAAGTCTATTTAAAGGTCTGAGAAAATCTATTATAGAATGCAAGAGTACTAGCTTAGATCTATCTTAACTCTAGACTTGATCCATCTCAACACTTGGTAGATTTAGATTTAAAATGAATCTACTCTAGTTATTGTTAATTTACCCAATTATTATTATTAGATTTAATTGGTTATACCATTATCATTATTGTGAATATTTACACCTTTTACTAATACAATTCTATAGATTGTTCATGTCATTCGTGCTGTTGCATTTTAATTTTGGCATGTGTTAGATATGTAGATAAATGTATATGTATATGCAGAATAAGTTAATTAGTAGATAAACTTAATTATTTATATATATGTATGTGGAAATTTGCTAAAAATTCTAATTCCATTTGATTAATAAAAATTTAATGTGAAACATTGTCATTAATTTTTTTGGCTAATTTTAAAATTTAATTAAATTATTAAACTTTTGAATAATAAATCAAAATGAAACTTTATCATGTTCCCCCTCCACACACACATATAAACAAACTGTAGTATCCCTAAAAATATCAATGTAACTTGTCCTGAGGATGAACCACACTAGTTGGTTGGAAACGCGTCGACAAATAGTATTCCATGTGATTTTCGCCGAAAAATCTCTCACAAACTTGATATGGATCACAGAAACCTGAACTTTATAGTTATAAATTAGTTAAAAAACTAATTCTTGGTATTCGTCAAAACTGAATGAAAATGAAAACATGAGAGGAAGGAAAGCACATATGGCTCTCTCGTTGTTCAGTGAGAGGAAGGAAAGCACATGTGGCTCTCTCGTTGTTCAGTTCTTCACCTTATGCGCTTTTCTCTTGGGAAGTTACATATATGTTTACTCTGTGAAGCGTTCTATATATATTGTGTTTCTATGTGATGTCTGTCTTGGTACAATGGCTCCATGTAGTGGTATTTCTCTTGATTCTGTAATTTTGTGTTCACTCAAAGACCAATCTCTAAAGGATTCGAAGAAAAGAGGCATGATATATTGCATTGGGGCTTTCATTGCGACGACTACATTGAGGCTTCATTGCAAAAGGTGTGAAGAAATCCAAGTAATGTTAAAAGCCTGCGTCCGAACCTGATTAAAAAAGAGTCCATTTTGGATGGCTTGTGGGCCATACAACTGAAAAGATAAGTTAATCTCTTTGAAAGTTTTTTTTTGTTTATGTGCACAAAAAGGTATGATTAAAAATGTTTACGTTCTTTAAACTAAATTCCTTATTTTGGTGTGCAAAAGTATAGTTTGCTTATGTTAATTTCCTTGCTAAGTATTGCAAGGTTTTTGTGCATTAAAATATTGCAGGGATATATTGCAGGGATATATGTTTTCTGGAAAATATTTGCTTAGTTTATGTATAGTAAAATTTAAGTAACTTTGTCATTTTCTTGAGAGAAATTACACTAATTCTTGCACATAAAAGCTAAGTAAATATTTAGTTTCTCTTAAATCTAAGTAGCTTTGTCATTTTCTTGACAGAAATTACACTAATTCTCGCACATAAAAGCTAAGTAAATATTTAGTTTCTCTTATAAAGATTACATGTGAATCTTGTGCGTTAAAAGCTAAGAAGCTTTGTCATTTCCTTGGATTACAAGAAGCTTTGTCATTTCCTTGGATTACACAAGATTCTTGCTAAGTATCCAAGATATCCTCTTGAGAGAAGATGCACAAGACATGTAAAGTTATTGAGGAGATAGTGTGGAAAGTGGCTAGGTTTGCTTTGAAGAGAATATGTGATATTTTTAATAATAGGTTCTTGAAAAGGAATATATGCTTGAATGCATTGCGACAATAGTTATTTTTCGAAGTTTATTGTGAAATAAATAAGCATTTAATGCATGATACAAATAGCTATTGAGCTAGATTCTCTTGTAAGAATATAAGATTATTTTAAATTTCTTGAAGGGAACATGTGCTTCTAGGCACATAGATAATCATTATTAACTTTCTTGAAGAAAAAGTATGTTTTACATACACAAAAACAATAGCCATTAAGATAGTTTCCTTTTAGAAAAAGAGTTCATAGTTGCTTGTATGAAAAACGTGGATTTTATGATAGATCTCTTGAAACAAAAATAGATTGTTTTCTTAAAATATGCATATGAATATTGTTCATACAAGAACAATAATGCATGCTTGTTTCTTGAAAAGATTATGTGCATTGAAGTAAAGGTCATTGTGTTAGGAAAAACACATGTTGCATGCACAAAAGGGTAGCCATTGTGACATAGAAAATATGTTTTTGCGTGTAGATAGAGAAAGTTATTATGTTAACTTTCTTGAAAAGAATAATCTCTTGAAAAGATTGTCTTGCTAGATGAATTGTGTCAATTTCTTGATTTCGGTGCATAAAAGGTTAAGTTAACCTTGTTATTGTTGCCTGGTTTTTATGCATAAAGATGGTTATCTATGGTAATTTCTTGAAAGGGAAGCATGAGAAACTTACATATAGGAAGATAGATAAATGAGGTTATATTAACTTCCCTTTACATGAAAATAGTACTTAATGATGGTAGAATTATCGAGAAGGAAATACACGTTGCATACATTAAAGAAGGGATATTATGATAAGCTCTTGCATGCAAAAGAATAGTCATTGTGTTATAGAGATATGTTCTTTGTATGGATAGAAGAACTATTGAGCTATATTTCTTTAGAAAAATTATATGTGATTACTTTTATGCTATCATAACTATTGTCTTAGTTTCTTGTGGAATAAGATGTATATGCATGCAAGATTTGTGTTAGCTTTCGTTGGAAAGAATATACATTCGCATGCGGGAAGTGACAACATGTTGTGTTAGATTTCTTTATGTATTTGCATGCATCAAAAGTAATAGCTAAAGGGCTAGTTATTTTGATAAAGTTTATGTAATTCGCATGTAAAAATATTATAACTGATGCCTTAGTTCCTTTAAAGGAATAGCTAGAAAGTTGTAGTGATATGTCTTCTAATAACATGTGCTTATGTGAGGGGAAATATTAGTTAATATGGGAAATATTAGTTAATATGGTATTGTTATAAACGTTCATTGATGGTTATACACTTATAACTAATGCATATGCAGTTTTGTTAAAGGAAGCATGTTGCAATAGTTTATTGACATTTCATGTATGCCATGAATAGATGTTGAATAATCAGTATTAAAGATTGATTATTGGTTGATAAATACTCTATGTAATCATGATATCAATGTTTGTTGATGACAACATTGGCAAGAAAATATGGTGACTTGTGCAAAGGATAGATTATGTTTAACATGGTGGCAGGTAAAGAATTAATGGTCCATGCAAATGAGTGTGACTTGCAGGATGGTTCACTGAAGGAAAAATCAGGCCACTAAGATATGAAGATTGAATATTTGTGGATAAATGATATCATGATGATTGTAATAGTTTTCAGCCATATATTTTGTATTTAAATGATATTTTATTGTAATATTTTATGATAATGGTTAAGGGATTGACTCCCTTATAAGACATTGAGTAAGGGGTGAACACCCTCACGAGAGTTTAATAATAAAATTAAACGTTTGTTGGTTTTCACCCTATGGGGTTTCCAGGGTATATGGGTGTTCTATGTTGTGATTGATTATTGTGTGAGTTTGATGATGTTGATTCCTTACCTGATGTGATGTTCATAATTTCAATTTGTGATTAATTAATCTGTTTAAGGGAATCATGAAATGGATGCAAGGTTACATCATGCAATTTATGTTAATATACTACAACAATGATTGTTAATGGTTATGTAACTTATTATTCCTCTACTAAAAGTTACTCTATGTACTGATGAACATTCTATCTAATGGTTAATGAGGATATGGAATAGTGATTTAGATAATTACTCGTGGGTAGTTTGTGTAAAATTTTTGTAACTCCCTACATTTTCATGTGAGGTTACCGGGGGATGTTACAAGTGGTATCAGAGCTTAAGGTTGTAGCATTGGCACCTTTGGAAATTGTTAAGCATAAAAGAAATTGAGCTATGCTACTAGTGGGCATCAACTCAGGTATGAGGCTAACAATCTACATATTGGTATATGCAGTAGACTACTTTTGACATGAGATGGTGATTCATGTTTATCACTACATTAAGGAGTAGTAAGTAATAAAGTTTGTTGCAAAACTATGTTCATGACATTTGAATCTCGATGAAGATAAAAGACAATAAAACCTTTGTTACACCTATGAACAATCTTAAACACTCACTAAGGAAAGTGAGAAACAACTACCAAGCTTTGCAAATATGAAAATATTAATGATACATAACTAAAGTTACAATGCACTATTGATAAAGAATAAATGCTTGAATGAAAATACGGGGAATGTTCTTGAAGAGGATGATAAAGTGTTTTAAAAAGGATATTGAAAGAACCGCTCTTGATGTTAAAAATAAATATACCATGAGTCAAGTAGTGAGACTTGACTGTAATAAGTAGTTGTTGATTGAGTATTGTCATGGTTGTTTAGTTAGTTTTGCATGACTAACTATTAAAACTTATATGCATGAATCTTATTGCAAGTTGTAAATAAGTGATTATGGTAGCTAATTCATGTACCGGTCTGCTGGTGATAGTACACTGTGGGAATTGGGAATGTTTGGATTGTTATCCTAATCATTCACACATTAATGAATATTTGTATATAGTTATATGCATGAAACTAAAATAGTTGTGAAAGTGAATACTTGATTAAAAAATTCATATTTATGACTAACATTGTTGATGGGATTAAGCAGGTTTGGCTTAATGGAACCATGAAAATCTGTGAAGGTAAAACATTGCAATGCGAATTGCAACTATAAATGAGAATGTATAATGTTATGAATGCATGTGTACATAACTGTTTCTTTTGTTTTACTGATAATGTGCATATGGTTTGTATTGTAAATTATTGTGGGAAAGAGTGTCAAAAGACAATTTTACATACCAGACAGTTGTGGACAGTTGTGAAAGGATAGGAAGCCTTGGGTTGATGGCAGTTGCCTGCTCGGAGGGGTTAATGGAGCTTGCCTACCTGTATTTCCTCTTCCTAGAGATATATTATCTCATTAAGGGAAAAGAGTTAGCTAAGATGCTGGAAGCGGAAAAATCCTGAGGCAACTCTATTGATTTGGAGCCTGTTGGAGGAGGGCCAAATTTCCTCATAGACGGGATGCTCTTGAAGGAATAGGCAGGATGCTGCCAGGACCCTGCCAGGACCCTGTGTGGTTATTGGAATTATTGAGCTGGTTGGCCAGTGGAATTCCAAACTAGACCTGGTATGCTCTCCGTTAGAGAAATGTCTGGATGTGAAAATGGCTCGATCTGGTTGTGAAAATTAGTTCCCATATGTTGGGTGTGTGTTATATTCTTTCCACGACTACCCCATGCACAGCGGGGTCACAGGGGGGGCGAAAGCCCTCCCTGTACGTTTCCCCAAGCACAACAGGGGGTTACAGGGGGGCGGTAGCCCCCCTGCACGGATTCCAGGGCAGTGCCTCTGGAATTTTTTTTTTGGACCCTATATTAGGTGGGCAGACCTACCTATGGTTTTGTGCATGGATTTCGCACATGGTTTTAGGCATGATGGTTTTCTGTCCATGGTATTTTGTAGATCCAGTCAAGGGAACTGCGGTTATGTTCTAATCCAGGGTTAATGGATTGGGGTTTATTGATGCTTTGACATGTATATATATGTATTGTAACATTGAAAGGAATATAATGAAAAATCAATCTGGTAGTCCCGGTTTTGGGATCCAGGGGAAAATATCTATGTACATCTGTTTATCTATTATGCTCTTACCATTTTTTATTTTATGTTTTTATAGAATTCGTATGCAAGTAATTTCTGTGTGGGGTTAAAACCTACATTTGGTATCAAAGTTGTTTTGACTTCAAGGGGATGCCTTTGCTGCTGAGAGATTTTTCTCAAGCCTGTGGTAGACCCTGTTTAGTGGGAGATTTGCGGGATCAATTCTTGTGGTGAAAGAAGACGGTGAGCCGTGGAAAGATAGAGATTGATACATTTAATGGTCAAAGTTTTGAGTTGTGTAAACTCAAGATGGAGGATCTGCTAGTGGATAAATATCTGTGGATCGTGGTAGATCTAGGTACTAAATCAACGACAATGTCAACTGAAGGCTGGGTGGAGTTGGATCGGAAGGAAAAGAGCAAAATACAATTGTGTGTCTCAGATTCAATATTGCTGAATGTACCAGGGGAAGCTTCAACGAAGGCTTTGTGGGACAAGTTAGGGACTTTGTACCAATCTAAGTCTCTGGTGAATAAACTGTTCCTACATAAAAAGTTGTATGACCTGAGGATGAAAGATGGAGACTCGGTGACAGAGCATATGAACGCCTTTAATACTGTGGTAAGCCAGTTATTATTTGTTGATATTAAAATTTCAGATGAGGATAAGTGCATCAATTTGTTGTGTTCTTTACCAGATTTCTGGGATAGTCTGGTTGTTGCAATAGGTAGCAATGCAACTGCCTTGCAGTTTGATGAGATAGTCTCATCCTTGCTGTCAGAGGAGATGAGATGGAAAAATATGGAGGGTTAGAATGGGGATGCCTTGTTTGTACGAGGATGGTCTCGGAACATAAACAAAAATAAGTCCTTGAGTGGGAGATATAAATCTAGAGGGAGATCTAAATCTCTAGGAAAAACTGTGAAGGTGTGCTAGAAATGCGGAAAGGAAGGGCACTTCAAAAGGGACTGTAAATCTAAAGCTCCTGAGAAAGGAAAGGGATCTGATGATGCTCCTTCTGCAGAGGAAAAAACCACCTTAGATGAAGGTGGGGATGTGTACTTGGCTTCTTCTTCAAGTACACATGTAGATCATGAGGCATGGTTGATTGACTCAGGTGCATCCTTTCACTTCACTCCCCATAGGGAGTGGTTTTGCGAGTATGAGAAATATGATGGTGGTGATGTCTTCTTAGAGGATGACAAAAAGGCTAGAATCATCGGTTGTGGAAAATTCAAGTTGAAGTTGCAAGGTGGAAGGATTAGAACACTTCCAGGTGTTCTGCATATTCCTGCATTGGCCAGAAATATGATTTTTGTAAGCAAGTTGGATGATGCAGGTGTAAAAACAATGTTCGATAAAGATACTTGCAAGGTGGTTTGGGGAGAACTGGTATTGATGCGGGGAGTTCAGATAGAAAATCTGTACAAGCTTCAAGTTAGCACTGTTATTGATGGGTGCAACAGTTATGTGGTTCCTAAAAGTGGAGCAGAAAATCTAGTGGTCTCTGGAGAAAAGACCATGCTATGGCATCAAAGGCTTGGACATATTGGAGAGAAGGGCCTTCAAATACTTCATGGTAATGGTATGGTAGAAGGTATGTCTAATTGCTCTCTGGATTTTGATTTCTGTGAAAATTGTGTATATGGGAAGCATAATCGGGTGAGTTTCCCCTCTGGTGCTAAGAGGGCGAAACATATATTAGAGTTTGTGCATAGTGAGGTGTTTGGACCTGTGTTAGTTCCATCAATGGGTAAGTCTGTGTACTATGTATCATTTATAGATGACTTCTCAAGGAATACATGGATATATTTCCTTAGGATGAAATCTAAAGTCTTTGATAGGTTTAAAGAAAGGCTTTGGTGGAAAACCAGATAGAGAAGAAGATAAAGGTGCTGAGGACAGATGACGATGGAGAGTTTTGCAAGAAGGAATTTGAAGAGTTTTGTAAGAAGTGTGGTATAACATGACAAAATACTACTCCATACACACCTCAACAAAATAGAGTTTCAAAATGAATGAATAAGACGTTGATGGAAAAGGCAAGAAGCATGCTCAGTGGTGTCGGGTTAGGACAAGAATTCTGAGCAGAGGCAGTGGAGACTGCATGTTACCTAGTCAACAGATCACCTTCATCAACGTTGGAAGATAAGACTGCACAAGAGTTATGTACTGGTAAGCATTAGGGGACTTATGAGGTCTAAAATGGGCGTCCTAAGAAAAACGTACAATCAAAATAAAATTTAGAAGAACCAATAGGATTCAATATGATGATGTCAACCATGGAGGATGATTCACCATTTATGGAGTAAAAAAGTAAAAATATTAAAAAATAATAAAATAATAAAACTACTTTTTCAACTCATATTTTTAACTTATCTCCCTAAGGCTTTACTCAAATTTCGAGCGAGAGTACTCGTTGGATGACAAATTCACTTCCTCATCCAAGGAGTACCCATGTTGCATACTTTCGATGAACCCTACTACACGAAAACTGAGAAATACATGAAAAAACGTTATTGCAATCACGTTTTTCATGTATTTCTCATTTTTCTTGTAGTAGGGTCCATCGAATGTATGCAACATGGGTACGCCTAGGATGAGGAATCAAATTTTTCATCCAACAAGTATTTCCTCTCGAAATTTGAGTAAACCCATAGGGAGATAAGTTGAAATTACGAGATGAAAAAATAGTTTTTTTCTTTTTTCCCTCTAAAATTTGATGATGTAATCTAATATTATTTTATTATTTCCACTATTATTTTATAATTTCCTTAGGAGGCCACTTTTAGACCTCAAAATTCCCCTAATGAAACCCTCTCTTTCACATTTGAGGGTATTTGGATGTGATGCATATGTACATGTTCCAAAGGAGAAAAGAACCAAGTTGGATAGTAAATATGAAAGGTGCATCTTTATTGGGTATAAGGATGGTTTAAAAGGTTATAAGCTTTGGAACCCAGAAACAAGGAAGGTTGTGTACATCCGAGATGTGGTGTTTAGAGAGGTGAAATATGTTATTAAACATGAAGTCCTACCAAAGGAACATGAGAAGATAGAGTTTGAGCTAAAGGAGGAAGAATCAGACTCTACAACAGAAGAGGAATCAGAAGATGAAGAGCCACAAACTCCAGCTGTGAGAAGATCAGTTCGAGAAAGAAGGCAACCAGAAAGGTATAGTCCATCTGCTTTATGTTCAAATTTTTCTTTATCTATTACTGATGATGATCCCAGAACTGTGAGGGAAGCAGTAGATTCATAGGATGACAAACTTTGGAAAGTGGCCATGGTTGATGAAATGGCATCTTTGCACAAAAATGAGGATTGGGATCTGGTGGAGTTGCTGGCTGGAAGGAAACCCATTGACAACAAATGGGTGTTTAAGAAGAAGATGAATGCAGAAGGAAAGGTGGAGAAATACAAAGCTCAGTTGGTAGCAAAAGGTTATTCCCAGGTGTTGGGAATTGATTTTGGTGATATTTTTTCTCCTGTTGCCAAGGTAGCTTCTATTAGATTACTTTTATCTGTTGCTACCGCTTTTGATTTTGAGGTAGAACAGATGGATGTGAAGACAACATTTCTTCATAGGGATCTGGAAGAAGAGATCTACATGAAGCAACTTGAAGGCTTTGAGGTGAAGGACAAGAAAGAACTAGTATGCAGATTAAAAAAGTCTCTGTATGGGTTAAAAAAGTCTCCAAGGATGTGGAATCAGAAATTTGATACATTTATATGGAGAATTGGCTTCACTAGAAGAAAAGCTGATCACTGTGCGTATTTTAAACTAATTGGTGACCGTGTTATTTCTCTGGTCTTGTATGTGGATGACATGTTGTTGGTTGGAAATGAAAAAAAAATTATCCAGGATTTAAAGACCCAATTGAACTCCAAATTCGACATGAAATATCTTGGTGCTGCAAACTATATTTTGGGCATGGAAATTAAATGAGATCGGGCAAAGAGGAAGCTTTGGTTAAACTAGAGGAAGTATGTCGAGACAATACTACAGAGGTTTAATATGCAAGATAGTAAGCTCGTGAAGGTTCATATTCTTGTAGGTGTAAAGTTATTTGCTGAACAGTGTCCCAAGACACAAAAAGAGGAAGAGGACACGTCTCGTGTTCCATATGCAAGTGCATTCAGTAGCCTGATGTATGCAATGATCTGTGATAGAATAGACATTGCACATGTAGTGGGAGTATTGAGCAGGTTTATGTCAAAACTAGGGAAGGAGCATTGGACATTAGTGAAGCAGGTTTTTAGGTATTTTCGTTGCACTAGTGATTATGGTTTGTGCTACCAAGGAAGACCAGGATTGGACAAAGTTTTGGACATCTGTGGCTTTGTTATGCAGATTGGGCTGGAAATCTGGATCATAGAAGATCTACAAGTGGGTATGTTTTTAACTTATTTTGAGGTGCAGTCAGTTGGATGAGTAAGAGACAGTCTGTAGTGGCACTTTCAACTACAGAGGTAGAATACATGGAAACCACTCATTCAAGCAAGGAAGTAGTTTGGTTATAGAGATTGTGTTCAAGTATGGAGTTAGTACAATGAGCTATAAGGATAGACTATGACAGGAAAAGTGAAATTTTCTTGGTAAAGAACCCTTCTTATCATTCAAAGACAAATCACATTGATGTTCAGTATCACTTTGTGAGGGATATGGTTAAGGACAAAAAGGCGTTGCTGGTAAAGGTGGACACTTTGAAGAATACTACAGATGCATTGACAAAGTCTGTGAGCACTGAGAAGTTCTCTTGTTGTAGAGAAACAATGGGCATTGCAGGGCTAGATTAATGACTAAGATCTCTTGTGGCCCCTTATGGAAAGAAGACAACAAGTGGGAGAATGTTGGGTGTGTGTTATATTCTTTCCATGATCACCCCATGCGCGGGGGGGGGGGGGGGGGGAAGGTGGGGGTTCAGCCCCCCTGTACGTTGTGCTAGACATAGCAGTGGGTTATTGGGGGGACTGGTACCCCCCCTATCGGGGGGTAGTAGCCCCCCTTCACAAGGTCTGGAGTAGCACCCCGAGAATTTTTTTTTGGACCCTATATTAGGTGGGCGGACCTACCTATGGTTTTGTGCATGGATTTCACACATGGTTTTGGGCATGATGGTTTTCTGTCCATGGTATTTTGTAGATCCGGTCAAGGGAACTATGATTATGTTCTAATCCAGGGTTAATGGATTGGGGTTTATGGATGCTTCGACATGTATATATACGTATTCTAACATTGAAAGGAATATAATGAAAAATCAATCTGGTAGTCTTGGTTTGGGATCCATGGGGAAAATCTCTATGTATATATGTTTTATGCTCTCACCATTGTTTATTTTTTGTTTTTTTAGAATTCGTATGTAGGTAATTTCTGTACGGGGTTAAAACCTACACCATAGGTGGGGAGGAGCA
This sequence comes from Pinus tabuliformis, assembly GCA_031772625.1. NCBI lineage: Eukaryota > Viridiplantae > Streptophyta > Pinopsida > Pinales > Pinaceae > Pinus > Pinus tabuliformis. The sequence goes on from CM062804.1 coordinate 1,300,304,349, forward strand.
TTCTTTAGCCATTGTGGTTCTCATAGAAGAACACATTAATTAATCAGCTATTTGTTACGTTAAAAGTGAATTTTCTATATAATTGTGTAAATATTTATGTACATCTTGACAGGAAAGGAGTTTAAAGCTTGATAAGAAATTACTGGAAGTGTAGTTCCTTTATTGTATTACCAATCTTGTGAATATCTTAGCAGGGGCTAAGACAATATGCACTCGATGCAATTATTGATGATTTTTATGATCAAAGTGTTGAGAAATCTAGTGCATTAGTATTAGTTGATTTCTCTTCTTTGGTGACTACTTGTGAATGATTTTTACTTGATTAGATTAGGATCTTATTTACGTTAGATTCTTAGTGTTATTCTTCATCAAATAGTAACCAATGCAAGAACATAAATAGACAAGAGACACAACATGTAGGCTATGAGAGGAAAACCCACACAAATTCTTCTTATAGAGATTTCAATTGATGAATATGAAGACCAAGACCCTTGACCTATTAGCCACTCCAAGACTAAGGCATTGCTTCTATTGAATGTCTTTTCTTCTTTGATATTCTTCCTTCACTTCAACCTTCTTTGCATCAAGACATTGTCTTCACATTTGTTTGATCAAAATATTCTCATCAAGATCTTCTTTCTCATTGTCATGACCTTCATAGTACCGAAATGTATGACTGTGGTGCACTATGAATTCTCTCATCTTCTTCGCTGCTACTTAAATACGAATAGTAGAGGGATCTAAATTCCCTTAGACACCAACCTGTGATCTACTAATCTGACATAGAGATTCACCTTCTGAAGTCTGAGTGAACTGTACCTTTATTTGTTATTGTCACTGTGATCCAAATTACATAGGTAAACATAACTCACCTATGTAGCCTTCACCCAAACTTTGTGACTATGTTTGGGGCACCGAAACAGCCACACTAATCTTGAAGATAGTCTGAACTACTTGTTGCCACTGTTCTTCCAAAATCACGGAGGGACCCATCCAAACTTCTTTCTGTGCCATCATCCGAACTTCTTTTTGTCTACCGAGAAACTCAGAGATCTATCGAACTGTTCTATGTGCTAATGTGAAAATCCTTCACTCCTATTTATAGTAGTTTGTCCCATATAAATTAAGTCGACATGAATTTATGAATGGATGTGTCTATTGAGGTGAGCCGACATGAGATCTTTGATACATTTTGAAGGTCGACGTAGAAGAGGATGGAAAGTGCTTGTCATTGGAGTGTTATCTAGACATATTAATAAACTCATATACAATTTACATATGCTCAAGAATAGCTCTTCATACATGACATTAATTCTTTGACCTTAATGACAAATCCTAAGGCTCTCAATGGGAGCCACCTAAAATAAAATCACTTGCTCATGAAACCCATGAAGCAAGGCTTACAAAAATAATTTTATTTCCTTTATTACATCAATTACAAAAGTCACAATTACATGTCATTATGAAGACCAAACCTAGTTACACTTTTCAACATTCCCTCTTAACTAGGGAGGTATTCATAATGGTATTTGGTCATTCTTAATCTGAAGAAATTATCATAAGAAGAATTTGGATTTCTAACTCATTTGTATAGAATCATATCAACCAACATTGTTATATAGAAAGGCCTTGACTAACAACTCTATCTCTCCACAAGATCAGAGCACAATGCTGGTGAGACCAATGATTTATAGACATACTCATCATTGTTTCTCTGGGAACATACCCCACCCGGTTTCACTCAAGATATGCTCCATAAGGATTATTCTTTTCTTGGACTCCCCAGTACCACAAAGAATATTGGTCCTCCATGACTACTCTTACTGTTGGATTCCCTATCTCATCTTCAAAGAGCATCAGATGCTAAATGATTACACAATCCTCCATTCTGTCTTCCCAGGTGAAGAACAAAATGATATGTCTATCTCTCCTTTCCAAACTAGGAGGACATATTCCATTAAAGGAATGTACCTAAGCTCCCTAGTTAGGAATTTTCCAAGTTTCTTCCAACTAAGAAACTTCTTTTTAGGCTCCCTTTTAACCAGGGACATATCACAACTCCTCATGTGGAGATCCTGAAACAACCAAATGCTTGAAGGGCTCCTTTCTTCAATGTCATGAATTTCTTCTTTGTTAAGGAGTCTTCATCTTTGGGAACTTTTACATAGGGCACATATCACCCATCACTTTTATCCATGATTTATTCATGTCCTCAACTCGTCAGAAAGTGATCCATCAAATTTTCCATCTAGCATTGCTTCATGTTATTCTGCTCTCGTGCCATATTTTTTGGAGGGACATTACATCCTTCTATATTGTCTACTTGGAGTTCATTCACATATCTTCCCTTTGATATTCCTACATAAGCCCAACCAGATGTTAGCTCAAAAATAATCAATGAACTTTTAAAATCAAAATTACCTTTGTGATGATCTTTCACCATGACATCTTCCTGTAAGTATTAGCATCCTGCATGCAGATTGACACATCTCCCACAGATATTCAATGTCAAGGGTCTTTATATTTTTTTCGACTTCCATCAAAGTCTTCACATCTTTCTAGGAGATATTCTAGTCACATCTTCTTGGACTTCAGATGTTGAATGTCTTCTACCATCGTTTCATATTATAACGATCTCTTCCTGTCTCTTCACACACTTCATTCTCAAGAGATTCCAATCAAAGTTCCTTAATCGTAGTCAACCACCTCATACTTCATATGAGGACATATTATGTTGATTTCATCTAGTGTGACTCATGCCTTTCAACATTTTTTCCTAGGAGGATACTCCTTTCCTTTGATCATGCTTCAAAATAGAAGTAGCGGTCCTTGTTACCCGCAACCATACGACATGACTTTATAATATTAAATACAAGCATACATACCTTATTTACGTTTCGGTCATCTAGGTTTCTTTCAACAACTTCCTTGATTGAAAATATCTCCAACCCCTTGATTCGCTTCATATCTCATGTCATCATACCAACATCCCATGAATTCCACAAGTTGGATTTTCTAATGAAACACTTGCTTTCTTTCTAGATCAGTGGATCCTCCAATGAGCGTTCCATCTCGCATATCCTTATTGAACAGATGTTTCCCTTTTAAATAGATGTATGATGAGACTTGTCCCGGATGAATTCTTCCTTTGATATTTCAATGAGGTCACCAGGAGCTATATCCTTCAAAGTTGACTATCATACATCCTTCATATTTCTTATGGTGATGTCATGAGCTCTTACTTCTAATGCTTTTCTTCTTCCTTGGACTTCATTCTTTCAGCTTCCTCCAATTCTTCCGTGAAATGGACTTCTTCTCTATTCTCCTTTTTGTTGTCCTTCTTAAGCTAAGGATAATATTTCTTGTAATGTTCATAGCATTGAATCTTAGCTATGTTCTTCTTTCCTTTCAACTAAATGTCTGAATCATTTCATTTGATCCTTTAACACTTTTTCCCTCAACCCATATTCTTCTATCTTGCATAGAAACCACAAGTTGTTGAACGGGATAGCCTCATAGACATCATTACCTTGTTCATCAGTTAGTGAATTTAGAACAATGAGGATTATCTCTCCCAGATCTTGCAATTGAGATCTTATTAGGATAACCCTTTATCCTTTGATACCTTCAATTTGTGTAGATCAGATCTAAGTGATGTGAACTTCTTTATCGTATCTTCAGAGAATAACTCTACCAACCTATCATATATATCTCTTTGATGTCTCCAATAGTGTTATATAGGGATGAGGGATTTTTGACTGATTACATAAAAATCCCTTGAGCCCTTTGATCCCTTTAAATGTATTCAGAGGAGAACTTTCCATTGATATGTTAAATGACTTCACTTTCTTCAAGGACTATGTCTATCCTCCTTTTCCATGCAATGAATTTCGATGACCCAACTAGCTTATAGATCTCCTTGCAAACACGAATTCATTTTACCAAATTGATTAAAGAATGAAAGACACTTACTTGACAAGTGAAGATGAAATCTTCAATTTGATCACTTTGATGATGGTTGAAGAAGATGCATTAGTGCTCCTTTTGGATGATCTTCTTCCAAATGAAAAAAACCCTTCTTTAGTGAGAGGAGTTTTCTCTTTTTATGAAGACAATGCCTTTAGATCTAGCTCTCTTTTTTGATGGTGATAGATGAACATGTTTTGTTTCTTCCTCGAACGATCTTCTACAAGGATAAGGAGGGGATCCTTGCTGCAATGATAGGGAGCTTGCCTTTCGAAGATGATGATAATGCCTTCTTGCCTTCAAGATACTTCGACTTCTCTTGTAGTGTAGATCAAAGATGATTCTAGGATTTCAACTCTCTCCAAGATGATGTGATATTCAACTTTAAAGTACTTCAATCTACCTTGATTTGTAGATAACTTGATGAGGGTCTTTGTGGTCTTTTGATGATGACTATAAGATCCAAAACTTTTGCTGTTGTAGACTGCGTCTTCGATCTAGGGCTTGATTCTTCAATGTAGATCATGATCTTATGCTTTGATAACCTTCGACTTGATTTGATGCATTTATGGAAACTTGATCCTTGAGAGTCTCTTTGATTAAATGCCGTTCCTTTGACTTCAACACCTTAGCTCTGATACCATGGTGAGAAATATAAGGCATTAGTATTAGTTGATTTCTATTCTTTGGTGGCTGCTTGTGAATGCTTTTTACTTGATTAGATTAGGATCTTCTTTGAATTATATTCTTAGTGTTCTTCTTCATCGAATAGTAAACAATATAAGAACATCAATAAAGAAGAGACACAACATGTAGCTATGAGCTAGAGAAAAAAATTCTCACTCTTTGAGAGGAAAACCCGCACAAATTCTTCTTATAGAGATTCAAATTGACGAATACCAAGGCCAAGACCCTTGATCTATTAGCCACTCCAAGACCAAGACACTGCTTATCTTGATTGTCTTTTCTTCTTCGAGATTCTTCCTTCACTTCGACCTTCTTTGCATCAAGACATTGTCTTCACATCACTGTCTTATCAATATCTTCTCATCAAGATGTTATTTGTCGTTGTCATGACCTTCATAGTACCGAAATGTATGATTGTGGTGCACTATGAATTCTCTCATCTTATTCACTACTACTTAAATACGAATAGTAGAGGGATATGAATTACCTTAGACACCAACCTGTGGTCTACTACTGTGACATAGAGATTCACCTTCTGAAGTCCGAGCGAACTGTACTTTTATTTTTCATTGTCTCTATGATCCAAATTACATAGGTAAACAAAACTCACCTATGTAGCCTTCACCCAAGCTTTGTGACTGTGTTTGGGGCACCGAAACAATCACACTAATCTTGAAGATAGCCTTAACTACTTTCTGCCACTATTCTTCCGAAATCATAGAGGGACCCGTCCAAACTTCTTTCTATGCCATCATCCGAACTTCTTTCTGTCTATCGATAAACTCAGAGATGTATCGAAATGTTCTATGCCCTAAATTGAAAATCCTTCACTCCTATTTATAGTAGTTTGTCCCATATATATTAAGTTGACATGACATTACGAATGAATGTGTATATTGAGGTGAGCCGACATGAGATATTTCATACAGTTTGAAGGCCGACGTAGATGAGGATGGCAAGTGCTTTTCGTTGGAGGGCTCTCTAGACATATTGATAGACTCATATACATTTTACATATGCTCAAGAAGATATCTTCATACATGACATTAATTATTTGACCTTAATGACAAATCCTAAGGCTCTCAATGGGAGCCACCTAAAATAAAATCACTTGCTCATGAAACCCATGAAGAAGGCTTACAAAAATAATTTTATTTCCTTTATTACATCAACTACGAAAGTCACAATTACATGTCATTATGAAGACCGAACCTAGTTACACTTTTCAACACAGAGAACTAGGTGATATCTGAGTAATTTTAGAAGCAATTTGTGGATGTCTTTAGCACGAGCTAAGATAGTGTGCATTGGTGCAATGATTTATCATTTTGATGATAAGAGGGTTGGTGATCTTTGAGTACTTGTGGAAGTACCATGGTTAAATTATCACTTGACATTGCATGAATGTTTGATAGTTAAAAGTATTTCATTTAATTGAAAATGTTGTGACTAATGTGACTATGTAGAAATTGTTGATCAAATATTATTAGGTGCTTGCCATGGAGGCTGTGAAACCACCTGCAATTGAAAATATTGCGTAAGCTAACCATGGTTTTCAAGAGTAATGGGTAAGTAATGGTAATATGATATAGAGATTTTGTTTTGTTTCTATGAATTTGAATAATGGCTATGTGATGGAAAGTAGAAATTGCTTATTTTTGCAATTTTAAATGCTTATGACTTTTGATAAAATGTTATTGTTTTTGCTTATTATATTTCATGGAAATTCAAATCCTTCAATTTGAAGGGGAAGTAGTCCCTTTTGGGTGGTTTATATTGTTATATCATCAATAACAATTAATGATAAACACTGAGGATGATGTTTACTTCAAGGGGGCCAGGATGTAATATCCCTAAAAATCATAATGTAACATCGACCATTTATGAAAATATTATTTTTAAATGTTGAGTTATTTTATTGATCAGACTTACGAATTAGTTAAAAAAACTAATTCTTGATATTCGTCAAAACTGAATGAGGATGAAAACAAGAGAGGAAGGAAAGTACATGTGGCTCTCTCGTTGTTCAGTTCTTCACCTTATGCGCTTCTTCTCTCGGGAGGTTACATATGTTTACTCTATGAAGCGTTCTATATATATTGTGTTTCCGTGTGGTGTCTATCTTGGTACAGTGGCTCTGTGTAGTGGTGTTTATTTTGATTCTATAATTTTGTGTTCACTCAAAGAGCAGTCATGAGAGGATTCGAATAAAAGAGGCATGCTATATTGCACTGGGGCTTTCATTGCGACAACTGCATTGGGGCTTCATTGAAAAGGTGTGAAGAAATATGAGTTATGTTACAAGGTTGCTTACGGACCTGATTCGAAAAGAGTCCATTTTGGATGGCTTGTGGGCCGTACAACTGAAAAAGATAACTTAATCTCTTTGAAAATTTCTTTGTTTATGTGCAAAAAAAAGTATGGCTAATAATGTTCACGTTCTTTAAACTAAACTCATTTTGGTGCGCAAAAGTATAGTTTTCTTATGTTAATTTCCTTGCAAAGTATTGCAAAGTTCCTGTGCATTAAAATATTGCAGGGATATATGTCTTCTTGAAAATATTTTCTTAGTTTATGCACAGTAAAAGCTAAGTAGCTTTGTCATTTTCTTGAGAGAAATTACACTAATTCTTGCACATAAAAGCTAAGTAAATATATACTTTCTCTAAGAAAGATTATATTTGAATCTTGCGAGTTAAAATCTAGGTAGCTTTGTAATTTCCTTGCAATAAATTACACAAGATTCTTGCTAAGTATCCAAGATATACTCTTGAAAAAAGATGCACGAGACATGTAAATTTCTTGAGGAGATAGAATGAAAAGTGGCCAAGTTTTCTTTAAATAGAATATGTGATTTTTGTTTAATAATAGGTTCTTGAAAAGGAATATATGCTTAAATGCATTGTGATAATAGTTATTTTTCGAAGTTTATTGTGAAATAAATAAGCATTGCATGCATGATACAAATAGCTAATGAGCTAGATTCTCTTGTAAGAATATAAGATTATTTTTAGTTTCTTGAAGGGAACATGTGATTCTAGGCACATAGATAATCATTACTAACTTTATTGAATAAAATGTATGTTTTACATACACAAAAACAATAGTCATTAAGATAGTTTCTTTTTAGAAAAAGAGTTCATAGTTGCATGTATGAAAAGAGTGGTTTTTATGATAGATCTCTTGAAACAGAAATAAATTGTTTTCTTAAAAGATGCATATGAATATTGTCTGTACAATTAGAAGAATGCACACTTGTTTCTTGAAAATATTACGTGTATTGAAGTAAAGGTCACTGTGTTAGGAAAAACACATGTTTCTTGCACAAAAGGGTAGCCATTGTGACATAGAAAATATGTTTTTGCGTGTAGATAAATAAAGTTATTGTGTTAACTTTCTTGAAAAGATTGTCTTGCTAGATGAATTGTGTCAATTTCTTGATTTTGGTGCATAAAAGGTTAAGTTAACCTTGTTATTGTTGCTTGGTTTTTATGCATAAAGATGGTTATCTATGGTAATTTCTTGAAAGGGAAGCATGATAAAATTACATATAGGAAGATAGATAAATGAGGTTATATTAACTTCCTTTTGAGAAAGAAGTATGGAATTGTTTACATGAAAATAATACCTAATGATGGTAGAATTCTAGAGAAGGAAATATGTGTTGCATACATTAAAGAAGAGATATTATGATAAGCTCTTGCATGCACAAGAATAGTCATTATGTTATAGTATGGATAGAAGAACTATTGAGTTATATTTCTTTAGAAAAATTATGTGTGATTATTTTTATGCTATCATAAATATTGTCCTAGTTTCTTGTGGAATAAGATGTATATGCATGCAAGATTTGTCTTAGCTTTCGTTGAAAAGAATTTACATTTGCATGCAGGAAGTGACAACATGTGGTGTTAGATTTCTTTACATATTTGCATGCATCAAAAGTAACAACTAAAGGGCTAGTTATTTTGATAAAGTTTATGTAATTCACATGTAAAAAGATTATAACTGATGCGTTAGTTCCTTTAAAGGAATGATTGGAAAGTTGTAGTGATTTGTCTTGTAAGAATGTGTGCTTATGCGAGGGGAAATATTAGTTAATATGGTATTTTTATAAACATTCATTGATGGTTATACACTTATAACTAATGCATATGCAATTTTGTTAAAGGAATCATGTTGCAATAGTTTATTGACATTTCATGTATGTCATGAATAGATGTTGAAGAATCACTATTAAAGATTGATTATTGGTTGATAAATACTATATATAATCATGATATCAATGTTTGCTGATGAAAACATTGGTAGGAAAAGGTGGTGACTTGTTCCAAGGATAGATTATGTTTACCATGGTGGCAGGCAAAGAATTAATGGTCCATGCAGATGAGTGCAACCTGCAGGATGGTCCACTGAAGGAAAAATTAGGCCACTAAGATATGAATATTGAAGATTAGTGGGTTAATGATATCATGATGACTGTAATAGTTTTCAGCTGGACATTTTGTATTTAGATTATATTTTATTGTAATATTTTATGATAGTGGTTAAGGGATGGACTCCCTTATAAGACATTGAGTGAGGGGTGAACACCCTCACGAGCATTTAATAATAAAATTAAATGTTTATTGGTTTTCACCCTATTGGGTTTCTAGGGTATATGGGTGTTCCATGTTGTGATTGATTATTGTGCGAGTTTATTGATGTTGATTCCTTGCCTGTTGTGATGTTCATAATGCCAATAATGTGATTAATTAATATTTTTAAAGGAATCATGAAATGGATGCAAGGTTACATCATGCAATTTATGGTGATTGTTAAGGGTTATGCAACTTACCATTCCTCTACTAAAAGTTACTCTATGTACTAATGAACATTCTATCTAATGGTTAATGAGGATATGGAATAGTGATTTAGATAATTACTTGTGGGTAATTTGTGTAAGATTTTTCTAACTCCTTGCATTTTCATGTGAGGTTACCGGGGGGATGTTACACAAACAAAGAAAAAAAAACATGCCCTTTTAATGTTGGCTAAGTTGAAAAATCAGTTATAAATTTAATTAAGTGTGTTTTTTTTTTGAAGAAAAAATTGTAATGAACAAAATTACATTTTGTAGATTCTTGAAGCATTCGATCAGACCAACCTTATGACCAATGCATAAAAAGAGAAAACAAAAAATAAAAATTACATAAAATTGATGGGGCTAAGCGTGATAAAAATCACTTATTTCCCCCTTTTTCCTTTTTTTCCACCTTTCTCCATACTCATTGATTAGGAGTGACTGATACTATTTCTAGCTAGTTTCCTTCCACCTTTCGGGGAGCATCTTTGTTTAAGTCCGAACTCTCAGATGTATGGGTTTTATTTATGCCAACTTCTTCATTTTGAATGGGTATGATTGCCTTTTGATGCTTTGCTACTATGATCTTTGCTGTTTCTGTAATTTTTGTCTAGGAATCACCATTTCAGACTGGTCCTCCATTCCATTAGAGGGATTTTCAATGCCCTACAGTTTCGCAGCTCCTCCATCCAGTTGTGTTCCTTGTTGATTCTGTACTTCTGTGTTTTGATGGTTCTCCACAATTTCTTCTTCCTCATATTAAAAAAGATGTGGATATGAATATTTCCACCCGTTTGGCTTTTGGGGTATTTTATTTGTCCTTCTTATGACCTTTTTAGCTTGTGGGCATGTATTCTGCAAGTGCCTTGTTGGAAGACAAATACACCATATGGATTTCTAGTTTTCAAACTCTAATGGATGAGTCCACTTGAAGTCTTTGTGAGTCAAATGAATTCGATTTGGTAGACATTTGTTATGGTCTATCTCAACACAAATCCTAGCAAAGATAAAAATACCTTTTTTAGTTCTTTTTGAATCTATCTTTAAAAACTTTCCTAATGAATTTCCAGTGCCTTCTTGCACTTGATGGTGCCAGAAAGGTAAACGGAGATTGTGTAACCTCACCCATACTGAAATTTTTGTAACCACCATTGATGTAGCATTGAAAGCTAGAAATCAGAAAGTTAAGAATAATCTCGCTTTGCCCCAAAACCATGGCCCCTCATTTAGAGAAAATTCCAGATCATTTTGTGTATCGAATTGTAAAACAAAAATTCCATTGGAGCACAAGTAAATATCAAAATTTGGGGTCCAATTGTGTAGAAATTTTAAATAATATGACACTTATTCACAGAGATTATCCTGATTATACACTATTGTGGAATGCATGCATAATACATAACCTCCTCTACGTTGATCATCAATTTTGTGGAATTAAAACAATGAAACATCAATCACATGCGCACATTAACACAGTATGTAATCCGGCGAAAGCATACAACTGAAAACCCCACACTATTTGTATATTATATTGATTGAGAACATGTAACAATACATAGTACAATACTCCTCACAAGTACTCAGTACTATCTCCACCTGTTACACACAAAACTAGCTCAGATCTGAATTAATCACAGGTTCAAATCTCCTCCACTGCTTGCCTGCCTCCACCGCGCAATCCTGCATGAGCATAGATGAGAATGGCTGATACAAACTCGTATTTCCCTTGGCTGAACCACGCAATCCTCATTGGCAAGACTCAATCCATTGATTGTGCAAATCTCATGCACAACTATAGTCACAACTGATAGCAGTCTCACTCTTTCACCCACCTCTAACACTTGTATCCACTGAACTGTCCATGCACTGAGTTAACTAATGTATTCTTTAGTTGCTTTATGAGTTAATAATTAGTGAATTAATTAATAATTAATTCACATCACTCATCACTAGTGTATTCTGCAGTTAGACTAAATACAATTAGTTCAACTAAGTCAAACTGAACACAACTCCATCAACTCCTCAATCAACTCCACCAAACACAATCACTTGAGTTCTAACTGAAGTCCAACATGCAATAGCTCAAATGACCCATAAGAAAAGTGTAATTCCTTCTGGCAGCTGCATGTGCCACATTCGTAGCTTGAATTGGAGTGCTCCAAGAGGATAAGATATTGATTATAGTCCAAATATTATTAAGAGCTAATAATATTCAACTGTTCTATTTTTAGCCTGGCCATCTAAAAATAGACTCCGCCCATATGTATAAAAATATAAGTCCATCTATTTTTACCAACGCGACCAATCATCCACAAATAGCATCTTGCAACTCATAGACCATGATCCATATGTCTAAAAATAGACTTTGCGCCAAAAATAGCCTGCGGGCCTACTTAGTGAAGGCGACTCCTTTCCACTAAGCTCCATCATCTTGTTGCATTTTCAACACTCCCTCTCAACAAGATATGGATTATCTGCAACCCCTATCCTGCAACTCTGGACTGTTCTGCATGCAACACATTTGCCCGGTCCACTTGCTCCAACAACAACATTTGGAACAAAAACACTCCCAAATGACCACTCTGTTGGGCTAGGAACATACTCTGATGTTGAAGCTCTACCTGTTGCTGACAAGTGCTCCCTCTCTGACATCTGCGCTACTGCAACATCTCCATGCATCTTGCACCATTGCACACTTCTCTGTGCCACATAGCACTGTGCAAAACACTTGTGCCTCTCGCATTGCTGCAGCCTGCTAGCTATGCGCTGTCCTAGGATTCCCTACACTGTCGCTCTCTCTACCACTCCATCTGCATCTGTCTCTACCCAATCAGTCAGTTCCTGCTACTACACATCAGGGCTCCCGTAGCAAGGTCTCATCCAAAAGGTTGGGTCCCTCAAGGATCCTGCCCCTCCTCCTTGGGACGATCACTCTATATCGCCCCACCTCCTACCTGGAGGTATGGCTGCATGTGATCCCTCAACCCACCTGGCTCGAAGTTTCCCCCTACTGGAGGTCTCTGCATGAGTAGATGTCTCTACTCGATCTCCTCTCAGCTTCCCTTGTTGTGGCTGCTCCACAACCTCCTAAAGCTGCTACACCAATCGTGGCTCCTCCACAATAGTTTGAGACTTCTTCTGGCTCTGCATGTTGAGAGGTAATATACGCTCCCTTTCAACCACGAAGTCTCCATCAGTTGCCTCACTGCTCAAGGCTTTGCATGCATCTTGAACCTCAAGAACATAAAGGTTCTTGACCCGTGAACCAATCTGCTTCACCTGTCTAATGATGATGTGTCTAAGGAAAACCTTTCCCTTACTGAAGACTACATCATAGCCTCCATCTTCCAGCATTACGATCGACACCCAGTTTCTCTTCACTCCTGGTACATACTTGACATCGGTCAAGGTAAGGCGAGCTCCATGCTCCCTCTGAAAAATAACCGTGCCTACACCTGAGACACTATACTTCTCATCATTACCCATCGCTATGAGTATCTGGAGATATTTCTCCTCCAAAGTACTGAACAAACTCTTGTCACCGGTCATGTGGAAAGAAGCTCCACTGTCAAGAAAGTAACCACTTCCCACCATGGATGAAACCATGCATGTGAAGAGTGTGAAATCCAACTCAAACTGTGAAGCAAGTGCCTCACCTTTAGATCCTTCCCCGGATCCCTTCTTGGATTTCTTCTTTGGGAAATTAGTAGCATAATGGCCCAACTCATGACAATGAAAGCATCTCACATTTGAATTGTCAACCTTCTTCCCATCATTGGAAGAACTGGATTTAGAAAGAGAAACCTTCTCCTTCCCCTTCTTTGCTTTGGCAGCCAAAGCACAATTTTCTTCATCAGATGCCTTTGATGAAGATCCGTCCCTGGTATTCCACCTGATCTCCTCTTGCACAAGATCTGACCAAAGTCTCTCCCATCCTGGCAATTTCTCCCGACCATTGACAGAGTCCTGATAGGAATGCAACTCTTCGGAAGATAGCCAAGCTCACCAAGTCCTCATCATCAAAAGTCAGCCCCACACTTCCCAACTCATCCCGGCATTGGGTGAAGTTCGTGAGATACTTGGGCATACTGTCTCCATTCTCACACTTAATGTTTCTGAGTTTATCCTTGAGCGCCAACTTCCTCTGGTCGCTCTTGCTTTGGAATAGATCTGTCAACGCTTTCCACATCAAGTATGTAGAAGCCTTTCCATGCAGGTTGGACACAATGTGATCCTTCACGCCCTCCAATAGAATCCTTCGACACTTTGCTGTCTTCTTTTGCCAAACCTCAATGTGAGCAGCATCAGTAGGATTTGCGACCTCAGCCTCTATGAAATCTTTCAAACCATTGTCATCTAACACCGCCTCCATCCTGTCTTTCCATGCAATATAATTCGAGCTGCCTTCAAGAGCATACTCCAATCGAAATCCGTTGAAAGACATTTCAACTTTGACACCAAGAAAACACTGATTTGAATTCCACCAGCTCAAGACTCAAACGCTTCTGATCTAAAATTCGTGAGAACAAAGTATTTATCGTACAGAGATTGACTATATGGGCTTTTACCGGATATCTCACCTTCCAAAGGAAGGATGAATCCAGAGGCTACCTGGCCCGATTACAGACTCTGCCTGAAGAAATAAAATGTAATCACTTTCTAAATAATAGATCTGATGATCAACTCTGCTATGATACCATGTAGAAATTTTGAATAATATGACACTTATTCATAGAGATTATCCTGATTATACACTATTGCGGAATGCATGCATAATACATAACCTCCTATACGTTGATCATCAATTTTGCGGAATTAAAACAATGAAACATCAATCGCATGCGCACATTAACACAGTATGTAATCCGGGGAAAGCATACGGCTGAAAACCCCACACTATCTATATATTATATTGATTGAGAACATGTAACAATACATATTACAATACTCCTCACAAGTACTCAGTACTATCTCCACCTATTACACACAAAACTAGCTCAAATCTGAATCAATCACAGGTTCAAATCTCCTCCACTGCTTGCTTGCCTCCACCGCGCAATCCTGCATGAGAATACATGAGAATGGCTGATCCAAACTCGTATTTCCCTTGGCTGAACCACGCAATCCTCATTGGCAATACTCAATCCATTGATTGTGCAAATCTCATGCACAACTATAGTCACAACTGATAGCAGTCTCACTCTTTCACCCACCTCTAACACTTGTCTCCACTGAACTGTCCATGCACTAAGTTAACTGATGTATTCTTTAGTTGCTTTATGAGTTAATAATTAGTGAATTAATTAATAATTAATTCACATCACTCATCACTAGTGTATTCTGCAGTTAGACTAAATACAACTAGTTCAACTAAGTCAAACTGAACACAACTCCATCAACTCCTCAATCAACTCCACCAAACTCAACCACTTGAGTTCTAACTGAAGTCCATCATGCAATAGCTCAACTGACCCATAAGAAAAGCGTATTTCCTTCTGACAGCTGCATGTGCCACATCCATAGCTCGAACTAAAGTGCTCCAAGAGGATAAGATAATTTTTATAGTCCAAATATTATTAAGAGCTAATAATATTCGACTGTTCTATTTTTAGCATGTCAGTCTAAAAATAGACTCCGCCCATATGTCTAAAAATATAAGTCCATCTATTTTTACCGACATGACCAATCATCCACAAATAGCATCCTGCAACTCATAGACCATGATCCATATGTCTAAAAATAGACTTTGCGCCAAAAATAGCATGCGGGCCTACTTAGTGAAGGCGACTCCTTTCTACTAAGCTCCATCATCTTGTTGCATTTTCAACAAATTGGTGAATACCCATTGATGTAGATCTTCTCACTTGGGCCAGAAACCATTGAATCTACATATTACTATTTTAGATTGGAGGACATTGAAAATACCATTTACCTCTCGTATATTTACTATCATGGTTGGTGCTTGCTCCATCTGCTCAACATTGTAGGGTCCAAGAATATTGAGGATCTAAGAATTTTAAAACTTTCTTTTTATGACATCCTTAAATGATACAGGAACCTTGGAGCTGATTCTAGGACAACCCCTTGTAGCCATTACTAATTTATCCTGGATGATCTACTTTAGATCTTGCACCCAATCCCCTCTTGAAACCTAATAAGATTTGATCTTCCCTCCAGGGTTTTCATGTAAATTTGAAAAACCTCCTCGTCTAGATCTGAAAGAGGAGCATCCAAATCCAAATCTGATTGGCAAACAACGCAGACAAATGATTTAATCTTTGGATCCCCTACCTTCAAATCCTCCAGCCCCAGGTAAACAATACCAAAGGTCGATATATAATAGGGATCCATAGATCTGCAAAAACAATGATTGGGAGGCGTGACAATAAACTCCCTAACACATACAACCTCCATGCATAGTCGATCTCCTCGATCCGCACCTCTAAGTCTGCCAAAAACACCATACTCGAAATACCCCTTGAGCCCTAAAGACATTGCATGCGACGTTACAGATATGTGAACCCACCGCGAGTATCTTCATGGATTTTTTTGACTTTTCTCCCTTAACAAAAACCATGTCAGTCCATATCCTTTGGCCTTCAATTTTTCGTGTGCCTAAAACCTGATCTGAGCATCCTCACCTCCTTCTACAATGATTTCCATGGTCCTTGTCTTTAGTGGAAAGTGCTTTGGCTGCTACATAGATCAAAACCCTAGCGCTGCTCCAGAATGCCATCACTCTTCTAAATTTGAAAATACTTTTCATTTTCATTTCCATGAAATTTAATTAAGTGTTTTTTTACAGATAAGGTGATTTTAATTGTAAAGACATATATAGCCATAATAATAAAAATAGGTTAAGCGCAAACTTGTAGAAATTTTTAAAAAACAAATTCATGGAAAATAATTGTTATGTTCTATTTTATTTCTTTAATAAATTTGAATGATAATGGTTAAGTATTACAATGCATAAGTGTAACTAAAATGTATTTAATGGTTGAAACACATGTTTGTTTTTTTTTCGAAGAAAAATCAAACTTTTTCTTAAGGAAATAAAAAATTGCATAAGTAGATGATAAAGCATTAATGTATCTGAAACAAAAATAAACATATAGTTTTGAAACATATCCAAAAAAGGAAAAAATGAGCTTCTCCTTATGGAGAAAACAACCCTATTTTCTGAGACATATCGAGCAAATGAGGTTTTCTAAAAAGATCTAGTGCCATATACATATAAACTGAAACGATAACCTGTAGATATATAGTGCCAAAATTTAGTAGCAAAAAACCTAGCTGAAATATTGATAAAAAAGTGAGGAGTGTTGATGAATGTAACTAATTTCGGTATTCATAATTGTATTCGAGTCATGATGCAATTTATTTGTCAAAATAAAGAACGAGAAATTTTGTTATAAAAGGAAATTATTTATTAAAAATGGGTTTCATGCTTTATTATTTTATTTTTTAGGTCATAACCTCCATTGAATGTTTCTAGGTTTTGTCAAGAGTCAAAAGAGTCTTTGTCACATTTATTAGACCCTTCTTGGGAATTTTTATCATGTAAAGAAATTTATTTTGAGTCAAAAATAGTCATTTTTTCCCTCCTCACCAAGTCGGCCCTGTCCTGGAGTAGTCATCCCAGTTAAAGAGAACTCGACCCTGTGGAAGCAATAGGTATAGAGATAGTTCGACTCATCTGGATCATATACTCAACGAGTTCAATCTACAAGAGAAAGAGGACGAAAAAGAGAGTGAATTGCAGGAGAAGAATACCTAATTCAAGAAAAAAGATAAATCAAAGTTTGGAGCATCTCTCTCTCTCACATGTGTGAGTTTTCTGGGCAAGTTGTAAGAGCTAAAATTTTTGCAGTAATTACAAGTCCGAAATTCTGTAGCTAGGAGCCGAAATTCTGAATCGAAACAATATTTGAGGAGTTGACACTTGGAAGATTTGGCAGAGTTTGTCTACATAAAGGAATGGTTGATTTGGTGATTGGAGGAAGGACTTTTCTAGGTCAAAAAGGTCTTGGTTCATCTCAATTTGATTTGAATCTATTGGTGGAAGAGTTTGATTGGGTTTTCCTCTGCATATGGGTTTTAGCCCTAATTGAGTGCCTACTTCTGGTGTCATTGATCTTCATGCTTTTGATTTGATGATTTCTTGATGAGAAGAAGATAAATAAGAACATAAATAAAGCTAATAGGAATATAAGAATATCACAAGTAATTGTCAAGAAAAGAAAATATTTTTTCCTTTACAATTTTTTAACATGGTATCAAAGCTAAGGTAAAAGAAGAGGAAAAAGGCAGCTTGCAGATCTATTGAGGAAAGGGTTAAGATAAAGTTTCAAATTAGACCATAAGGAGCAGGAAAATATAAAGAAGAAGAAGGACTATTATGGCCACATCAATGAAGAAAAAAAACAAACTAGAAGGAACCACCAACTATAGAGAATGGAAGAAGAGGATAGATATCATCCTTGCAAAACATAAAGTATTGTATTTTGTACTAGGAAAAGTCAAGGAACCCTCAAATGATGCAGGAAAGGAAACTTATAAAGAAACAAATATTGGCCATGAATATAATTGTAGATGGAGTGAAGGATAACTTAGTTCCCTACATATTCAATATAGATATTGCAAAAGGGATGTATGAAGCTCTCTCCTAACTATTCACCATTAAGAACATTGGACAATTAAATAGTCTCAAGAATGAACTAAGGACAATAAAGGTGACAAAATATGATATTGTATCTTCATATTTTTTAAGAATCCTCAGAATAAGGGTTGAGATCCAAGTTGTTGACGAAGTCATACTAGATAAAGAGCTTCTGGTTGTTGCACTACTAGGTCTACCAAAATATTGGAGTGCCTTTACATCAGGTATTAGTAGTTGAAAAGAAACATCATATTTTGAATAAATGTCGAATGCATGTATTCAAGAAGAAGCCCACATCTTATTAGAAAACAATAAAAAGGAAGATTAAGAGAACACCACATCCAATTCATATTCTTCTCACTACAAGAAAAAGGGAGGAAACAAGAAGTTTAAAGGACCAAATAAGAAGATTGAATTATCTAAAGTAGAGTGCTATCATCGTCATAAGATGGGACATTATAAGAATCAATGTCCTAAAAAGACTAGAAACAAGGACAAGAAAAGAGAGAAAACATTCCATAGTTGCAGATGAAGCTCCACCTAAGAAGAACAAGGTCGAAGAGTCTGAAGTCAGAGACTTATATTATTAAGTCTCTCACATATCCTCTTACTTATATCATAGACTATTATTTTTGGTTTTGTAAAGTTTTATTTTATATTTTTCAGAGTTCATAAATCTAATATGTCTTGATAAAAAATATTGAATTGTTTTTTATAAGTTGTAGGTATCCCTCAAAAAGTTCGAATTAAGAGGGAGCCTTCATCATTTTACCAAAAGATAAGTATGCTATTCTTCGCTTCATATTTCATGATTGATTTCCTCCATACATCAAGATTTGTCTGTATTTCATACTCATAATCTTTTCTTTGGTAGGAAAGCTTGCATAATACACAAAGGTTATAGAGGAAGCTTCAAAGGAAAGATTTGAATCATGAGAAAATCTACAAAGAAGATGATATCTTACAAGGTTTGTTAAAGAACAACTCAAGGTATGTTTGATTTGTTATAGATCTTCATCTTAGAAGAAGGTATGATTATTATTTTTTTGGAAATTAATTTGTATCACTTTTGAATCATAAAGATTCTTGTCAGGGTGATTAATCACTAGATTGAATCATAACCTTGTCATACTATCTTGTGCCATTTTGTTCATTTTGGTGAAACCTTAATCTTTAGGGTTCACTATAAAACCCTAAACTTGTTATGCTTAGGGTATGTTGTCAATAAAACCATAGTCTACTTACGGTTTGTTAATGAAAAATATAGAACATATTATTGAATCCTTCTCTATTAATGATTAGGGTTTGTTGATGTTATAGAACCATAACCTTTTAGGGTTTGCTGCTAGTATCTAGATTATATGATAAAACCTTATATTTTTAGAGTTTGGTAAATTAGGGTTTATGACAAAATCCTTGCTAGAACCAATATGAGATCCTAGGAATTAAACCCTAGGTGTATGTACTTTTGTATGGTCGAAACCCTAACCTAGTAAAATTGTTGTATATCTAATTTTAAAATTTGATGCATGTATCTAAGGATTGATATAAGAAACAAAATGAAACCCTAGATATTAAATGCTAGTATGTTAATTTGATTGTTGATATTCGTGATTTAGTTTTATTAATAAAATCTAGGGTTTGTGACAAAACCCTAGTAGAATTTGACATGAAATTATAGGGCATAATTTTGAAGATGTAAAGTATTATGATTGAATTGTTAAATTGATTTGGTTATCTAATACTTTAAGTCTCAATTATGATATCTAGGGTTTGCAAAAAAATACCTAGCAAGTTGTTGAAGTCCATGAACCTAACTAGGTTTAGGTATTTGGTGTTTGATGCTTCCATTGTAATGACATGATTTTTATATAGTTGACTTCATGCTTCTATATTTTTTTTATTTGGTTGAACTTGTTGTTGAAGATTTGCAGGAGCACAATCTTCAAGATGTTGAAAATATTTCATATTCGAAGATGGCTTGATAATAATGATGAGCATGATGGAGAAAGGAAATTGTAAGAATGATGATGACATAAAAGATGAATAGATTTTTGGGTGTGTGTTATATTCTTTCCATGACTAACCTAACACGTTATATGTTGCGTCGGGCATAACGGGGGCGGAAACCCCCCTTGTCAGGGGGTTTGTAGGGGAAGAGGTAGCCCCCCTACATAGGGTCTGGGGCAATGCCCTAGGATTTTATTTTTTTCGGACCCAATAATAGTTGGGCGGACCCAAGGATTGGTGGCAGACACAAAGATGGTGGGCAAACCTACCCATGGTTTTGTGCATGGGTTTTTCACATGCTTTTGGGCATGATGGTTTTTTGCCCATGGTATTTTGTAAATCTAGTTAAGGGAACTACGATTATGTTCTAATCCATGGTTAATGGATTGGGGTTTATGAATGATTCGACATGTATATATCTGTATTGTAACATTGAAAGGAACATAATGAAAAATCAATCTGGTAGTCTTGGTTTTGGGATCTAGGTAAAAATCTCTTGTGTATTCATTTTATGTTCTCTCCATTGTATATTTTTCTTGTTTTAAGAATTCATTTGCAGGTAATTTTTGTAAAGGGTTAAAACCTACATTTGGTATCAGAGTTGTTTCGGCTTCAAGGGGACGCCTTTGGTGTTGAGCAGTTTTACTCGGGTCTATGGTAGACCTTGTTCTGTGGGAGATCTACATGATCAATTCTTGCAGTGAAAGAATATGGTGAACAATGGAAAGATAGAGATCGAGAAATTTAATGGTCAGAGTTTTGAGTTGTGGAAGCTCAAGATGGAGAATATGTTAGTGGATAAAGATCAATGGATTGCGGTAGATCTGGGTACTAAACCAACTACAATGTTAGCAAAAGACTGGGTGAAGTTGGATCAAAAGGCAAATAGCACAATACGGTTGTGTATCTTAGATTCAGTATTGTTGAATGTATCAGGGGAAGCTACGATGAAGGATTTGTGGGACAAGTTAGGGACTCTGTAACAATCTAAGTCTTTGGTGAACAAAATGTTCCTACATAAAAAGTTGTATAACTTGACGATGAAGGATGGAGACTTGGTAACTGTTTAGTCAATTTAGTGTATCTAAATTGCTAGTATTAATTGTCAACCTGGGGCTCGTAAGCTGATGAAGTGAAGGTGTACTATATGTACTTAAGCAACCTCTTAGAGTGTTTTTTATCGTTGGGGGTGTTGTTGTGGTTAACTTATCTTCCTAAAATGGAATGGTGATTTATAAACAGATGAGTGATAGTGTGTGTGGAGTGAATTCTAAATGAGTGAGAGTGTGTGATTAGTGATTGCTAACTACTTGCTTGAAAGTAAATGCTTGAAAGAAACAAGTAACTTGAAAATAACTTAAAAGCAAATAATCACTTCCAATGGCACTAGACACCATTCATGCCGCTGCAAGTAAAAGAAAAGAAAGTCACTTTTAAAACCAAAGATAATGATGATCTCTCCCTAACTCCCTACTTCAAACACATAGTGCTGTGTAAAGTATGATTAAGAAGTAGCTCAAGTTGAATTAGAAAAGTGATAAAAAAATAAGAAAGATATACTTTAAAGACTAGTGATAACGTTTGCTCTTTCTAACTCTCTACTTCTGCCATATGTACTATGCAAAGTATGATTAGAAAGTAGTGAAAAATTAGTCTAAAAAGCACTCAAAGCCAACTGCAAATTAGTGGTATTCTGATCCTTAAAAGATAGCAATTTATGATAAAAGATCATTCATGTGTTAGCAGAACTTTGAGAAATAAGACTAAAAATCAGCTATAAGAACAAAGGCAGCAACTTGAACCTGTCAACTTCAAATACCATTAGTTTGTAAAGCAAATACAAACATAAAAACAAATCCCGGGCTAAAAATCTGCAAGGAAACAATACTAATCAGCTTGAAGGAAAAGAAATCAAATAAATCAAACTATACATGTTTAAAGAAATGCTGATTGAGAAAATAAAGAAATGCTGCACATAAAATACTTTACAGAGGCTAACATGAATAGGGGCCCTCTACTCATTCAGCCACAAGAAGACTTAAGGAACTGAAAGCTTCAAAACAGCACTATTCTTATTGCTCCATTTGCAGAAATATACAAAACAGAGTGCTAGAATAGCACTATAAAAACAGAGTTTGCAAAAGCTCTTAAAATTAACACAAGTTCAGAAAGTACAGCCACTAAAAAGTAAAATAAGCGTACGCAGACGCAGGTATATATAAGCATCTGAAGGATGGTCTACACGTACAGCAAATAACTAAAAAACAACTAACTGTAATGCGTATTCAAGGTTCATTGACACATCATAAGGCTGCGTGGATGATCTGGAGGCTCTGTCGTCATGGGCAATGAATCCCATGTTGGATCATGTCCCCTACCACCTGCAAAACGTGGACAAGTCACCGTTTGAGCTGACGTGACATAACAGCTTACAATAACCGTTGAGCTGCCTTTATTTGACCATAACTTGACCAGTTTTGACCAGCGGTACGGACGACATGGATGGTTGAACAAATGGCACAGGAACCTCGAGCACGTTGATACCTAAGTGCCCATGTGGCTCATTTAGCTAACTGACACGTGGAACCTTCGGTTTAACAAAAAGGCTGCAGGATCATCAGATGGCTGCAGGATCGCTGAATGGCTGCGGGATTGCCAGACAGCTGCGGGATTCCTGCAAGTAAGTCAAAATTTAAACAAACAGTCATCCATTAGCAAAACTTACTTGATCATGCTTAATGACACCTAATGTAATGATCTGGGTGGTTTTATAGTGAAAATGAGGCAAAAGTGAAGAAAAGATGAGGAAAAACTGAGGAAAATGGTAGACAAGTAGGTGTAGAGTAGAGGCTCTACATACCCCCACTACGAGGGTATTGCATGTCCTCATGCAATGAAAACACAGCTCAATCCACCTGCTGGGATGCCTCTGCTAAGACATCCAATCTCCTCTTCTTCCTCTGTGTGGAAACATTAACTTTTGGTCTCTTGAACATGCATTTGAATTTCAAATTGATTAAGGCTCTGTTTAGCCTTCTACATTTCTTCTTGAGTCTGCTATTTTTCTTCTGCCACATGCCCATGTGAAGCATGGTGTTATATTGGATTGCTTTGGCAATATCAGCTTGCTGCTTCATTTCTTCATTTTTCTGCTTAATGTGGCGGTTTAGCACCTCAAGTTCATAGATCTCTTGTTTGAGTATGTCTATTTGCTGCTCATGAGGTATGATATTACTTGGGCCAGCAGTGTTCTGCTCCAATGTTTCAAAATAGTTGTACACCTCTTGCTGAACTGGGTCAACAATTGGTGACTTCCTTGGACTGTGTTCATGCTCAATTTCAGTTTCAAACTCCGGCTGAAATGGACTGTCCTCCCTTGGAGGAGTAGCTGCATCACGTTGTGGACTATCCTCAAGGTCTAATTTTATAGCACCCTTCTCAGGTGTGCTTAGATCAATGAAAAGTGTCCTTGTGGCTCTCCCTTTATTCTGCAATCTGCTGCTCCTTCTTACATTGGTAACACTCTGTGTTTCTTTTTGTGCCTTTTTCCTTGGTTTCTGCACTTTTGTTTCCTTAGAAAGGGCAGTTTTTGCATGGAGTTTGGCCAGCCTTTGTGCCAAGGGTTGACTATCTTCCTCATTAGAAGTCTCTGGAGTTTGATAAATTTCTTGAACTATGGATTTTCCCTTGTCTTGCTTTTGTTTCTTCTTATTTTCTTTTATCTTCTGGGCAGCTTCTCGGGCAAGTTCTGAGAGGGTTTGTGTGGTAATCTCTTGAGCTATTGGATCACTGTCCACAGTAAGTTCAGGCTCCATCTCATGTTCAGACTGATGTATTTCAGTTTCCTCTTCAATCTGTCCTTGGACAGTTCCCTCTAAGATATCAGTTCCAGGGGTATCAGTATCCTCTTTTCTTTTTCTCCTACTTTTCCTAGGTACAAAAGTTTCTCCAGGTTCTTCAAAATGATTTCTTATAAGAAATTTCTCCCATGTGTCTCGTTTTGTTTTTAATTGTTCCTCCACTAACAACTTAACAAGACTATGATGACAGAGATATGCTTCAATGCTTCGTGGATTCCTTTGGGCCATGGAACACATTTTTCTAAGGCTTTGGAATAGAAAGTAGGGAAGATTTATATCATGTTCTCCTTGAAATTGCAACATAATTTTACCATGATAAACGTATAACACCCCAAATCTCCCTTCACACGTGAAATTTTTTTGCACTAACAACAGTAAAATTTTCCATTCTTCCTTAACATGAGAGACAGGAATTCCTTTTGTGAAGACACTTGTATCCATACCTGGGTTTTTAAAAATCTGCTTCCATTGTTGACCTTGAACTGACCGGTTCTTAAACCACCTTTCACCGGTTTGTGGGAGAGATGTAGCTTATGCTATGCTGCCCTCTGAGACTGTAAACGTTAAATCACCCACCTCCACTTGACTGTCTTTATCTCTGAATGATCTTGCAAAGGCCTTAGTAACTTCCTTGTGATAGCCTTTAAATTTCTTAATGCACTGTAGCCAGTTGGCTCTCTGCAATGCCTCCTCAACTTGAGGGTATGCTTCCAGGAATCTTGAACCTTCTGGTTCAGCCCTTAAAAGTTTCCCCATTGACTCCACGTCTCCTGTTCTAAAACACGACTTCAATGGTGGCTTTACACAGTAATTTCTCGGCTCTGTTCCAGAATTTTATGGAGAGGAGGTTGTATGGCTGCAACAATAGCCTTAGACACGGTGAATTCACGGCTTGAACACAGTGAAATGGTGAATTGCAGCTTTAACACAATGGAACGGTGGCTTGACAGTCGCAATACAACCGTAACATACGTTCACTGGTTGTGTGTATTCACTGTTTCTCAGAGAGAAAAAAAAGAAGAAAAGAGTATGGTTTATGGAGACAGCGTAGTGGGTGGAACGAAATGAAGGAAATGAGAGAATGGAACAGCGTGAAGTGAAGTGTTATGAGCATAGGAGGGTTTCAAAATAATGAATAGGAACGGCTAGATCCTTAGATTTCGGCGGTAGATTTACACATGGCTGCGGAATGAGGATTTAGAGAGTCGTAGTACATTAGGTTACGTCATTAGGGTACGAAAGCCTTAATGACAGAAGCAGCCGTAAATGATTTCCAAAATCGTGATAATCAAAAACTGATGGCTTGAGAGATATTCATGGTATATGGTCGCATGGTAGGGAAAATGGATAATCATTACAATTAGTGGCAAAAAGACATGACCCAGCAAACTTTTGCGTAATGAAAATAACTGCAAGTTTAAGATTAAAACATACCTCAGATCTGTGTTTGGTTTGCCTTCTAATGATTTTCCATTAACCCTTTGTTAACTCATTGTTATTACATGATTCTTTCCTCCTTGTTATTGGTGATTTCTGAACTGTGAAAAATTTCTCAAAAAGACTGTGTTTCTTTGTGCAGGTGCAGAGGAGCCGCGAAAAGGCTAAACGGCTGCAGAATTTCCAAATAGCTGCGGGAACTGCAATAGTGTCCTCCAGCTGCACAAAATAACCTTAGTTGTCTGAAAAAAACTTTTATTAATGAAATAAAATGGAATGAATGGATGAATGGGTGAAAAGCAGTGAGGTGAAGTGAAAATGGTTAGATGGAATGAGATGGTGAAATGGAATGGATGAAATGGCGAAGTGAGATGAAAAAGAGAGAGAGATTTTTTTTTTTGGAAAACATGAGGTGTCAGGTGACCCTGATTTTCACCTCAGGTTTTCTGCATGAGACTGCCAATCAGAGATTGGTTTTCAGGCTCATACATTTATTATTTTTTCTTTTTTTTCTTTTTTTTTTATTCATTGAACTGAAATTGAAAGAAATAGAGATTAGGCTAATGGAGGAGAAGAATTCTTCTCCACCAGCCTTATTTCAGAATTGCCTTGGAACAACTTAACAAACTCCTCTTTTGAGAGTGGCTTGTGGTAAACTTTCAACCGGTGGCCATTCACAATAAAGGGAGTTTGAAGTTCATCAATAGTCTTTAGTCTAACTGCTCCATTATTAAAGACTTCATCAATCTCATATGGCCCAAGCCAATGAGTTTGAAATTTTCCCTTGAAGTCCTTAAATTTGGAATCAAACAAGAGTGCCCAATCACCCTTTTGAAACTTCTTTTCTTTGATATGTCGATCATGCCATTTGATTCTTTGGTGCTGAACTAGATCGGTCCTTAGAATTGCATCTTGTCTCATTTCATCTAGTTCATTTAACTGGTCCATTCTGTGCTTCTGGGCTTCTGATAAGCTCATCCCCAATTGAACTGCCGTCTTGAAGGTCTTGATTTGGAACTCAATGGGAAACAAGACTTCCTTCCCATAAACAAGTTCATAGGGAGAATGTCCTGTGGTGTTCCTCCACGTAGTTCTATAGGCCCATAAGGCTTCAGGAAGCCTTTCTGCCCAATCTCTTCTATGAAGATGAACAGTCTTTGTGATGATGCTTTCAAGAACTTTATTAGTAGATTCTACTTGACCATTCGCTTGCGGATGGTATGGAGTATATGTTCTATGCTTGATCTTGTACTCCTCCATCAGCTTCTCCATCATCCTTGATGTAAATTGGCTCCCTTGATCTGTTACAATTTCTCTTGGGACACCAAAACGAGTGAAAATATCCTCAAAAAGAAATTGAACAACTGAATTTTCAGTAGCAGAAGTTAATGCTTTAGCTTCTACCCACTTAGTAACATAATCAGTACAAACCAATATATATCTCTTTTGCTTGGATGGCGGATTAATTGGTCCAACAAAATCTAGAACCCATTTCTCGAAGGGTTCGATGCATACCTGTGGCTGTAGTGGCATTTCATTTGAAAGAGTTGGTCTTCCAACTCTCTGACAACTGTCACACCTTCTAACATATTGCTTTGCATCCTTAAAGAGAGAAGGCCAATAATATCCTAAAGAAATGATTTTATAGGCTGTCCTCTTATCAGCAAAGTGTCCGCCACAAGGTTCGTCATGACATGCCTTAAGGATGTCAGGTATTTCATCCTCCCGTACACATCTTCTGATCATAAAATCTGGCCCTGTCTTGAACAATTCATTAGAAATCCAAGAATAATGTGAACTCTCCTGAATGATTTTCCTTTTCTCATTAGGAAATAAATGTAAAGGTAACTTTCCAGTAACTAAATAATTAGCAATATCAGCATACCAAGGAGTTTTGGTAGTTACTGCAAACAAATACTCATCTGGAAATTTATCCTCTACAGGAGAATCCTCATTAGTGTTTTGAATTCTAGACAAGAAATCAGCTACTGTGTTCTGTTTACCTGGTCGATCTAACACAGTTATGTTGAATTCTTGTAAAAGCAAAAGCCATCTTGTAACTCTACCATTAGTGACTGGTTTATTCATGAGGTATCTAATGGCAGAGTGATCAGTATGGACAAAGGTTTCATAGCCGGTTATATAATGTCTAAACTTGTTTATAGCATGAACAACGGCTAGAAATTCCTTTTCAGTAACAGTGTAATTTAACTCAGTAGGAGTCAAATTCTTACTTGTGTAATAAATGGCATATGGGATCAAATCCTTTTGTCCCAAAACAGCTCCTAAAGCTGTATCTGAAGCATCAGTAGAAATGTGGAAAGGGAGTTTCCAATTTGGACCCCTTAGAATGGGTGCTTCAGATATTCTAGTCTTTAAAGCTTCAAAGGCAGATTGACATTCAGGATCCCACTTAAATTCACAATCCTTAGTAAGTAGTTTGAAAAGAGGGGATGCTATCTTAGTGAAGTTTTCAATAAATCTTCTGTAATAACCAGTAAACCCAAGAAAACTTCTAACATCTCTTTGGCAATTTGGAATGGGTAACTTAGAGATGACTTCGACCTTAGATCTATCAACTTTGATTCCATCTCCTGAAATATGATGTCCTAAAACAATCCCTTCAGTAAACATCATAAAACACTTTTCATGACTTAAAGAAATATTTGTTTCCTTACATCTTACCAGTACTTTTTCTAAATTTGCCAAAGCTTCTTCAAATGTATTACCATAAACTGTGAAATCGTCCATGTATACCTCTACACAATCATGAATTAGATCTGAGAAGATTCCTAGTACAACCCTTTGAAATGTATCGGGTGCATTGCATAATCCAAAAGGGGGTACTCGGTAGGCGAAAGTTCCCCAAGGACAAGTAAAGGTGGTTTTGTCTTGATCTTCAGGTGCTACCTGAATCTGATTGTAACCACTAAAACCATCCAAGAATGAGAAATACTTTTTACCTGCTAAAGTGTCTAGTACCTGATCAATAAAAGGTAGAGGGAAATGATCCTTTAAGGTTGCCTTGTTCAATTCTCGATAGTCAATGCAAACTCTCCATTTACCATTCTTTTTGGGCACTATAACCAAGGGAGAAACCCATTGGCTATCTGAAATGGGGTAAATGAAGTTTACCTTGAGCAATTTCTGAAGTTCTTCTTTCACAATTTCCCTAAGATTTGGATTCATCCGTCTTTGTGGTTGCCTAATAGGTCTGCTGTTTTCTTCAATATAAATGTGATGAATACAAGTCTTAGGGTCGATTCCTTTCATGTCAGTGTATTCCCATGCAAAGGCAGTGGAATGTTTTTGCAACAGTTTAGTTAAATCTTCTTGTTGTGGTCTTTCCAAGTTCTTGTTAATGTTCAATGTTTTTCCTGGAAAGATTTCAACTGTAGAACTACCAAACTCTTCCATTGAGAAGAGAGACATCTGTCTAGAGGAGAGATATTCAATGTCTGCATCTAACTGAAACTGTGTAGAGTCATATTCTAAAGGTGTTTCAAAATTCTCTAATGTATTTAGAATTTGACTATCCTCACTAATCTCAGAGATGGTTAGAACAGGTTGAAGAGTATTCTCATCATTGATCCACTCATCTTCTCCTAATTTTGTTATTGCCTTTGCGGGAGGATACAAGTTGAATTTCTTGGTAGAATTACCATCTGATATATACATGTCTCCAGACCTACAACTTATGAAAGCATCAGCTGTGGCCAGCCAAGGTCTTCCTAAAATAAGAGGATGTCCTCCTAGATTGTTCTTGGGAGTTAAAATCATAAAATCAACTGGATACTCCCAAGAGTCTAGTGAGACTGGAATATCTTCCAATACACCATCAGGTTTGATGATTGATCTATCTGCAAGTTGCAGCAAAGTAGGTGTAAAGAGAAGGTTAGGAAGCTTTAACTGATCCATGGTCTGTCTACTCATGATGTTGATAGCGGCTCCTAAGTCAATCAAAGTATTTGGGATTTCAACCCCATTAATATGAGTTTTAACAATAGGGCTACCGGGATCCACATACTTTTGCATGGTAATCTTACCCATTATAATGTCTGCAATTTTTCCAACTAGATGTATCCTTTTGGTATCTCTGGTTTTCTTTCCTGTTTTTTTCAAACTCAACTCCTTTATTGTCTTTTCTAGGATGGGAATTTCCTTAATGGCTGTTAACAAGGGAATCTTGATACAGACATTTTTCAATTCATCTAGAAAGTCATAGTCAGGCAACCAAATTTGTTTTTCCACCCCCTTGTCGATTTGCAACCTTTCAGGGAAAGGGGGTGTAGTTGAAGATGTAGGTTGCTCAACTATGGGAGTTGATTCTTTTTCTTTTTCTTGAATGCTTGGGTTTTGAAGGGATGCTTCAGAACCCTTATTGACTTTGAGAGATTCTTCCTCGGAAATGCTGGGTTGTCGAGCACTTGTAGAAGGTTGGTCTAGGATTCTACCTGATCTGAGTTGTACCTCATTGAGAGGAACAACCATATAGGTAGGGAATGGTTGACCTTCCATGAGTGGTTGACCTTCCATCACATAAGCATTTTGAGGATTCCTATTATTGGGGTTTGGTTGAGGCTGAGAAGGAAGTTGATTTGGCCTCTGTTGAGATTGTAGCAAGAGTTGAGAATTTTGATTTTGTGGAGGAGGTTGTTGTTGTTGTTGAGGAAATGGCAATGACAATTGTTGACCTTGATTTGGAAGTTGGGGAGCTTGCTGATTCTGAAAGGATTGAGGATATTGATAGAATTGGGCAAATCTCCCATAAGGATTTTGCATTTGCATGCTTTGCAACCATGCTTGGAAAGGATTTTGTGGTTGTGACCAAGGTTGTTGCCAAGGATTCCAATTTGGTGGGGGCTGGAAATTCATAGAGTTGTTAAACCCTTGATTTTGCTGCCCCTGCCAAGGTCTTCTTGCAACAAGACAAAGAGATTCAAGCGTGCTTGGATCTTCTTGAAAGACTGCTTTGAGCCCAGGGATTGAAGGACAATCCTTGGTCTCATGAGTTTCTGAGCAAATTACACAGGTTTCCACAACTTGTGCTTCCAAGGGACATTCCCTTAAAGCATGCTTCTTTCTACACTTCGGGCAAAAGATAGTCATAGCCTCGGCTTCTGCTTTTTGTTTATTTTGAATCTTAAGGGTATCAATTTGTTCACTAAGACTCCCTAAGATGTCAGTTTTAAATTCATCTAGCATATTACCGATTTCAGCCCTACTCACTGATCCTGTTGCAGATTTATTTGCCCTAAGGAGAGAAGGATCTCTAGGCCCTTTTTGAGTTTTTGATTTGCCCCTTGAGAGATGGATACAAAGTTCTGCTATATCATTGAGAGAAAGTTGAGAAATATCCCCTTTCCCCATCATGTTTAAGATATCTATCCATTCATCCCTAATGGCTTTTAATAAGAGGGCTTTTAAGGTCTCTTCATCCAAGGTACTCATTTTTGCTCTTTTTAAGTTATATTGAAATCTCTCAAGTAAATCTTCTAAGCTCTCATCTTCTTTTTGCATCATTTTAAAAACCTCATCCTTGTGATTAGTAGGCATACAATAATCCAAATACCTATCCAAAAAGGTTTGTTTCATTTCATCCCAGGTCCTAATGGATTGAGTAAGTAACCCCATGAACCATTTCAAAGCTTGATCTTTTAATGTTGATGGGAACAGTTTGAGTTTCTGAGTATCATCCAGATAGTCATAGGTTCGACACACAACTTCAAATTCAAACAAGAATGTTTCAGGGTCCTCAGTTCTTAACCCATGAAAATTTGGGAGGACGGATGGTGATATGTTTTTCATGGTGGCTCGGGAATCCTCATTAACAATGGGAAACCCAAATGAGTTATCCCCATCTCTATTTCCTCCAATGGGACCTCTACCTCCTCCATTATTATTGTTATTTCCTCCTCCTCCTCTACCTCTACCTCTACCACCTCCTTCTTCCTCTGCCATGATGATTCTCCTAGGGATTTCAAAATCTTCTGGTTCTTCTACAAAGGGTGAATGAGAAGAGATTTCTCCTTCTTCTTCAGGTGAGTCTATTTCCTCAATTACAATTGGTTTTCTTGTAGGAGAAAGAGAAGAGTCTCTTCCTGGTTCAAACTCAATAGAAGGTGTAGGAGAGTCAACTCTTGGCTCTTGAATTTCAGGAATTCTAGGACTAGGAGTTTCGGTTGGAGATAAGGGAGGTGTCTCTTGTCTATCTCTTGAAGCAGATGGACTTGTAAAAATTGAACTTCGAGCTCTAGCTAAAAACCTTCCCCTAGAATCTCTAGCTCTATGCATGTCATTTTTTATTTTATCTTCAAGTCAAGTTAAATAGTTATTTTTCTGATCTTCCAGGTCACTCTAGGTGCAAGAAGAGAGCATACACAAGAAACTATTAAATCAATAACTTTCTCCTTTCTGATCCTCCAGATCACTTCAAAGTGCAAGAGGAGAGCATACTTAGATAGGCTATTAACTTCTTTTCTTGAAATTTTATGTTTTTTTTTTTCTAAGAATATGGCTACTTAATTTCACTTCTCCGGCAACAGCGCCAAAATGTTTAGTCAATTTAGTGTATCTAAATTGCTAGTATTAATTGTCAACCCGGGGCTCGTAAGCTGATGAAGTGAAGGTGTACTATATGTACTTAAGCAACCTCTTAGAGTGTTTTTTATCGTTGGGGGTGTTGTTGTGGTTAACTTATCTTCCTAAAATGGAATGGTGATTTATAAACAGATGAGTGATAGTGTGTGTGGAGTGAATTCTAAATGAGTGAGAGTGTGTGATTAGTGATTGTTAACTACTTGCTTGAAAGAAACAAGTAACTTGAAAATAACTTAAAAGCAAATAACCACTTCCAATGGCACTAGACACCATTCATGCCGCTGCAAGTAAAAGAAAAGAAAGTCACTTTTAAAACCAAAGATAATGATGATCTCTCCCTAACTCCCTACTTCAAACACATAGTGCTGTGTAAAGTATGATTAAGAAGTAGCTCAAGTTGAATTAGAAAAGTGATAAAAAAATAAGAAAGATATACTTTAAAGACTAGTGATAACGTTTGCTCTTTCTAACTCTCTACTTCTGCCATATGTACTATGCAAAGTATGATTAGAAAGTAGTGAAAAATTAGTCTAAAAAGCACTCAAAGCCAACTGCAAATTAGTGGTATTCTGATCCTTAAAAGATAGCAATTTATGATAAAAGATCATTCATGTGTTAGCAGAACTTTGAGAAATAAGACTAAAAATCAGCTATAAGAACAAAGGCAGCAACTTGAACCTGTCAACTTCAAATACCATTAGTTTGTAAAGCAAATACAAACATAAAAACAAATCCCGAGCTAAAAATCTGCAAGGAAACAATACTGATCAGCTTGAAGGAAAAGAAATCAAATAAATAAAACTATACATGTTTAAAGAAATGCTGATTGAGAAAATAAAGAAATGCTGCACATAAAATACTTTACAGAGGCTAACATGAATAGGGGCCCTCTACTCATTCAGCCACAAGAAGACTTAAAGAACTGAAAGCTTCAAAACAACACTATTCTTATTGCTCCATTTGCAGAAATATACAAAACAGAGTGCTAGAATAGCACTATAAAAACAGAGTTTGCAAAAGCTCTTAAAATTAACACAAGTTCAGAAAGTACAGCCACTAAAAAGTAAAATAAGCGTACGCAGACGCAGGTATATATAAGCATCTGAAGGATGGTCTACACGTACAGCAAATAACTAAAAAACAACTAACTGTAATGCGTATTCAAGGTTCATTGACACATCATAAGGCTGCGTGGATGATCTGGAGGCTCTGTCGTCATGGGCAATGAATCCCATGTTGGATCATGTCCCCTACCACCTGCAAAACGCGGACAAGTCACCGTTTGAGCTGACGTGACATAACAACTTACAATCACCGTTGAGCTGCCTTTATTTGACCATAACTTGACCAGTTTTGACCAGCGGTACGGACGACATGGATGGTTGAACAAATGGCACAGGAACCTCGAGCACATTGATACCTAAGTGCCCATGTGGCTCATTTATCTAACTGACACGTGGAACCTTCGGTTTAACAAAAAGGTTGCAGGATCATCAGATGGCTGCAGGATCGCTGAATGGCTGCGGGATTCCTGCAAGTAAGTCAAAATCTAAACAAACAGTCATCCATTAGCAAAACTTACTTGATCATGCTTAATGACACCTAATGTAATGATCTGGGTGGTTTTACAGTGAAAATGAGGCAAAAGTGAAGAAAAGATGAGGAAAAACTGAGGAAAATGGTAGACAAGTAGGTGTAGAGTAGAGGCTCTACAGTAACAGAGCATCTCAACGCCTTTAATACTTTGGTAAGCCAGTTGTTATCTATTGATATAAAAACTTCAAATAAAGATAAGTGCATATGTTTGTTGTGTTATATACCAGATTCATGGGATAATCTGGTTGTTGCTATAGGTAGCAATACAACTACCTTGAAGTTTGACGAAATAGTCTCATCCTTGTTGTTGGAGGAGACGAGACGCAAAAATATGGAGAGCCAGAATGGAGATGCCTTATCTGGATGAGGACGCTCCTAGAATAGAAACAAAATTAAGTCCTCGAGTGGGACATATAAATCTAGAGGGAGATCTAGATCTCTAGGAAAACCTATAAAGGTGTGAAGGAAATGCGGAAAGGAAGGGCACTACAAAAAGGACTGTAGATCTAAAGCTCCTGAGAAAGGAAAGGGATTTGATGATGATCCTTCTGCAAAGGTGAAAACCACCTCAGATGAAGGTGGGGATGTGTACTTGGCTTCTTCTTCAAGTACACATATAGATCATGAGACATGGTTGATTGACTTAGGTGCATCCTTTCACTTCACTCCTCATAGGGAGTGTTTCTGCGAGTATGAGAAATATGATGGTGGTGATGTCTTCTTAGGGGATGACACGAAGTCCAAAATCATCGGATGTGGAAAAGCCAAGATGAAGTTGCAATGTGGAAGGATTATAACACTTTCTGGTGTTCTACATATTCCTGCATTGGCTAGAAATCTGATTTTTGTAAGCAAGATGGATGATGCAGGTGTAAAAACAATGTTCAAGAAAGATGCCTGGAAGATGGTTCAGGGAGCACTGGTATTGATGCGGGGAGTTCGAATTGGAACTCTATACAAGTTTCTGGGTAGCACTATTATTGATGGGTGCAACAATTATGTGGTTCGTGAAAGTGGAGCAAAAAACCTAGTGGTCTCTAGAGAAAAGACCATGCTATGACATCAAAGGCTTGGACATATTGGAGAGAAGGGCCTTCGAATACTGCATGGTAATTGTATGGTAGAAGGTATTTCTAATTTCTCTATGGATTTCGATTTTTGTGAACATTGTGTATATGGGAAGCATAATTGGGTGAGTTTCCCTTTTGATGCTAAGAGGGCGAAAGGGATATTAGAGCTTGTGCACAATGATGTGTTTAGACCTGTGTCAGTTCCATCACTGGGTAAGTTTGTGTACTACGTCTCATATATAGATGACTTCTCAAGGAATACATGGATATATTTCCTCAGGAAGAAATCTGAAGTCTTTGAAAAGTTTAAAGAATTTAAGGCTCTGGTGGAAAATCAGACAGAGAAGAATATCAAGGTGTTGAGGATAGACAATGTCGAAGAGTTATGCAAGAAGGAATTTGAATGGTTTTGTAAGAAGTTGGTGTAGGGTTACACCCACACATACCCACAGTATGCATTTTCAAGCATAAAACTTAACTGTCCCAGGTATTTAACTTGACAATGGAGTCAAATCTTCAATCCATAAGTGGGTAAGGCCCCTTTATCCTCGATTCCTTTTTATCAGAATCCAATCACCTCGCCCGAACCTCCTATCGGGACTTTAAACCCCGTAGAAACCTTAGTTTGTGACTTCATTAAAGTTTTCCTTCTCAATCCCTCTATCGGGAATTAACAACCCTTCAAACCCTTTACATAACCCATAATTTACATATATATAACCATCCCCTTTCAAACATTGGTTACGTATGGGTTAACCCTTGAATACACTATCAGCGCTCTTTCACTTATTAAACCATTACAAAGGAAAAATTACGCAAAACAAGCCTTCCCGCCTTTAGTACGACCTCTACACAAATTCTGAGACTAAGCCCCATCGCAATCAGCCATCGCTCCTGTCGGTATTATATGCATACCTCATCACCCCTTCTTCTTCCAACATGCGACTATTGGAACACCTATATATATAGGTTTTAGTCTTAAAAGACTCAGGCCATCACTTTATTGAACACAAAGGAATTTCATTAAAATTCCACTTCGCACCTGTATTCCGGACTTTAAAATATATAGACCTGAATCTATATATCGTCAGGTCCACCACTGCAAGATTCCTCCTCCAAACTCCAATTGACGTAATTGCCGATCCCTTTTACCTCCGATCGCCGACACCTCCAATTCCGCTTATCAGAGTTCTCACTTCTTTTCACTCCGACGTGATTATATCTTCGGACCTGATAGGGATTTAAATCTGCCGTTATGGAAATTCGGGTCTCATTATATTGCCCTATCGAAGTTCGACAGTTCCATAGGCCAGTCCCTCTTCCACTTGAACTGATGCAATGTGATATTTTGGGGCCGATTCGATCTCAGCCGTTGATATTCCCAGATCTAACGGTTCCTGAGCATCAATCTTCGCTCCTCTATTCAATCCTTTTACTTAGAAATTTTCTGCGTTTTCTTCAACTCTTCGATGATTTGGGGTTTTCTTTAGGTTTTAGCCTTCCATTCTTTTTTTGTTCCATTCGTTCTCGCTTGAACTTAACTCCATAACTCCATTAACAAACGTCCTTCCAGAGAATTACTCGACCCTTTGAATGGATTTAACAATCCATTACGATTTCTTCGAATCGTTCTGCTCCTATGCATAGTCTCACTTCACTATTTCTTCAGAGCTTCACTCTGTCCATCACTTGGATTCAATGACCCATTGTGATTCCTCTAAATCACTCCGTTCCTCTGCGTCCTTCATAATTCTGCCTGCAACCTATTACAAAGCCTACAAATTCAAGTAATTCATTCATGAAAACACTCTTCAATACTCTGACACAGTCAGGAACAAACTCTACATATATTAATGTAAAAGCAAAGATTACATTTGAGACTCCTCGGTCTCGCACATGCCTATTTTTCAATGTCAGTGGCCTCCTTTTTTCCGACTCTACCCGTAGGCTTACATATATGCCAAGAGTTTTGTTGAACTATCATGTTTCGACTCCTATATCTACTGAACCGACTCCTAAATCCTCTGTCCACTATGTTCACTTCAATTAATTCCTAAAAAAGCTCTCTCTCATCCTTGAATCATGCAACAGTTTAAGAGCTATAGTTGACTTGGACTCTTTTGGCATTACTTCCCACTCATGTTCTCATTTATTCGAGAGCACTTACAATTTCCTCCCATTATCTAATTAAATCACTAAAAGGCCTAAATTACATTAACTTGTCACTTAGGAAAACTATTTCCTAAAAATACATGACCCCCCTATGTCTACTTTAATTACAATGATTTTCCTTGGGCTGAATGCTCCTGCATCAGACTCCCAAAGTAGAAAATATTCATGATCTCCTGATCATGTGTCTCCTGATCTTTGTCTTCCTGGATCCCACACTTTGTTCTGTAATTGTCCACATGTCTTGTTCCCTTGTTGTTGATGTACTTCTGCTGTCTTTTGCTCCATTTTCTTCTTCTTTTCAGTCAAGTTCAAGTTTCGATTGATATTTCTTGCTAATGCTACCATTTTCCTCCATTTGGATTGCTTCAGCATCAGCTCCCACATTTCTTCAATCTTTATTTCTAGCATATCTTTGAACTGGTTCATGTTCTTCTTCATATTTCTTCTTCTTTCTCCTTGCTTCAGGTTGCTATTGTCCACTAATTATTCAATCTGCTGCTGGTTTCCTTTACTTGCTCCAAATTTTGCCTTGGTTGCTTTGCTGACTGCCTCCCTATCATCCTTACCCTCTTTCATGATTGAATCATGATTTTTCAACACTCTCTCCAGAAAATTAACTTCTCTATTCCATGGATTGATTTCTTCCATGGAATTCTCTTCTTTCACCTTTATTTGGCTGTTCAGCTATGCCAAATCTCCTCCAGCATTTGCAACAAAGCCTACATTCATAAAACACTTGTTAAAATCAAAGACACAAGGCTATTGTGCCTTATCTTCCTCTGGCAACAATTCAGTTTGCTGCACTATTTCTTTCTCCTCTGTCAGCACATCAGTATGCTGATTTGAACTCTCAAACGAATTCATGAGATTGTCCATTAGTCTCTCTTCCACATCATTTTCTTCAATGATATCTTCTTGCTTGTGTTCAATGTTGTGAACTCCTTTTTCTGCAATCATACTATCATACTCTGAATTCTCTAGCAAATATTCCAGCAATGCAATTTCTCTGTGACACTTTGCCAGTATTTCATCATCACTTATGTTTCCTACATTTACACACAAATTATTAGTTTTGAAATCATAAGGTTCAACAGTCTCAACTGTTGCTTCAAATATCAACTCTTCAGACTGAACTTCATCTCCTTCTTCCACAAGAACTTGTTCATGTGTTGTCACATCTTCACACACCCATGCATTATTAAGTTCCTTCTGCTGCAATAAATCACTATTTCTCTCATTTAAGAGACATTCTTCATCCTCCTTTACTTCAGAGTTTTTATCTTCTAAAATATACTTCTCCATACTTCTGACAGCTTCAAAAGATTGTTTATCCTTTGCAAAACATTCTTTTGTTAATGTTCTTTCTCCCTTTGCTAAGTATTTTGCATAGACTTCTTCCTCCTTAACATCTTTCAGCAAATTTCCTTCTTCTTCACTGACTGTTTCAACAGCTCCCATGGCTATTTCCACTATGCCTATCATCATGGTGAATTGATGATCCTTTACTATGTTTTTAGCTAACATAGTCTCTTCTTCTTCAGTACATTCTGTCTTGCTGTCCTTCTATAACTCTTCTCCAAGAGTTAACCTTGTCTCATCATCTTCATTAACATTCTCCTGCATTTGATTTTCATCAATAACATTAATCAAACTCATTTGATTACCTTTCTGAGACAATATTTCTTCATTCTTCATCAGAATAAGATTCTGATTTCTCATCTCCATGACAGCTTTTATAGACTCACCCATAGACCTTTTCTTCTATATGCAGTCAAATTCCTCCTCTTCTGAAATGTTTTCTCTGTCACCTTTTGCTTCTAGATCTTTATCTCCTCTGAATATATCTTCAAAAGGCTGCTTTTCTCCTGCAATATCTGCCATCATACACATACTATCAATTTTAAAAACATAATACCCTGTGGTCTCACTTGATGGTTCAACCATCATATCTCCTTGTTGTTCTAAATCCTTCATATGATTCAGAAATTCTTCGATGGTCTCCTCTTCAATCTCTTCAAGCTCTTCACTTGGTTGCATGATATTTTCCTCCAACTGCAGATGAGATCTATTTATCTCATCTTCTTCCAAAACAGAATTTAGATTCTGTTGGTATTCTTTCTTCTTCATGACAATATCAGTAAATTGTCCTTCCTTAGATGTTTTACTTGCAAACATACACAAATTGTCAATTTTAAAGCCATGTGACCTTTTGGCCTCACTTGAAGTTTCAGTCTTCAAGTCTTCATCTTCACTTTCTCCCAAAATTTCTCCTTGTTCTGGTTCACAAATGTACTCTTCCATTTCCAACTCAACTTCCTTGAGTTTTCCCATCAACCACTTCACTTTCTGTTGCTGTAGCCTTCTCTGAATCTCATGCCATTCCACTGGCTCCTACCTGAAGACCCAACCTAGTCTCTGGCTTTCCTCAAGAATTCTCCTTAATGCATTGAGTTGTTCTTTTAACTCTGCAATCTCTTTGTCAATTTCTTCTTGATTGATCCTCTTGCCATCTTCTTTGGCATCCTCTTTCTTGTTTCCTCTGCTGTGGCTTCTTTCTGAACCTCTGCTATGAATATCAGTAGTCATCTTCTTCTTTTCTTTCTTTATGAGCTCCTTTGCAACAAACCTTTGCAACAACTAATCATCCCTGCTGTAATCTTACCTCACTAATATCTCCTCACTCAGTCTTTTGGTAAGCATAGGTCCTCTATCTGGAACCTCCTCTTTGAGCAACACCTTTGCTCCTTCTAGGCTTCTACAATTTCTCATTCTCTCTTGAGAACACTTCAGCGGTCCTCTCTCTGTCCAATCTCTTGTTGGATTCTTCAGGTTCACTGCCACTTCTCCTTTAGAGTATTCTCCTTACTCTGTATTCAAGAACTCATCTATTCTTCTCACAACTTCTCTTGCTGCCACCTATGCATTAATATAAAAACACACATTCTCAATTTAAAACAGAACATACTACCTCACCTTCAAGATCTCAACATGATCTTGTTTCACCATTCCACCTGTGTTTTGAATGGATTGTCTTCTGTCTTATCTCCAAGTCCTCTTTCCTTCAGAACTTGCATGAAGTAATCTTGCTTTTTCTTTCCTTCAAGAAATCCTCTGTTCCTATTTACTCCAAGCCTCTGCTAGAACTGCTATAATCTCCTGCTATAGTCTCCATCATTCATCCCTTTATCTTATGCACATTACCTTCTTCACTGTGCAACCTCCTTTTCATAGAAGTCTTTCCCCACTTTGATTTCAAACCTGCTCTGACTTTAACCTACTCTGATTACAAATCTGCTCTGATACCACTAATGGTGCAGAGTTACCCCCGCACATACCCACAGTATGCATTTTCAAGCATAAAACTTAACTGTCCCAGGTATTTAACTCAAAAATGGAGTCAAATCTTCAACCCATAAGTGGGTAAGGCACCTTTATCCTCGATTCCTTTTTATCAGAACCCAATCACCTCGCCAGAACCTCCTATTAGGACTTTAAACATTGTAGAAACCTTAGTTTGTGACTTCATTAAAGTTTTCCTTCTAAATCCCTCTATCGGGAATTAACAACCCTTCAAACCATTTACATAACCCATAATTTACATATATATAACCATCCCCTTTTAAACATTGGTTACATATGGGTTAACCCTTGAATACACTGTCGACGCTCTTTCGCTTATTAAACCATTTCAAAGGAAAAATTACGCAGAACAAGCCTTCCCGCCTTTAGTACGACCTCTGCACAAATTCCGAGACTAAGCCCTATCATAATGGCCATCGCTCTTGTCAGTATTATATACATACCTCATCACCCATTCTTCTTCCGATATGCGACTATCAGAACACCTATATCTATAGGTTTTAGTCTTAAAAGACTCGAGCCATCACTTTATTGAACACAAAGGAATTTCATTAAAATTTCGCTCCACAACTGTATTCCACTTTAAAATATATAGACCCGAATATATATATCGTCGGGTCCACCACTGCAAGGTTCCTCCTCCAAACTTCGATTGACGCGATTGCCGATCCCTTTTACCTCCGATCGCCAACACCTCCGACTTCGCTTATCGAAGTTCACACTTCTCTTCACTCCGTTGCGATTATATCTTCAGACTCGATAGGGATTTAAATCCGCTGTTATGGAAATCTGGGTCTGGTTATATCGCCCTATGGGAATTTGGTAGTTCCATAGGCTGGTCCCTCTTCCACTTGAACTGATGCGATGTGATATTTTGGGGCCAATTTTATCTCAGCCGTTGATCTTCCTAGATCTAACGATTCGTGAGCATCAATCTTCACTCCTCTGTTCAATCCTTTTACTTACAAATTTTCCACGTTTTCTTCAACTCTTCGATGATTTGGGGTTTTCTTCAGGTTTCAGCCTTCCGTTTTTCTGCTATTCCATTCGTTCTCGCTTGAACTTAACTCCACAACTCCATTAACCAACGTCATTCCAGAGCATTACTCGACCCTTTGAATGGATTCAATAATCCATTACGATTTCTTTGAATCATTCTGCACCTATGCGCAATCTCACTTTGCTATTTATTCAGAGCTTCACTCTATCCATCAATTGTATTCAATGACCCATTATGATTCCTTTGAATCACTCTGTTCCTCTGCGTCCTTCAAAATTATGCCTGCAACCTATTACAGAGTCTACGAATTCAAGAAATTCATTCATGAAAACACTCTTCAATACTCTGACACAGTCAGGAACAAACTCTACATATATTAATGTAAAAGAAAAGATTACATTCGAGACTCCTCGGTCTCGCACAGGCCTATTTTTCAATGTCAGTGGCCTCATTTTTTCTGACTCTGCCCGTAGGATTACATATATGCCAAGAGTTCTGTTGAACTGTCCTGGTTGGACTCTTATATCTACTGAACCAACTCCTAAATCCTCTGTCCACTATGTTCACTTCAATTAATTCCTAAAAGCTCTCTCTCGTCCTCGAATCATGCAACTGTTTAAGAGTTATAGTTGACTTTGGACTCTTTTGGCATTACTGCCCACTCATGTTCTCATTTATTCGAGATCACTTAAAATTTCATCCCATTATCTAATTAAATCACTAGAAGGCCTAAATTACATTAACTTGTCACTTAGGAAAATTATTTCCTAAAAATACATGACCCCCCTATGTCTACTTTAATTAAAATGATTTTCCTTGGGCTGAATGATCCTACATCAGAAGTATGGTATAAGATGACAGAAGAATACTCCATGCACACCTCAGCAAAATGGAGTTGTAGAAAGAATGAACAGGGCATTGATGGAAAAGGCAAGAAGCATGCTCCATGGTTCTAGGTTAGGATAGGAGTTTTGGACAGAGGCATTGAAGATTGCATGTTACTTCGTTAACATTTCACCTCCATCAGCATTGGAGGATAAGACTCCATATGAGGTATGGACTAGTAAGAAACCCTTTCTTTCATATCTGAGATTATTTGGTCATTGTTGGCACGAAAGAAACATCAGGGGAAGACCCTGGGTTCTGTAGAGCTGTAACAAGGGCCTTTTTCACCTCTAATTATCTCACATTACAAGTCAATCCGGGAGCGTTTTGTTATTGCAAAGGGTATCTCAATTTGAGGCTATTTGTCAGAGTAATGCTTCGTAGTATAGGCCTAAGAAATACAAGAGTAAACGGATGCTAAACTATGGCTAGATTACTTTTGCAGAAAGAAATTACACGCAGCAACTTTACCAGTTGAGGGTGCGGAAGTAGTAACCCATCCCTCTAGAAACTGTTGAAAGAAAAGAAATTAGAGTATGGATCACGGATCTGGGAGCATAGTAGCGTCTGCTGTGTCTCACGACAGCCTTGATCCTCCTCTCACACCAAACCAATGAATGCGAGTAAAAAGGAACATCAGGAAAGTAAAATGGAACGGCAATGCAGAAATGGAACAACAATAAAAGGAACAGCAGTAAAGAAACTAAGTCTCGCGAGTTCAACACTCCCAATCCTTTACATCAACCTATACACAAAGACAGAGCAATCTTTTATACAAGTAAACAGCTTAACCAAATGGAACAGCAAACCATCATAAACAGGAAACGTCAATCATATATAAAAGTAGACAACTAAATCAAATAAACAGGAAACATTAATCATATGTACAGATAATCTGACATGATCACCAGTAGTCCACCTACAACGTTAATTCCATTTTCTTATGATCGTCACTCCAACTATATGTAGCTAAAGCATTCCACTTATAAATTTCGTAACAGAAGTGAACAACTCAGAACAATCGTTATGTGACCAATTCTGGAAATATGATGTGAACTTATTATAAAGATTTACAATCGGAAAACT
Organism: Pinus tabuliformis; assembly: GCA_031772625.1. Taxonomy (NCBI): domain Eukaryota; kingdom Viridiplantae; phylum Streptophyta; class Pinopsida; order Pinales; family Pinaceae; genus Pinus; species Pinus tabuliformis. The sequence goes on from CM062804.1 coordinate 1,300,347,580, forward strand.
ACTGATGAACGAATATGGAACAGCATGTGAAATATGTCAAATTATTAAGAATGATAAACAAACCACACAAAGCCAAACTGTAATGATACAATCAGCCAGTGTCTATTGGAGCCGGGCCCTTAGCTTCCAATGGCACACCGCCGGAATTTACTTCAGACGCAGAGGGGAAATAATACCAAATATAATATATTAACGCATCAACGATAGTACAACAAAAACTAAGTCTCAAAGAGACTCGATAGTCTGAGTTTCAACTGACTGTGAAGTCTGTAAACAGAAAATAAAGATACAAGATAAAAACCCGAGTCCCTCAAGTCTTCAATGCTACCCTTTTTATACTAGTAATGGCGGAGTTAACCAGACAACAAAATAATTGAAAGTAACGATCCCTCAGGATCAAAGATCCTGAGGGATCTGTTAAGCTGTTAACTCCTCTCTTTTCTTTGCCTAGTCTTCCGAACTGACAGTCCCTTATCTCGTCCCAGATTGATTTGCCGAGATTTGCTCGCCCTGGTCTGGACTTTAGTTAGTTTCGAAGGGACAACCATTATCTTCTCATGGAACTCCAGTTTTGCACTGCGTCTTCCTCCTTTTGTCATTTTCTGCATAGAGAAGACAACTATTAGTAATTGGTCATTCGTGCTCATTCTCATTACATTCTTCTTACTTTATAACAAAGAAAATATTACAAACATTGCTTGAAACATCACTAAATTATGCATCAAAACATACCTTTCCAATGCTCTACACACCCCCCGGCTTACCCTGTTTCATGGCCTCATGAAAACGTTATAGTTAACATGGAGAGCGGTAAGAGAATAAGCGGGAGAGGGTATCTCGTGAGGAGGTCTGCAACCATGGTGAGCAACGAGATTATCAAAGAAGTAATTCAATTGATCTGCAGGCATGTCATACAAGGCCTGGTATCCTGGTGCAGGGTGCCAAATAATTGGGCTACGGAACCGGTATCCTAACCAAGACGGCCCAGCTTGCAAAAGGTGTTGGCCATAAAGGCTCAACCGTTCAGCAGCCAGCTCAAAATTCTCATAGTTGAATGGCTCCCTGAGCTGGATGCTTGGGGTGGAAACCCGATAACGGAATTTGGCAGCATCCAGGGCAGAATCTTTAATAGCCAGAAAGAATTCCACGCTATTTCGGATCAAGTCCTCATGCATGGGTCCTAACAGTTCCATGACGCCCTGGGTTCTCATGAGGCTTTTGTGTGATTGCCATAGGTGAACTGGGTCTCTAGGCTCGGCCCTGACCCATAGATCTAGGCTGTGCTCCTGCCTCTGAAAGGCATTGTAAGCCTTGAGCCACTTTAACTGATTGACCCCAAACGAGACAAAGGCTTGGAGTTGTATATCTCCCACGAAGGGCCCCGGGTTTAAGTCAGTTTCCTGTTCGAGCACCATATTGTGCAAATAGAATTCACATAGCAACCATTGAACCTTAACCCCATAATGTTTGCAACAATCAATAAAATCATTAACAGTATTAATCTGAATAGGGGCACCTGCCCTGACAGCTTTTATTTTCAGTCTTAAGTATCTTTCAAGGAGAAATAAAGCATAATTCTTTGCAGGGGCCCTGCAAGTCAAAACATCATCATACAGCGAACATACTGTGTCAAATTGTTTAATAATAGCATCTAATCGACGTGTTACCTTGGAAACCTTTTCCTGTTCCTTCTGCCATCCTTCAAAGGCCTGACTCTCTGATTGACTCATGTTGCGCAGTTGCTGCTGCAATTCTTCATATTTTGCCCGAGGGATCATTTGTTCTTTCAACTGCTCAGCTTCCTGCTGCAACTCCTCGTATTTTTCTCGAGGGATCATTTGTTCCCTCAGCTGGTCAGCCTCCTGTCGGGCTTGCTTCATTTTGTGGTGCAAGGCCTTGGTTTTTGGATCCCTTTTCCATGAATTCTCAGAGGCAGGGAGTCTTACCTGTACCTTCACGTTTCGCTGCCTGGAATTCGTGTCCCGAATTATCCCTAACGGTGATGCCTCTGTTTGGACCTCTTTGTTTTCCTTTTCTTTCTTCACCTGGATAAAGGGGTACGGTGGCCCCTCTGTAAATGGAATATCGTCTTGCGGCTCAGTTTTGATTGGAACAACAGTTGGTCCCAATGGGCTATTTGGTACAGCAGTTTGTTCCGGAACGACATTCTGCTGTTCCATATCAGATGGAACCGCATTTGGTTCCTCAGTGCTGGTCGGACCAGCCGTAGGTTTATCAGCAAAGTATTGACCTACGAAACACCTATAAGCCCCTTGCCTTCTCTTCTGACAGGACCCTGCTGCATTTGTTCTTCTTTTTTCCCTTACCGTCCTTCTTATTCTCAGACTGGCTTTCAAACTTCTAATTTTCTGCCGAAGCTGGGATATAATATTCAGCAGTCTCTGCTGTTTCTTTCTCAATTTCTTAATTTCTCTTGCCTCGGCAGTGGGCGTATGAGTGGTCCTCAGCTCTGTCCCTCTTTCATCGAGGGTTTCTTCTGGCATTCTGGGAACGGACTGTTCCCGATAAGCATTTTCATTCCCCACTTCATCAGCATGTGGGTTTTCTTCTAGTGTCTTGGGAACGGATTGTTCCCGGTCGGTGTTTACATTCTCTCCATCAACAGCAGGGAGGTTTTCTCCTCCTGCTATCTCTTCATGCAGTTCTTCATGTGCCTCTTCCTTAGAGGGTCCCTCAGGAGGGCTTGCTGGACTGGAAGGTGAAGTATAATCTCCCAGGCTGGCCAAGATAGTGGCCAGCTCTTCTTCCTCCATGGCGACCTGTGGAGGGCTGCCTCCCAATTGTTCCATCTCCTCCTCCTGAATTGGCTACTCAATGGCTGCCTTCGGGTAGTCGGCTTCGACCTCAGAGTCAGAAGGTTTCTTTCCTTCCTCGGCTTCTGCTTCGTCCTCAGTGTGTTCCACATTTTCCCTCGAAGGTTCCCATTCTGGCATAGGTGGCTCATCTGTTATTTCGATCGGCTGGTCAATGCTTGGCTGGATTTTCTCCAGCCTGCCTTTTATTCTTGCCAGCCGAGCTGACTTCCTAGGTCTCTCGGGTCGCTCAGGTGTACTGGCCACCTGTTCTTCCACCACCACCTTTTTACGTTTTTTAGATTGTTCTGTCGTGCCAAAGGGATGCCTACGTTTCAAGGCAGCACGCTCTTCTGCGGCCTGTTCCTTATGTTTTTCTACCTGTCCAGATGCCCTAGAGGAGCGTTTTCGTTTTAATAACTCCGTGTTTTTCTTGGGTTGCTCGGGTGTATCCGAGGGATGGTTAGGTTTTGGTGATTCTCTGGGCTCCTCGGGTGCTTCAGAGGTACTAGCAGGGTGCTTAGCCTTTGGGGATGGTGATGCTCTGGGCTCTTTGGGTGCTTCAGAGGTACTAGCAGGGTGCTTAGCTTTTGGGGATGGTGATGCTCTGGGCTCTTTGGGTGCTTTAGAGGTACTAGCAGGGTGCTTAGCTTTTGGGGATGGTGATGCTACTCCCCCTCCAATTGCTGTAATAAGCTCCCCCCAGCTACTCTGCTGCTGAGTGAGACTGTAGCTCACTATCAGGCGGATCAACCCATGGTGGCTAACTACTGCGTCTTCATGGTGTGCCTTTTTCAGGCTCCGAGAGGCATCATGCAATAATGAATTTAACAATGCAGGGAGATGCACAGAACATTTTCCTTTTAACACAGCCAAGAGCTTAAGATGACGCGGTCTTACCACATCTTTTCGGCCCTCGCAGGTGATGTAGCTCTGCACTACTTTTGCCAATTCGCTCCAGGGTTCTCCCAACGTTGCCGGCAGCACTCCTTTCCCTTTTACTGTTAGATTCTGTCCTTCGTCTTGGAAAATCTCTATGATCTTCTGCAGCCTCTCTTTCTTTGTCGTCCATATTGGTCCTGAGGCTGGTAATCCTGTTACCTCCGCGATTATTTCCTCCGTGACCATTATCTGCTTTCCACCCACTACGGAGTGTTCTTCCTGCAAGTTCTGCAGAAATTCCATGGCCACAGTTTCATTTGATTCACGCAGGCGGCTAAAATAAGTTAACCACCCCGCCCTTTCTAGGATCTCCCGAGCAGCTTCGGAGACTACTAGCTCACTAGGCTCGCTTCTGATAGCCTTGCCTCCCATGGTTCTATTTCGGGCTCCTAGATGGAACAACAATTACCTATCGCAAAGAACGTAATCGCAGCTAGAAAAAACACAGAGCATGCATGAAAAATTGATTGTAAATAATAACTTATTGCAAAAATAATATTATCATGCCGTTAGCCCATATCGTACCTTCGTACCATATCATTTCCGAATGGTGTGTTACCACGTGGCCGGTGGAGTAATGAGGTCACCTCCCCCCTCGCAATATGATAGGCTGTCCCAGCCGTCAAATGGAGGAGGAGCCGCCATCCCGTCACCAAGTCATAAAGGAACAACATGTAGAGTTTTGCCATGTTTCAAATTAGACAAAGAAATACCGAGATCGAGGCAACAGGTAGATCGCGTTTTGCATAAGCCTTCGTGATGTGATGCAAAACAGGAGGATAGGACGTCTGGCACTCATATAAAGTCTAAGGTAGTCATAGTCAATATCTCTGCCATGATTGGTAGTGATAGATATTCATGTGACGTATCCATCAAAATGTAAGATATCATTATTACAAGGATAGAAGGAAGTATTTAATATCATCCAAATTGGTGTATATATTACGACTCCGATACCACTAACAGAGCTCTGCTGCCGACAGGTGTTCATAACTTTGGCAGAGTTGTTTATTTCACCCTGGAACCATGGTTCTTTGTGTGTTTTTGAAGAGCAATTCTTGTCAAAATGCAGGCCATCATGCTGGCTTGGTAACCAGATAACCATGATGCTATTCACCAGAGAGGCGCGAATCGTGGGCAGGCCGGCTCGTGATGAGACCCCCTGTTCCAAGGTTTGTTTATATAGTGAACCTGTTGGACCATATCCCTGGTGTGGTGGCCATGATGGGAATGCCACTTCGCTTCCAATCTTATGATCATAGTAGGCTGGTTCTTTAATGAAACCCCCTATCCTGCATTTGACAAATATATATATATATATATATATATATATATATATATTTTTGGAAATAATAGATTGTGCTCTTGTATAATTACACATAAGAGTGGTTCAGCCCTCCTTAAGAGTGGGAATGGCGGAAGAAGTCTTGTCATCTCAATTTGGAAGATATAAATCTTCTGTTCTTATTTCCAAGTAATAATAGAGAAAATTGTAGGAACTCAACATGATAAAAATATCCAACAAGGCAGAGGAGAAGAGACTATGACAGCAAAAATTATGAGTGTGTGGATCCTTCCTTTGTTGTTGCATCAATACTAGGCTTGTTAAAGATAGCGATTCATGATATTCTGATCTCGATATGTCCTGACTTTTATATTCATTGCATAAAGGTATAGCTGCTACTTATGACCTTGGAAAGAGGATGGACAACACATCCTTTTGTTTTTGAAAGGAAGGGTGAGGAGGAGTTCATTTGATGCATTGACTTAAAAAATCAGCAAAAACACACAAATGCTGCTTCCTTTTCAAAAGGAGCAGCAAAAACCCAAAAGTGCTGTTCAAACACACAAATGCTGTTCCTTTTGAAAAGGAACAACAAAAACACACAAGTGCTGTTCCTTTTTGAAAAGGAACAGCAAAAACACACAAGTGCTGTTCCTTTTGAAAAGGAACAGAAAAAACGCAAAAGTGCTGTTCAAACACACAAATGCTGTTCATTTTGAAAAGGAACAGCAAAAACACACAAGTGCTGTTCCTTTTGAAAAGGGACAACAAAAACGCAAACAGTGCTGTTCCTATTTTGAAAAGGAACATCAAAAACGCAAAAGTGTTGTTCCTTTTTAAAAAGGAACAACAAAAATACACAAGTGTTGTTCCTTTTGAAAAGGAACAGCAAAACGCAAAGGTGCTGTTCCTTTTTGAAAAGGAACATAAAAAACACACAAGTGTTGTTCCTTTTAAAAAGGTACAGCAAAAACACACAAGTGCTGTTCCTTTTGAAAAGGAACAACAAAACGCAAAAGTGCTGTTCCTTTTGGAAAAGGAACAGCAAAAACCCAAAGGTGCTGTTCCTTTTGAAAAGGAACAGCACACACAAATACTAAAAACATATATACAAAATTTACAATTTTATATACAAAATGTGGTAATAAAAAGTAAGTTCTTACTGATCTATAGGTGAGGAAGTTTTTGCTTCCTCGCCCATAATCTCAATGTTAGTATCTTGGCATAGCTGCTGACAAAAAGATTCCCGAGTGAGCGGTTTGTGATACAGACGAACTCGATGACCGTTTACCTTAAATGTATATCCAGACCCATCGATTGTGGTCAGTGTAAGGGTCCCATTGTCATGGACTTTTTGAATCTCATATGGTCCCAACCAACGAGTCTGAAGCTTCCCCGGGAAATCCTGAAATCTAGAATCATATAATAGAGCCCAGTCTCCTTCATGAAATATCTTGTTTTTGATAAGCGCATCATGCCATTTGGCTCGCTGCTGTTGAATGAGTGTTGTATTCTGTAATGCAGAGAGCCTTATTTCATCTAATTCATTAATTTGGTGTAATCGATTTTTCTGTGCTTCACTTAAATCCAATCCAACTTCTTGGGCCGTTCGCAGCGTTTGGATTTCGAATTCTATAGGAAAAATGGGCTGCTTTCCAAACACTAAGTGATATGGTGAGTAGCCGGTGGTGCTTCTCCATGTGGTTCGATAAGCCCACAGTGCCTCGGGTAATCGGGCGGCCCAATCACGCCGATGTGAGGCAATTGTTTTTGTCAAAATCGACTCTATTACCTTATTGCTGCTCTCCACTTGCCCATTTGCCTGAGGATGGTATGGGGTAGTAATTTTATGCTGGACACGATAATTATTGAGTGTTGCAACTAATTGGTGCCCTACAAATTGTGGTCCTCCGTCTGTAATTACTTCCCTTGGGAGACCATAACGTACAAACAAATGGAGCAAGAACTGTATCACCGAATCTTCTGTAGCTCTAATTAATGCCTCCGCTTCGACCCATTTGGTAACATATTCAGTTGCTACCAAAATGTAGGTTCTTTGATTTGATGGCGGGCTGATGGGGCCGACGAAGTCTAGAGCCCAGCGTTCGAAAGGTTCGATCACTAATTGGGGCCGCAAAGGCATTTCGTCGGCTGGACCAGGTCGTCCTGCACGCTGACAGCTATCACAGGCCTGGACAAATTTTTTCGCATCTTTGAAAATTGTAGGCCAGTAATATCCCGTTTGTAATACCTTGTGTGCCGTTCTTCGTTCAGCAAAGTGTCCTCCACATGGCCCGTCATGGCAGGCTTTCAAAATATCAAAGATTTCATCCTACCGGATACATCTTCTGATTTCCATATCTGCTCCTGTGTGAAACAAATAGCCCCCAACCCACGAAAATCGATTGCTTCTCTGAACAATTTGTTTCCGTTCATTGGGAGTTAAATGTTTTGGAAGCTTACCTACTGCAAGATAATTAGCAACATCAGCGTACCAGGGAGTCTGAACAACGACAACGAATAAGTGTTCGTCTGGAAATTGGTCCTCGACTGCTGCTGCTTCAACTGACTTTGGTATTCGTGAGAGGAAATCGGCTACAGGATTCTCCTTCCCTGGTCGATCTATGATTGTAATGTCGAACTCCTGCAACAAGATCAACCACCTGGTTACTCTTCCATTTGTAACAGGCTTGTTTGCTAAGTACTTAATAGCAGAATGGTCTATATACAAAATAACAGGATAGCCTGTAATATAGTGTCTAAATTTATTAACAGCGTGTATCACAACTAAAAATTCTTTTTCGGTGACAGTGTAATTTAATTCAGCTGGAACTAAATTCTTGCTGATATAATAGATGGCGTATGGTTTTTTATCCTCTTCTTGGCCCAGAACTGCACCGATTGCTGTGTCTGAAGCGTCGGTTGAAATTTGGAATGGTAAATTCCAATTAGGTCCTCGGAGAACTGGAGCTATAGATACCAGCTTCTTTAATTCTTTGAAGGCCCGATCACATTTCTCTGTCCATAAGAAGTCAACATTTCCAGTTAATGCATGTAAAGGTGCGGCAATATGTGAATAATGTTGTATGAATCGTCTATAATAGCCAGAAAAACCAAGAAAACTGCGTACCTCTGTCTGATTAGTGGGGGTTGGGATAAGCAAAAGTATTTGAATTTTAGCCGGGTCTACCTGAATACCAGCTGCTGAAATATAGTGTCCCAGAATGAGTCCTTCAGTCATCATCATGTAACACGTTTCGTGACTCAAGCAGAGTCTGGTAGCGATGCAGCGCTGTAGGACTTTTTCGAGAGTATCTAGAGCTGGATCAAAGTCCTCTCCATATGGTGTGAAATCATCCATGTAGACTTCCAATCCATCATTAATTAGATCTGCAAAGATGCTAAGAACAACCCTTTGGAATGTGGTTGGAGCATTACATAAACCGAAAGGTAAGACTCGATAAGCGAACGTTCCCCAGGGGCAAGTAAAGGTAGTCTTATCCTGGTCTTCAGGGGCAATCTGAATCTGATTGTATCCGCTGAAGCCATCCAGGAAAGAGAAAAATTTCTTGCCTACTAAGGTGTCCAGTACCTGGTCTATAAACGGAAGAGGGAAATGATCTTTTTGTGTGGCTTTGTTTAATTCTCTGTAATCTACACAGATCCTCCATTTCCCGTTCTTTTTAGGTACTACCACCAGTGGGGAGACCCATTTGCTGTCAGAAATAGGATAAATGAAATCAACATCTAAAAGTTTCTGAAGCTCATCTTTTACAACATCTTTTAAATGGGGGTTGAGTCTTCTTTGCGGTTGTCGAACAGGTCTTGCATCTTTTTCAATATAAATATGATGTGTACATAGCTGGGGGTCAATCCCTTTCATATCGGGATAGTCCCATGCAAATGCCTCCTGATACTTTCGTAAGAGCTGGATGAGTTTTGTCTCTTGTTCTGGTGTCAGATTAGCGTTAATATTTAAAGTTTTCCCCGGTTCAATTTGCACCACTTTGCTATTAGCGACAGAAGTCACCGGTATATTTTGGTCATGTTCGTTCTTCAGGGGATCCTCTTCTAATTCATTGTCAAATGCCGCCTTTATCATAAAACATTGTGTATACGATGTGGATTCTGTTTGATTAATGAATTTATTAATGGCATCGTCTTCGGTTTGATCTTTGAAATCTAGCGCTTCCTGGACTGTTAATGGAGGTCTAATGTTGTCTGTGATATATGAGGCAGGGCGCAGGTTGGCTTTCATCATCGTGATGCTTGGCTGAGCTGGAGGGTACAAAATTAAATTTTTGATATCCGACCCTCTGGTTATGGTCATGTTTCCCTGCCTGCAACCAATGTAGGCGTCAGCAGTAGCGAGCCACGGTCTACCTAGAATTAGCGGATGTCCATCTAGTCGGGTTCTCGGATTAATTATCAGGAAGTCGGTCGGGTATTCCCAGGAATCTACTGAAACCATGACATCATACAGGGTGCCTTATGGTCTAATTACTGATCGGTCAGCTAGTTCTAACAAAGTGGAAGTAGGTTCTACCGATGTAATTCCGAGTTTCTGGCAAGCTTATGTTGTCAGGATGTTAATTGCAGCCCCTAGATCAACTAAGACGTTGCTCAAGGTCTGCCCATAAATTTGAACAGTGAAAATTGGGTTCCCAGGGTCCTCGTATTTAACTGGTGTTTCTTTTCCTGATAGGAGGTCGGATAAGGTGCCGACTACCTGGACTCTTGGGTTAGAAGTTACATTTCTTTTTGGTTTTCTGCTACATAGGTCCTTTATGGTTTTTGCATATATGGGGATATCCTGTATAGCTTGAAGGAATGGAATTCTTATGTACAAATTTTGTAGTTCTCCCAGAATATCAAAGTCTGGATGTTGTGTTGGTCGTGGAATAGCTAATCGTTCTGGGAATGGTGGAGGAGATGTAATTACTTGTTGATGAGCCTGGTCTTTATTTACATCTTCCTGTTGTGATGGTTGTTCTATAGGTAACTGATCTTCAATGTGCGTTGTTCTATGTCCCTCAGTTTCTATTATTCGCCCAGATCTTAACTGAAGATCGTTGCACTCCCGCAGATCAGATTCAATTTTTGAGGATTCTATAATTTGAAGAGATTGAACTGGTCTATTATTTGGATTAAGGTTGGGTTGGGTTGGGAGCTGCGGTCTCAGATTAGGCTGGGGGTTTTGTTGTAAGGCTGGCAGAGTCGGTTGAGGGAATGGAATTGATCCTGCTGGCTGATATGTCGATCTTGGCTAGCTTGTCTGCCAGGATGAGCTTTGCGAAGTGGAAGGGGTCCAGTGTGGAGGATATGAATTATTCTGCCAATATGGTGGAGGATAAGGGCAGTTTGGCCAACCAAATTGGGACATCCAAGGATTCGGAGTAGGAAACATTTGAGGTGACCAATTTGAAAACAAGGGTTGAGACTGGTTTTGCCACATATTCTGTTGCTGGGTATTGAACTGCGGGGGTTGAAAAGAAGAGGAGGGGTCTGAAAACATATCTGATTGCCTAGGCTGCCATTGACGACGCTGGTTAATAAAATATGCTGATTCTGGCTCCTCTTCTGCTTCTTTGTATACTGCCTTCAACCCAGGAAGTGAGGGGCAGCTTTCGGTCAGGTGGTCCTTGGTACAGATAGCACATATTTGGACTGTATCCAGCGGGCATTCTTTGTGGCTGTGTTTCTTCCTGCATCGTGGGCAAAAAACTGCTAGATTCTGTTCCGCCTCGGTTTGCTTCTGTTTAGCCTGCACAATGTCAAATTGTGTAGTTAATGTTCCCAGGATATCAGTTTTAAAATTTTCTAGCAAATTTCCAAGTTCCACCCGTGTTACTCCCTCTATTTATGTTCTGTTATTTCTGGTGAAGCGATCATATTCTGCTGGTTTTATCCTCGTGCTGCCTCTTGAGCTCTTGATACACAGATCAATGATATCAACAAAATTTTCCTGATAAATGTCTCATTTCCCCATAATGTTTAACGTTTCGATCCATTGTTCTTTCATACCTCTAATTAATGCAGTTTTCAACACGTTATCAGGCAGAGGTAGCGATGCATAAGGGGATCTTTGCAAGTTATATTGGAAACGTTCCACATATTCTTCTAGGGTTTCGTTTGGTCTGGCTGACATTTGAAAAATTTCATCTTTTAGTTCTCTTGACCTACAGTAATCTTGATATTTCTTTAAAAAGGCTTCTTTCATTTGATCCCAATTGTTAATAACCCCACCACCTAAGCCCATAAACCATCTTAACGCAGCCCCTTTTAATGTAGAGGGGAACAATTTCAGTTTCTGGGGATCGGTGGTGTAATCGTATCCTCTACATAATACATCAAATTCGAACAAGAATGCGTCCGGATCTTCTGATGTAAGGCCATGAAATGTGGGGATATGCTGGAGAGGGATGGCTTTCATGGACGCATTTGCTGCAGAATCTACTATAGGATATTGCAATGTGGAGGTCTGGGTGTTTGGCTGATTCTGCGCCATGGGATCGAATATATGCCAGTAATCTTCAGGAATTTCCAAGAGAGTGTTCCTTGGTTGAGGAGGGGTAGTCTTAACAGGGGTTGTCTTGACACCACTCCCTTGATCAGGGATGATAATGGCCCCAACTGTCTGCGGTGAATGGATTCCTTCAACAAGGACTTTTACAGTGCTTCCCTTGTCCGGGCTATTTAAACGCTGGTTTAATTCAATAGGAGATCTAGGTTCCTCGATTTCCCCTTTTTCCCCTTCTCCTTCACAAAGGTTACTTTGGGTCCCTTCGTGCAATGGTCCAGGAGTCAAATTTTCAATTTCTTGAAAATCCTGCTCCTCTGTTTGACTGTGCACTTCAGCAAAGGCTTCAGATGGTGATCCCGAGGCCTGAAGGGAACTAGTAGGCTGTTTAGAATTGACTTTCTTATAACCTACCGATGGCTGGGAGTCGGCTTTCTTATAGATTTCGTCTATGAAGGTCGTTCGTCCAAGGGTCACCAGCCCCTTGGCTTTGGATGGAGGCTTTTGATCTTTCTCTAACTTTTTCTGCTTAGTCATGCACTCCAATTAAACAGCTAAATCCTATTTAACCAATCAATTCTGCTAGGAAAGCGGACGGTGGAGCAGGGCTTTTACATGCTCCGTACGCAGGTTCTTACCTTTCGTTTTTAAAATCCAACTCTCCCCTAGCAGATTCGCACACTACCCTGTTTAAAAGACAAATGGCTATACCCTTCCCCGACAACGGCGCCAAAATGTAGAGCTGTAACAAGGGCCTTTTTCACCTCTAGTTATCTCACATTACAAGTCAATCTGGGAGCGTTTTGTTATTGCAAAGGGTATCTCAATTTGAGGCTATTTGTCAGAGTAATGCTTCGTAGTATAGGCCTAAGAAATACAAGAGTAAACGGATGCTAAACTATGGCTAGATTACTTTTGCAGAAAGAAATTACACGCAGCAACTTTACCAGTCGAGGGTGCGGAAGTAGTAACCCATCCCTCTAGAAACTGTTGAAAGAAAAGAAATTAGAGTATGGATCACGGATCTGGGAGCATAGTAGCGTCTGCTGTGTCTCACGACAGCCTTGATCCTCCTCTCACACCAAACCAATGAATGCGAGTAAAAAGGAACAGCAGGAAAGTAAAATGGAACGGCAATGCAGAAAAGGAACAGCAGTAAAAGGAACAACAGTAAAGAAACTAAGTCTCGCGAGTTCAACACTCCCAATCCTTTACATTAACCTATACACAAAGACAGAGCAATCTTTTATACAAGTAAACAGCTTAACCAAATGGAACAGCAAACCATCATAAACAAGAAACGTCAATCATATATAAAAGTAGACAACTAAATCAAATAAACAGGAAACGTCAATCATATGTACAGATAATCTGACATGATCACCAGTAGTCCACCTACAGCGTTAATTCCATTTTCTTATGATCGTCACTCCAACTATATGTAGCTAAAGCATTCCACTTATAAATTCTGTAACAGAAGTGAACAACTCAGAACAATCGTTATGTGACCAATTCTGGAAATATGATGTGAACTTGTTATAAAGATTTACAATCGGAAAACTACTGATGAACGAATATGGAACAGCATGTGAAATATGTCAAATTATTAAGAATGATAAACAAACCACACAAAGCCAAACTGTAATGATACAATCAGCCAGTGTCCGTTGGAGCAGGGCCCTTAGCTTCCAATGGCACACCGCCGGAATTTACTTCAGACGCAGAGGGGAAATAATACCAAATATATTATATTAACGCATCAACGATAGTACAACAAAAACTAAGTCTCAAAGAGACTCGATAGTCTGAGTTTCAACTGACTGTGAAGTCTGTAAACATAAAATAAAGATACAAGATAAAAACCCGAGTCCCTCAAGTCTTCAATGCTACCCTTTTTAGACTAGTAATGGCGGAGTTAACCAGACAACAAAATAATTGAAAGTAACGATCCCTCAGGATCAAAGATCCTGAGGGATCTGTTAAGCTGTTAACTCCTCTCTTTTCTTTGCCTAGTCTTCCGAACTGACAGTCCCTTATCTCGTCCCAGATTGATTTGCCGAGATTTGCTCACCCTGGTCTGGACTTTAGTTAGTTTCGAAGGGACAACTGTTATCTTCTCATGGAACTCTAGTTTTGCACTGCGTCTTCCTCCTTTTGTCATTTTCTGCATAGAGAAGACAACTATTAGTAATTGGTCATTCGTGCTCATTCTCATTACATTCTTCTTACTTTATAACAAAGAAAAGATTACAAACATTGCTTGAAACATCACTAAATTATGCATCAAAACATACCTTTCCAATGCTATACAGGTTCAAGCTAGGGGAGCCAACAGTGGTCCATCATAGTCCAGGTCGACGCCGACATTTTCACCTTACCTAAGGGGTAAGGAGTCTCACCCGAGGCGTGTCACAACCAGAAGTAAGAATGGTTCGTCATGGAGTCAAGGAAGCATCAACCAATAACAGATATATAACATTGCACGCATAATACAGATAACAACATATCATCTAAAGCACAAGAACTGTTGAATTCATGCATCTGATAGGGCGTTACAAAATTTTAAATAGGTCATCATATCATATATGCTTATACACAAAATATTTTGCAACCGGTCCAGACTTTCCTTTCCATTAATTCAACAGTAAAGTAGTGCAATACATCTTGGCATACACCGCAAGTAAATATGAGGAATACTCGTGTACAGACTCACGGGCTTGGTCTCAGTCCCAAATATCCTGCTCAGCCAAGATCCTGTCTCCTGGTATCAGATTGACCACTATCTTCTTCGCAATTCCAACTTCAACAGCCTCACCAACCAACAAACTCTTCCTAAATATCCCTCTCCTTTTATATCTCTCTCTGCTGCTTAGACTTCTAGTTCCTGCTCGGCTATTCTTTCCCTTGGCTGTCCCTCCTCCTTTCTGCCCGCTTGACTACCTTTTCCTTCCACTACCACCTTTCCATAACACTTCTGTAATTGCTTGTTCTTGCCTTGCTGTCCAGCTGACTCCCCCACAAGCTAACCGTTTCTGCCATCCATTTCCTCCTCGTTCCTTGGTCAGCCAAAATTGATCAAAACCTTTACAAAATTAAACGAAGGCCCCAACAGGCCCCGACCACAATTCTTTGACTCATCCCCGAGTCAATTCATTTCGGCCTCAGTTGGTCCTGCTGGTATTTCCATGGGTTCTTCAGTTGGTGGCTATACTTCTTGCGCTGGTTTTACTGACTATTGGGCGGGTGCTTCTTTCCCTTTGACCCCTGCTCGCAAGGTGGTATCTGTTCCTGTTTCACTTTCCTCCTTCTGAGGTTCCCCCATTCCAAACAAAGGCTCCAACTCTGGGACAATTGTTGTGATTTGTTTCCTATATTCTTTGTACTTTTGAATGGCAGTCTCCAATCCGGTAAGGATTGCGTTGATGCGTTGAGTGAACTCTTTGGCTGACTGTGACGTTAACTCTATTGGCCGTTGGTTTTACAGGCTCTCCCATTGTTGTCTGCTAGAGTCACAAACCTCTTTTAGATTTAGGACCTTCATGCGGACCGGTGGCCGCAGGTCTTTAATCATTTTCTTTGTTTTCGCGGAATCTTCCTCGATTTGATCAACTTGGACCTGGATTGAGTCAATTTGGTCGTTGATCTGCTGCAGGCAGGTAGGGTCTGTACAGTCCTTTGTGTTGGTGAATAATGTCTGTATTCAGTCTCTCATGGGGTAGACCAAGTGGTTCTTCAGCGCCAGGCTTCCTGACCAATTATGGACTTTGTTCCTTAGTGTGTAGCCATCTATGAGGGCATTGGCTAGTCTTTTCTTCTTTGCTTCCACTTCAACAATTTGTCCCTTGACAGTCCTTGTGTAGATCTCAACTGGGTCTGGCAGTACTAATATTACCATATCTAGCCTCCTTTTCATGTCGGCATTAGTGGCTACCAGGTTTGAGCATGCCGCCTGGATGTGGTTGCAATAGTTGACTAGTGTGTAGGTCGTGATGTTCATCAGCGCTTCTGTGCTTGCATCAACGATTGTTGGCCATAACGATCTAAATATTTGCTTGACTTGATCAACTTGGGATTGCAAATCTACATTTTCTTACCTCAAGTGATTACACTCTTCTGTTACCTTGTGCAGTTGCTTTATTTGCTGCTCATGCTTCTTGGCCAGATCCTCATGGATCTTCTTGGCCCTATGCACTTCTTGTTGTATAAATGTGAATAATTGTGCCAACGGCCAGTGATGGAGTGCGTCAGCTTGCATTATACTGGGCTCAGGGAAGCGCTGTTATATGGGTAAGCCGCTAGTGATGGATTTTTCAAAGTGGGAGGGGGGCGAATGAATTTGCTGTGACTATGGAGTGAACTATGGAGTTGGGGGTACAATGCTAGGGTTGGGGACCACTGTGACACTTATAGGGAAAAGTGGCTTGTACGGCTCAATCCTTTATCCCTACGAAACATCGTTCGGGCTTCTGACTTGTGGTGGGTCCAGTCCTAGCATTAGTGATGCAAGTGAGGTTGGCAGTGTACCGCTGGCAGAAGTGGTGCCTCTTGCTTGCCATGCTAACTCAACTTCTGTTTCCACAGTTGTGCGTCACCGGCTGGACAGGAGGGTTTCTGACAGGGTCGCGGAGGTGGAGGTTGTGTGCGGGGATGATTCCCATAACTGTGGTAAGGCGGTGGAATTGGTGGTAGGAATCTCTTCAATAACGGGGGATGCAGAAATAGAGTGCTCAACCTCATCAGTAAGGTTGACAAATGGGGTGGTGGTGGTGGAGCAGTTTTCGGTTTTGATGGCCAGACTGCGAACAATTATTTTCTTCTTTGGTTTAGGTACCATTGGCTTAGATGGTGGGTGGGTTACTCCCGTGGGGAGTTTCATGGCTAGCGGGGTTGTGATAATGGGTGAGAACATAGTATGACCTTGAAATTTGGCGGGATAATTGCTCTCACCTAATTGTCCTTCAAAAATCTCAATTGTTCATCTCAGCTCGAACATCCTCTCCTCCATCTGGAGCACCATTGGTTGGAGGACATCTTCAGTTGGCCTTTTCTTGCTACTTTATGCTACATCTTCCCCTTGCATCTGCTGCTTCAAGGCTCCAAACTGATAATTGTACTTCCCATCAACAATTTCACAAGACACCTCCAACCATGATCCCACCTCATTGTGTAGTGCTGTTGCAGTCAAGACGAACCTCTGCGACCTCATCTTGAATGTCTCTGGGTGGACGCACCTTGGCCTAAGCTAAGTGTGCATGTGTGAAGCTCCGAATCATATTTCTTCTAAATAGTCATCCAATAGAGTCGTAGGTATCCTCTGCGTCGACCTTATCGTGGCTAGCATCAGCTTGTACCAATCCTTGAAGGCTGTCTCATTTATCTCCTTCGTGCTGGGGTCTCCCGATGCCCTCCATGGTTCATAATGGAGAGCTATCGGTTGTCCTTCGACAATGGTCGCCATTTCTCTTTACTTCGACGACCTCCATTTCCACATTGCTAAAGACATCAAAATGCACACAAACACGAAATTGGTACTCCTCCTGTATACATATCCACATGCTTCAAAAAGTTCATTAAGAACAAATGCAAACCAGTTAAGTACCTCTCCTTGGCAGCAATGTTCCGCAACCGAAATTGCGTCCAATGTGCACTCATCCTTCGTAAAATGTCTCATGGTTTTGCCTGCTATGATGTAGCAGGAAAATCTTATGTCGACCTTGTTAATCATATCTAGCTTTGCTCCCCTTCCACCCTGCTCAGTCCCGTACCTTGCATAGTAATTATCTTTGCTCTTCTTCTTGGCTCTTTTAGCCCCTGCCTGAAATGTTGTGCTGACTGTGTTCCCTCCTGCTGACAACCTTGTTAGATGATGAATATCATCTACATGAATGGGGTACTCCTTATCCAGCCATAGTGATCCTCCGTGCATCCTGCTCACCAAAAGTTTAGTACACTGCATTGCGGCGAATTGAGTGCCGAAAATAGGTAAGCTTCTCAAATGGAGCAAGGTAGACCTCTGTATTCCTTTGAAATCCTCCTTGAATTTGGAGGTTTTAGTGCCATCCTCCCTCTGGATGTCTTTTGCATAAACTTCCCTCTTCAGAGTTGGGAATTGGAAGCAATCTGTAAGATCATTGTCGACTAGAATCGCCTTATCGTATTTCCCATACAAGTTGTCGACCACCACAATTCGTTCATCTAACGAATCCTCTAGGACATAAACAATCCCCTTCGCCATCTCCCTTCGCCTTTGGTGTACAATTGTTATTTGAGGCTTGTCGCTTATATGTTTCTGCAGCTGTTCTTCAGAGCGAGCCTGGAATTCTTTTGCTATCTGCAATTAAAACTTTTTGATTTCCTTCATTGTCCTACGAGTTAAGTAGCCAGGCTTGACACGACATTTCCTGACCGGACCTAAGCAACTAATTAATATGACAACTTTTCCCTTGTGTTTTAGCCTTACTTTGCCACAGTTGGTTAACCTGGACTTGACAACCGTGACGTGGATTTGGAAAGGACAAAGTGGGCTGCATGGCGTATTAACTTTTCCGTGATGGGCCTATTTATTATCTAAACTTGTGCTTAATGGGAAAATATTTTGCAGCTCCTTCTTTGACAGTTACATTATTAGTTACTTATTATGGAAATGACTACTGGTAAGGCGTAAGGGACAGGTACATGTGTGATCATAAAAGCTAGAAAAAGCGCCTTCCTACATGTAATTTGCTGACTGTGACTGCTAATTCTATTTTTCCCTCCCCCCGACCACAAATGGGTTGCAACATGATGACAATGTTGTCGCAACCTTACCGTCATTTCACTTATTTTTATGATAAAAGCAAGACTCTAGCTAGTTGCTGAATATGACTGACTATATATATATATATATATATACATATGTAATTTTTTTTTTCACTTGCGGGCTCGTTTCCGAGACCCTCTTTATTTGGGATTTGTGGTTGGCACAGTGTGGAAGGGCTTTAGGCATGCGCCATTTACCCATCCATGCAGCATGATTCCATCTAGTTGCACCAACCTTATTGCTCCTGAGGTTCTGATCTCTGTAACTATAAACGGGCCCAGCCAGTGCATCTGCAGTTTCCCTGGGAATTTCTGGAATTTGTTGTCATATAGTAGTACCTGATCCCCAACCTCGAATGTCTTCTTCCTGATATGCCTATCATGCCAAGCCTTCTGCCTTCTCTACTCCACTGATTGATGAAACTCAGCCAAGAACCTTGACTCGTCCAACTCCATTAGCTGACTCAATCTCTCTCTTAAGGCCATATTGTCTGTCATTCCCATTGCTTCAGATATAAACATGCTTGGTATTATAAATTCTGCTGGCACCACTGCTTCCCTCCCATATACTAGCTGAAATAGAGTTTGTTTATGAAGTCTCTTTACCGTTGTCTTATATACCCATAGAGTTGCGGGTATTCTTTCATCCCAATCATCCCTGTTGGTTGATACTATCTTTGTTAGACCTTTCTCCAAGATTTTGTTGAATGCTTCAACAATGCCATTGGCCTGTGGGTGATACAGACTACTCTTATTATGTTGAATCATGAAATTCTTCAGAAGAGTCTCAATGGTTTCATTCAGAAAATGTGTTCCTTGGTTGCTTGTGAGACTCCTCGGGCATCCAAACTATTAGGCCCCTACACTACTAGTGTAACCCCTTATTGTTATTAGTACAACCCACTTATTATATTGATGTACCCATGTAGTGCCCATATTGTTACTATTGTGCCCCATAGAAGCCCACTATTGTTATTATTGTGCCCTTACATTATTATTGTTATGTCGGCTCTGATTATGTTATGACCCCTTAGACTCCTATATATAGAAGGGATTTCTTTTCATTTGTATCATCCAAGAATTGTTCATTTATGTAATTTAAAGGAGGTTTCCCCCTCGAAGAGGCTGAATTCTAAGGCGTTGATCTATCTTTTATATCTTTTCTTGAGCTGGTTTCATAACACAAACCTTGAGATTATGTTCTCAAAAATAAACCTTGTGGCTGTCTCTGCTATACAGTCCTTGACGGGTGCTGCTTTTGCCCACCTGGTGAGGTATTATGTTGCGGTTATTATGTATCTTGCGCGTGAATGCCTCACCGGTGGTGTAATGGGTCCAATGAAGTCTCTTGCCCATTTGTCAAATATTTTCACTATGTGGATGAGATTTAAAGGCAACTCATCTCGTCTCGAAGGCTTTCCAATCCTTTGGCAAACATCGCAGCCCTTGGAAAATTCATTAGAATCTTTATGTATGGTTGGCCACCACAGTCCCGCTTGCAGTATCTTTCCTATGGTGGCCTTCCCTCCCACATGGCCTCCTGCGACTCCCGCATGACATTCCCATAGTACATCTTTTATTTCATGTTGAAGGACGCAGCGTCTCAATACTTGATCTAAGCCCATTTTGTAGAGGTGTCCTGCGACGAGTTGGTAATCTGCTGCCCTTACTACTAGGTGTTGCTTTTGTGCTGCTGTATATCCTTCTGGGCAATGACCCATTGTTAGTGATGAAACTCATCATTGTGTAATTATATGGGCCTTAATTGTCCTTAATTCACCTCCTAGCTTAGTCAAACCAACTATTCTCACAACTTATTGCATACTTTTTATTATATTTTGTTTATGAGATGAGTTAGAGTTGGATATTTTGCTTTGTGGTCTAATGTGCATGTAATGCAGGAATAAAGGATAAAAGCAAGGGAAAATGCAGGAATAAAGGTTAAAAGCAAGGAGTTTTGGCAAAGACCTGGGTAAAAACTCGAATGGGACAAGGGAGAGTAATTATAGGAGGTAAATCCTCCTCATTTACTACCCCTCCATTCGAATATTCCTCCATCAGCTCGGAGTGAAAACAACCATCACTTTGAAGACTAGAAGACAGCCGAGCAAGTGAAAAGGACAGAAACGAGTTTATCTTGAGTGGGGAGCCAAGCCTCCCTAATTTGAAGGAAGTCATTGGAGACTTCATATGTATAAGTAGAGAGGCTCAGGACCTTAGTAGGATTCATACTTCTATTGTAAAAACTCTACTTTATTTCTGAGCTACAAGACTTGTGGAAGTTTTTGATGTAATCCATGGTTTTTATAATGAAGATGAGTTCTCTTTTGAGCCAACACTAAGTTACCTCAGAGGGCTGAAGCTCTTGGGTTAGGGCCCAACTCGAGCAAAGCTCCTCTTTACTGTACATGTATGCTAGCATAGATTCCTATTTTCTGTTCATTTGCTTAACTAGCTTTTTGGTTCTGTTCATTTGTTTAAATAGATTTCTCGTTTTATTCATCTGCATTATGCTTCAGTTTACTTTCATTTGTGCCTTCTTTTAGTTCACAGGTTAGTTAGGAGAAAAAGGTCACCATAAGGTTGTGCGCAGGTGTCTTGGCCTCATCTCGTCCCTTTGGGACCATGACTTGAGGAAGAGACCCTTCAGCAACCCCAAAAACATACGTTTCTGGTTCTCGCATGAGCTATGGAGTTTATCGTTTGATGTAGTTACTCGTTCATCCTCACTATGTTTTTCTATCATTTTCATTTAAAAACCTCCTTCAACACGTTCTTCATGCATCACTTCCTCACCATCTGATCCACAACAAACCTTCATGAACACCGTCCGATTCATTAGTTTATCCAACTACTGCCTCGCGTGAAGTCTTCCACTTACTTTATGCGCTCCAATCCCCACTGTCGATCTGCCTCACCTGATATGATGGCTATCGCATCACCCGATCACCAACTAGCTTGGTCGATCTCCACTGTTGATCTGTCTAGCCTGATCTGACGACTATCGTGCAATCTCGCGCGGATTGTTGCACGACCGTTATCTGCCCAAGAGCACGCAAGAAAAGTGGTTTTCTCATGCTATGTGTTACATAGTTAGGCTAATCACGTGAAATTTCAAAATACATCTTACGACCTTGAGGGTGCATGAGAAACTACTTACCGCCTTAGAAACCCGCTCCATCATTTCCACGCGTTTCTTTTTCGTGCGATACGATCTTCATCATCCATCCTTTGGTTAATCCTGTCTGTCCGTATCTTGACTTAATCTACGTGATAAGATCTCAACTGTTCATCACTTCGTTACCCTGTCTGTCCATCTCTTGACTTAATTTGCATGATAATATCTCAGTCGTTCATCACCTCGTTACCCTATTCGTCCATCTCATGACTTAACCTCCGCGATAAGACCTCAGCCGTTCATACTGTGCGTTCATCATGTTCATCCATATAGTCACTTAAGCCTTTGCCATAAGATCTCCACCATCCATATTTTGTTCGTTGATCGATCCAATGGTCCTTATGCATTACTGCACCCTTACGTCCTCCTTTCATTGATTTCGACCTCCGATTGCTCTTCCGCTTGAAAACAGATTTAGTCTAAGTTCCTTTGCTTACACCTTAGTATAGTTTAATACTCTTTACCTCTGCAACTTAGATAGCAACATTAGGTTAGTGTTGTTTTAGCAATCTTATTTAGCATAAGTTATTTAATTGGTTAATTAGGTTATGGTATGGTTTAGCATTTCATGCTATTTTGTTCATTACTGTAGTAGAGTAGCTCTCCCTTAGAATAGGGTTGCTTTCTTCCATGAAAGAATTAAGCTTATTCTGACCCTATAGAAGTCTGGCTTGGAACCCCTGGGGTCTCTTGCCAGATAAAAAATGACAACAGGAAGGAACTTCACTTCTACTTGTGCATATAGCACTGCCACCTCCAAGTTTGTATGAACCCCAGGTTGATAAGTAAAGCTGGTACCTCTAGGAGTTGCAACATTCTTGTTGCAATACCTAGGCTCATCAGTTAGTAATGTGGCGATCTCTTCTAGGTGATCTGGAACAGCCTCTATTCTAAATAATTCAGCGTCGGGAAACCGATCATTCACTGATCCTTCCTTCTCTCCTATCTCCCATCGCGATAAGTGGTTTGGCCCCACATTCAGTTTTCTGGGTTTTATGACCACCTTGAAAGTAAATTACTGGAATAGCAACAACCATCGGCATATTCTTCCTTCCAGTACTGGTTTGTTTACCAAGTATTTCAGTGCTGAATGGTCTGTAAAGAATTTGAATGGTGCTCCCAACAAGTAATGCTTGAACTTTTGGGGAGAGTAAACCATGGCCAAGGCTTCTCTTTCGGTTGTTGCATAGTTTCTTTCCATCGTTGACAACTTTCAGCTGGCATAATACACTAGGTGGTCCACATTCTTCTCCCCTTGTTGCACTAATACCGCTCCCAGTGCTATCCTCGACGCATCAATGTGCACATGGAACATTTTGTTCCAGTCTGGATAGACAAGGATAGCGACACTTACCAGTCTTTCTTTCAACATATTTAGTGATTCCTGACAATATTCTGTCCAACCAAACTCTTCTCTCCTCTTCAATAAATTTTCCATTGGGCTGTGATGGATGCATAATTCCTGATGAAATGCCAGTAGAACCCCATATGGCCAGGGGTTGACATTAGTTGCTTCACATTGCGCGGTGGTTCCATGTTGACAATTGTTGCAACCTTCGTTGGGTCTACACATACTCCATCCTTGCAGATGATATGTCCTAGTAGTGTTCCAAAAGGATATGCGAAAATGCATTTCTTGAGGTTTAAGGAAATTTTCAGTTGTCGACACCTTTCAAACATAACCCTTAATAAGCTGGTGTGTTTCTTCAGCAGGCTATATACTGTCCATTTGTCCATATACACCTCTAGGAACTTGTGAATGTAGTCTCGGAAGGCAGTAATGACAATCCTTGAGAAGATTGCTGGCGTGTTCTTTAATATGAATTGAAGTATATTGTATGCGTATGACCCCCACTCAGTAGTGAAGGTTTTTTTTCCTTTTATCGGCCTTGGCTATTTGAACTTGATGGTAGCCTGAGAATCCATCTATAAACGTATATTCTTTGTTCCTCGCCACATTGTCTAGGACCTCATCACTGAAAGGTGTCGAGAACAAGTCATGCACACATGCATTGTTGAGACTTTTGTAGTCAACGCATACTCTAATTTCGGTCGCATCCTTCTTGTTTTGTATGACTATCGAACTTATCCACTCTGCTTCATCTACTGGAAATATAATCCCTACTTCCAACATTTTGTTGATTTCCTTCTTAACCTTTTCCTTTACCCTTGGGTTCAATCTATATGGTCTGTGATTTACTAGACGGGCATCCAGCCTTAGGACAATATTCATTTCCCCTATGTCTCCCTTTATCCCCTTCAGCTCCACTACTGAAGCCGAAAACAGGTCCTAGTATTCTTGTAATAGGTAAAAATTTTCTTTTGTGGTCTGTTCATCCCAATAGTCTCCTACAGATGCTATTTTAGGCTTATCCTCTATCCCATCGTTCTGTTTTCTCAGATTCATTAGTAGAAGGTGAGCACCTTCTCTTGAGGGGTTCTCCCAGATGTCTCTTTCTCCTTCTGTTTCCTCAAAGGTCAGGTGTCTCAGTCCGTCTAACCCATCCTCTTCTAGCTCTGTGTCTACCTTGTCGCAGGTCACATATTCTAGATAATCTATGTCATACAAATATTGCAGAAAACTTTCGTTAGGACATCCTTCAACTAATTGTCCTGGGGTAAACAAAACCCTTTTAATCGCCTAGAGTGTCTCATTCATGCATTACTTGTTACGTTTGAATGAAAAGCTACTAACAATCTGGACCTCCAAAACATCCCAATCCGTCGTTTACCGATGGAGTTCCTATTGTATGTACCAAGCTCGGGGAATAGTTCCCAGGGTATGAATAAATACATGTACCCACAGATCCTTCGGTATTCCCTGGGTTTTCCAATATTTTATGCAGTCTTCGATATGCCTCTCGGGACTTGAATTCCCTTGGTATCTCGCCTTATCCTATGGCCAGTCTTTATTCTAGGTAAATCTTCCCTTCATGGCTTGCTTGACGCTTGCCCAGTCTCTTAGTGCCCTGTGGTGCATTCTCCACCATCTTGTTGGTGTCGCCATGAGAGAAATATCTAGGAAGGGAATCTTTTGATCCCCCATCATTTCCCTGTCTACCTTGTCTAAGAAGGTGTCTACTGGTTCAATGCCATAGTATTTGGGATAGTCACTTATCTCCGTTCCTATCCAATTTACTCGGTTTATCATTGCACAACGTCTAGTGTTTAGTTCATACCCTCCTTTCTGCCATGCATCCCATGCATCTTCTGAATCGGTCTCTAAGATTTGGATACTTCTCCAGCTGATGGACCCTCCTACAGTAGGATTTATGTAATCTTCCCTTTTCCCTTGCTGTTAGCGTATATAGCTGGTCTAGCATTCCCGGTTCATCCCTGTCATCTATTGGTTCTGTGAACCTAGGTCCTTGATATGGGTCCAAGGGTTGGATCACCCTCATTCCTTCTGCTTTGAAAATAATCAAATCTTTCTTTAGGTCAATAAAAACATAGTTTTCATAGACCCAATCGATCCCAAGGAGCACTGGGTATGGGTCCTTATCTCCCATTATGTCAATTACCTCAAATTCAGTGGACATTTTCACCCCCACCACATCTACTTCCATGTTTTCTAACCTTCCAATGGGCAGTATACAATACTGGTTCACCATTCTTAGTTGAATCGGTGAGTATTTTAGAGGCGGATTCCCCATTGCCTCCCATGTTTTCCTGGGTAGGATGTTTACATCCGATCCCAAGTCTAGCATTATGTCCCTTATTTGGAATCCCACAACCTAAGAATTAATCCAGAATTCCTTCACGCTTCTCTTCTTGTTTCGCCTCACCCTCTTGGAATGATTTTTCTGGTAAGTTGGCAAGTGGTTGTTCCACTTCCTCTTCTTCTATTGATAATGCAGCTTTTAAGCTCTTTCGCAATTCCTTCAATGTGGATTCATCTTCGACAATCTTCAGGAATAGTTTAAACCAGTCTTCAATCGGTTGGTTACCGTCAATCATGTGGTTGTTTGGTCTCTGGTCTTCCCTCCTTTCGGTCATCTCCTCAAATAGCTTAGTTTCTTCTGATAACACTACTTTTGGCGCTTATGTTCATGCACTTTCTTGGGAGATGCTGCTTTAACAATCAAGGGTGGATCTATTGTGCCACGATCCTCCCCCGTCCTCTTTCCTTCTCTCGTGACTATGTTGATATTGGTTGCCAGAAGACCATCATTGGTATGAGGTTAGACATTAACTATGTTAGCCCCCCTCTGTCTGGTCCTTTCTTCCCACTTTGTAATGAGGTTCGGGCAATCCTCCGTGGCATGGGTATTAATTCTGCATTGTGAGCACCAGGGTCTCCTAAGGAGCGGACATTCCTTGACGACCTGTCCTTCTTGCTCACAGTTATAACACCTTACAGGGCCTCTTCCTCCTATCCCATTTCCTCCTCATTCACCCTGTTTAACTCATTAATTTTGAACGTAGATCTGTCCAGCCGCTCTGCTAGAGCATCCAATGCTCGACACTGATCAATGTGATGCGTTGTAGATGAAAATAACTCACAATAGTTGTTATTGGGGATGTTGGAGTACTTCTGCAATATCGGGCACATCCATGGCAGATGTCCATACATTCTACAGATCTCACAGTAATCTTGGTTATTCCATATCGGAAAAACCCCTTGCACTCCTACTATTGCAACTCCTGCGGTTGGTGGGGTCCTTGAAGACCCTACAACCCCCCATGAATAATTAATTCGTTGAAACCTTAGGTATTCTATTACAACATGTCCTTCCATCACGCAGTGGGTGCACCATACATTGGGTTTGGCTAGTCTCACTGGTTGAAGATGCTTCAGCTTCTTCGTTAGAGTTGCTATCTAATTCTAAAGGCCCATGATTGACGGATATTGCACACTCGTCCCTGCCCAATATTCATGAGGATATCTAGCCATGGATTCTATGCACGATGCTTGCTCCAAAGCATCTTGGAGGGTTCCAATTTTCTGTTGCATCAATGGAATTTTGGTTAAGGGCAAGAGTGCCCTGATAAACCAGTCTCTCTGGTGATTTGGGTCTAGAGTTTAGCGCAGTTTAGCAATGGCATCCTTAAACCTTTGCATGAGTTCCCAAGCCGTCTCATCCTCTTTCTTCTTGATCTCCCATAACTCCAATAACGCTTTCTGAACGGTCTGGGGTACTTTAAATTCCTACACAAACCCTCTCTTGATATCATTTATTGTGGGATTTGGTTATGCTCCACCCACTTTATGAACCAACACAGATCCCTCTGCCTCAACGTGGTCTGGAACTCCACTGTCCAGACATTGTCTGGAGTCTAAGGTGCTCTCCAAATGGCTTCACAGAGATACTAGTGCTGTTCCACATCCCCGTTTCCCCTCCCCGTGAACTTTGGATATTTGGTAAAATATCCTGCCATACTGATTTGGGTATGGGCTAGCAACATGAACCCTTTGTTCCCTAGCTACTAGGATCCTTGTAGCCCCAATTTACTAATATTGTTGGTTGCCTTGTTGCTTCCAATATTAAAACTGGCCTTGTATTTCTCGTGCGCGTTGTGTACCCATATTGCCTTGGCTAATTTAATAACAATTTTTTCCAGATTGTAATAAGGTACCAGGGGAAGGTCGGGAGAGATGCTACCTGTGTCTCGGGGGTATTGCTGCTGACTTCTAATGGATGCTTCTCCTTCATCAAATAACCTTCTTATAACATCGCCCATATCCTCTTCTCTCTCCTCTTCATACCTACTCGGCATTTTCCCTTGCGATATTACTCCCGCAACCTGTGAGGTGGGGCCCTCCCCATCTTTCTGGCTCCCACACCTCCTGTTACCAATCTAGCTCTGTCCTACATCTTCCTTTTCTCCCCCTCCATCTTGGGGTTTTCCCAACACCGCTCCTACTTGGTGTGTTCCCATATTTCTTTTCTTCAGAGTCTGAACCACCCTTGCCTACCACTTATCCGCTAGCAGCGCTCTCCTCTGTGCTCTAACATCTCTAGCTTTCTTCAACCCTTCCACATCCATCCCTTTAGCAGCATTTGCATTCCCCAATCGACAACATTCCCCCCCTTAGGTCCTTCCCCTGATACTGGGGTTTTACGCTACCATGTCCGTGGTGGGTGAGGGTAGTAGTCCCTATTCTACCATAAACATCTTAATCCATGTCGGTACTTCACTCATCAACCTTCCTCTTAACCCAGACCCAAACACTGCTTCCGCCTTTGAGAAGGATTGATAACTCTCGGCAGCAAACTTAGTTATGTATCCCTCCACAGTGGTATCTACCCAGAAGTCGATTGCTCTGGTCAGATCATTATCCAACTGTTGAAGTAGTACGAGATCTAAGGGAGTCCAACTGCGACGAATTGCCGTCAATCTCCCTGACCGATTATGCCCGTTTAGTCTCCTTAACCAATTGTACAGGTCTTTTGGAAACTTGCACCAGAATATCTCATACTGGTCATTGATACCTTCGACATATAAAATACCTTCACTCACCTTTATGTTCGGTTGATTCCTGTGGATATCTTGTTCCACTAAAAATTGATCTATCTTATGATTCCACCAATCCTTGATCTCCTTCTTGAATATCCTCGACACCATGTTCCGAACCAGTTCTTGTAACTTCGGATCCCAGAAACGGAACCATTTGTTGGCACGAAAGAGTCATCAGGGGAAGACCTTGGGTTCAATCTCGGGGAGCCAACAGTGGTCCATCGTAGTCTAGGTCGACGCTGACATTTGAGTCTCACCTGAGGCCTGCCACGACTAGAAGTAAGAAGGGTTCATCATGGAGCCAAGGAAGCATTAACAGAAGAATCAACTGATAACAGATGTATAACATTACACACATAGTACAGATAACAACATATCATCTAAAGCACAAGAAATATTGAATGCATGCATTTGAAAAGGCGTTACAAAATTTTAAATAGGTCATCATATCATATACGCTTATACACAACATATTTCGCAACCAGTCCAGACTTTCCTTTCCATTAATTCAATAGTAAAGTAGTACAATACATCTCGGCATATGCCACAAGTAAATATGAGGAATACCCGTGTACAAACTCACGGGCTTGGTCTCAGTCCCAAAGATCCTACTCAGCTGAGCTCCTGTCTCCTGGTATCAGATTGCCACAACCGCTATTATCTCTGCAACGCCAACTTCAACAACCTCGCCAACCAACAACCTCTTCCTTAATGGCCCTCTCCTTTTATATCTCTCTTTTCTGCTTGGACAACCAGTTCCTGCTCGACTATTCTTTCCCTTGGCTGCCCCTCCTCCTTTCTGCCCACTCGGCTACCTTTGCCTTCCACTGCCACCTTTCCACAACCCTTCTACAACTGCTTGTTCCTGCCTTGCTGTCCAGCTAACTCCCCCACAAGCTAACCATTGCTACCATCTGTTTCCTCCTAGTTCCTTGGTCAGCCAAAATTGATCAAAACCTTTACAAAATTAAATGAAGGCCCCAATAGTCGTGATCCATATGTACATGTTCCAAAGGAGAAAAGAACCAAGTTGGACAGTAAATCTAAAAGATGCATCTTTATTGGGTATAAGGATGGTTTAAAAGGTTATAATCTTTGGAACCCGAAAACAAGGAAGGTTTTGTACAACCGAGATGTGGTGTTTAGAGAGGTGAAAGATGTTATTAAACATGAATTCCTACCAAAGGAACCTGAGAAGATATATTTTGAGCTAAGGGAGGAAGAATCAGACTCTACAACAGAATGAGAATCAGAAGAGGAAGAGCCACAAAATCCAGTTTTGAGAAGACCAGTTCGAGAGAGAAGGCAACTTGAAAGGTATAGTCCATCTACTTTCTATTCAAAATTTTCTTTATCTATTACTGATGATGATCCCATAAATGTCAGGGAGGTAGTAGATTTAGAGGATGGAAAACTCTAGAAAGAGGCCATGGTTGATGAAATGACATCTTTGGAAAAAAATGAGGCTTGGGATCTGGTGGAGTTGTCGGCTAGAAGGAAACCCATTGGAAGAAAATGGGTATTCAAGAAGAAGATGAATGCAGAAGGCAAGGTGGAGAAATATAAAGCTTAGTTGGTAGAAAAAGGTTATTCCCAGGTTCTAAGAATTGATTTTGATGATATATTTTCTCCTGTTTCCAAGTTAGCTTCTATTAGATTACTTTTATCTTTTTTGTTGCATTTGATTTTGAGGTAGAATAGATGGATGTGAAGACAACATTTCTTCACGGGGATTTGGAAGAAGAGATCTACATGAAGGAAGATTTGGAAGGATTTGCAGTGAAGGGTAAGAAAAAACTTGTATGCAAGTTAAAAAAGTCTTTGTATGGGTTAAAACAGTCACCAAGGATGTGGTATCAAAAATTTGATACATATATAAGGGGACTTCAATTCAGAAGGAGAAATGTAGATCACTGTGTGTATTTTAAATTAATTGGTGATTGCCTTATTTATTTTGTCTTGTATGTGGATGATATGTTGCTGATTGGAAATGAAAAAGAAATTATCAAGGATTTGAAGACCCAGTTGTCCTCCAAATTCAATATGAAGGTTCTTGGTGTTGCAAACTATATTTTGGGCATGGAAATTAAACAAGATTGGGTAAAGAGGAAGCTATGTTTAAACTAGAGGAAGTATGTCGAGACAATATTGTAGAGGTTTATTATGCAGGATAGTAAACCGGTGAAGGCTCATATTCTTGTAGGTATAAAGTTATCTATTGAACATTGTCCCAAGACACAAGAAGAGGAAGATGAAATGTCCTATGTTCCATATGCGAATGCAATTGGTAGCCTGATGCATGCAATGGTCTATACTAGATCATACATTGCACATACGGTGGAGTATTGAGCAGGTTTATGTCAAAACCAAGGAAGGAGCATTGGACAACAATGAAGCGTGTTTTCTGGTATTTACGTGGCACTAGTGATTATGGCTCATGCTATCAAGGAAGACCATGAAGTTTTGGACATTCATGGCTTTGTTGATGAAGATTGGGTTGGATATCTAGAGAAAAGAAGAACTACAAGTGGGTATGTGTTCAACCTATTTGGAGGAGCAGTCAGTTGGATGAGAAAGAGACAATCCATAGTGGCACATTCAACTATAGAGGCATAATACATGACAACCACTCATGCAAGAAATGAAGTAGTTTGGTTGTAGAGATTGTGTTAAAGTATGGGGTTTGTACAACAAGCTATAAGGATAGACTATGACAACCAAAGTGAAATTTTCTTGGAAAAGAACCCTACTTATCAGTCAAAGACAAAGCACATTGATGTTCAGTATCACTTTGTGAGGGATATGGTTGAGGAGAAAAATGTGTTTCTAGTAAAGGTGGACAATTTGAAGAATGTTGCAGATGCATTGATGAAGTCTGTGAGCACAAAGAAGTTTTCTTGGTGTATAGAAACAATGGGCATTGCAGGGATGGACCAATGACTAAGCTCTCTTATGACCCCCTTGTGTGGAAAGAAATCAACAAGTGGGAGAGTGTTGGGTGTGTGTTACATTCTTTCCACGACTAGCTTCATGCGCTATATATT
Organism: Pinus tabuliformis; assembly: GCA_031772625.1. Lineage (NCBI taxonomy): Eukaryota > Viridiplantae > Streptophyta > Pinopsida > Pinales > Pinaceae > Pinus > Pinus tabuliformis. Next base: position 1,300,378,619 of record CM062804.1, read on the forward strand.
GTGCCCAGTGAAGTGGGGGTGGGGGGCGGGGTTTGTAGGGGGCCCTTGCGAGATTTTTTTGTGGACCCAATAATAGTTGGGAGGACCTAAGGATGGGGGGCAGACCCAAAGATGGTGGGTGGACCTACTCATGGTTTTTTGCATGGGTTTTGCACATGGTTTTGGGCATGATGGTTTTATGCCCATGGTGTTTTGTAGATCCGATCAAGGGAACTACGATTATGTTCTAATCCATGGTTAATGGATTGGGGTTTATGAAAGTTTGACATGTATATATATGTATTGTAACATTGAAAGGAGCATAATGAAAAATCAATCTGGTAGTCCAAATTTTGGGATCCAGGGGAAAATCTCTGTGTATATTTGTTTTATGTTCTCGCCATTGTATATTTTTCTGTTTTAAGAATTCATTTGCAGGTAATTTATATACAGGGTAAAAACCTACATAGATAACCTAGTTTCCATAATAAAGAATGATGTTCATAAATAAATGAAGCTTTGAAAGGTTGAAGTTTCTCCAATGATATACGAATGAAGTTGTTGATATCCCTAAGTTGAGAAGGAACTTGGATGAAGGAAAGTGTATATCCTCCATAGTTGAGAAAGGATACTTGAACTTGGGAATATGAAATGAAAGAATACAATCAAAGAATAGCTAAAGCACTAAAGATGGTTGTTCATGATTGATGAAGTTATAAGCGAAATTTAAAAGGGTGCTAAGATATAGTTTGGTGTTGCTGGTGAATTAAAAAGGGAAACTTCCGACAAGATGTGTTTGGATAATATGATGATGATCTAAGCTACATCGAAATGGTTGAGGACCCTGAAGGCTTGTGCTATATATATATATATATATATTGAAAGTTTATTACTAATTGGGGTTGTGATTGTGCAAGATCTCTCCATAAGAAAGTTGAACATCTTGGAAGCATGCTTGGATTAGTGGATATATTTGATTTAGTTGATGGGGATAGATTGAGCATCTTGGGGTGAAAATATTCTTGGGAGGACATCTAAGTGACCTATGTGTTGATGTCCTAATCTAGAAATAGGGAGGCTGGCATTGGTCTTAGAGCTCTGACCTTGGACACACACCTAGATCCTTGGGTTGGTGTTAGAGTGGAAGCCTGATGGTACCTACAGTGGTTGAAGCTTGGAACACACAGTAGTCCCACCCAATTAGATACTTTGACCAAGTATCTAATCTATATCAGTGTGTGTGTTGTAACTCTTCATATAAACATATCATTTTGAGTTTGTTCATGTACCTAGTTAAGAGGGAGTGTTGAAAAATGTAACTAGTGGCAATATTCATAATTGTATTTGAGTCATGATGTAATTTATTTGTCAAAAGAAAGAAAGATAATTTTTATTATAAAATGAAATTATTTACTAAGCATGGGTTTCATTCTTTATTATTTTATTTTTTAGGTCATAGCCCCCATTAAAGGCTTCTAGGTTTTGTCAAGAGATAAAATGATATTGGACAGATTTAGTATACCCTTCTTGGGAATTTGTATCATGTAAGAAAATTTATTTTGAGTCAAAAAGTAATTTTGTCCCTCTTCACCAAGGGTGCCCTGCCTTGGAGAAGTCAGACCAGTTAAAGGGAATTCGACCTAGTGGATGCAGTATATATAAAGACAGTTCAATTCATTTGGAGCACACACTCAAAAAGTTTGATCTACAAGAGAAAGAGGACGAAAAAGAGAGCGAATTGTAGGAGAAGAAGACATAATTCAAGGAAGAAAAAAATCAAAATTTGGAGCATCTCTCTCTCTCACATGTGTGAGTTTTCTAGGGTTTATGGGCAAGTTGCAAGGGTCGAAATTTCTGCAGTAATTGCAAGTCTAAAATTTTGTAGCTGGGGGGATGAAATTCTGAATCAAAGCAGTATTTAAGGAGATGACACTTGGAATATTTGGAAGAGTTTGTCTGCATAAAGAAAGGGTTGACTTGGTTATTGGAGGAAGTATTTTTCTAGGACAAAAAGGTCTTGGTTCGTCTCAATTTGATTTGAATCTATTAGTGGAAGAGTTTGATTATGTTTTCCCTTGAATATGGGTTTTAGCCCTGGAAGAGTGCCTACTTATGGTGTCATTGATCTTCATGATTTTGTTTTGATAATTTCTTGATGATAAGAAGATAAAGAATAACATAAAGAAAGCTAATAAGAATATACGAATATCACAAGTAATTGTCAACATAAAGATTTTTTTTTCCTTTCTGATTTTCTAACCATCATGTAAGAAACCTGTTAGGAGATAAAAGGTTCGTGAAGATACTCCTAGATCATCTCCTCTATATGTTCTCGGATCATCCATATGCCTAGATCCCATCCCACACCTTCCTTAGAAAAAAGGGATGCCTCTGTATTGTGTTCCTTGTAAATATGACAACAAGAATTAAAATCAAAAGACTATATAATGAACTAAATTTATTCTAGGATAAGCAGTAAAATATGATTATGTCATCTTTGAACAACATTGAACTAGTTGATGACATTTAGGGAATCTCCAAATACTTGAATACATCTGACTCCCAATTCCCTAGCCCAACAAAGCAGGAGTTTTAGGGAAAAAAGTTTTGCAAAATTATTCATTCCACTCCCCAGGCCTATTTTGGATTTTATAAATCTCTGATTATTTAAGTGAATTACAAAACCACCTTCGCATCTACCCTCTGCATCTAATGCCCGATCAAGGTATCACCAAGGCATTTATGTGTTGATATCCTCCTCACTTATGACTCTAGGAACATGGGTTGATTGTGTAGATGGGATTAATGAGTAGATTGCAACTATTTCAGAAGTGATGATAGTTGGGGTTGAATATAGGTCTCTAAATATTCCTTTGTTTCTCACCAACCATATACCCCAGTAGATTAAGGGTGAGACGTTCCTTATTTTTTCATCTCGCGTTCCATTCCACCAATATTTCCATGCTTCCCCAGTATTGTGCCCTCTCCAGTCTAGGTTGTATCCCATAAGCCTCTTTGATGTTTCCCATACACTTGCTGTGAAGGGGAATATGAGGAAAAAATGGTTCACTGACTCTTCCTCATTCTTACACAAAGTGCACCAACCTGATCCTTGTTTTTTAATTTTGTGTAAGATGTTCCAGGTCGAGATTTTGTTCCTTAGTAAACACCATAAAAAAATACTAGTCTTTGCTAGAATTTCCAACTTCCATATGGGCTTCCACCACCAATGTTGTTGGATTTGAATCTTGGATACAATTTGATAGTTGTACCCATATTTAGTGGAGTAAATACCTGAAGGAGCATGTACCCACTCAAGTGAGTCTTCCATTTCCTTGACCCTCATTTGAGACCTTTGAAGACCTGTTATATAATAACCTTCCAATGCACTGCAACAACCTCATCCAAGTGTAAGCTCTGATGCCAGAAGGAAGAGCTTCCTTCATCCAACACTTGATTAAGGAAAACTATACCTTGTTCATTTAATGTCATTATCATTTCCCTTCGAAGCTCATGGTTTTCATTACAACCCACCTAGGAGTCAATACCAACTTTGACTTTTTCTCCGTTACTAATGTGCCATGCCAGAGTTGCTCCTATCACTCTAAAGGATTCTACTGTGGCTTTCCAAATGGTTAAAGCATTTGGATTTCTCTTGTTAGGTTTCCACACCTATTCATCCATAGTAAGAGGGAAGATATATTTATAGGTTACCACTATCGTCCATAGATTTTCCACAGTCAAAAGATTCCACCCTGATTTTGATGCTAGTGAGCTTGCAAATGTTGGAAGATATTTTATCCCCCATCCACCCCAGGATTTAAGTCAAGCTATTTTTTTCCCAATATACCCATCTACACATAAGAAACGTTCACACAACTTCCTGATAGAGTGCATAATCCCTTTCAGAAACCACGTGAGAACTATCCAATAGATTGGAATTTCCACTAGGACCAATTTTATCAAAACCATCCTTTTAGCCCTCAAGCGCCATTTTAAACACCAATGTTTAATGAAATTCTCAATATTAGCCATAAGCCACTTCGGGTCCTCCTTTCTATATGAATAAGGTTTTAGATGAAACCCCAGATATTTGAGGCTTTTCTTCATATTCTTTTCTTCAAAAGGTAAATAGGATTGAGCCCTGATAATTTTGGCCTGTGTTAGTCCTTCATAGACCAAAATAGATTTATGCTAATTTATGATCATACCTGTGGCTTTTAGAAAAAGATTGAGAACCTCTTTTAGTCGATGCAGATCATGTCTAGTCCCATTAATAAACAAGAGGATATCATCTACAAAGAGTAGACGTGTTATAAAAATATTGGAGGCTACCTCAATCCCTTTTACTTCACCTCTACGTTTTGCTTCCAAGATCAACCTACTTAAGCCTTCAACTGCTAAAAGGAACAAGAGAGGAGACAAAGGGCATCCTTCTCTCAGTCCTCTCTGGGAATGGATGAAAGAGGACATATCCCCATTAATCAATACAACAAAAGTCACATTAGAAATACAACCCATAATCCAATTAATGAAAGGTATTCCAAATCCCAAATGAGTGAGGAGAATGTGCAAATATATCCAAAAAATTCTATCATATGCCTTGAAAAAATCATTTTTTGCAATAAAACTTTCATGTTGTGCCTCTTGAGGCTATTTATACCTTCTTGGGATACTCCTATTGCCTTGTGAATTTTCTGACCATCCGGGAAGTTGAACTGTTCTCTAGATATATTTTTGGACATGATTGGCTTGAGACGAATAACATTAATTTTGGCTATAATATTGTATATCCAATTGCATAGGGAAATGGGTATGAATTCCTTAAAGGTATCAGGATCATCTATCTACGAACTAAGGCGAGGAAAGTTGTATTGAAAAGTTCATAAATCTATGATCTGATTCTTAAGTCCTCCACCACCCGAAGTAGGTCATCTCCAAAAATCTCAAAGAAATGTTGAAAACATTCCACTCTCTAGCCATCCGGGCCTGGAATCTTGTCCTTTTGCATTGCTTTGATAACTAATTCCACTTCTCCTTTCGTGATTGGGTCCACCAAGTGATGGTTGTCCTCCTCCTCCACAAATATTGGGTATAGTTGGGCAACTTGGATCACTTTTGTAATTGTCACATGTTATGGGGCTTTGTATAGGGATTTAAAATAATCCTTCCCCATAGAAGCTAGTTCCTCGAACATATTTTCTATTTTTCCATATGCTTTGACATCTCCCAAATACTGTTTATATTTTTCCTCGCCTTTGCATAGTTTTGGAAAAAATTTGAACTTTTGTCGCCACTTGCTATATTTCCCTACTTTTCAATCTCCACTACTCCTCTTTATCCTTCAGTATATTTCTTTTGGAAGTTTCCAACTGCTTTATCCTTTCCTTGGTCTCCTCCATCGTGTATCCATCACCCTTTGAGCTTTCTAATCTCTCAAGTTCTTCCTCAATATACTTAAGCTCCTCTTCCTCCCTTCTCTTTTTCTACATCACCCATTGAATCTTAGGCTGTTTTATTCTTTTGAGGTTATCCATAAATTGCTAGAATATGGAGGCTCCTAATTCATGATTATAAAGTGCCCAAGTCTCCTTTATAATGTTATTATAACTCTCCTCTTGTCGCCATGAAGGTTTAAAATTAAATGGACTGCCTTGTTTCCCATTGCTCCCCTTCATTTCAAGGAAGATCAGATGGTGATCTGGGTCTCCTCTTGAACTGACCCATTGGCGGAAAAGAGAGATTTTGTTTACTAAACTTTCTGCTAGAAAAAAATGATCCTTTCTTTTGGCTACCCTGGCTATTCCAACACGTTTGTTCCACCATGTTGGTTTGTATTTGATTAAATTAATATCAATCAGTTTACTTTCCATCAACTTACTATTTAAGTAACCTGTCAGTGGGGCTACTTGGGCTTGAGGACCCAAAGATTTTGTGATCCCTAAGGAGAAATTTAAATCACCACCAATCACTATATTTTGCTTTTTCATAAAGGATTTTCTAGTAACGAGTTCCAAAATGAGACACTGTCCTGGAAGGGAACATAGACATTTACAAAGGAGAGATCTAGGCTTAGATCCATTGAGAATACTTCTGCTCCTAGAATCATCTCAGAGCCCCAAGAATTTAGAACCCTAAAGTTACTCGCTCTGAAACTAGTAGCTAGGCCCCCTAATCTTCCCCTAGTATCAAAGATTAGAAAGAGCCACCCTGGGAACATCTTATGAATATATTATGAGATTGTTTCACCACTCTCTTACGTTTCCTAGAGTAACATAATATCTCGACAGATATCTTGTATAAGTATTTTTAGAGCTATTTTTTTCTAGGAACTAGCTAAGTCTCTACAGTTAAAAGATAGTGTTATCATTTGGATACCTCTACTGGTGCCTATGCTTCTCTAAGCACCCCTTCCAGGGATAGTTTTTTTTCCATCAACTATGTCCACCCTTGCTTTCAACTAGCCTTTTTAAATGTTTGTCTTATGCTCTCTGTATTTTCCAGGACTAGAGGTTGTCGACACCTCCTCAAGGCTCCCTACTGGTTCACTAGGAGCCCCTTTTATTGATCTAGGATGCAAGTTATAGTGTGAGGGCAATAGTATCAGGTAGGATATATTAGGGGTAGGCTCAACTAGATGTTTTACCACAGGAATACATGTTACAATGTTGTCCAAGGAGTCAGAGAGGCCACTAAACATAGGACTTAGGAAACTATGAGACCTAGAGGGACTAGGCCTAGAACCAGATGAAAGCAACAATGACATAAGAGATATAAGATAAGAATTCGAGGAAAATATTGTACCCACTAGCTAAAAAAATTATTTGATCATCTTGTGATTTCGGTTGATTCTAGGGACCGTTTTCTTCCTCCACTTGATGTGTATCTTCCTTTCCACTTCCAATTGTATTGGGGGTGACTTCCTCTGATCGCCCACCTCCTGTACCTGGGGATCCCCTTCTAGGACAATCTCTTATGCCCTTCCCTCCCTTAATACGTTGGTGTGCCCCCTTTTTCTTCTCAACCCTAGCAGAAAATATCGTGCAAGGTGACCATGTTTGTGGTAGTGGTGGCAACAAAAGGGAAATTCTTCATAATCTAACTTTTGTATATGAGTGTATCCTTGAAGACATAATTCCAACTTTTCGAATAAGCCTTCTCTTGGGTCCAATTTTACAATAACTTTGGCTACATTCCTGGTTCTTATGGATATGACTGACATATCAACCTCTAAAAACACTCCCACTTTGTTATTGATGGCCCTTAAAACATCTTCTGTCTAGAGTTGTGGGGGAAAACTATAACCTCTTCAAGCTTCTCCTTGCTCACGTCAAAAAGAGGGGTCCATCTTTTAAATAATATCGGGGATGATCCAATGCTCCAGTTTCGATCAAGCACACATTGCAGAGCTTATGGAATTTTAAAAGTATCATAAACCATCCCCGTGCTAATATTATGACTTCAACTTCTCCATTCGGTGAATCAGTCCAACACTTAGATATCTAGGAAACAATAGTGTTTGCCATGAAACATTTACCTTTTCCCCTCCCAACGAGGATGTGTTTTGATGCTACCATGATTGTGTCAAGATGGATATTCACCCCAATAACTAGTTTGTGGTCTTCTTCCTTTTTCCAGATACACTTTCCCTTCTTCCGCTTGGATCCAGTCCTTTGGTTATTTCCCCTCTCTAATGTAGCTTCCTGTACATTTTCTTATTTATATTGAGTTTGTGAATTTAGTATATCTCCTTGCAGAACAACTTTGTTTACTATTTCAGGCTTGTGGGGTTCTTCATTTCTCCTTGGCTTCCGCTGGCTCCCTTCGCTTCCTTGAATTTCCTGTTGCACATGGCCAAACTTAGACGCCAAAACTCCCAAAATATCAAAACCCTACTTCGAGCCATTACCCTTTATTTGGATTGCATGGTGGTTGATTCCCACAAAGTTTTCTACATCGGCTATTGTTTCCACATGGACTTTTCCTTCAGTTTGAATCAACCCTTCTTTGAAACCCTCTCCTCCATAACCCTCCCTAACCTTTCCTTTCTGAGTAAACCCTAAGTGTTATGTAACCAGGATTTGGCTATTTCTTGACACTAGAGAGAGGAGACCTCTTGGTGTAGGTCCATTGACATTCGAATTTGAAACAATAGTTATGCATTGGTTAATAACCTCACTACCCCGCAACTCATAACTTCAACAATGTCCTCCATACCTCCCGTAAACCCATTTTCTTGAGAAATAATGAAATCAACTTGCAAGGGATTAGTTATGATTACCGGAAGATCCACCACTATGAAGGTCCATTCAGAAACAGTTGCTGAAAACCCCTGACATTATTGCTGTGTCCTAACCACTTTCCACAATTATAACCTCTTTAGAAAACCCTTCCCAGTCTCTAAACCATAGATAAACCACCATGTGACAGATCCTTCCTAGGAACCACCATAGTGACAATTAGGGATCTATCTATAGGCCTTGCCTTGGCTAGATGTTGCTTAGTGGGCTCTAGTCCCCAAACTGCAAACATGTCCTCCAGTTCAGGCTCCAACTGAACATCATCCTTCAGACTTACCATTTTTATCCTAGGTATTTTTTTTTTACCCTCCACACCTTGTGATAAACCGCCAACATACCCTTGTTGCAGAGTGAACAGGGATTAAAAAAACATCACATACTTTTGAGAGAAACTTCAACTGCAAAAGGAAAACAAAACCACTAAATTGCCTACCATCCCGATATGAACCATAGTTTTCAGTCATCTTGTCTTGATCTGACAACCTTACTTTCCTCCAATCCACCTTTGCAACAAACCCTATGCATCTTTGCGGTACCTCCATCCTCCCCATCATATTTGGGTATCCCTATGATAGCGGCAAGTGATATTTACGACACATGCTTTCATATAAGAAGTTATATGTTCAAATCCATTATTGCTCCACTAAACTTGATTTTTAGTATGGTCTGTTGACACCTAATCCGAAACGGATGGGTGAACTGGACAGTCATCTAGAAGATGAACTGATCCGTTGTATTTATGTATATAAATATGAGTTAGCTAATGAATAACATAATCAGTTTTCTCTCCCGCTCATTCTGGAGTTACCCTGGCCTGACATGGTATCAGAGCACAGGTCCCAGAAATAGCTGTAACTCCTGCTGTCCTGAGAGCTGCTCATACCTGAGCGCTGCCTCTGTCATGCGTTTCATTCTCTGCCCTGAGCACTGCCAATGCATCTGCCCATAATGTTCTCTGGCGCACCAGCGCTACCTCTATCCTGACACTGCGCCCTCTGCGCTGCTGAATGTGCAATGCACCTGAGTGTTGATGCGTTTTTTATATTGATTGCATAAGCGTTGTTATACTTTTTTTTTGCTGCCTCTCTATGCATGAATACATGGTATCAGGTATTCAACGCTGCCCCTCTCTGCGCATGAATACTTGACGCTTCAAGTTCCTTAACACCAAATACCTTGTAATCGAGATCTTTGATGTATCATTGTCGATACAGTGTTGAAAAATTTGCCAGCACTATTTCAAAAAGTTAGAGATGTTGCCGTTGTGATGGAGGAACGGGGCAATAAAAGGAAATTCGTTGTTGCTAACTGTGGTTCTAAAGTCGTTTAAAATTAACAATCCACTGATCCCAGAGTCACCATTCTTTGTACAACTCATTGTGATGTTTTTGGCTGCTTAAGAGTTTGAAGCTGTCTCTAAAAAGCATATGCCATAGCCGCTTTTCATCTCTCGCCCAAACTGCCAGTTCTCCCAAAGCTCGACAGAACTGCATATCAATCGTTGTGACGGATTTGGAGGCTACCTGCTATCTAGAAAGCTTAGTTTGGGTTGAACTCTAAAGGTGAAACCGATATGGAGTTATGCTAATCAACATATAAATGAAGGTAGAAAACCTTTATCAATTTTTTGTTCATTGTAATGCCAATGCTGTGTGCATTAAACAAACTCTTAATAAATATAGTTAGTATATACATCGTTCTTTTCATCCGCACGACTTTTAATGTGAGACGGTGGCGTAGTTTGTTAAGGAGCCAAGCTATGCTACAGATTTGAGTTTACCAACTATTTGAGACGTAGTTTGCATTTTGTGCAATTTGTATTTGAGACGCAGTTTGCATTTTGTGCAATTTATATTTTGTGGAGTGATGGAATCTGCGAGTTGAGGCTGGCAGAATTTGAGAAGTCGTTTTTTTAATGAAGAAATAGTTATTGGGTAGAGTGCATGTAAATGAATTGATGTCCCTTTTGTTCAAGAACAGTTGAATGGCGCAGAGATGTAGTGTGTTGACAACAAAAGTCAAGTCAACTTAACACTGTACATGTGGCTGTGTTGCGAGGATCTCTTTCAGATTTTGATCCTGTGGTGATTCGGTTCTGTGGAGAAGTCCTTTCGGACTTGTAGAAAAACAAGTGCGTTTACAGTAACAGATTCTGCTGCTAAACTGAGATTGTATGTGTGTTGATTGCATGCTGGTGTATTTACAATACATTAAATTTTTTTGATCACTTTATATGCGGTGTTCCTTTTATCTGAGATAGCGGTGCTGAGTTAACACTGTTGCTGTGGCGGTGCTTTATATGTGCACTAATGCTGTATATATGTGTGCACTGTGGTTACATTAACCAACATTTGAGTTTTTACATATGTAATATGGTGAGGATCTTTGGAGGGCTTTGAAGAAACAGTAAAGTATATGCCCTTTTTTGAGTACAATTTCACTGTACGTCAGTAGAAGTCTTTTTTTAGCAGAGATATTTTTTACAGAATGCATTCAATCATTTCTATGGTAGGAATAGTTCTCACTGGAAAGGAGAACTATTCAGAATGGTCTCGGATGGTAAAACACACCCTCATCTACAATGAGCTGTGGAAAGGAGTGTGTGTCGGAGAAGAAGACAAAGACCCTGTGCAGCCTACATCAGATAAAGAACTTGTCATCTGGGAAAACAAGAACAACAAAGCCTATGCATTGATCGCAGCATCTGTAAATGAAGAAGTAAGTCGTCATATTTCATCCTATTCCACTGCCTTTGAAGCTTTACAAAAGCTGAAAGAACTCTATGATTCACATTTTGCACTTGAAGTTGTTCAGCTCATGATTAAACTCTTCACTCTTGAACTGAAAAATAATGATCCCCTTGCTCTTGCATCTGAAATAAAGTCTATAATGCATGATATTAAATCCACTAAGGTTGAGCTGGATATCTCTCTTATTTCCTTTCTCAAAGCACTCTATCCTACCTACTCTAATTATCTTGAGTCTTTACAAGCAAATGGAAATCTTAAAGACATAACCTTTGAGTCTCTTGTGAAAAAGTTTGCTGAAAGAGAGAAAGCCTTTGGAGAGAAAACAGTCCCTGAATCTTCTGAAGAGACTGTTTGCCTTGCTCATAAAGAAAAGCATCTTGCTCAAGATTCTAGAGGAGGAAGAGGTGGACGAAGAGGAAGAGGAAGATACTTCAGAGGCAAGGGGGGCAGACATTCTCAAGCAGAAAAGGCAGATCTGCATTGCATTCGATGCAAACAAAATGGATCACATGATGCTTCTACATGCAAGCTACCATGGGACAAGTTTGAGCAGAGAAGAAACCAGCAGAAAGGTAAAACTGATGACACAGACAAAGGTAAAGCACCTGAATCTGCTCACTATATTGAGGCACAATGTAACATTGGAGTAAATGAAGATTTGTTTAATGCTTCACTTACTTCTTCGAAAAATGACTGGTTGCTTGATTCAGGAGCAACCTGTCATATGACTCATAGGAAAGATTTTTTTTAAGATTTCACTGATAATGTTGATGGAGCAGTATACTTTGTAGATCAGTCAAAAATCAAGCCATCAGGGCTTGGCACAATCAGGCTTAAACTGCCTGGTCTTCCAGACTTTCTTCTGGATCATGTTCTATATCTCCCACAGCTCAAGAGAAACTTGTTGTCCCTGGTCCACATCCGCCAGCAAGGTCACTCCATTCATATGTTTGATGGAAAGCTTGAGGTAAGAAAGGCATCTGACCATTCACTTGTCATGAGGGGTATAGAAGAAGAAATACTTCTTAAACTGCAAGGAACCTCTGCTCATGCACAAAATTTTTCATATATTTCTCATCATGAAGAAGGTACACTTCCATCAAGTTTATTATGGCATGCTAGATTTGGACATTTAAACTATGATAGTCTCCGCTTGTTGAAGAAAAATGGTGTTGTTGGTTTGCCTACAATTCCTAGAAAACATAAACAATGTGATGCTTGCATTCTAGGAAAGCATAGCAAACAGTCTTTTCATGATTCACATTCAAGAGCACATAGGAAGCTTGAACTTATTCATTCAGATTTATGTGGTCCAATGCCTGTTCCTTCTGCAATTGGAAATAAATATATCATGACATTTATTGATGATTACACCATAATGTGTTGGGTTTATTTATTGAAGAACAAATCTGATGCTTTTCAAACATTCAAGAATTTTCATAAATGGATTGAAAATGATGCACAATCTCATATTGGGTCTATTCACACTGATAATGGAAAAGAATATACATCAAATGAATTTGAACACTATCTTCGCCAACATGGGATTAAACATCAAACAACTGTGCCTTATAATCCTCAATAGAATGGTGTAGCTGAAAGAATGAACAAAACAATTTTGAATATGGTAGGATCCATGCTTTTCTTCAAAAATGTAAAGACAATGTTTTGGGCTGATGCTGTTCTATGTGCTGCATATATAAAGAATAGATGTCCATCTAGTGCTATAAGAAACAAGACTCCTTATGAATTGTGGTATGGACATGTTCCTTCGGTAAAACATCTCAGGATTTTTGGTTCCACCTGTTATGCTTTAATACCAAAGGTACATAGAAACAAACTTGGTGCTAGAAGTCGTAAGTGTATCTTCCTGGGTTATTCAAACACATCTAAAACATACCACCTCTATGATGAAGTAAATAAAAAGTTTGTTTTATCTAGAGATGTCATTTTTCTTGAATCATCCAAATCTGACAGTGTTGTTGAGCGGCAACTTGATCGCTTGGATAAATTCACAAAACCGAAATCATTTCAAGAGTTTGATAATCAGATTCCACCTCTTGAAGGGGGGATTCCTATACTAGATCAACATGTGGAATCTTCTTTTGAAGAACAATCTCCCCTGCATGACACTCCAACAACGGATGATGCTTTAACTGATGTAATTGATAGAATTGGGAGACTTAATCTTGATTCAGTCCCAACTCAATCAACAGAATAGCCTGGACCATCTCAGAAAGGTCCCCCAAAGTGGCTGACAAAGACACTTGAAAGTGTTCATCCTGATGAAATTGGAAAAACAGGAACCAGAAATACAAACCGACAAGATGGAGGTGATGTAGATAACTCTAATTCACCTGTTGATATGGATGTTACTTATGATTGTGAATTGAACTTGTCTACAGATTTTGAACCAACTTCCTTCAAAGAAGCTGCTTCTCATGATGAATGGAAAGAAGCGATGCAGAAGGAGTATGATGCCCTCATAAATAATGGCACTTGGAAGCTGGTTGATCCTCCATTTGGAACCAAACCAATTGGCTGCAAGTGGGTCTACAAGAACAAGTACAAAGCTGATGGCTCACTTGACAAGCACAAAGCTAAGCTTGTGGCAAAAGGTTTTGCACAGAAGGAAGGGGTCGATTATGAGGAAAATTTTTCTCCCAAAGCAAAATGGGCCACCATTCGGACACTCTTTGCACTAGCTGCTCAGAACGGTTGGAAAGTCCATCAAATGGATGTAAAAACTGCATTCTTGAATGGAGATCTAAAAGAGAATGTTTTTATGTCCCAGCCTGAAGGATTTGTTGTGAAAGGACATGAACACAAAGTATGCAAACTTGTGAAGTCCTTGTATGGCCTCAAACAAGCACCACGAGCCTGGTATGAAAAACTAACTGAGCATCTTCTGAAACTCAACTTCAAACATTTTGATCTTGATGATGCAACTTTATTTGTCAAGAAAGTTGGCAAAACAGTTGTATATCTTGTGGTATATGTAGATGATCTTTTAATGACAGGGAACAATGAAAGCTATATTGCATCCATAAAGAAAGAATTAGGAAATTTTTTTGAAATGACTGATTTGGGCTATGTTCATTACTATCTTGGCATTGAAGTAACCCAACATCCAAAGTCCATATTTCTTTCTCAAAAGAAATACATTGGATATTTGTTAAACAGATTTGGCATGACAGAGTGCAATCCCCTTTGTACTCCAATGGAACAAACTTGAAGCTCACATCTATTGAAGGAAAGGAATTTGAGGATGCAACAAAGTATAGACAGCTTGTAGGAAGTCTCATCTACCTCACTACTACCAGACCAGACATTTCATTTGCTGTTGGAATCCTCTCCAGGTTTATGCAAAAGCCTTGTGAGGGACATTGTTCTGCTGCAAAAAGAGTTCTAAGGCACTTGAAGGGAACTCAAGACCTTGGAATCAAGTATACACAGGTGGACGACTTCAACTTGATTGGATACTCTGATTCAGACTTCGATGGAGACAAAGAAACTGGGGTATCTACTTCAGGATATGCTATGAGTCTTAGATCAGGAGCTGTCTCCTGGAGATCACGCAAACAATCAGTACCAACAGATTCCACAACAGAAGCAGAATATGTGGCAGCAGCTGAAGCAACGAAAGAAATTGTGTGGCTCAGGAAAATTCTTGAAGATTTGCAGGTAAAACAAATACAATCAACTCCACTCATGATTGATAACACATCTGCAATAAAGTTGGCCAAGAACCCAAAGTTCCATGATCGTACTAAGCACATCAATACTAAATATCATCTGATCCGACATCATGTTGAGGCCAAAACAATCCATCTCCGTCATTGTTCCACAAACGAGCAAATTGCAGACATCTTCACCAAAGCGCTTGGAAGAGAAAAGCTTGAAAGATTCAGAACGATGCTTGGACTCACCAACATCCCTTGAGATTAAGGGGGGAAATGTTGACACCTAATCCGAAACGGATGGGTGAACTGGACAGTCATCTAGAAGATGAACTGATCCGTTGTATTTATGTATATAAATATGAGTTAGCTAATGAATAACATAATCAGTTTTCTCTCCCGCTCATTCTGGAGTTACCCTGGCCTGACATGGTCCCATACACCAATTTGATGTTTAACTTGGTGATGACTTTAAAATTATATTACTAAAAAAAATACATAATTCTTTGCATGAGAAAGCAAAATAAATACTATTAATATTGAAAAAAGAATAACTAAAACTCTAAACATATTTTTAAAAGTCTTATATCAAGTGAAAAAGCAAAAAGAAATCAAAAAAGTGGAATAATTGTATCACATAGAGTTATTTTAAGACTCATTTTTTTGAGAAAATAGGATGCATGGCATCAATGAAATCATAATGAGTGTGGTGTTGGAAAAGTATTCTATGCTATTTTTTCAAGGATTTTTTTTTGAAAATTGCAATGATTCAAAAAAGGTAAATAATAATAAGGTAAAATTATGTAGTGATCTTTAATCCTTATATAGGAGGTAAATATATATAAAAAACATATATAGGAGATAAATGAGTTCAAATATGTAAAATATACCTTTGTATTAATGAAAACATAGAAATAAAGTAATATTTAGTTGCCTCTTAAGGTAAGGTGATCTCTTGTTGAGTTGAGCTTCAGTTACAACAATACTCAACAAAAACATTACATAGCCTCCTAGAGCTATAAATAGATTCTTTATAGCAAAACCTTACCTACATGTGGTCCTATCATTAATGAGTACCTACTACCAAATGGACCTTATTTATAAATAGGACCAATTTACATTGGATAAATATCCAATAACTATCTAATGGACCGTATTAAAAAAAGATCAAAGCATACATAGTTCACTAACTCCTAATTACCCTAAAGTAGGGAGGTTAGGGTAGGACCTCAACATGTCATCCCCTTTCAAAAACAATGTTCTCTTGAAGGATGGGGGTATGGAAATTATTATGGAATCATTGTTGGTTCCCATGTGGCATCTTCTACTTGGAAGAGAAAGTTAGTAAACAACTTCTCTAATGTGTTGGATGATCTTATAAGGTCCATGGAAATTTGATGCTAGTTTATAGTGTATTTTTTCTTTTAGAGGGTTGAATGTGAAGAAACATTTTATGCCCTTCAAAAAAAGAAGACTCTAATTTATGCAAGTTGGCTTGTTACTTCATTATATTTTGAGCTAGAATTGAACTGTGCTTAAGTTTGCAATGAATGGTTTCTTGGATATGAAGTGTGTTATCCATTGCATGAACCTTGGAGGTGCCTAGTACTAATGAGGGTTTTAGGCCATAGAGAGATTCATATGGTCTCATTTTAGTAGCACCATGATAAGTACTATTGCACCACTATTCTGCAAGGGTTAGTCACTATGCCCATTGGTGCAATCTTTCTAAAGCAAAGCATCACAAATAGGTTTATAAGCAATTTTTGACCTTGTAACACCTTGTTTTCCTCTATTTTGTAATTATAACTATGTCTTAGTGTCACTATGACTTACAGTAAAGATATTTCATCAGTTTTTAAGACTATAATGGAATAAATGATGTAAATATATTCCACCTAACTAATATTTTTTTTTTTAACAATTGACTAAAGGGATTCCTACTGGTACTGGACATGATACCATGAATGGAAAATGGTGAGGGGGTTGGGGGGATTACCTTGATTAACAAGTAAATAACCTTTGTTGAAAAAACCATATTTTCAAATTGCCAAAATTTAAACTTGTAATTCTTCCTTCTCTGCCTATTTCCCAAAAAACAATTATTGGGAGAGAACTAGGTAGTTGGGCTGCCAAACAAGCATATTTATGAAGGCATAAGGGAGATGGTTGAGCTAGTTGAAAACATCATCCAATGCTATAGCCAATATCGACCTTGATTTTCCCAGTTGACCCACAAATTTCTTTGCCACAAACCAAGAAATCACGAGTTTTTTGAAGAGGATGCATACATGGGTCAAGGAAACTATTATTCAAATGTTCTGAGTGTGAAAAGGAGAGGGGATGGGTTGAGGTAGAGTTTCCATTAATTCTGGAAGTTCCCACGAGTGGAAATAATAAAAATCACTAGCAGGTTGTTGTTGGAATTTTTGCAAGTAAATAGAGCTCACTAGGGCTGCAAAAAATCATACCCATGGATATCAAATTTGAATTGGGTCCATTACTCGATGTTTAGGCCTAATAAAAATTAAATTCGATTATTGAATTTTGGCAAAGAATATTGAGCCCAATTTGGAAAAAGGGTGTTGCAAATTTTACGATGCTAGTTGGGCAAGGAAGTAGGCAGTGA
This sequence comes from Pinus tabuliformis, assembly GCA_031772625.1. NCBI lineage: Eukaryota > Viridiplantae > Streptophyta > Pinopsida > Pinales > Pinaceae > Pinus > Pinus tabuliformis. The sequence goes on from CM062804.1 coordinate 1,300,395,957, forward strand.
GAGAGAAGGGGTAATGAGGGATTGAACAGGCAGTGAAAAGACTCCCTTGTGCAATTACAACTAGCTACGAAGGAATATATACAATTTATGAACATCCCAGGCTTAGTAGGTAGAGAGAATTCTGCTATTGATTACGTATGGAGAGTGGCCTTCACACCCATCAATTTCCTTAAGAAACCAAGTTCCCATAATGGTATAATAACTTGGATGGGGGTGGCCAATTGTAGATAGTGATATGCACAACTGAGCCTATGGTTAGGTGGAAAGGAGCGCACTCTTATTTAGTTGTAGGCAATTTATTTTCATATTTCTTTTCACATGTTTTAATGATGTGTATCAATTGTAATCTACTCGATATTTCTTACTTTAAATGTATATATCTGCTACGTAATTCTATGGAATTATTATTATAATATTAGGGATGAATATATTGGGTGATTGAAAAGAGACTGCGATCATGCGAATGATAACTTGGACACCTTTTTGTTGATAAGATTCACAAATGAAAATCTTAATCTTCATAGAAAATCTGAAAATAAGCTTAAAAATTGTTAACCCAAGAACTTACTATCCTTGTAATTTATGGTATGGGGAATCAACTTGGATCTCAGAGTATGATGGGAGTATTATATTACTCCTCAAGCTTACCCAAGGATTGCAACAAATCTTCCTTAACTTCATTCTTTAACAAAGCATAGGCCTAGGCTAAAAAGAGATGATATTGTGTTGTGGATTGGTTGGGAAAGAAGGAGCTTTGGTCTTCACCTTGTGCAAATTTTACACTCGGTTCTCCACTTTGTAGTCTTGGAGTACCAATTGGGGGTACAACCTTTGGGGTTGTCCAAGATGGAAACTTAATGAAGTCCTTATGTTAAAACAATTATGTATTCTATACGTACTCCTTTGGTATGGTATGTAGTTATACATATACAAGTAGATGAACAATTGGTATAAGCATGGGCTATTTTGCTTAACAGGGGCAAGGCATAATTTAGTTTCCTTGTCATGTCTAGGATAACTAATGAATGACCAAATTGAAATAAATATGGAACATTTCCTTGTTGGTATTGTTATAGGCCAATCATATATAATGTGTAAATTCATACTTGAAACAAGTAGAACTAATAGGGACAATGTCACCAATGAGGAGTAAAGTCTATGCTTAGAAATTTCCTATTTGTCTTGAAATCTCAATGAAATTTGACCAATGATAGCCATATAGGATGGAAATCAAGCTACATGAGTGTGAAAAATATTTAATCTTAATCTCCCCACCTATTTCCTTACCTTGACTTTCTCTTCTATTTAGAAAGTAACCTCCCAACTTACATAATTTGTGTTTGAGGCTAGAGACTAGTGTTCAGGGGTCATTTAAACTTGGTTGGATTCATTAATATAATTTCACCTCTTCTCTTCCCTAATTACATGAATTCAATAGTAAGTAGGTTGCTATCTTTGGGGAAAAACCATAACTTGTGACATAAGTCTGTTTCTCTTCATGACCACCCTCATATGCTACAAGGTCCTACAATAAGTCCCCACCAAGAAAAGTCTTTCTAACATTCCAAATTGACAAGATTTTTATAGCGTTAATTGGACAATTCACTGTTTGTGTCTCGAGGCGCCTATGAGAGAATTTGTGTACTTCTCCACTTAGTATTAATGGATGTTTATTCCTTCATAACATAAGAGTGTATACATACCTAAGTTGGAACTATAAACTCTTCCGAAATATTTATAAAATCTCTCAAAAAATTATGTGATGGATTTGTAATTATACACCTATTTAAGAGTCAAAACAAAGCTCTAGTGACTTGAAAGGTTTTTGAATTCCACTAAAAGGGAACCTATAGAGATAACAATGGAGACAGTATATTACAAGCTTGCATATTCCTTATCTCCTTGTCGATTACATGTACAAGTTTGTCAAGTTAAGGTGCTTCTGATTTATACTATGCCTCACTAGTATGACATAGATAGACTTGGATAGTAGAACTAATGCGAAAAATCCTTCCCATGATTATAGAAATAATGTATAGGTGTGGGTGATGCCCTTATAGGTTAGATATTGGGAAATTTCGAGTGATTTACCATTGTCATCCTCTTGCAAAAGGGAGAGCTACCCAACTACAAAGTTCTAGTTCTATGTATACATATTCAATTCTAAATAAATGCTTGGTAAGTTTTTTGTTTGTTTCCCCTTTTATATCATTGTAGGATGAACTCTTACAAGTTCGACACTTGTTTCTTGTGGAGCTGTAACAACTGCGTCATTTTTCCTCGATGAGGATGAATGATCACTAACCCCAAGTTTTGGCTACATAATTGTTATTTCCCCTACATAAATAGCTGGCAGAGGGTCTGCGTATAACCGTGTGTGTGATATTCTCCATAGACGAATTATGATGAGCACTAGAAAGCGATTTGGCATTGAGATTGCTAAATAATTGAGAGCCATAACACGAGCACGACTCGTAGATTCCATTTAACATTGGAATGCCAAATTCACGGATTGGCCATCTGGATAGATACAGATTCCTCCTTTTTTTTCAATGGAAGAAATGACGCGCGAAGTAGCTCTCAGTCGTATATAATATTTTGTTTGGGATTGAATCTAGAGATTTATGGAGACCAAATTTTTATACGTAACTGTTAAACCATAATCTCATAACCAATAAATATGGATATGGATACGACTTCCTTAACCTTATGTTGGGTTCTACTTGTGAAAGTGAAATCATCCGCAATACTGAGAAAATTGGATTTTTTATTTTTATTTTTATAAGGGGTGTGAAACTTTAGAAGAAGCCTGCTTCCAGTTTAATTTATGGAGCGGTATATAGGTCAGACATATACATCATAGTTGCATCATTAGAGATATAACATAATTACATCTCATGTCATTGGAACCCGAATGAGAAAGTTATCATTAAATTCTCTCAACCACCTGGGATATCTTCCATTGACAAAGAAAATTGGATTCTATGTTGCTGAGAAAGTGAACTTATTCATGATAACGTTATCGAGAAAGTGAAATCCTCAACAATAGAGGGAGCACTGGCTTCTATGCCATCGACGAGAGAGTGAAATTTTGGCAATACAGGAAGCACCAGTTAACATGTTGCTCAAAAAGGTAAATTATCAAGTAATATGTTGAGAAAAAGATAGTGTCACTTGAAGATTAAAAAATAATGTCTTCCTTCCAACGATACACAAGGGGTATGGGCCACTTCACTTTGCGTTATCATTCAAGTTTCAAAGTCGTATAAATATTTAAAGGGATGGCATAGGTCAGAGGGACTTTGTTGTTCAATGGCAGAATTACCCCTACTTGTCATAACCTTGCCTAACATATAAAACCACTAGCACAATAAGTGAGGTAATGATTGCAAATATTCAACTTGAAGCCCTGACTTCCCAAGGACGATGACGGGTTGGGTCTCTATCACAACAAAGTCTCCACATTAACTTGCTGGGCCAAATTGAGATTAAAGGACTAAAATGCTAATAGTTTATGACGTTGACTTATTACTAACTGTTGAATTTCTTGTCATTATAATGAAGAGACGATACAGGTAAAAGCCAAAGTGCAGGAAAAGCTATAAAGAACAAGATGATGAAGTGCTCCTAGGAAGAAACCTCACATATCAGGGAGGAGGAATATGATGTGAAGAGGAATGTGGAAATTCCTTTAGATTTAATAGAAACTATGAGAAGTCTAAAGGTAGGTTTCAAACTTTTAGGGAAGATAATGATATATTCATTAGGGAATAGGAAAAGCAAGTAGAACTAAATTTCATGTTTTTGCAAAGTTTGTCTGAAATAGACTAACACTTGCATCAAAGACCAAATGTCAACAATGCAAAGAGAAATATGTTAGGAACGGTGCAATCCCTGTTAGAGATTAAAAAATATAGTATAGCGACTAACAATGCATGGAGGATTGCTTTAAGGACAAGTCAATGAAATAAGAGGTTAGGTACAACTAGCAATGAATCATGGGACAATTAGTTTATAATAGCTATCGATTAATGGTTCAAATTCAACCTCTCATAAGAAGAAGAGGAAGAATCATTCCAAGAATATGATGCTCCAAGAGTTCAAGAAAGCAAAGCACCTGTTTTTAAGGTGAAATCAAGAAGGATGAAGAGGTGGAGGCATGATTATTGGGACTAAATAAATGATTTCAAGTACACAACTACTCAAGAAACATGTAAGTTGAGTGGGTATATTCAACATCAATGGAAAGGCTTTCATGTGGTGGAAATACCTCATGTACATCAAGGGAATTAACAAAAGAAATATCACTTAGAAATAATTTGAGAAATATTTTAGGAAGAAGTACTTATTAGAAAGGTATTGTGATGGGAAAATTGGGGAGTTTCATGATTTGAAGTTGGGGCAACTAATTATGGATGGCTATGTCAACATATTTCAAGATCTACTATGATGCGTACCATATATGAAGGATGAAAAAGTGAAGATTTAATGCTTACTCATCGGGTTGCCTTAGTCCTACAAGGACTAGATATATTTTTATGTGCCCAAGACTCTTGACAATATGATAAGAAAAGCTAAATACTTTTGTGAGGAATCATAAGCCCCAACTATGACTGCATAATCCCTATAAGGAGAAAGACAAGATCAAGTTGAAAAAGAAGGGATTAAAGTCATAGCAATATAACAATATAGGAAATGGGACAAAAACAAATTATATGGTCAAAAGAAACTTCCATAAAAACTACTTGATACAAAGTGGGAATAAGTTAAAGGGAGCAATGGAAGAGAATATGGGAGATCAAAAAAGGGACCCTTGAAGTGTTGGGGCTATGAAGAAGAACATATACTTCGATAGTATTGTTGAGCCTCAAACCTGCACCTTCCTATACACCCTCTCAGCCTTCTTTTTCCACTTACTTCATCCACCCAGCTGTTAAATCATTGCATTATAGTCTAAAAAGAGCTTTTTACATGGTTTTCTGACTATGTTTATGACTGTTGTTTGGTTTAGTTTTTGTTCATGCAGTTGCGGAAACTTGCCAGTTTCTGCAGCCAGCACAGGTTTCCGCAGCCAGCACAGGATTCCGCAACTATTTTGTTAAAAGCTGTGCTACAGGTGTCCTATGAAGAAACGAGCCACATGGGCAAGCTACAGGTGACGGGTACATGGAACGTGTCCCTTCAAATCAGCCAAATCATCCATGGAAGGTCACGGTCAACAAGGGTCAAAGGCAAAGCCAACCAAGGAATTCAGCGGTGGCACGTCTCTGTTTTGAGCACGTGAACCTTTACGTGGCATAGTCCTCAGCCCACGAAGACACCGGCACACCTGGAGATCATCCCCGTAATCTGAATCCAACAGCTACCACTCCGAAGATTTAATAGACATGATGACAGTTACGCTAGATCTCGGCTGAGGAGATCTACGTGTCTTTGGCAACACAGTCAATAGCGTAGGATTCAGTTAGTTAGTTTCAACACTTTTTCATTATAAATAACGCGTTGATGAACGCTGTGTAGAAGCTTTTTGATATGTAATTTCTGAACTGTTGTTGTTATCACCCCACTGTACTTTTCTTTATATATGTTGTTGCTTTAATACATGAGAAGACTACTTTGCTGAGCTCGTTCTTGTGACTGTTCATTGACTGGCTGAGGTGGCAGAGGGCCCCTGCGCACTAAAGCCCTGTATAGTTGTTATTTGATTTCCTTACGTTTATGTTTTCATAATCATTAGTCTTTACATAACACGCTATTTTGATGCTTCTTAATTCACTGCTATTTACATTTTCACTTCTGCTTTCTTGTAGCTGTCAGCTAATCAATGTTTTTTGCAGGTTTTCTTAGGCAGCCCGGGCAAGTTTTCATCTTTTTGATAACTATTGGCATATGAGATCATCTTGTCCTTCCTGCTAACTTTCATTTTCTGAAGTTTAATCCCAGCACTGTCCTTTTTCAAGTTGTGATTTGCTTATTTATTTTTCTGTTATTTAGACATCATACTACTCATCAGTTTATGGTTTCTTTCTATGGTCAAGTGACTCTATTAGTAAGAAATCAGAATATTACTTATTGTAGTGTGATTTAGTTATCATATTGCTTAAACTTATTCATGATTGCTTCCCACAAGGTAGATTGAGCTAAAGGGTAAAGGATCAGAAGAGTTAAAGTAGTGTGATTAGTTTCCTTTCTGCAATTTAATTTCTTGCAATTTAGTTATCATATTGCTTAAACTTATTCATGATTGCTTCCCACAAGGTAGATTGAGCTGAAGGGTAAAGGATCAAAAGAGTTGAAGTAGTGTGACTAGTTTCTTTTATGCAATTTACTTTCTTGCCATTTAGATATCATATTGCTTGACTTGTTCATGATTGCTTCCCACAAGGTAGATTGAGCTGAAGGGTAAAGGATCAGAAGAGTTAAAGTAGTGTGAATTAGTTGCTTTAAGTTCACTTTTTACTTTCTTTTCATTCAGCAGCAAGGATATTGGGCCATTGTCAATAGTTCATTGTTTTTCTTAAGAATTGATTTCATTACAGTTGTTTAAAGCTTTCTTTTTGAGCATTTTTAAGTTTTGAAAAATCACTGTAGAAATCACCATCACCATCCATCCATATTTCATACTTAACTTTCATTTTCGCCATCACACATTAGGGAAAAATAAATCCATAAACAACCAAAAAGAACTCAAAAACGACAAAAGACTAAGGAAATGGTTATCTAGTACATATAGTACACTTCACTTCGTCAGTTTACGAGCCCCGGATTGACATTTTAAATAGCAATTTAGAACACACTAAATTGACCAAACATTTAGGCGCTGTTTCTGGGGAAGTGAAAATTAGGTAGCCAATTTCTTAAAAAAAAAACAAGAAAATTTCAAGGAAGGGAAATTGATAACCTCTCAAAGTATGCTCTCCTCTTGCACTTAGTGTGATCTGGAGGATCAGAAAAGAGAAATTTATTGGTTTAATAGTTTCTTGAGTATGCTCTCTTCTTGCACCTAGAGTGACCTAGAAGATCAAAAAGAGAATTATTAGCCCGACTTGAAGAAAGAAAAAAAAAATGACATGCATATAGCAAGAGATTCTAGGGGAAGGTTTTTAGCTGGAGCCAAGAGTTCGATTTTTACAACTCCATCTACTTCAAGGAATAGACAAGAGACACCTCCATCATCTCCAACCTACACTCCTAGCCCTAGGATTCCTGGAATTCAAGAAGCAGTAGTTGACTCTCCCACACCATCCATCGAATCTGAATTAGGAATAGATCCTTTCTTTCCTTCTACAGGGAGACAAATTGTAATTGAAGAAGTAGAATCACCTGAGGAAGAAGAGGGAGAAATTCCTCCTCGTTCGCCCTTAGTAGAGGAACCAGAGGACTCTGAAGTCTCTAGGGAAACTACCATGACAGAAGAGGGAGTAAACGGATTTGGTAGAGGTAGAGGTAGAGGAGGAGGAGGAAATAATGGAGGAGGTAGAGGTAACAATGGGGGAAATAGGGATGGAGATAACTCATTTGGATTTCCTATAGTCAATGAAGATTCTCGAGCAACAATGAAACATATTTCACCATCTTTCCTCCCAAACTTTCATGGGTTAAGAAATGAGGATCCTGAAACATTTCTATTTGAGTTTGAGGTCGTGTGTCGAACCTATGATTATCTGGAAGACTCTCAAAAACTCAAACTGTTTCCTTCAACATTGAAAGGAGCAGCTTTGAAATGGTTCATGGGATTACTCACTCAATCCATTAGGACTTGGAATGATATGAAACAAACATTTTTGGATAGGTATCTAGACTATTGTATGCCCACCAATCACAAGGATGAGGTATTCAAAATGGTACAAAAAGAAGATGAAAACTTGGAGGATTTACTTGAAAGATTTCAATACAATCTGAAAAGAGCAAAAATGAGTAACTTAGATGAGGAAACCTTGAAAGCCATTTTATTAAAATCCATTAGAGATGAATGGATAGATATTTTGAACATGATGGGAAAATGAGACATATCTCAACTTCCACTTCATGATATAGCAGAACTGTGTGTCCATCTCTCAAGGGGGAAATCTAAAACTCAAAAAGGGCCTAGAGATCCTTCTCTCATCAGAGCAGACAAATCTGCAACTGGATCAGTAAGTAGGGCTGAGATTGGCAACATGCTTGATGAATTCAAAACTGATATCTTAGGGAGTCTTAGTGAGCAACTAGACACTCTTAAGATACACAATAAGCAGAAAGCAGAAGCCGAGGCTTTGGCCATCTTTTGCCCAAAGTGTAGAAAGAAACATGCTCTAAGGGAATGTCCCTTGGATGCAAAAGTTGTAGAAACATGTGTAATTTGTTCAGAGAATCATGAGACCAAGGATTGTCCTTCAATTCCTGGGCTCAAAGCTGTCTTTCAAGAAGATCCAAATACAATTGAGTCTCTCTGTTTTGTTGCAAGGAGACCTTGGCAGGGGCAGCAAAATCAAGGGTTTAACAACTCTATGAATTTTCAACCCCCACCAAATTAGAATCCTTGGCAAAAACCTTGGTCCCAACTTCAAAATCCTTTTCAATCATGGGTACAAGGTATGCAAAATCCTTATGGAAGATTTGCTAAATTTTATCAGTATCCTCCATCTTTTCAAAATCAACAAGCTCCACAACTTCCAAATCAAAATCCACAATTATCATTGCCATTTCCACAACAACAACAACCTTCTCAACAGAATCCAAATTCTCAACTCTTGCTCCCATTCCAACAGAAGTCAAATCAACTTCCTTCTCAGCCATTGCCAAACCCCAATAATAAAAACCCTCAAAATGCTTACATGATAGAAGGTCAACAATTTCCTGCCTATATGATTGTTCCTCTCAATGATGTACAACTCAGATCTGGTAGAGTTTTAGATAAACCTTCTATAAATGTCCAAAATCAAAGCATTTCTGAGGAAGAATCTCTTGAAGCCAATAAGGGTTCTGAACCATCTCTTCAAAACCCAAACACTCAGAAAGAAAAAGAAAAAGAGCTAACTCCCACAACTCCTCTAGTTGAGCAACCTGCATCTTCATCCACACCTCCTTTTCCTGAAAGATTACAAATTGACAAAGGGGTAGAAAAACAAATCTTGTTGCCTGACTATGCTTTTCTAGATGAATTGAAGAATGTATGTATCAAGATTCCCTTGTTACAAGCCATTAAAGAGATTCCTATTCTAGCAAAAACAATAAAGGAGTTGAGTTTTAAAAGACCAGGAAGGAAACCTAGAGACACAAGAAGAATCCACCTGGTAGGGAAAATTGCAGACATCATGATGGGAAAAATTACTATGCAGAAGTATGTAGATCCCGGTAGTCCAATTGTCAAAACACATATCAATGGGGTTGAAATTCCAAATACTTTGATTGATTTAGGGGCTGCTATCAACATTATGAGTAAACAGACTATGGAACAGTTGAAACTTCCTAATCTTCTCTTTACACCTACCTTACTGCAACTTGCAGATCGATCAATTATTAAACCAGATGGTGTATTAGAAGATATTTCAGTCTCCTTAGACTCTTGGGAGTATCCAGTGGATTTCATGATTTTAACTCCCAAGAGTAATTTAGGAGGACATCCTCTCATTTTAGGAAGACCTTGGCTAGCCACAGGCGATGCTTTCATTAGTTGTAGGTCTGGGGATATGTATATTTCTGATGGTAATTCGACAAAGAAATTCAATCTGTATCCTCCAGCAAAAGCAATTATAAAAATAGGAGATAATGAGTGGATTGATGATGAAGATACTATACAACCTGTCTTTACCATTTCTGAAGTTAGTGAAGATAGTCAAATTTTGAACACATTAGAAAATTTTGAAACATCTTCGGAATATGACCACACACGATTTGAGTTAGATTCTAACATTGAGTATCTATCATCTAGACAAATGTCTCTGTTCTCTATGGAAGAATTTGGTAGTTCTGCCATTGAGATCTTTCCAGGGAAAACATTGAATATCAAAAAAAATTTGGAAAGATCACAACATGAAGAACTAACCAAAATCTTGCAAAAACATTCTACCGCATTTGCATGGGAGTATACTGATATGAAAGGTATTGACCCTAAGACTTGCATTCATCACATCTACATTGAGGAAAACAATAGACCAATCAGACAACCTCAGAGAAGGATGAATCCAAACCTTAGGGAGATAGTGAAAGAAGAGCTCCAAAAGTTACTTAATGTGAACTTCATTTATCCAATTTCAGATAGCCGATGGGTTTCTCCTTTGGTTATAGTACCCAAAAAGAATGGTAAATGGAGGGTTTGCATTGATTATAGGGAATTGAACAAAGCAACTTTGAAGGATCACTTTCCTTTACCCTTTATCGATAAGGTATTAGATACTTTAGCAGGAAAAAAGTATTTTTCATTTTTGGATGGTTTTAGTGGTTACAATCAGATTCAGGTAGCACCTGAAGATCAGGACAAGACCACATTTACCTGTCCATGGGGAACTTTTGCTTACCGAGTACTTCCTTTTGGATTATGTAATGCACCCGCAACATTTCAAAGGGCAGTACTAGGAATCTTTTCTGATCTAATCCATGATTGTGTAGAGGTTTATATGGATGATTTTACAGTTTATGGTAATTCGTTTGAAGAGGCATTAGAGAATTTGGAAAAAGTCCCTATTAGATGTAAAGAAACAAACCTATCATTAAGTCATGAAAAATGCTTTATGATGTTTACTGAAGGGATTGTTTTAGGACATCATATTTCAGGAGATGGGATTAAAGTTGATAGATCAAAAGTTGAAGTCATCTCCAAGTTTCCTATTCCAAATTGTCAAAAATATGTTAGAAGTTTTCTTGGATTTACTGGATACTATAGAAGATTTATTGAAAAATTCACCAAAATAGCATCTCCACTCTTCAAATTACTTACAAAAGACCGTGAATTCAAATGGGATCCTGATTGTCAATCTGCATTTGAAACTTTGAAAACAAGAATATCTGAAGCACCCATTTTGAGAGGGCCAAATTGGAAACTTCCTTTCCATATTTCTACAGATGCTTCAGATACAGCTCTAGGAGCTGTGTTGGGTCAAAAGGATTTAGTTCCTTATACCATTTACTACACCAGTAAAAATTTGACTCCCACTGAGTTAAACTATATTGTGACTGAGAAAGAGTTCTTAGCTGTTGTTCATGCAATCAACAAGTTTAGACATTATATAAAAAGCTATGAAACTTTTGTCCATACTGATCATTCTGCGATTAGATATCTCATGAATAAACCTGTTACTAATGGCAGAGTTACAAGATGGCTTTTACTTTTACAAGAATTCAATATTAATGTGTTGGATAGGCCAGGGAAACAAAATACAGTAGTTGATTTCTTGTCTAGAATCCAAAATACTAACGAAGATTCTCCTGTAGAGGATAAGTTTCCAGATGAATATTTGTTTGCAGTAACTATTAAGACTCCTTGGTATGCAGATATTGCTAACTATTTGGTTACAGGGAAGCTACCTCCACATTTATTTCCTAATGAAAAGAGAAAAATTATTCAGGAGAGTTAAAGTTATTCAAGGATTTCTAATGAATTGTTTAAAACTGGGCTAGATTGTGTGATCAGAATATGTGTTCGGGAAGATGAAATGCCTGATATCCTCAAGGCATGTCATGATGAACCATGCGGTGGACACTTTGCTAACAAGAGGACGGCCTATAAAATCCTTTCTTTAGGATATTATTGGCCTTCTCTCTTCAAAGATGCAAAACAATATGTCAGAAGGTGTGACAGCTGCCAGAGAGTTGGGAGACCGACTCTTTCAAATGAAATGCCATTACAGCCACAGGTACTCATCGAACCCTTTGAAAAATGGGCTTTAGATTTCATTGGACCCATTAATCCACCATCTAGACAAAAGAAATATATATTGGTTTGCATTGATTATGTCACTAAATGGGTAGAAGCCAAAGCATTGCCTTCTGCCACTGAAAATTCAGTTGTTCAATTTCTTTTTGAGGATATTTTTACTCGTTTTGGTGTCCCAAGAGAAATTGTGACAGATCAGGGAAGTCAATTTACATCTAATTTGATGGAGAAGCTGATGGAAGAATACAAAATCAAGCACATAAAATCTACTCCTTACCATCCGCAAGCAAATGGCCAAGTAGAATCTACAAACAAAGTTCTTGAGAACATCATCACCAAAATTGTTCATCTACACAGAAGAGATTGGGCAAAAAGGCTTCCTGAAGCCTTATGGGCCTACAGAACTACATGGAGGAACACAACAGGACATTCTCCCTATGAACTTGTTTATGGGAAAGAAGTCCTGCTCCCCATTGAGTTTCAAGTCAAAACTTTCAAGATGGCAGTTCAGTTGGGGATGAATCTATCAGAAGCCCAAAAGCACAGAATGGAGCAACTGAATGAGCTAGATGAGATCAAGCAAGATGCAATTTTAAGGACTGATCTAGTTCAACATCAAAGAGCTAAGTGGCATGACAGATATATCAAAGAGAGAAAGTTTCAAGAGGGAGATTGGGCTTTACTGTTTGATTCCAAGTTTAAAGACTTCAAAGGAAAATTTTAGACTCATTGGCTTGGGCCATATGAGATTGACAAAGTCTTTAAAAATGGAGCGGTAAGAATCAAGACCATTGATGAATTTCAGACTCCTCTTATTGTGAATGGCCACCGATTGAAAATTTATCATAAGCCACTTTCAAAAGAGGAGTTTGTAAAAATGTTCCAAGAGAATTCTGCAATCAGGCCGGTGGAGAAGAATCCCTC